>CM048744.1:297138983-297780054 GCA_026315105.1 Locusta migratoria
GGTCACTCGTGAACTCTGTACTACTGCAGGGAACACGTGTCGTACCGAAGCGTTCGTATCCGTAATCCACGTGCAAATGAACGGTGTCATTCTCTTTCACCATCTTTTATCACGATCGTACCAGCAGCAAATACACCGCATCCTCCCATGTTTCAGTACTGCTATAAGGTCGAAACATTCATAAACAAATGTAAAAACGAAGACACAGAGAAGTATTTTCTGCTTCAAGGAGAGAGAAGTATTTTGTGCTTCAAGGAGAGAGAAGTATGTTGCGGCTTTGTCGGGAAATCGTTCATTGCTAGTCTAAACAAGTGCGGATGTCCAATTTTATTCGTAAATGTTATATTTTTGTCTTGAGCGGTCATCTATTACGTACCATGACGAATACAATGTTTATGACCTCCACTTATTCTTCTTCTAAAAGCATTCTAATTATACGTATCCGATGACAATGAGGGCGTCTTTTTTCGTTGGTATTGGTGATGTCGCAGATGACGTGAATTGTAATCATATTCGGGAAAACCTTCGTTCAAATTCTCCGTTTCCATTGTGACTTAAGCCTTTCATTCCCAGTGTTGTTCCTGGACAACAACGTATTAAAATGTGAGTTCTACTGTATTTTGTGTATCCGTCTTTAAAGTCCATGTCTAGACTTGCGCATAATAGTTCGCGGTCGGGAGCAGTCACTTTAGTTCGCGGCAGAGCCGCGAACTAGTTCGCTCTTATTGTTCGTCCGCTCCCAGTGACGGCTGAGCGGTGTGGTCTGCGGGTGCAGGTGGAGGGGGAAGTTCCCCTACCTAGCTGCTTCATGCGCTTGCTGCTTGAGCCGCTGACGATATCACGCAAACCAAAAGAAACAGTTTGTGGGTAATTTCTCGCGTTTAAGTTTATAGTTATCTCTAGATCTTGGCATTATGAAATTTATTAGTCAGATATTGCAGAGTGCAGGACACATCAAAACAGAAATTTTGAAGCGCTGAACTATGTAATCTAGCAAGCAGATGCCCACTTCGAAATGACTCATCAGCAGAAGGCAAACACGTGATTTTTAATTCTGATGCGCGCCCTCTCGCTATTGCCCGTCGGTCTTCGGAAAAGAATCCAACGAACTTTGCCCGTCGGTCTTCGGAAAAGAATCCAACGAACTATGAAGCGAGATACGTTTGGCATAATCGTCCGCTGCTCCTATTTCGTCCGCTGCTCCTAGTTCGTCCACTCCTTCTAATTCGTCCGCTCTTTTTGGCTTTTGCTACCGCTACTAAAAGAGCTCTTTTTTATGACAGCTTTTTTATATAATGAATCAGTGTTGCCAAAGCGTGTGCTACTACCCGTATTTTTGGGCAATTTGACATCAAATACTTAGGCAAATAAACCAGTTATTTACACGAATGGGTGATACAACGGTATTCAACTACTTTGCATACAGAGTGCTCGTAGTACTTTATTTTTAAAATAGATTTCTTGTGACAGTGAACTATGAAACTACAGCTCAGCTGCATCTCAACTCGAAATGAAGGTAACTGGCAGAAGGGAATCACGCGATTCTGCGCGCTCTCGCTTCCCCTCGCTGTTCCCCGTCAGTCTTCGGAAAAGGAGCGGACGAACTAAGAGGCGGGGGATCTGCGAACTAGTTCGCGTAGTTCGCCTGTGGGAGCGCTCTTTCGAACTAGTTCGTTCGCGAACTACACAAGACTAGTCACATGGTTGTTAACGAACAACAAGCTTCTAGTACGACATTTTGCCGCTTGGTTCGGCGTTTAGCCACTTCTGAGGTATTAATTTATCCGTCTTGGAGATTGTGTTACGTTGCCGTCTGTACGCGGCTGTGAGTGTGGACGTGAGTGTGGTTTATGTTCTTTTATTCCAGCAGTGAACTGTCTTGTCTTGTCTTGTCTTGCTGTGGCGAAGATTATGCAGGTATTATTGATTTTGCAGTGTTATCTATCAACAAAATAACGTCCCAAGTAATAAAATACCTCGATACAGACGTCTGTGTTGAGCAGGAAATACGTGACATAAAAAAACAATAGTTGGATCAAAAATTTTAAAACAAGTCTTTTGATGTTTAGTGCACTGTATTAATAGAGAAAACACTGAATTTTTATTTTTCCAGGGCTGAATTCATAATGTGGGAATGAAAGGATTAAGTTTCCGGTACTTGCACTGTTTCATATCCTTCCACTAGGTTGAGTCGTTTCCCCAGCACGTCTACATGCACTGGACCACTTACTGATAACTACGTATGCCGCGGTGGAGAGGCCGAGCCTTCCAAGGCGCCTAGCTGCGGAGGTTCTTGTCCTTCCTCGAGCATTGGTGTATTCGTTGTCCTTAGCATAAGTTAGTTAAAATAGTTTGTAAGCATAGTTAAGTCCCATGGATTTACAAACATTTGATTTTATAAACTACGTATGGTAGAAATATTTTCTTGCTTCCTTTTAATTGTATTTACGGAAAATGGTGGGTCTGATTCTTTGCTAAGTTTTGACGCATATATAGGATACGAGAACGATGCATCTCACACCACTAAAGGATGTGTTAATTCGAAACACCATAATTTGCGACGACATGGTTGATGTCGACTTATAATGAGCGTAGAACCTCAATGATATTGTTCTATTTTCAGATGTCATGTGTCATACGGGCTTTAAATGGTCACTATGTTATCGTCTACACAGATGTTTCTAAACAGTGAGATTATCTTTCAACTAATCTGTAATCTTTGTGTGCGTCCGTTACGCCCATAATAAACCATGCCGAGATTCGGGCCGTCTTAAGGTCAGAGGCCCGAGTGCCTACCAGACTGCTAATAATACTAGTATTGCCTGTTGTCGAAAGTCGACCAATTGTGTTTACAATGGTCACTAGGGGTAAAATTTTACTTATCATGTCGGCGGCCACGCGTGATTATGTTGGCAACATCAACAACTCGATAGAAAATCTTTGCCCATTTGTTCGAACCACATAGAATGACTCGATTAGTGTACCGTACAGACCATTAAGTAAACAAATAATGCTGTTCCTGCTTTATGGTTGACAGATTCTCGTATGTACCCTCGTCCGCTCAGTAAAAGTAATTGCCCCCGTAAAGCGAAGATTCCGTGAGAAAATATCAGCGTTGTCAAGCGATTGGCTGAAATGAAATCTCACAGGATTCTCACTATTCAGCATCTGTTGCCAACGTTATCATAGGAGGCCGCTGGGATATCTAGTAAAATTTGAACGGTATTGGGAGGTATGAAACGGTATCTTTTACGTGTTAAGGAAAATTCCTGAGACAATAACAACATATAAAAACGGAAGTATATACTTCTCATGCCATTTTTGAATTATATAACTTTCATTAGCCTAATATTTGAAATGGAACTTCAATTTCGGTGTTCGTATATTTATACAACGCCAAGAAATAATGTTATTTCGATACTGCGATATTCAGAATTCCAGAGCTGACAACATGTCGACTTCGTAGTTCCACCTGTGCACCGCTACATGCCTCTCCCGGCGCATCACCATTTATATCGGCATTCTGGACTTCGTAGTTCCACCCGAGTACCGCTAGATGCCTCTCCCGGCGCATCTTCCTTTATATCGGCATTCATATGAAAACATTCATTTCCTTTAACCACTCTTAATCACTGCGAAAATGAAGCATTTGAACGGCACAAGAAAGTGAGTTGGGAGCACTCCATGTTTCGATATTCACTTATTTTAATACGTTATTTTAATACTGCAGATGCGCTGCATTACAGCGTCTTTGGTCGAGGCGAATAGCGAATCAGTGAGCTGATTGTTGGAGAATGTAGAACTTGATCCAAGCTGTAGGTAGGAAAATTTCTACTTTCTTTTACCACTTTTAATGGCTAAATGCACACTTAATATTTATATTCGTGAAATCTACGAGAAACAATCTTTCGAATTATGTAACTTTCATTGGCCTTCTTGTACGAATAAATCAGTAATCTGTACCACAATTTTCGTGTTAGCGTATTTATATAATGTATTTCGAAATATGTAACTTTCATTGGTCTTCTTGTACGAATAAATTAGTAATCTGTACCACAATTTTCGTGTTAGCGTATTTACAGTATATAATGATGTAGCCAGCAAAGAAGCACGGAACGAGCGCAACACACGTGTACCCTGCAAAACCGACTGACTGACTGGACGCTTCAAGATGCTTTTGAGACGACACTTCTGTAACATAAGACCTCTCAGCACGCTGTCGTGTTGCCATTGGCGGCCATGATCTTCCAGAATAGGAGAAAAAGTAACTAAAGTGCAGAAGAAACAGATGCAGGTGGCGAAGCAGACAATGTGACAGAGGCGCAAAAAGTCTTTAACACATCTGTATCGCGGTCTCTTAGCACTTGTATTCCTTCTTGAGCCGGAAGACTCATCCATTGTATAGAGCTTGCATTACACGGTTATCAATAGGCCACATACGACGACAACGCTTACAAACTACTTAAACAAACCTAAGCACAACACAGACACACCCATGCCCGAGGGAGAACTCGAACGTCAGACGGCCAGCAACCGGGCGCTCCGCAGCAAGGCGCCTTAGAGCACTCGGCCACTCCCCCACGGCCTCAGTATGTCCCACTTGTAAAGTAATTCATGGTTTGTGTAAAGACTTAACCTGCATTTCCAGTAAAGACGCCATGATCACGGCGATATATATTACCTTTTCAAGGCCTCAGATTTCCTCGAACATTTCGAAATAAGAACTCAGCTTTTTCTCATTCTGATAAGGCGATAATTTCAAAGGTTTCTCTTGATTCATTTGTATCTTTTGTGCTTATAATACTTTCTTCCACCTTTCAAAACGTTTTCGTTGTTTTTCATCCATCGTGATATTACCTTTGTTTACTGTATCTGCAAAGTTGAAAATGTAACAGCATATTGGCATTAAGAAACTCGCTCTCGCACGCTTCAAGGCAGAACAACAGAAACAACGCGTTGGGCTGTCGGTTTATGCAGTTTATTTTGTGTTTCATACTTTAGCTGAAGCAAATGAACACTCTTCGACTATTGTAACATGCACAGGAAAGTTACGTTTATGCACAGAATATAGACTGCAAAAACTGATATATTAAACACTGTTTCCTTTAGTCTTAGCATTTTTGCTATACAAGCTGCTACATAAATGATTTTGCAAATGTGACATATTATTTCCTGAGAATAAGAGGAGTCAAACAATTTAAACAATGATGTAGCTGTAATCGTCTCCATAGCTGTAAAACATACTTCACCATTTTAATCATAGGCCTCATGGAATTTCTGCAACGGCACCTTAAACTTTCCATAATTATCCACCAATGCTACATATGTACATGGCCATTTGTCCAATCGCGTTGCCGGGGGCTATTTTTTTTTTTTTTTTTTTTTTTTTTTTTTTCATTTTGTGTACTCTGTGTCACTCGTATAAAACGTTTATAGTTTGCGAGTATCGACCTGTTTATAGGAAGTCATTTAGATAAACACACAATTATCTCGAATGAGGATCTGCAAATCAGCAAAGGCAGTCGACTAGTTTTTGCCTGATACAGAAGTATCAAAACTATCTTCAAACCTCACCCTAACTGGTTATTAGAAAGCAGCGGAAGCCATGAAAGATAATACGTCACCACTATTGACTAGATTCAGAATCAAAACGACGGGTCGTGGGCTCTGTGTTTGTTTTCTGATGAAGCCATATTTCATGCATGTAGCGCAGTAAACCGTCGTAAAGATGACTACTGCACACAAGATCAATAGCCAACTGCCGTGGGACCGTTTGCAAGAGACTTACAATTAAGCGGTCGATGTGGCTTTACGAGTAGCGTGAGTACCGCGCAGCGTTTGCTTACGAGAAGAAAACATAAGCGTCTGCTGGGAAATTCTTCGCTATGCAAACGGGTGGCTACGAATGAACCGTTGCAGCACACACTCACTCAGGGTAAGACGCTGGTATCTGCGAGCGTGACTAGCTCTGGACTTGTGAAAAGGTTCTCTGAATGAAAACGTAAAACAAAGCCTTGGAGTTTAATTTTAATCACCATAACACTCTTAATTAATTTGGTGTCCATTCTGTGTTGTTTTCTGTGAATACGGGGTGGAAGGTTGTGGGTACAATTTGGGAGCTATGCTGCAATGTGATTAGCGTAATGGGAGCGAAAACACTGCTCTTTTCGAATAAAAGCAGGTACCAAGCAAGAGTTTGAACATACACTGATTGTTTAAGACCTAGACAGATGTAACTCTAGTCAAGTAATAAGACTGCTTTCAGCTATTTCAACAATTATACCAAAATCAATTTCTTTTTCACGCTCGTTGTTGCATTGCCATGACCAACAAGGTAAAGAACATATTCAGTTTCACAATCACATGACACAAAATTTCACACCAAATCAATGACAATGGGATGTACTGTATGAAGACTGCGTGAACTTTGTAGAGAACTAAACTTTCGCCAAAGCACACAGTTTTAAAAGGGTAGAAAGCACCTGAAAAATGCTTTTCTTAGATGATTTACAATTCCTTTTATTTTACGGAGTTTGCCATCTCCAGGACACATACTCTCGGCATAATCTGCACAAAGGACGCGCGGTCTGAGACGCCAGGTTAAGGTAGGCACGGCTACTCCCACCGGAGGTTCCAATCCTCCCTGAGGCATGGGTGTGTGTGTTTTCCTTAGCATAAGATAATTTAAATAAGTTTAAGTAGCGAGTAAGTTTCAGGGTCCCTTAGTATACATACTTTCAACTCTGATCTGCACAAACATTGAAGTAGTCACAAACTGAATGTTGATCCAACGACTATTTAAGTGTTGTTGTTTAATCGTATGGCAACAACAGCATATATTTAAGAGGTAGATTGAAATTTGACAAGATGCAACATAATGGGATGGTCGCCACAACCACTACGAGATAAAACCACACAACCATGGCGAATCACAACAAAAACATATACAGATAAAAAACACATTCCGTTTGCAAAAACAAAAGAATATATGCCGCAATCCTGCTATCATACTGCTATTACTTATATCAAGATGGTATTACAGCAGACCTGAGGACTCTAATCTGGTATGGAATGTCTTTATACAGTTGTCATATTCTTCGCGTGCTTTTTTTAAATGTTGTTTTAATGTATGACTCACGGGACTTGTTTAACGGCACTGACGATGTTCAATCATTTAAAAGAAAGCGCTATCCGATATTTTTAAATAAATATTTTGTATCACACCACCAAGCTGGGAATTTATTTTTATTATAATATTGTGGTGGTCTGGCACACAATCCATTACAGAATCGATATACATAAACTATATTGATAGTTTGGTAGAACGTTTAACATTTCTTAGGTAAACTTACTGCAATGATTTTTTTTCGTCACATATTACTTCGTGAGTTACAAAAACGTTAACTGAACCCTCCCCCCCCCCGCCCCCTCCTTATTAATTACCTAGTGGACAACGTCGAAAGTTTAACGCAGTTTTTCCCAGAATGAAGTTGCTACTATGGAAAACTGTATCGAAATGCTGGAGGAACTGCATTGTGTGGACGCTTTGTGCATGGAGTTGTAATTGAGTCTGAACATAATGTACTTTCAAGTAAAGCGAATAAAAACAAAGAATGATTCTGTATTATATGATTACATGGTTCTAGAACGATCACCGAAATCAGTAGCTTCCATAAAAAGTGCAGTTCATCGTCAACAGAAGAAGCTTACAAAACACTCGTTCCACCAACCCATGAATCTGGCCATTCTGAAGTTGAAGCCCTTTTGATCCGTGTTTGCTTTATAAACATTTAGTTGCTTCTCTATGAGGATCTGCCTTGAGCAAAACACCGGGTTTTGTTTTTATATACCCATACATGTTTCGCTACGGTACAGTTGTAACATCTTCAGTGGGTCATTTTATTGCTTTAAATTGAACAGAAATATTGTGGTCTTCGTAAGTTGTTATAAGTTCGTATAGTTAATTAGCAATTTATACTTCATCTTACAAAACAAGGCATGTATCTTAATATATTATATATAAACTGAGGTTTTTTGTGCCTATATTTCACTCTGCAGCCAAAACCAAGCATTGCAAACAGTAGTGTTTGTACGTGATGGTAGGTATCAGTCACCCATTGTGCACTATGGTGGTAGGGGGTTGATAACGATAAGGGGGTGGAAGATATGGGAGTTGAAAGTTACCGACCTATATAACATTCTACTTGTGAGTGTCAATATTTTGCTCTTCAGCAAGAAACTATACAATGGAAATGAATGATATCTCTGTTGTGACGTTAGAACAACGTGCAACACCGTGTGGAGCGCAAAGTGCAGTAGTTTGCCAGCGGAGAGCGTCGAGGGTTGCGATGACTGAACAGGCAGTCGGCCGCTGCGAGGCGGTGCGACGCCCAGCTTCGCTTTGGCGGGCCGCGTGAAAACGGAAAGCCCGCTGGTAGACGTGACGTCACGTCCAAACTGCCATTTTCCTCGCCGAAAAACGGCATTGTCTTTAATTTTAGATACTACGCCGACACTATTAGAGTTGCAGAGTAGCACGTAGTGTAAAATTAAAGAGGAGAACAACTCGATTCAGATGATGTGTTGACATCATTTATATTAATTTTATATCAAAAGTTATTCAGAAAACTAATATTCATTCACCTGGAAAAATCCAGAGGCTAAACTCATTGAAGTACAGCAACGAGCGAGGGCTCAAATGAAAGGTCTCATCGAGACGTAAAGTTTGGTATAACCATATGATGAGCAACATTTATATTGCGGATAATAATTCACTTTTAAGGAGGAACAATAATGATTTATTAACAACAATTAAAGCAAGACAGATACACAAACATCGAGGCAGTGATAAGTTACAGGTGTCGTAAACACATATTATGACCTGTTTAGAATATATTATTTTTGTTTATTTCAGTATGTTGTCTCATAGAGATTAACTGGATTCTATATTAAATTTAATATCTACGGTTTCTGTAGAAACAGTGGTAAAACATGTCATCAGTGATGATATACAGGATGAGTCGTGAATGAGGAAAAATATTTCGTGCAAATTGTCACCCACTCAGCTACAAACATAAATTCGTTGTCCACATGTTCCTATGTCAATAAATGACAATGCAATTGAATGGTAAAAATCTGGAGATAAGGAGTGGACTTTTGGGTGTTACTGCGCTCCGACATTGGCCAAGGAGACAGATCGGCAACACGGGACAACATGCAAGTGTTGTAGGTAGTCTAGCCGCTCACGGAAAGGCGAGGTATGCGGCGTCCAGCGACGGTCTGCGTGACACTGCGAGCAATGGCAGCGCTCACATCTATCTCCTATCGTTTTCGCTGGCTGGTATTATGTATCATGCCTAGTTGGCATCGGGAAAGGAACTTGTATCCTGTTGCCAGTCTATCGCCTTGGTCAATGTCGGTGCACAGAAACACCCAAACGTCCACTTCATATTTCCAAATTTTTATCATTCAATAGCATTGTCATTTATTGTCATAGGATCGTGCGGAAAACGAATTAATGTTTGTAGCTCAGTGTGTGACAATTTGTACGAAATATTTTTCCTCATTTATGAATCATACTGGTATAAATACTTGTATTCAGCTGTGTCTAGGAAGTTCGATGTTGTCGTGCTAACCGCCTCGCTAGAGAGTGCGTAACGTTCTAACTACGGTGAGCGCGGAGCTTGACTTGTAAGGAGCAGTGAGGCGCCTGAGCTGACCTCGCCGGTTGCCTGGGAAACCGGTGGAGCCTCATCACAACCGCAGGCGCTGTCACGCGACCGGCTGGCGGTGGACTTTTAAGTGCCTGCCGCCGCGCCGTCACGTTCTGACTCACTGTCAACACACGGCCTCAGCGGCTTCTCGGGTGACCGCGCAGGTGCAGCTTAAAAGCCGCGGCAGGCGCGCCTCCAGACTTCCTTTCTTAAAAGGACAGGACAGGGGACGGCACTTTGTTACTCATTCCTCAACACCACCTCCTCCGTCCTGTCATAATTCATTTTAACGACCCGCAGGCACCTAGGTTCGTAATGATAACGGCACTATATAAGATGTAGTGGTGTATATACATATATTATAGTGGTGTCTATAGGGAGCGAAGAGTTATATTCAACCTATACAAAAACCAGACAGCGGTTATTAGAGTCGAAGGGCAAGAAAGGGAGGCAGAGGTTGGAAGGGAGTAAGACAGGGTTGTAGCCTTTCCCCAATGTTGTTCAATCTGTACATTGAACAGGCAGTGAAGGAATGGAAGGAGAAATTTGCAGAGGGCATTACAGTGCAGGGAGAAGTAATAAAAACATTGCGGTTTGCTGATGATACAGTAATTCTGTTAGAGACCGCAAAAGATCTGGAAGAGCAATTGAATGGGATGGACAGTGTCTTGAAAGGAAGATATAAGATGAACATTAACAAGAGTAAAACGAAGGAATGGAATGCAACGTCAACAAATCAGGCGATGCTGAAGGAATTAGATTAAGTAATGAGACAATATTAATTTAAATGTTAGAAAGTCCTTTCTGAAAGTATTTGTTTGGAGTGTAGCATTGTATGGCAGTGAAACGTGGACAATAAGCAGTTCAGATAAAAAGATGATAGAAGCTTTTGAAATGTGGTACTACAGACGAATGATGAAAATTAGATGGGTCGATCACGTAAATAATAAGGAGGTACTTAACCGAATCGGGAAGAAAAGGAGTTTCTGGCATATCCTGACCAAGAGAAGGAATAGATTGGTTGGACACACTCTGAGACATCAAGGAATCGCCAACATAGCACCAGAAGGAAGCGTGTGGGGTAAAAATCGTAGAGGGAGGCCGAGGGACGAATATAGTAAATAGATGCAAAAGGATGTAGGTTGCCGAACGTATTCTCAGATGAACAGACTTGCACAGGACAGGGTAGCGTGGAGAGCTGCATCAAACCAGTCTGCGGACTGAAGACCACAACACAACATATATAACTTGGTCCATCAGACCAATTGTGTGTTGAACTGAGGAGTTTCTAGATAACAGAATACAGCATGTCATTCTCAATGGAGAGAAGTCTTCTGAAGTAAGAGTGATGTCAGGTGTGCCACAGGAGAGTGTCGTGGGTCCGTTGCTATTCACAGTATATATAAATGACTTCGTGGATAACATCGGAAGTTTACTGAGGCTTTTTGAGATGATGCTGTAGTATATAGAGAGGTTGTAACAATGGAAAATTGTATTGAAATGCATGGTGCAGGGAATGACAATTGAATCTCAATTTAGACAAGTATAATGTGCTGCGAATACATAGAAAGAAAGAGCCTTTATCATTTAGCTACACTATAGCAGGTCAGCAACTGGAAGCAGTTAATTCCATAAATTATATGGGAGTACCGTGGTTCTGAATCCACGAAAACTGTAGGTCCCCCTATAACTGGCTGGGTAAGTCAGTTCGAAGGTCGGAGGAAGGCAACGGCATACCACCTCCAAACAGGACCATGACTAGTAAAGCACTGTGGTGTTCAAACCAATCTTCGGATTGTTGAATGCTTTACTTTTACCGTTTTACCTTTATATGGGAGTAGGCATTAGGAGTGATTTAAAATGGATTGACCATATAAAATCAATCTTCGGTAAAGCAGGTGCCAGTCTTAGATTCACTGGAAGAATTCGAAGAAAATGCAGTCCGAAAACAAAGGAAGTAGGTTACAGTACACTTGTTCGCCCACTGCATCAATACTGCTCACCGGTGTGGGATCCGTACCAGGTGGTGTTGATAGAGGAAATAGAGAAGATCCAACGGAGAACGGCGCGCTTCGTTACAGGATCATTTGGTAATCGTGAAAGCGTTACGGAGATGATCGATAAACTCCAGTGGAAGACTCTGTAGGTCAAAAAAATGTTCAAATGTTTGTAAATCTATCGGACCAAACTGCGTGGTCCTCAGTCCGTAGCTTACAAACTAATTAAACCTAGGTAAACTAACCTAAGGACAACACATACATCCATGCCCCAGGGAGTACTCGAACCTCCACCTCGAGCAACCGCGAGCTCTACAGCGAGACGCTTTAGACCGCTCGGCTACTCCACCGCGGCAACTCTGCAGGAGAGACGCTCTGTCGTTCGGTGCTGGCTTTTGTCGGTGTTTCGAGAACATATCTTTACCGAGGAGTCTAGCAGTATATTGCTCCCTCCTACGTATATCTCGCGAAGAGATCATGAAGATAAAATCAGAGAGATTAGAGCCCACACAGAGGCATACCGATAATCTTTCTTTCAAAAAATGTTCAAATGTTTGTTAAGCTTATGGGACTTAACTACGGGTTTATCAGTCCATAAACATACTAACTATTTATGAACTAGCTTATACTAAAGACGGCACAAACATCCATGCCCGAGGGGGGATTCGAACGCCCGACGGGGAGCGGCCTCACGCATCGTGGCATAGCGCCTCAATGCGCTCGGCCGCTCCGCCGCGGCCTCTTCCATATGCCACGCCCTGATTTTTTCGTTGAAGGCCTACTACAAAAAAAAAAAAAAAAAAAAAAAAAAAAAAAAAAAAAAAAAAAAAAAAGTAGTAGTTCAAATGTTTGTATAGTCTATGGGACTTAACTACGGGGTCATCAGTCCCTAAACTTACAAACTACTTATGAACTACTTACGAACTAGGACGGCACAAATATCCATGCCCGAGGGGGGACTCGAACCCCCGACCGTAGTGGCCGTGCTGACCGTGACTGGAGCGCCTCAGTCACCTCGGCCACCGCGGCCGGCAATCATTTTTTCCGGGAACAATATTGGTACTCAAGGTACCCTCCGACACACACCGTCAGGTGGCTTGCGGAGTATGGATACAGATGTAGATGTAGATAATAAATAAAATATTTCTGCTTGCCCCAATACTAGGAGTCTTATCAGCCGTTGGATTACAATATTACGGTCCGATGCGCAAGCTGAATTTGACAGAACAATATTGGGTGCTGATGATTGACATCTCTCTTCACTACTCGGCATGTCCAGTGTTGGAGAATACGGCAGCGATATGCGGAGACGTCTCATTCTTTCAATTTTGGGAAGAATTAAGTTAATCCTTGTGTCATGGTGAAGTGAAGCTATCGACTATGTCTTCCTATTAGGAATGGAAGTTGTAGAAAGAGCTTTGGCGTTACAACAGTGTGTCGTGGACATCCTATTTGCTCATGTCTTACCTGTCGTTCGATCGTACGGGGGTACCAGTTTTCAACAGGAAAATTTTCGTTAATGCATGGAACGTGTTTCTGCGAACTGAATGTACGAAGGTAACGTTGCCTTGTGGGCAGAAAGACCCTCATGTCTATGCCCAATCGAATACATTCATGGTAAGCAAGTAAAATTTCGTAAATGTATCTGCCAGTATGTACCTGTAATAACAGTAACGCATTATGCTTCCCAGCTAGCAAGTTCAATGTTTATCATTTTATAATCGCTTTTATGAAACAGTTTTTGTGATAATGTAAAATGTATAAAAACATATGGGGATCTCATTGCTTGGCATCGATATGTGGGAACAGCTCCAAACCGCGGCGGAGTGTCCGAGCTTTCTACAGCGCCTTGCTGCGGAGCGCGCTGCTGGTCGCCGTCAGAGGTTCGAGTCCTCCCTCGGGCTTGTGTATGTGTCTATCCTTATATTAGTTTAACTTAGTGTAAGTAATTTATAAGCCTAAGGACTGATAACCAGAGCAGTTGAGCATTTGAATAGCTCGGACGTGAAGTCTGCCTAAACGTCAGTATCCAGGATGCTAAGGTCCAAAGCAGTAGAGTTCCAGCCTGCCCCAACAGAGGATGAAATGGCTTTATGTCAGCCTTCCGAAACTGGTGAATGCGTGCGTATACGACGGAAGAGGTGTCACGTCATATTGTTAACTTGTCTCATAGTGCAAAATGCTTTGTAAATTTGTCTCGATTTTGTAATCACCAATATAATGTCACACGCTCTCTCGACCCGTGAAATTTCATTTCACATTTTTTCTGGGTGTTTCATTTGTCTTTCCCTTGTATATATTTTTTCCTACTAACGGCACAATACTTGGTTTAAAAATATCAATGACACCATACGCTAACCTCAGTGAAAGTGAAATAAATTACACGATCTGTTGAATCAAACGAATATTCTGATGCGTAGAGACTGTGGATACAGCGTAAACCGCGAAAAGAGAAAAGTAATGAGAAATAGTAGAAATGTAAGAGCGATAAACTTAAATCCAAGTTGATGATCAAGACGTAGATGAAGTTAAGAAATTCTGATACCTTGGAAGTAAACAACCTGCGACGTACGAATCAAAAAGGACATAAAATATTGACTGGGACAGGCCAAGCGGAAACTACTGATATCAAACACTGGCGGTAATGTGAGGAAGAAATGCCTGAAAATTTACTTTTCGAGCACGGATGTGTATGGACGAGAAAGCCGGAACAGTAGATAATCAGAGCATTTGAAACGTGGTGCTACAAACTGATGTTGAAAATTAGGTGGACTCACCATATTGGTGAAGAAAGACCATATGGAAAAACAATGAGAAAGATGGACACAACGATAGGACATATGTTAAAAGAGGAAGCACGTTGGAGTACTACTCTGACACAAATTCATAGTGGGCTACTTCAAAGCAATTAGAAGTGTGATAACTCTGACAAACAAATAGACATAATAATTTGCCGGGAAAAATAATTCACACTCTTAGAGATTTTCAAATCACTTAAAATTTATCGTTGAGACACTGCATATGGATAGATGAAATGATTACATATAGGCCTACAGATCAATTGCCCAAGCGGTACTGATGTACCAGACTGTCGATACATACTGAAACACATACATTAGTAAGCGGTTTACCTCCACGGGCGATAATGCAAGCGTGTACTGCGAAAGTTATGAGTAGACGAGTCGCATGCGTCAGTTGTCGACACACGCTATCCCACACATATTCGATTGGAGACTATATTAGGCGTCATTTAGGAAGGCGCTTCTGTGCATAGAAGCTGCCAGTGCGGCAATGGAGGGAGATGCGCAAAACGGCTGAAAACTGGACCACCTTCCCTACGTGAAATGGACTACAGTGTAGATATCATGCTGGCCAGAGAAGAAACTGCACACCTTGCAAGGACGTTGAGTTTCACTTACAGTGTGTGTGGGTATTATCCTGCTGGAACAACACATCACCTTCCTGTTGCAAGATTGGTCAATGAGAGGCTCTTTCAACATTCTGCAAGTACCGAGTGCAAGTCAGCGTTCCCTCCTCAAACACCAAAGGTGAACGTCAGTTGTGGCTTATAGCATTCCGACTATAAGGCAAGGGGTGAGGCCAATGTGTCTCGGAGAAATGGAGTCTGCGAGGCAGCATTCACCCGCTAAGTTGTACACGAAGTGACCATTACCTACGTGCAGGAAGAATCTGCTTTAATCGCTGAAGACCGCGGCCCTCCAATCCAAGTGATCCTCTGACGGCATCAATCGAGCGCTGCACGTTGATGCTGTGTTGTGAGTGGAAGACGGGCTCGTAGTCCCACTGACACACGAGTTTGGCAACGGTTCCTGTTGACACTTCTGGCATCACAAACCGTGTTATCGGTTCTGCGGTAGCTGTACTGTCTGCCACTGCTGCCCTATTACGATCTTGATAGAAATCCCTGCTGGGTGGTCATCCAGAAGAGGTGAGGATTTTCAATTGTCTATTGCAACTAGCATCGTTACACAACTGACGCAGCGCGTCAAACTTGTGTGGCAATTGCCAGAAAAGACCATCACACCACGAGGGAGACCACAGTTTAACCCCTTTCAAAGTCGATCAGATAGCTGTAGAAATCACGTGTGGTTAGGCGCGTGTTTGCTTGACCGCTGATATCGCACTGCGCCTTATGGCTGAAACATGCATTATTAAAGGGCACACACACATGTCGCTGTGGCAGCTGTGTCACTACGCTGTCTGTTACCAGCAAATCTACTATTCCCCAAGTGGCATTTATTGTCATCGTAACGAACTCGACGTCGTCTCTCCTGGTGTGATGATGTTGGCCCACTTAGCTCCAAATTTAAATGAAAATAACAACATAACCGTTCATCTCACACGAAAAGTGACTAAACGCATTTGCAGAGGAGAAAATTGTCTACAACTATGCTGTGATATGGTATTTTCATATCACGCATCGTTTCAGAGATATTTGGAAAAATAACAGTGCTTCGACACTGTCTGTCGCACCATTTAACCCATCGGCAACAAATTTTTCATACGCAATTGTGCACCTTCAGCGACCAAAACCTCCTTTCTTCAAGTGTTTCAGTCAAAAAAATAGGTTAGTAAAACTAACAATAGGCCGCTTTTGACGGCCTTTTCACAGCAGGATATTTAATTGCATTTAACGCCTTAACCGTTGGCCTGAGACGAAAATTGAATAAAGGAGTTTGTAGAGGAGAAAATTCGCTACTACTTTGCTCCGTTATGTTATTTGCATAACTCGCACCGTTTCAGAGATATTTGCAAAAATAAAGACGATTTGACACTGTCACTTGATTTTACGTAAACAAGTACAGGCAAAGAAAATGTACTTCAAAAAGACGACAAACTACCACGTGAAGACACGTGATAATATTTTTATGGAAAACTATAATGAAAATATGGGAGAGATATAGTAGGGTAAGAGTTTTACATGTACCTACATACGCCGCAATCCACTTAAAGGTGCGTGGCGGATGGTACTAAGTACCACTATTAGTTACTTGCTTCCTGTTCCACTTCCAAATATAACGACGGATAAACAAACACTTCTATGCATTTGCACGCGCCCTAACCTTTCTGACCTAAATCCTTGTGGTATTTACGCGAAATGTAGGTTGGCGGCAGTAGAATCATTCTGCAGTCCGCCTCAAATTCCGGTCCTCTAAATTTCTTCAACAGTGCTCCCCGCCCCCCCCCCCCCCTCCAGCGACTCCCATTTGAGTTCCTGCAGCATTTCGGTGACACTCGCACATTGATCGAACCTACCAGTTACAAACCTTGCCGCCCACCTCTGAACTCCCTCTATGACCTCTTTTAAACCGATTTCGTGGAGATCGCAAACACTTAAGCAATACTCAAGACCGGGTCATACCAACGTTTTATATACGATCTCCTTTATGGACGAATCTCAACTTCCCAAAATTCTCCGGAAAAAACGAAGTCGACCATTCACCTACTCTGACTGTCCTTATATACTCGTTCCATTTCATACCTCTGTGCAGCGTTACGCCTAGGTATTTAATGGACGCAACTCTTTCAAGCAGCACACTACTAATGCTGTATTCGAACATTAAGGGATTGTTTCTTCTACTCATCTGCATCACCCTACATTTATCTACATTTAGCGCCAGTTGGCATTCCTCATATCATCTAGAAATTTGATCCAAGTCATCATGCATCCTACTACAGTCATTCAATAACGACAACCTGTTGTACATTACAGTTTTACAGCAGACAGCCGCAAATTGAACTCACTCTCTCTGTCAGATCATTCATCATCATCAGAAACTGATTATGCCTTTCAGCGTTCAGTATGGAGCATAGTACCGCTAATAAAATACCTCCATGATCCCCTATTCAATGCTAACATTGATGCCTCGTCTGATGTTATGCCTTTTACTTCAAAATCATTCTGCACCGAATCTAAGTACTTTCTTCTTGGTCTACCTCGACTCCTCTTACCCTCCGCAGCCGAGCTCATGAGTCTCTTAGGTAACCTTGCTTCTCCCATACGTGTAACATGACCCCACCGTCTCAGTCTGTTCGCTCTAACTGCTTCATCTATGGTGTTCATTCCCAGTTTTTCTTTGATTTCCTCATTATGGACATCCTCCTGCCATTGTTCCCATCTATTAGTATCTGCAATTATTCTTGCTACAGTCACATCTGTGACCTTATGAAAAAGGTAACCTGTATCCATCCAACTTTCACTCCCATACAACAAAGTTGGTAGGAAGATAGAGCGGTGCACTGCTAACTTAGTCTTGGTACTTACTTCCTTCTTGCAGAAAAGAGTAGATCTTGGCTGACCACTCACTGCATTAGCTTTGCTGCACCTCGATTCCAGTTCTTTCACTATGTTGCCATCCTGTGAGAAAATACATCCCAGGTACTTGAAACTGTCTGCCTGTTCTAACTTTGTTCCTCCTATTAGGCACTCAATCTGTTTAAATCTCTTTCCCGCAGACATTACTTTCGTTTTGGAGATGCTGATCTTCATATCATAATCCGTACGCCTCTGATCGAGCTCTTTAATATTAATTTGCAACCTTTCAATCGAATCGGCCATTACAACTAAGTCATCTGCATATGCGAGACTGCTTATTTTGTTTTCACCTATTTTAATCCCGCCCTGCCAGTCTACTGTTTTCAACGTTTGATCCATGAATAGTATGAACAACAGTGGTGACAGGTTACAGCCTTGTCTTACCCCTGAAACTACCCTGAACCATGAGCTTAATTTGCTATCTACTCTAACTGCTGCCTGACAGTCTTCGTAAAGCCCTTTAATTGCCTGCAGAAGTTTGCCTCCTATACCATGAGCTCGTAGAACTGACAGATCATTTATATAGATAGAAAATAACAGCGGTCCTATTACACTTTCCTGGGGCACCCCTGACAATATCTTAGTGTTTATAAGATTTTTAATTAATTGATTTTTTATTTATTTAAAAAAATTAAAGGATGTTTGTCGAAGCTGATCTCAAATCTAAAATAATTTTGGCTGTTTGTTAAAGTACGATCAGAGAATTTACTGGTGAGTGCATAAATATTAGCGGAATATCAATTTATTAGAAATAAACAATCCCTGAGACGGATTTTCGTCTCAAATATGTCAAAGACATTATTGATAAATCTGAAGCACTGAATTAAAATTTGTAGGGGGGGGGGGCGGGAATCGAATCCGGAACTCCATGCTTACTAGGCAGACGTCTTGACCGTGCGTTTTTTTTTTTTTTTTTTTTTTGTTTTTTTTTTTTTTCTATGAGTGGTTGTCTTCGTTGCGGACGCTGATCGTTTTTGTTCGTTCTTGTTCGGTGTGTTGTTGGCTCAGCTTTTTTATTACAGAGGGCCTTCTGCCCTCTGACCGGGCGCGCTGAGCCACGGCGCCCGGCACTGTTAGACCACCACACCACTAACGATTAAGGCGCCTTGGAATAGTCTAAGTACGATTTCCATCCACGTCACAAACTTTAATTCAGCTTCCGTGTTCCAAAGATAATTGTCACTACTGCCAAGGCTCTCTATGCAACGGAATAGGACCTCGGTAATGGACATATTGGAACAATCCTGTTAAGGTGATATAAATATCAATTTAATACAAATAAACAATCCCTGAGACGGATTTTCGTCTCAAATAATCGTACTTAGACTATTCCAAGGCGCCTCAATCGTTAGTGGTGTGGCAGTCTAACGGTGGCCGGGCGCCGTGGCTCAGCGCGCCCGGTCAGGGGGCTGAACGCCCTCTGTAATGATAAAAAAAAACTTAAAAAAAAAAACTGTTAAGATGTCTGCCTAGTAAGCATGGAGGTCCGGGTTCGATTCACGCCCGCACCACAAATTTTAATTCAACGTTTCAGATTTCTCAAAAATTATCAGAATAAGTAGTGTCGTAATCGTATCGTCCATAATGTTTTTTTATTGTCATTGTTATTAATTTTTTGTCCGAAGTGTTGCAAAAAATTACAAGAGTACAGGAAAACCTAAAGTGGTCCGTAAAACACGTCAGTGCGATAATTTATTTATTTATTTATTTATTTATTTATTTATTTATTTTTTTTTCGGCGCTGTAATAAATCTTGTGAGAGTGATAGTTGGATAGGCGAGAGCGGCAGCGGCAGCGCGGGCTATGAGTAAGGCCGCTGATGGGGCGCTTGACCGGGTCACGCTAAGCCGCATCAAAGATTCAGGGGTCAGGTGTCGGGGGCGTGCAGCAGATGTTACCTGTTACCTGTTACGTGGCGCCGGAAGCACGCCTGGCTGCGCAGTACAGCACCGTGCCGCGCCCGACACTCCAAGCGTCGCGTGCCGCCGCCGGCCGGCGCCCGGGCACGCGCGCGACTCCTAAGTATCCCGACACACGCCGGCGCACGGCGTTTTATGGCTCTCTTTGTCTGCTGCCCCAAACAGGGACATGCGACACGGCCGTCAAGTGGACAAGGCTGCGCCTTCAACCGCTATACACTTACACTGGTGTTGTTGTTTTCTTCAAACACTGCCTTGATGCTACCCTCCACACTAACCTGTCCTCTACAAGCTCAAATGTATGTAAATCTATCGGACCAAACTGCGTGGTCATCAGTACGTAGCTTACAAACTACTTAAACCTAGGTAAACTAGCCTAAGGACAAACACACACACCCATGCCCAAGGGAGGACTCGAACCTCCACGGCGAGCAACCGCGTGCTCCGCAGCGAGACGCTTTAGACCGCTCAGCTACTCCACCGCGGCCCTCTACAAGCCTTTTTATCTAATATATAAAGCAGAATGTCCGTATATTTGCACGTGTTGCATACAAATCTACAATTTTGTTCCAATCCGTATGAAATTTTGTACACGTAAGCTTCAATCCATGAGGACGGGCGCCGTAAGTGTAAGAATCACATACGATATATAGTTCACGAGATATGACGTCATAAAAAATGAGATGCGCGAAAAACTGCTGCATTTTTTCGACAATGCTGCTCATTTTCTCCATTGGACCGATTTCAACAAAATTTGGTACACACATTCCTTACCGTGAGGTAACAATTGCTGCATGGTTAAGAATCACATGCTTCAAAAGATATTACGTCATAACGAATAGAAATCGCAAAAAATGCCATATAATGCGACGAGACTTTCGAAATACACTGTATGAGAATGACAGTACTTGGCGACTTGCAACAAACTTTAAACATAATTTCAAACCTTTATTAAACTTTTTCTCGCTGGCAACCATAGTAAAATGATGAAAGGAAAAAAGTTTCTCGCTTACTACTTTTCCGCAGTTTATGGAGTAAAACTACGGCTCTCGGTATGACGTTACAATGTATAATTTCAACACTACAAATTGTAGCGACAGGAAATTTTACAGACAGTATACATATATATATAGTTGAATGTACCTTATCAATTGTATCACAGTACGACACGTAGTTCATGAGATAAGAGTACAAAAACAGTAACGTTCCGCTGTTCATGGACTAAAACTACGGCATTCAGTATGATGTTACTATTTTTGATTTCTGCAATACGAAATTGTAGCCGCAAGAAATTTTACAAATAGTATAAACGCGTGTAGTTGAGTGTACCCTCTAAATTGAATCACAGTATGACATATAGTTCATGAGATATGAGCACATAAACACTACTGTTCATGGAAAACCGCCCCATCATGCACTAAGTTTTAATCTATTACTTCTTTACTATTAATTACATTCCCAAGAGATTTTACAGACATACAGCCCTTATACAAATGAATATATACCTCGAAAAATGGCAGGAATAAATAAATAAATATCGGGGCAACGCCGGCTTTTCAGCTAGTCTCGAATAAAAACCGCAACCTACATCCTGTAGAACCTGCTTTCTCGTAACTTCTTACGTCACATACATATTCTACACTGCTCAATACAATTACGGTACCAGGTGACACGTTATACACAATATACATATGGAACGTATTTTATTCGGTATTGGTTAAGATTGTAATTTATGTGTGATGCAATACGATATTCTGCTGTCTCAACTTTTTACTTGAGGTTCACATGCTGTTTACTTGGAGCGAGGCACAATGGGGCTACCATAATAGTGAACAGTTATTCTAGTTGCCCTCTAGTATGGTGTGTGATCACCTCAGAGGGCCAGTACAGTTACTCACCTGCGTGGCATGGACAGTATGAGGTCATAAATCGGTTCTTGAGGTATATTTCGTCATTGTTCCCTGAGTGCAATATCCAGCATTGCAACCGTTGTGGGTGGTGCTGCTCTGGCTGCAATGGATCTACCAAGTGCATCCCAGACATGTTCAATACGGTTTTAAGCCCGATGAACAAGCTGGCCAGCCCATTCGTTCAATTCCCTCAGCTTCAAGCAAGTTGTCCATCAGTGTAGCTCTGTGGGGACGAGCGTTATCGTCCACCAGAAGAAACACATCTCCTATGGCACCAGCGTAGGACACAACAACAGATCGACCGATCTCGTCTATATACCTCTGAGCAGTCAAAGCGACATTCTGAACGATATAAAAGTCCGTATGTCCGCCAGTACTGACTGCTGCCCACAACATTCG
This sequence comes from Locusta migratoria, assembly GCA_026315105.1. Lineage (NCBI taxonomy): Eukaryota > Metazoa > Arthropoda > Insecta > Orthoptera > Acrididae > Locusta > Locusta migratoria. The sequence goes on from CM048744.1 coordinate 297,161,259, forward strand.
CCCACCACCGCGATATGCTGATGTGTCCTGCACGTAAACAGGGTTATTCCCGGTTCCACGTTCTCTGCAGACGACTGAACCACGATTGTCCGGCTGAACACAAAGTATTGACTCTTCTGTTGGTTACGATTCCAATCGTGATGTTCCTCCGCCCTGTTTCTGCTGGTTGAACGGCATCATTGTTTTAATGGGACACACACCGTAGGCTTCCGTGCGTAGAGGCCACATCAGCGAATGTGATTTCGGACTTTTTGCGTTGATATTGCTCGTCCTGTTGCTGCCTGGAGGGTGCATTGCAGCTGAGTTGCATTCAGCTTCCTGTCTCGACAGGCTGTTAACCTGAGATAACGGTCACCTCTTTGCCGATATTGCCCTTGGAAGACCTTGGCCTTGCCTTAGTTTAATGGTTCCTGTTTGAAATCGCTCCAAGGCCCTGGAAATAACACTACGGGCCACTTGTTGTGGATCTGAGAGCACTTTGCGCCGCTACCTGTCATGTATTTCGCGCTTCCGGCCTGGCCACTTCAGCTGTGTCAGCGGCGGTGAGAGCTCAGGAATTCCTGCATTATTATTATTAATATTATTATTTTCTTTTTTACTTTTCATCGAAGATAATTTGACCCCACGACAGTTGAGACTCCTCCTGACGTCCATGAACGTATTTTACAATGAATTTCTGTGTCATTTTCAGTTCCAGAATGTTTTCACTAATTTAAGGTCTTATCGTGACCGAGCGAGGTGGCGCAGTGGTAACGCACTGGACTCGCATTCGGGAGGATGGTGGTTCAAATCCACCTCCATCCATCCAGATTTAGGTTTTCCGTGATTTCCCTAAATCACTCCAGGCAAATACCGGGATGGTTCCTTTGCAAAGGGCACGGCCAATTTCCTTCCATATCCTTATCCAAATCTCCGAGCCTTAGCTCAGATTCTAATGACAAAGTTGTCGACAGGACGTTAAACCCTAAGCTTCCTTCCTTCCCCTTCCTTCTTATCGTGATGCATCGAGAATGAGTCTTCCTACAGCTAGGTTTCGCACCTGCGGGGAATACATCTTGTTGGGCGGTGCACTAGAGACACAATACTGGACACTGCATACGCCGCTGTTCACAGCCAAATGGTACCACGCTGACCGCACTACCTTCTGTACACGCCATATACCTTTGGTAGTCTGCGCCACTTTTCTCCTACACCTAGTATTTTTAACCATCGGTATTGTAGTTGATGTTCATATATCTCGCTCTTATCCTGTAACACGTCTTTTCTTCTCACTTACGTTTTTTAAGAATCAATCTTGTCATATACCTCAGGTTATGCACAATTCCATGCTGCTATTTTCGTACACATTTTTAACCGTCAGAGCTACAGCTGATGTTTGTCCTCCTATCCCTTATGCATTTGACCGACATCTATCACCTTCCCCTCCACTCTCTACCCCCCTCCCCCAATTCTGTTTTTCGTGTTGCTTTCACATTTTGTAAGAGCAGTCATGTCATATCCATCTGATTCTGAACAGCCCTATGCCGACATGCTCCTATACCTCATATTTAATCGTCACTGCTGTAGCTGGTTTCCGCATGCGTGTCTTTACGTCATATCTTGTGATTTTTTTTTTTTTCTTTCTCTTTTTTGTATCCTACATCTGCCCTGCCTTTTGTTCTCTTACCACTATGAAAGTTTTCCTCGTACTGTTAACTGTGAGTACTGTTGTCGTAATCGTATTCTCATCTTTTCGTCCTATCCTGTGAAGAATTTTAAGGACGTCCCCTCTATCCCGAATAAATTTTTCGCTGTTATAACTGCTTTTCTCTCTTGAAACCAACTGCAGTGAGACAAAATCGAATTTATACTGCTATCAAACACCAACATTTCCGTGGTCAATTCGCTTCGTGTGTTCTTATAATTGAAGCACAACACAAATGGCGGTACTATATCTATTCCATCTTCCACTCTGCTTAAGTAGTGTTCATCAGAGGCATACTCTAAGTTCTTGAAACATTCCACCTGTTACTCATCAACTGATGTGGTTTCTTGATGATACCTCTTTGTGGACTAAGAATTCGTAAACATCAGAATCCGATAGTTGCTGAAAAGGCAATAGCAACAGGGGGGCCTGTTCCGTGGCGAACACGTTCATCTGGTGGTTTCACCCTCACTTGATTTCTCTCGAGGGGCAACGTGGATAGTCTTGTGCACAAGTCGAGGGTCAAGACGTTCATGGTGAGAATTCCCACTGCCTTGACACTTTTCAAAGGGCATTGGGATTGTTCGCTAGAACTATTAAAACAGTAACTTGAAGGACTATGTACACTGATGGCAATCCAAAATAAAACAACGAGAAGGACTGGAGATATGTCGGGCAATTTTATTTGGGAGGTATACGTTGTACACAGATCACATGATTGAAAGTAATGATTCATTTGAAGTGACGAACATGATGACATCCATATTGTGAACACTCCTGGGTTAAACGCCTCCGCATTAAATCCAAGAGGCTTTGGGCATATTTTGGAGGTGCTACTCCCACATAGTGCCTACATTAATCAGGTGCAGTAATTTGCGGTGGTTCCAGTGCCAGTCGTTCCGCAATCATCGACATGTTTTCGATTGGTGAGAGGAAAAAGAAGTTTAGGGTTTAATGTCCCGTCGACAGCGTGGTCATTGGAGACGGAGCTTATGCTCTGATTTTTGGTTAAGGATGGCGTGGGAAATCGACCGTGACATTTGCAAAGGAACAACCCCGGCATTTGCCTACAAGGATTTAGGGAAATCACAGAAAACGTAAATCTAGATTGCAGGAGGCGGATTTGAACCTCCTTACTTTCGAATGCGAGTCCATTGTGTTACCACTACGACACCTAGTTCGATATTTCTGATTGGCGAGAGATTGGGAGGACAGAGGCCACTGCAGGAGTAGACAGCGAAGAGGTCCTGAATATTACATGTCACGTGCGGTCGCGAATTATCCTGTATGCAGTCATCGGCAAGCTTTGATGCATGCATCCTCCCTTAGTATGCATTGCCCATAGTGTATGGGCAATGCATACTAAGGGAGGATGCAACGGAACCATTGATTTGATTTCGACGATGAAGGAACCACGTCGTGGCATTCGCTTCAGAACTGTTCCAGAGACACGACAGGCAGAACACCGCTCCATTCGCACTATCAAAAGAACAGGCTCTGGTGACGGTATACTACGCTTTCCACTGGTTCTACACGACGCTGGTGACTACTTTGAAAGACAGTAACAATTGTAAACATGTAACGCCTTTGTATCGGTTGTGAATAGTTGTCACTTTTTAAGATCCAACCCTCGTATAATAGGTTTTTTCCTTTTTCGCTGATTGTAATTAAGATATTTACTTCACAACAGACCCCTTTCGCCTTTTATTTGTATATCATCACGGTGGTTCCGTAAATATCAATATATATAGGTTTGGACAGGTCTTTTTGCATACATAGATTAAAAATAGTTTTTTAATCATAACGAGTAGGCTTTCACGGCCGGCGTTTTCAGCAATTAAAACTTTCGGGTAAATTTCCGTGGCGAAACTTTTTCCGCCAGACGTTTCGTTGTCAACTGCGGACATGTTCTGTGGTTGGTTAAGTTGTTCTTAAATTGATGTATAATCTACTCATTGTGTTGTTGCCTCTTTATTACGTCCCACTGCAGTTTTTACATCTTGTTGGCTGACGTTCGTCGGTTTGTGATGTGCGGTTGTTTATTGCACACGGAAAATTTCGCCTTGTTTTCTACTTTTTTTTTCATTTCGTTTGTTACCTCTTCAATTTTTCTGAAGTGCGGAAACTTTGTACAACATCAATTTTTTGTGCAAAAAGTTAAAACGAACTGTTTTGAATCTTTACAGAAACACAAAGAAGCTACACAAATAAAATGCGAAACGCGTCTAGTGTGAAATATTTGTCTTAACCGCAGTTAGCGTAAGCCAGAAAATTTCTTATAGTGAACTTTAAGACTAGAAAGGTCGCGTAGAATCTGACAGACACGTATTTCCGGAATTCTTAATTTTCATGAAATGAATGTTGTTGTTACTATTGTAAAACTTAAATGTTTATTCCCTCGTTCTATTAATTAAAGCTAACGGTGCAATGTTGACCCCGTATCTCACAGATACAACCCCACGTTTCTCCTAGTGGCGCGACCATTGCAGTGTTAAGAGCTGCTGCAGGAGATGACCTCACAACCGAACATAGTGAGCAGTACGCTGCTTTACCTCCGAGGATGCCTTCCGCTGACGATGGCGAAACGTCAGGGGAAAGTTTCATGTATGGACCACGGCATCTCAGCCCGGAAGCTTTCAGTAATGACGATACCTGGCGTGAAAGCCTTCATTCTATGATCATAGTGTATTTGTTGATTTGATTGAGAAAACTGAAAATATTGAAAGTTTAAGAAAATAAACTACGGTCATATACGAAGTTTAGTTTCCAACAACTTCACACTGAAAGAAGGGAATCGTTTTCGTACGATGCTACTGTAGATGCACAAAGCCATGTCCGATTAAAACAGTAATAGTGAGGAACAGTGCGAAGCAAATCAAATGTTTAAATGTCTGTAAATCTATCGGACCAAACTGCGTGGTCATCAGTCCGTAGCTTACAAACTACTTAAACCTAGGTAAGCTAACCTCAGGACAAACCCACACACCCATGCCCCAGGGAGGACTCGAAACTCCACGGCGAGCAACCGCGCGCTCGCAGCGAGACGCGTTATTTTTTATTTTTTTTTATTTTTTTTTATTTTTTTTTTTTTATAGTTCTTGTTCGCTGTGTTCTTGGCTCAGCTTTAAAACTACTTAAACCTAGGTAAACTAATCTAAGGACACACCCAGGAAGGATTCGAACCTCCACGGCGAGCAACCGCGCGCTCCGCAGCGAGGCGCTTTAGACCGCTCGGCTACTTCACCGCGGCGTATCTATTCTTTCGCACAAAGGAAACAAAACATCTCAAGTTGTAGTTAGATAAATCCATACCTGGATGCCGTGCTGCAATGTTTATGCATTTTGTTTGCATTTCAGCAACGGAGGAGAATGGAAACAAATATTTGAACACTGACTGCTCTACCGGACTAGAGAGAAGACATTTTTATCCTTCACTTCTTTATCCACTACAAATTTGAAAAGAGTATTACTCCGGAAGGAAAGGGAACCTCACACGTTTCCACCCCGTTAGTCTCCAGTTACTTTTCTCCTTATTCACACGCTTAGACACGGGCACACACAAAAGGCGAGCGAGGGAGAGAGACAGAGACTCTTCCCTGTGGACACGGCGCACAAAGAAGAGCAAACCAGAGAATAAATATGTACGAAAGGCGCCCCGCCCCACCCCGCCTCCAGACGGGGGACACGCGGCTGAATTAAGTATGCGCGTCCGTAAGGAGCAAACAGCTGGGGGGACGAGGCCGCCTGCAAACAGCGGCGCGGCCCCCGGCCCCGCGCCGCGCTTAATGTATTAATAGGCCTCCGATAAAAGTCCCGCGGCCGTAATGAGGTGTTTGCCGTGTCGCGCCGCAGTTTGCGGGCCTTCTCGACGCGCTGAGGGCTGCCGAAACGAAAACACTTTGCACCGCGCACCGCTCCCTTTTAATTGTCAGTTTCCTCAACACATCGCCGCAGGCAAACAACACTGTCCGTAGCATAAAGCAAGCCACTCCGGTAGGATCTTCCGGCGCGGAAACACTGGACAGCTCGTCCGTTCGGTGGTAGTTCAATCGAACGCAGTGGCGTAACTAGGACTTGGCTTTGGGGGGGGGGGGGGGATAGATCTGCTTGACGAGCAAAATTTTAGTCAGTTTCCAGACAGAATACCATCTACCACTCCCGTTGAAGACACTAATTCATTCCCTTCCAATGAAAGCTTATGGTAAAACACCCCAAGTTTCAAATCTTTACCTTTACCAGATTGCTGTTATACAATTTCTTTCTTTCCCCTCTCTCTCTTTTTCGGGATCTGGGGGGGGGGAGGATTCTATCCCCCTCATCCCCCTCCCCCATAGTTACGCCACTGATCGAACGTCGAGTTATTTCACGCTGCGGAGGGGCTTCCTTTAACCCGCGGTCGCTCGCGTATATTGTTGTCACGCGATAACTCCCGTGTTAGGTTTTTTCTAACAATGAGAACTCGCACCTTTTCATCTCTTTGTGCCAGAAAAAGACACGTTTATACAATAAATCATTTCTTTGTTATTACCAAAGCATTATAAATTAGTATAAACATGGTATGGAACATGTTACTTGACGAATTCGTGGATATAAATTAATACAAATAAACAATCCCAGAGACGGATTTACGTCTCTAATATGTCAAAGACATTATTGATGAATATGAAGCATTGAATTAAAATTTGTGGTGCGGCCGGGAATCGAACCCGGACCTCCATGCTTACTAGGCAGACGTCTTAAAAGTTGTTTTTTTGCTCTATGGTTGGTCCTATTTGTTTCAGACGCTGATTGTGGTTGTTCGTTCTTGTTCGATGAGTTGTTGGCTCAGCTTTTTTATTACAGAGGGCGTAAGCCCCCTGACCGGGCGCCATGGCTCCGTTAGACTACCACACCACTGACGATTAAGGAGCCTTGGAACAGTCTATGTACGATTTGCTTCCACATCACAAACTTTAGTTCAGCTTCTGTGTTCCAAAGACTAAACAAAGATTCCACAAATTTTAATTCAATGCTTCATATTCATCAATAATGACTTTGACATATTTGAGACATAAATCCGTCTCTGGGATTGTTTATTTGTATTAATTGATATTTATATCACCTTAACAGGATTGTTCCACCATGTCCATTGCTGAGGTGCTGTTCCGCTGCATGGAGAGCCTTGGCAGTAGTGACAATTATCTTTGGAACACAGAAGCTGAACTAAAGTTTCTGATGTGGAGGGAAATCGTACATAGGCTGTTCCAAGGCGCCTTAATCGTTAGTGGTGTGGTAGTCTAACGGTGCCGGGCGCCGTGGCTCAGCGCGCCCGGTCAGAGGGCTGAACGGCCTCTGTAATAAAAAAAGCTGAGCCAACAACACATCGAACAAAAACGAACAAACTTGATCAACGTCCGCAACGAACAGAACTACACATAGAGCAAAAAAAAAAAAAAAAAAAAAAAAAAACGGTTAAGACGTCTGCCTCGTAAGCATGGACGTCCGGGTTCGATTCCCGGCCGCACCACAAATTTTAATTCAATGCTTTATAGTCATCAATAATAAATTCGTGGATGTTTGCAAGAAGAGCTATAGTACCGACGCATTGACAACGATAGACGAGATGTTAGAACCAGTCCGCGGAAGTTTCAAATTCAGGCAGTATATAACAAGCAAGCCTGCAAAATATGGCATCAAGGTACATGCGCTTTGTGATGCCAGAACCTTTTATACGCTAAATATGGAAGTATACGCAGGCAAACAGCCTAATGGGTCACATCAAGTAGCAAATGATGCAGAGCATGTGGTGTTACGATTGATTAGACTGATTGACAAAACAGGCAGCAACGCGACGATGGACAATTATTTAACATCTATACCACTGGGTAATAAATGTATGCCAACCATAGATTCACATTAGTAGATACTCTACGGAACAATAAAAGAGAAATTCCAGCGGAATTTCTGGACGTAAAAAGTAGGCAACTAAAGAGCAGCATTTGGAGAAAAACCAAGCACCAATTGCTTCATTTGCTCATACGTCTCAAAAAAAAAAAAAAAAAAAAAAAATAAAATAAAATAAAATAAAATAAAAAAAAAATAAAAATAAACAGAAAAAAAACGTCATAATGTTATCCACCATGCACAACGACGATTCTGTAGACGCTGACAGTGGCGAAGCGAACAAACTTAAAGAAATTACACTCCACAATCTCAAAAAAAAATTAGGTGTAGATGTTGTCGACCGCTCGAAATCAGAATATTGTGTTTCAAGAAGAAACCGCTGGCCCCTTACACTGTTTTTCAGTTTTATATATTTCCATATCCGACAGAGAATGTCAAGTACTATGTTTAAAGAATTGCTTCATTCAATTCGTGAAACTCAATAAGAATATCTACTTTGCTCATAAAAGACGAAACATATGCTGAACAGTTTCAGGAGAAAACAAACGAACACAGCCGCATGTTAAAAGGACAAAAAACAGACTAAAAGTGAAGCAAGGCGGATTTCCACAGAAGGAGAAGTAATTGTTCAAATCAAATGTTTGTTAACTACGAGGTCGTCAGTCCCTAAACTTACAAACTACTTATCAACTACCTTATACTAAAGACGGCACAAATATCCATGCCCGAGAGGGGGTTCGAACCCCCGACCGCAGTGGCCGTGACTGGAGCGCCTCAGTCTCCTCGGCCACCGCGACCGGCAAGTAATTGTTACGTAAAGAGTCCCGTGTTAGGTACAATCTAACACTGCGCACCACTTCAAATAATGCCACAACTATCAAGCTATTGTTGAAATTTGATTGTCGAGTCACAGATTAATTGAATCAAGAGATATGAAAGAATGCATTTCTTGATGGTCAGTTCATTAGCTTTGAAATGAGATGGAATATTCAAGTAAAATCGTAAATGTTAGATTTTTTCTAACAACGCGAGTGATTGCGGGTTAAAAAAGACAGGGAGGGAAGGTCAGTGCATAGTTGACAAAGTTCCTAAAACGCCTCCCCTCTTTCATGCCTTCCCTCGGCGATGTTACCAACGCACTTCGTGCCAGTGCCCTGGTTTGTAAACAGGGCAGCACTGCACGCGAGGTGCCGTGTCGATATGCAACTTCAGTGCACGTCTAAAATCACTCTTTTACTAACCTTGAGTCTTCTGTCGTAGTTGATGTCCCATTGCGCAGGTGAAGCACACAGGTCGCGCATCCGTTGTGCCTGAAGTGATGCTAAAAGAGGTGTTGAGATGTGGCTAGGAAGTACTGCACTACGGATAACTTTAGCTTTTGTAGGATGCCAGTGCTTGTTTTTATTGAAGAAATGCCAGTGTATATCCAAGCACAAATATACAGACTGAGTAATATTAAATATATAAACGATACATAACGTATAAACTGTCCCTGGCCCGCACTGAACTAACATGAATGTGCAAGGTATCGCTGTCGGCGCTCGACTGACTGCCGCCGCACCTCGCTGCGCGCCACAAGCCGCCGTTTTGGTGCCAAGCGAAACTTCTGGACTAACATTGTTCAACTTATTACAAAATATACAAATAATTAAATATTTGAATTAACCGAAATATAGCTTAGCATAAAAGCGTTACAGAAAGTGTACAGATAATTTTTAATAGACATAGGAAAGTTAAATATTAATAAAAGAAGCTTAAAGTTTTAGCGGACAACTAGTATAGGCGGGAGCCAATCAGCTCTCTACTTGCAATGGGGGCGGAGCTTTCCAACGGGATACAAGCTCATCTACTATCTCTCTCTCTCTCTCTCTCTCTCTCTCTCTCTCTCTCTCGCCCTTTATATTACGTAACACATTTCTCCAACCAAGAAAACTTCCTTAACACCTAATATTGATATGCGAAATAAACGGCTCCATGTCAGCCCCCTCACAACGCCAGTGCCTTCGGAAAATATTTGTAAATCTATGAGACCTACTCCATGCGGTTATGAGTAGACCGTGGATTTTTACGTCGAAAAAGAAGCATTTTAGGCGCCTAAAGCAGCCCTGTCGTTAGCTCATTTAGGCCAAACAAAATCTAAAATAGGTCCTGAAAAGAATTTATTTGACGAAACAAACATGAAGTAAAATACTGCTGCAACCGAGCGGTGTGTTCCCAGCTTTAGGTCAGTATGAGGCGTGGAACCTGGTGGAGCGCCAAGGGACGCTAGTGAAACAGAATTATAGTTGACACATTTTGTTCAAATGTTTATAAAGCTTATGAGAATTAACTACGGAGTCATCAGTCCCTAAACTTACAAACCATTTACGAACTACCTAATCCTAAGGACGGCACAAATATCCATGCCCGAGGGGGAGATTCGAACCCCCGACTGTAGTGGCCGTGCACACCGTGACTGGAGCGCCTCAGTCCCCTCGGCCACCGCGGCCAGCACATTTTATTCCGTAACATACATAAGTTTGACGAAGGCGCGAGCTCGACAGGAGCTAGAGCAGTAGGTGGCGTCGCCTTCGAGCTGCAACCTTGGTGTTTCGTATGATAGTGCCCGCGCCGCGCCGTGATGCCGGAAAGCGATGCAAAGACTGTTATTGTGAAGTGCTCTATCCCTTCACCAGGCTATGCAGAGGGCAGTGGATCCACGCAGAGACCCCTCTAAAGTCGGATGTCGTGCTGGTTCCCAACTCGGGACACCGGCTGGCCGGATTAGGACCAGACTGCTTACTCGACGGCAGGAACATTGGCCTTTAGTAACCCACCACTGAAGACTGCGCTGGTCTCAGGCAGCCAGCATAGAGGTGTGAAGTCGTCAGCACAGCGGATCACCATCTTCCCAGATGATGTTTAGTGTGAAGTATGGCCTCGACCAGACTCCATCTCTTAGCTGCCTCTAGCAACTACCCGTATGTAATGCTATCTGTGACAAAGACTGAGCACAAGGATTAGGCCAGTGAATTGTCGATTACCTCCTGGGCATCGTCGATTCAGAAGACCAAATGACTGCTACTTCTGAATGTGGGAATATTTATACTTAAAATTGGCTGAAGCTATGGCGTATGAAACGGTTTGAATGTGTTCCCTTTGAAAATGCAGTATTCGCCCGATGTGTCTTTACCGCTGACGCATCCGCGGTCTTATTCACTCTTGTGGCAGAGTTACGTGTAGTTAGTTTGCAAATCGAGATATTAAATACGCTTGCACATTGCTTCCTTGAGAATGGCAGGGTCTCCTCCTGCCGAAATATCGAAACCCGGCAGCATATCCGTAAGTTGTTTGAACATTCATTACGCCGGGAAAAGTTAAGGTTTGAACACTATTGTTGTTCGTGGTTTTTGGCGGGCTTCATATGATTCCACTCTGTGGCGCCGCTGACCAGCTAAGCAGCGGTCGCCGCATATGAACAAACGGCTCGTAGTTTCAGCATAGCAGTATCAATAGCGGCAGCATCAAAGCTGGTCGCGGCGGCATTAAAACCGCTCACAGTGACACCAGCACACGTTCTCAATGGCGGCATCACGTTGGCGAAACAGTGTTACATTAACTTGTGCTTGGAAAATTATGGTTTCTTTGTGGTTTATTACATGCGTACTATTTCAAATTTTGGTTCCGGCCCCCCTTTTTCTTTTAACTAAGCAATCTTTGGGAAGTGCTGCCCCCCCCCCCCCCGCCTCTCCGTGGCTGTGCCACTGGTTAGATTCCATTGCTTACTGTCTGCACAGCAGTGTTGCCACTATTTAAATTCCAATTGTCATACTAACAAGGAAAGTACTTGGACTCGAACAAACATATCTGTATGAACGTTTGGTTACAGGATCTCTACGTGCACCTCAATGTGCTGGTGGATGTCGTTTTTATGCAAAACTTTGCAATCATGCTCTAGATATCACTGTAGATGTAATTGTAGACGCCATGCGTAATGCAGAGATCTGAACTATAACTTATGTAATAATCGCTGTACATGTTCTCTAACGTATTGCCATCAAAAGCCATGATGATAGTTGCAACTTTAACCTTCTTCTCGGAAGACTGTTGGTTTTCACTGCCACTGCTTCCATCGCCTCTTCCCGCACTTGCTGTAGCACTACCGCTAGCAATGAGTTCTTCGTCATTATCATCCCTATTTTCATCATTATGTGTTAGTGTTACAACAATATCTAACTTATGCTCATATTTCTGTAACATGACAGATACGAGAAAGAATGGGAATGATTCATCTTCTACACTAATACCATCTTCACGAAGAAGGGTTCTTCGTAACTTCATCTCAACCAATCGCAATACTTTAGCAGCATTGATTATCAATAGCCGCTCCGTCTGACGCTTCACCACACAAATAACATCACAAAACGCAACTTCGGAGGCACACTGCACCGTCCCTACTGGCGAACCGACAGGTAAAAGTGCTTATGGAATATCTCCCCAATTGTGCGACTGGATTCACGATTTCCTATCAGAAAGGACACAGTTCGTTGTAATTGACGGTAAGTCATCGAGTAAAACAGAAGTGATATCTGGCGTTCCACAGGGAAGCGTTATTGGTCCCCTACTCTTCCTCGTGTTTATAAACGATTTAGGAGATAATCTGAATAGCTCCCTTAGACTGTTCGCGGATGATGCTGTCGTTTATCGGTTAGTGAAGTCAACAGAGGATCAAAAGCAACTGCAAAGCGATTTAGACAAAATTTCTGCTTGGTGCGAAAATTGGCAATTGACACTAAATAAAGAAAAGTGTGAAGTAATACACATGACCACTAAAAGAAATCCGCTGAACTTCAATTACGCGATAAATCAGTCAAACCTTAAGGTCGTAAATTCTACCAAATACCTAGGAGTTACAATTACGAACAACTTCGACTGGAGAGAACACATAGAAAATATTGTGGGGAAGGCGAACCAAAGGTTACGTTTCATTGGCAGAACGCTTAGACGATGCACCAGCTCCACCAAAGAGACTGCCTACATCACACTTGTGCGTCCTCTCTTGGAGTACTGTTGCCCCTTGTGGGACCCTCACCAGGTGGGACTGACGGAAGATATTGAGAAGGTTCAGAGAAGGGCAGCTCGTTTTGTTTTATCACGTTACGGGGGGGAAAGCGTCACGGAAATGTTGCACGAATTGGGGTGAAATCATTAAAAGAAAGACGTTATTCATTGCGGCGTGATCTGTTTGCGAAGTTTCAATCACCGACTTTTAGTTCTGAATGTGAAAATATTTTGCTAGCACCCACCTACTTAGGGAGACATGACCATCCCAATAAAATAAGAGAAATCAGATCGAAAACGGAACGATTTAGGTGTTCTTTCTTCCCGCGCGCTATTAGAGAATGGAACGGTAGAGAAAAGTTATGAAGGTGGTTAATGAACCCTCTGCCAGGCACTTAAATGTGATTTGCAGAGTATCGATGTAGATGTAGATGTAGATGAATGTGGCAAGGCACACGCAGAGGCCTCTAACGGACGACGGCAGTGTTTTGCAGATGCGGGAGTGTCACTAGTGCAATAAGGGATCTTTACATTATCGAAAATGTTCAAATGTTTGTACAGCTTACGGGACTTAACTATGGGGTCATCAGTCCCTAAACTTACAAACTACTTACGAACTAGCTAACACTAAGGACGGCACAAATATCCATGCCCGAGGGGGGATTCGAACCCCTGACCGTAGTGGCCGTACAGACCGTGACTGGAGCGCCTTAGTCCCCTCGGCCACCGCGGCCGGCTTACATTATCTGTCGTACGATTTTGATGTATTTGTGTTGGTTCGATCCCAAGTACTTTCCTTGTAAGAATAGCAAAGGCCCCAAGACCGAGCCCTGGGGGACGTATTTTGATCGCATTAAATATTAAGCTGTTTTTTCAAGCCTGATGGTGGAACAACTTTCGCAAGCGTCCTTGTCCAACACGTGGTTACGTGTGTGGCCGTCTTTAAGCCGAGACCGTGAGGGGCCATGAAGCAGCGTCAACGTTTGCGAGTGTGCACTGATCTGGCGACTGATTTGATGGACAGCCCCCGTGGAGCGGCGGCGTGCTGACGGCCGGAGCGTGACGACCGTGAATCAGTGCAGCCCCTGTCCCCGGGCGGCACATTAGCAGGATTTGGTTGCGGCTTATCGCTGATTGGGCCCATTGTGCGCGCGGCATAGCTGCAATCTGCTGGCTGTTTTATTGCCCGATGAATTAATTACTTTGTTATGGGGGAGGGAGGGGCCTCGGGGAGTTTGGGCGGCGCGCTGTGATTGGGGCGGAGATTCTGCCGCCCTAGAAATCCCGTTAAGGGCTGGCCTGCGCCGCCGTGGCCGCGGGCAGCGGGCAGCGCGTTTAATCACGGCCCAATCGCAGCCCTAATAAACTGCAGCCCGGCCCGCCAGCCAGCCCCATATTGCCTGGCGGCGCAGCGTGAGGGGCGGGGCGGGGCTGTCTGCCTGCCTGAGGGGAGATTCCCTCCCCCACGGCTCTCTCTGCGTCTGCAACACTATTCACAACTGCATCCTCATCTGTGTTGTTGCTGTTCTGGCCTCCAGTCCGGAGACTGGTCTGATGCAGCTCTCCACCCTATTCTATCACGACCAAGCCTCTTCATCTCCTCATAAGAACGGCACCCCACATCCATTTCAATATGCTTACTGTATTCAATTCTTGGTCTCCCTCTGCGATTTTTACCCCACACACACTTCCCTCCACTACTAAACTCACGACTCTTTGATGTCTAAGATTGTCTCCTACCTATTTCCATATAATCTCGGGCGAACTGCCGCATGTCCGTAACTTCTTGCCACGATATTTCGGCGCAGAGTCTTCTGGCCATCTTCAGGTGAGTACCGCCGAAGTATTGGCAAAGACGCACTGAGCTGTGCTATTTATGCCTAATTCAACCGACATTGCGCATGCGCGTACTTAGCATGCGCGTTCACTACAACTACATACGCTGCTCAGAGCGCCCTCCGTGGTGGAGGCTTGCCGCTTCGATAGCAGTTCGATTATCATTGTCATTCAGTTGCAGGAAACTACGCCGGCTACGGAGTTTTTCAATGACAGGATTCCATGCACCATTTATTTGGAAAACGCTGTCTCGATTGATAAGAGTCTCACTGTCCGACAATCTTATTTCCACAGCTTCATTAATAATTGAGCTCCAGAAGTTTGATGTGTGGACCTCAAGACTTTAATCCATCGACCCCATACCATCTCTGATGCCGAAAGTCTTCACACGGAACTGGAACACCTGCAGACGGTATTCCTAAAGAATGGATATACAAGGAAGCAAGTAAATCGAGCGATGCACACCTCCAAACGACAGAACAAGGAAGAAGAAAAGGCTTACTAATCTATTGCTTATCTCCCATATATTCGGAATATTTCAACCGCAGATAGACAGAATACTAAAAAAGTATAAAGTAAGAGTCATCTTTTGCCCTCCTCCCAAAATTTCATCGCTGTTGGGTTCTGCCAAAGATAATCTGGAGCTGCGTAAAGCAGGTGTTTACAGGATTCCGTGCGAGTGCAGCAAGTCATAATAGGGCAGACGACGTGCACTGTGCAGGAGCGCATTGTGGAACGCCAGCGTCATACTCGGCTACTCCAGGACACCAAATCCGCAATCGCCGTACATTGCATTTCTACGGTTCATTCAATGAACTACAATGAAACGAAAATTGTGGCTCACACATCAAACTTTTGGAGCTCAATTATTAATGGAGCTGTGGAAATAAGATTGTCGGACAGTGAGACTCTTATCAATCGAGACTGCGGTTTCCAAATAAATGCTGCATGGAATCCTGTCATTGAAAATTTCCGTAGCCGGCGTAGTTTCCTGCAACTGAATGACAATGATAATCGAACTGAATTTAATATTCATAGAATATATGACTTCAACTGCTATTGGGCAAAGCTGAAAATGTGTACCCAGCCGGGATTCGAACCCGGGTCTCCTGCTTTCTAGGCAGTTGCGCTGACCCCTACACCACTGGGGACACAGTGATCACCGCACCTGCAAGGACTACCCATGCACGCCTCCCGTCAGATACAAATTCCCAGCTTCGCCCTGCCCATAGTACTCAAACTCGTAGTTTTAACTAATTCCCGTAAGAGTAAGGGCTTCAAACTTCAAGTCATATATTCTATGAATATTAAATAATAACAGCTGCTGGATCAGAATGTGACGTCTGTTCTTTCCGAACAGACGCCACATGTATATATATAATCGAACTGCTATCGAAGCGGCAAGCCTCCACCACGGAGGGCGCTCGGAGCAGCGTACGTAGCACAAAGGGAATGGAAGATTCTGTAGAACTTCTACAAAAACCGGAGAGCAGTTATTGGAGTCTCCGGGCATGAAAGAAAGCATTGGTTGGGAAGGGGGTAAGACAGGGTTGTAGCCTTTCCCCAATGTTATTTAATTTGTATATTGAGCAACCTGTGAAAGAACGCAATGAGAAATGTGGAAACGGAATTAAAGTTCAGAGAGAAGATATAAAAACTTTGTGGTTTGCTGAAGACATAGTAATTGTGTCAGAGACATGAAAGGACCTGGAAGAGCAGTGTAACGGAATGGACAGTGATTTGAAAGCAGGTTATAAGATGAACATTAACAAAAGCAAAACAATAGTAATTGATCTAGAGTAAGAAGATGGGGCGATGTTAAAGTAATTAGATTAGGTATTGAGGCGATAAAAGTAGTACGGAAGTTTTGTTATCGGGGTAGCAAAACAACTTCTGATGTCAGAAAGTAAAGAAGATACGAAATGTAGAACGGGTCTGGGAAGAAAAGAGTTTCTGAGGAAGCGAAGTTTGTTGACATCCAATACTAATTTAAATATTAGGAAGTCCTTTCTTAAAGCATTTTTCTGGAGTTTAGCCTTGTACGGAAGTGAAATGTGGACGATAGGGAGTTCAGACGGAAATAAACTTTTGTAATATGGCGTTACAGACGAATGCTAAATATTAGGTGGGTAGGTCGCCATTTTGGTTCATATACTCTTGCGCCCAAATTCTTTCTTTTTTTCTGAGGACTAAGAGATTAATAAATCACATAGCTGTTGCGACACTTTGTTCATTATATAGCAACCAGTCGCGTTTTTTTCTTTTCTTCTCAATGAAGATTTTTTAAACTATGACCGGTTTCAAGCTGCCTAGCAGCTGATCATCAGATGGTATATATACATTCAGTGCAAATTACATTTGTATCTGTGGCAGGGCAGAAAACGAGAAAAAGTAAACCTCATATGTGGTAGAACACCGTCACAAACTTTGAAAGAAATATTTGAAATATTATGAGATTTTGAAGTCCGGCATCAAATTTTTTATTTGGTCAGTTCCAAGCAAGAGCTGAATACTTCATCGAAACTTTCATCACTTCGAGGTAACTTCATAACATCTCTGACAGTATTAATATAGTCAAAGGTTTTTTTAAGGCTGAGAGAAAAGCAATACAAATTTCAACTGAATCTATAATTTTAATATCAATGGAAGTGAAAAAGATAAATAAAAACGATTAACTTTAGCATCAGCATCAGATTCTTCAAGTTAAATTCCTGAAAGAACACAATTGAATGTTCATAAATACGTACACCTGAAAGGTCAAAAGGACCGACGTGCTTCAGAATGAATAAAGCTAGCATAGTGGGTAAAACACGGACACATTACTACTCGCTTGGGGACCCGCGTACAAAAATGATCATTTCTTTCAAGTATTAAATATCGTCTCTCGCTATGGTCACGTTTTGCATTGCCTATTGAGTCATATGGTAGGTTCTGATTTTTCCCGACTTTTTAAAAAAATGTATACAATTTTATTTTCCACCTCAATTTTTTGTGGGTGCTCAGCACCCCCAAAAAATTCTTGGGGTGCACGAGCCCCGGAGCACCCACGGAGCCGGCGCCCCTGTTCTTTACCCTTTATATGAACCACATCCGTCCCTTCCGTAACCTCGCATGCTTCTGTGGCTTCCCCTTCTCCTCTAGCCGTTCCAAGTTTCTTCAGCTCTAGAGTGCTTTTTACAACCACTACATTATTGCTGGAGTTTCCTTAAAACGTTTGCAACTTACAAAACATCTGTCACCTTTCGGTGCCACCTAGTCGCTTGCAAGCGTAAAGGATTTTAACGTCATTCGTAACCCGAGTGTTTACAGTGGTTGAGTGGTGCTCTGTAGAAAATAGAATGTGCGAATGTCAGATAGCTGGACAGACAGCGTGCTTTACGTAAAAGCGCGCCTAGTACAAAGTCCCCTCTGGGCACGCCATAAATCATCGCTGTTAAGTGCTGCCGTCGAAGCGAGCGTCACACATGCAGACGGCAGCCACGTGACATAACGGTCGTGCAGAGTCTGCACGCTGGTGCCACTGTAGGAGCGGCTGCACAAACACTCTGTCTCGCCCGACCACGTGGAGGAAGTCCTATAAAGCCAAGGCTGGCTGCTAACCGTCAACACAATAGCCTTGTAACGCGCCAGTTCTCAGCCAATGTTGTGCCGGTTTGTTAAAAGTGCATGTGGTGTCTCAAAGTCTGAAGTGCGCGCCACGTACTTTCGCCGCGCGCCGCCATGCAAGCACGGCGCGGCGTTCTTATGACGTCGGCCACGAGCGCCCTCTGCTGCAACCCCGCTAGTGGCCACCACTGAACTGCATCGGTCACTTGGCACTAGGACTCTCCTCAATAGCCAGGCCTCAACCTAGTATCTGCATGGGGCCGGGGTATACGGGGTGCAGCCTAGACTGGAGGGCGTCATCTCTCTAGGGAAACTGGCCTCAGTATTCCAGGCCGAAATCACTGCCATCAGGGCATGTGTGGAGGAGAATTTGCGTAGGTGCTACAAAGATCGTAGCATCTATATCTATTCAGACAGCCAGGCAGCCCTGAGATCACTGGCAGCTCCTACAACAAGGTCTAAAATTGTTGCAGAATGTCACAGGGTTCTGGT
Source organism: Locusta migratoria (assembly GCA_026315105.1). Classification (NCBI taxonomy): domain Eukaryota; kingdom Metazoa; phylum Arthropoda; class Insecta; order Orthoptera; family Acrididae; genus Locusta; species Locusta migratoria. Next base: position 297,179,800 of record CM048744.1, read on the forward strand.
GGAGCTAGGGGAAAGCAATAGAGTAAACCTATTGTGGGTCCCTGGCCACTCGGGGATCAGTGGCAACGAACATGCCGACAGATTAGCCAGGATGGGGGCAGAGGCTCCATTTATTGGACCGGAACCTGTCCTGACAATCACCAAGGCAATGATTAAATTGGAGCTACGTAACTGGCTCAGAAGACAGCACTTAGAATATTGGACCAAAGTCCATCACCAAAAACATGGCAAGGTAATGATGCCGAAGCCTTGTTTTAAAAGAAGCTCTGCAATCCTGGGTCTGAACAGGAGAGAGATTAGACTCATGGTTGGATTTCTGACAGGCCATGGGAATTTCAAAAAACACCTACATACAATGGGAATAACCGAAGAGGACCCTAAATGTAGGATCTGTGTTGACGGTGATGAAACTGCATCACATATAATCTTCGAATGCATTGCATTGGAGAGTAAAAGGCGCAGAACATTTGGTACAACCAGACCCGAAGAAATTGTGTCTAATAAAGAACGTAAAGGGACTCCTTGCACTGTTCAAGGGCATTGGTTGGCTTTACTAGACATACAGGGAGCGATACCGCACAATAAACTTAGTTTCGGTGCGGGCAGTGGCGGGTTAGACCAAGACTGTTTTGGCTTCTCTGAAAGAATCAAATCAAATCAAATCAATGTATCTGCATTCCACTAGTCTTCAGTTAACAAAGTTAAGTATTGTACTGTCAAGTATTGTAATGTATCTTCTAAATATATATCTTGTTCTAATCTTAGTGTTTCTAGTTTCTGCTGTCCCACTGGCTGGTCACCTCAGACTCTGTACCTGCACACGCGTGCATCATATTTCCCTGTGTCGGTCTCTCTCTACTCGGCACTTAGGAAAACCGGCGTCAACAAGACACAAAAGTGGCGACGAGGATGGGACACAAAAGTGCAGACGTTCTTAAAGTATACTGTGACACAGTCACAAGACAGAGCCTCAACCCCTTTGATATAAACTAGGAATGTAAAATAATTCACTTGATTCAGTTCTGATTGCTGATGACACCATCTTGATAGGAAAGGGTGTTGTTTTTAATACTGATATAGTATCAAAAACGCAGTAAAGGAAAATAAGTTCATGGTTCGTAGAAAATAAATTGATGCTAAATCACAGTAAGACTCAGTTCTAACAGTTTCCAATACACATTTCAAGAAAATCTGACATTTTGATTATGCAGGATAGGCACTTGATAAAAGACACTGAATCGTTCACATTTCAAATAGTAAGCTGTTGTGGAAAGCCCACGTTCAAGAACTATATGCTGCGTTATTCATCATTAGAATAGTTTCTGAAAAAAGTGACATCTTTTCGGATAACTCCTCTGATTTAAAAAAAAAAAATTAAAAAAGAGTATTTATTGCGCAAAGCTCTCGAATCTCTTTTCGACCCTTGTTCAGTAGTCTGGGAATTCTGACATTCGCCTCTCAATACATATTTTCTTTATTGTTCATTTTTGTTAACAATGTCCCAACAGTTAGTAGCTTTGTCTCAGTTAATAATGAGACATAAATCTAGTCTACATTTGTATCAGACCTCTTGACCTTTCTGCTGAATGGTATCCAGTATTCTCCCGCATCCATTTTTCAATAAGCTCTCCCAAACATTAAAATAAGCATGCTAGCAATCCATGAAGTTTCAAGTCGAAGAGTTTGTTATGGCTTACTCTTTCTACTTCCTCGAGAAAATCCTGATAAAGATTTTTAAAACATCCAAATATCTGTATTAGTTTTGTTGATTATTTTTACTTATCCTGTGTGCGTGGGCTTCCTATAACGTTTCATTTTGTCTATTATTATTACTGTACTATACTACCACAAATATAAATAAATGAATAAATAAATACCACCTCACTACACAGTAGACTACCAGCACCTACGTTCAATGACAAACACATGTCGAAATTACAGTGAAGTGACGTTGTTGCCTTGAAACTCGCCCGCTGTTCTTTTGACTGTTAACTAGCCGTGTTTGTGAAGTTAACTATTGACTGCTTGCTCACAACATCTAATTACGGCGATATTCACACAGCGGCAGAAGTATACATTTCCCTTAAGCAAAACTCTGATTCTATAAGTTAAGCAAACAGTTCTACCTTTACTGTAATCTTTAGAGGAAACTGCACACAATTAAATAATGATCCGCAGTTATGGATCTAAATCAGAAATCATAAATTTTGGCAACGGAAACGCAAATATTCTCTGCTCCTGAAGGGAGTAGAGACACAAGATACATGAACAGATTACCCCACATTAATCCAAAATAAATCATAAAGGGAGAATTTAAATTAGCACAAAAGGATTATATTTTAACAAATTAATTTATTGTCAAAACAAGAACAACAAGGAGGGAAGACAATTCTTTTAAAAATTTACAATAAAAAACACACCTTACAAATTGTTCAAAATATTCACAATTACATGGCCCTAAAATTGCCCACCTGCAAAGTTGAGTACAGGTTAATTTACGATCACGTTTCATAGGGAGGGGGGGGACGGAGGAACTGCAGCACATTCACACACAGATTCATACCCCAAGCCATGCAGGTACTTACCAAGGACCCGACACCAATACACCAATACACCAAGCAATGTGGAGAATGCAGATCGAAGGCTCACTCGCGCACAATGAAATAGTACTTCGCTTCCATAACGTGTCAAGCCAGTGGCTTAGGCTCATGATAAACAATCAGAAACAAACGTACTTGGTTTAAGACCACAAAGTGTGGTGTACAGACGGAAGTTAAAGTTTCCCTAGAACTTCTAATTATACATTAAGTCAAGATTTCATTAAATAATATTTAAAAACGGTCGCTCTGGCGTTCGTTTAGCACCGGGAGAAGATAATTACAGAAGGTTAAAGTTGTTAGATCAATACAGCACTCTACTAAGTCGGAACACAAAATATGCATAAAGTTAACAAAATCAATTTCGAAGAGAATAAGATCGCGAAACATATCGTGTAAAGATTATTTCCGATCAGAGGAATGATATCTATTAGATAAGCAAGTTTACAGATTGCTACAACACAATACAGAGTTCGGTCACAAAAATTCAGAGAAGTGAAATAATTCTATTTCATGAAAATTAAAAACACGATAGACGTCGTGCAACGGTTCTTTCTACACAGAGGAAACAGATCTATTTAATGGTAATAACCACGACAGGGAACACGCTAATCAGTGTAACGAGGAGAGGGGGGGGAGAGCTAAAAACTCACCCATCCTGTCCAAGCGTCATACATAAAATCTTATACCCGAGAGTAAAAACCGCTTTCACGGAGAAATCCAAGGACTCTGTTAGCCATCCGTGATTCATCCGCCAAAACCGAGGACAATGCGTGCTGAATTCCATATTTGGCACGGAGCGCCAAGAGGAGCGGACATTCTACTAAGATATGAGCCACAGATTGTGGGGTTCCACAACCACGATGTGGGGTAGGCTCATTACGCAAAAGAAAACCATGCGTCAGCCTGGAATGACCGATGCGGAGACGGCAAATGACAGTGGATTCCTTTCGAGAAGGGCGTAAGGAAGAATTCCAAGCTGTGCAGTGGTCGACTTTATGGAGCGGAATTTATTAGATGGGGTAGTAGCCTGCCAGTTGGTGTTCCAGTCCTGTATGAGAAGCGATCTCATCTGCTCCCGCAAATCCACGCCCGGGATTGCCCAGGGGAAGGGGCAGGAAGTTGGTCTGGAGCGCCACGTTACGGATCGCTCGGTCTCCCGCGTCGGAGATTCGAATCCTCCCTCGGGCATGTATGTGTGTGTTGTCCGTAAGGTAGTTTAACTTAGCTTAAGTAGTTTGTAAGACTAGGGACTGATGACCAACGTAGTTTGGTCCCATAGGATTACAAACGTTTGAACGTCGTTGTTTTTTTTTTTTTTTTTTTTTTTTTTGCTGGAAGTTGCGGCTACTCTAGCCAACTGGTCAGCCTGTTCATTTCCTAGAATACCCATATGACTCGGGACCCGGAGAAAAGCAACGGAGCAAGCGGTATGAAAAAGGTCATAAGGAGATCGTAGATACCAGTTACCAAAGGATGTGAGGGGTAACATCGGTTATGGCTGCTTATTGAGTCGGAACAGATTTAAACACAATCCAGGGCTACCTGTTTCATAAAATGAAGTGCCCTACTAATAGCCGTCAGTTCAACCGTAAACACACTGCATGATTCTGGCAGAGAAGGGCAACAGGCGGATTGTGTTTTTCTCGACTTAAAAAAAGGCGTTCGACGCGGTACCACACTGCAGACTGCTAACAAAGATAGGAGCTTATGGAATAGGTTCACAGATTTGTGACTAGCTGGAAGAGTTCCTAAGTAATAGAACGCAGTACGTTGTTCTCGACGGCGAGTGTTCATCAGAGACGAGTGTATCGTCAGGCGTGCCCCAGGGGAGTGTGATAGGACCGCTATTATTTTCTATCTATATAAATGATCTGATGGACAGAGTAAGTTATAATTTGCGACTGTTTGCTGATGATGCTGTGGTGTATGGGAGGGTGTAGTCTGTAACTGAATGTAATAGCATACAGGATGACAGACAAAATTTCTAGTTGGTGCGAAGAATGGCAGCTAGCTCTCAATGTAGAAAAATGTAAGGTGATGCGCATGAATAGGAAAAACATCCCATAATGTTCGAATACAGCTTTAGTAGTGAGCTTCTTGATGCTGTCGTGTCGTTCAAATATCTAGGCGTAACATTGCAGAACGATATGAAATGGAACGAACATGTAAGGACAGTTGTGAGTAAGGCAGACAGCCGACTTCGGTTTATTGGGAGAATTTTGGGAAGATGTACTTCACCTGTAAAGGAGACCGCGTATAAAACGCTTGTACGACCACGTCTTGAGTATTGCTCAAGTCTTTGGGACCCGCAGCAAGACATAGAGGCAGTTCAGAGGCGAGCAGCTGGGTTTGTTACTGGTAGGATCGACCAATGCGCGAGTGTCACGGAAAGGCTCCGGCAACTCAATTGGGGATCGCTGGAGGAAAGATGACGTTCTTTTCGTGAATTTCTGTTGATGAAATTGAGAGGGCCGGAATTTGAAGCTGAGTGTAGTACGATCTTGATCCCGCCTACTTACATTCCACTTGGTGATCACAAAGACAAGAGAAATTAGGGCTCGTATGGAGGCATATAGGCATTCTTTTTTTCCTCGTTCTATTTGGGAGTGAAATAGGAAAGGAAATGCCTAGTAGTGGTACAGTGTACCCTCCGCCACGCACCTTACGGTGAATTGCGGAGTATGTATGTAGATGTAGATTCCACATCAATGGGAGACGTAAATGCATATCCAGTATGACCAGCAAATTTAGATCCAGCAGTGTAGAAAATCGTGGCACCTTGAAAATCTGCAAGTACTGTGTGCAACAAACACCGGAAGGTTATGGGGGAGACTGAAGCTTTCGGGACTTGGTAGAGATACAATCGAATTTGTGGCCGAGGAACCTAGTGACGCCGTTCCATACTCCATTGCCGACTAGTAGGCCTACGTTTCTGTATATTAGTCAGATGTAGGCGGCGAAGTGGACGGCGCTGTCGTAACCCATGACGTAATTAACGGTGACCGAGTGTCATCCCTGATAGTAAACGAAGTTTTCCACTTTTACGCCACGGCCGAGGAAGACACTCATCCGTCCTGAATAGCCATTCACGTCTTTACGTGTTGTGCGGGTGGTGTCACATGGTCCATGTCGTCGTGTTCCGCGCATTTTGCGCTCAAGTCAGCGAATTTTCACACGAAAAGGCGTTAAAATAAACGAAGAAAAGTATAAAAGAAACATGTGAACTGTTTTGCCGTCGTGAATTACTATCGGGGTAGCCATTACGATAGAGATGTCACAATTAAGATGGCTGCCAATAGTCAAATACCGGTATGTATTCGGTGTACAGCATAATCTCCCGACCATGTTCTCAAAAAATTTAAATAAATAATTTATCCCTCGACAATAATGCGACCTTGCTGAGTAACCATGGCGGTCCATGAACTACGACAATGTCGCTGCACAAATCATAATCGAACCGCTTCTTGCAACATAAACTCGGCATCCAGAGGGAAACACCAATGCAAATAATGACTTTCTTTCCACAGTCCAGGTTTTGAGACTTTGGCAGCACGTTTCCCATTAAGGGATTTCTGTAACACTGTTGAGTAGGCCGGCCGCGGTGGCCGAGGGTACTGAGGCGCTTCAGTCACGGTCTGCACGGCCACTACGGTCGGGGGTTCGAATCCCCCCTCGGGCATGGATATTTGTATCGTCCTAGTTAGTAAGTAGTTCATAAGTAGTTTGTAAGTTTAGGGACTGATGACCCCGTAGTTAAGTCCCATAAGCTTAACAAACATTTGAACATTTTTTGTATAATGTCAGCCGTAAAAGAAAATGCCTCAATGTATGAAATCACATCTGTGATTCGTTTTCTAAACGCAAATAAAGATAAACCGAAGGAAATAAATCGGGAAATAAGCGAGGTTTACGGACAAAATATTATGAGTTATTCAGTGGTTAAAATATGGGTCAGAATGTTCAATGAAGCATGTGATCAAGTGCACGATGAAGAACGAAGTGGTTACTGATGAACTGGTTCACACAATTGAAGAGAAGATTAAGCACAACCGTAAGTTTACACTTAGTGCCCTTGCTATGGAAGTTCCGCAGATTTCACAATTTCTAATTCATGAGATTGTTACTGAAAAACTGAAATTTCGAAAACTTTTCTCACTTTGGGTACCCAAAGTTCTTATTGATCAACACAAAAAACATCGGATGGGCAGCGCACTTCGGTTTTCGACACGCTACAATGAAGAAGGCGATGGTTTTCTTTCTCGGATATTCACGGGGAATGAAACTTGGGTATCGTACGACACCCCTGAAACAAAAAGGCAATCAATGGAATGGAGGCACACTACATTCCCAACGAAGGTTAAGCCTAAGCAAATCTCGACACCTCGAAAAATCATGTGCACCTTTTTTATTATTATTATTTATTTTTTTCTTCTTTTTTATTTTATTTATTTATTTTTTTTTTATTTTTATTTTTTTTTTTTTTTTTTTTTTTTTACGATAATGCCCGACATCAAACGGCGTATGAGACCAAACAACTCCCATTCTTACACCTAAAATCTGTCCTTGATGGTCAACACGTCAACAATGATGACGAGCTGAAAGAAAGTGTTAGTGTTACCACATGGTTGAATACTCAGGCGGCAACCTTCTATCAAGCTACAAAATTTCTGAAGTATCTAGAAAAGTAGCTGAAAAGTTGTAGATTTTTGTACAATGAATATTTTTTCTGTATCTGTCACGTTTGTTTTATATAACCAAACAGAACTTATTTTGTGCACATGTATCGTATAACAGCAGAACCTGCAGGTTTAGGTAGAACTGCACTTGTATTCAAGCGACCATTTCTCTCGGTGTTGCCACGATTTTGTGCTACCCATCCACGTACGATCGATTCTGAGGCAGCTGTTCCTTTGCAAATATTTTTCTGCTACTCCCACTGAAACCTCCAGCCGTCGACACGCGTCTAATGAAAAATAAACTACAATGAAAACTACTATTCAATGAAGTACATATAGTGTTACCTATATGCACTTGCCAAACTACACCTACCTGTGCCATACAAATAACAATATTACGAGATTTTTAGAAATAAGACACGAAACAATGTTTGGTGACTCTTTATCACAACCGACATGAAAAGGCATCTTACGTCATATAAAATAGGCTGTATGTGTGTATTTATGTATGTTCCACATCTCCTCCTAAACTAATGGACAGATTTCAACCAAACTTGGTACAAATGTTCCTTAATATCAGGCAACAATCGCTGTCGGGGTAAGAATCACCTACGACACATACGTAAGGAGAATGACGTCATAAAAAAATGAGATGCGCGAAAAACGGCTGCCTCAAAAGACAATGCTGCACATTTCCTCCTAAACCACTGCACCGATTTCAACCAGATTTGATACACATATTCCTTACGTGAGATAACAAGAGATATAACGTCGTGAACAATAGGAATCCCAAAAAACTGCTACATACTGTGACGAGACTTTATAAATACACTATATGAGAATGACAGTACTTGGCGACTTGCAACAAACTTTAAACATAATTTCAAACTTTTTCTCGCAAACAACCACATCAAAATAATGAAAAGAAAAACGTTTCTCGCTTACTACTTTTCCACTGTTCATGGAGCAAAACTATGGCATTCGGTATAATGTTACAATTTATAATTTCTACACTACCAATTGTACTCGCAGGAAATTTTGCAGACATGATACACACGTAAAGCTGAAAGTACGTTCGAAATTTTATCACAGTACGAGACGTAGTTCATGAGATATGAGGACGTAAAGAGTAACGTTCATGGAAAACGGCCCTATAAAGCATCACGTTTTAATCTATTACTTCTTTACTTACTAACCATATTCGCAACAGATTTTATCGACGTGCAGCAATCACACATATCAATATGTTCCTGCAAAATTTTACAATTGTACAACATATATGTACTAATAATAAATCTGTAAATGTTGGCCTGTCGCGGTTCGCCTCAATCTTCAAAACTACTGGACGAATTATCATGTGGTTTTCACAGGAACCACGAGGGTATCTTGAGGTTACAGAAACGCTTCATTTCACAAAATCGAATCAGAAAAAGTAAGATATCACAATTTAAACATTTCTCTGAAAGCAATCACATGTATCTATATGTAGAGAGTAATCTCCAAAAGTACTAAATGAACATTCATGGAGGAATCACAGATAAATAGAGAATATCCTGGTGCAACATATAGGCTTCTTTTCATCAAAATCAGATCAGGACAGTAAAAGATATCGTAATTTGAAGTTTTAGGTGTATTTCATGCTTGGAAAGAACGGCGTAATGCAGCAAAGAACTAATAGATAGCGCTGCGGGTGTTCGTGTGAAGTTCGGGGCAGCGATCGGATTATTATCCTTTGAGAATACTACTTACTCTTTTACTTTTCAAATGTACCATATTTCTAAAAATCGTTTTCTTGGTTGGTATGTTCTACGAAATATGAATCAACGCTATGAATATAAAACCGTTAGAATCCATATATTTACATACTGATGTCACAGTCTAACGTATATGTACAACTGCTATGGAAGTTTTAAGTCTCACGCTTGGAGCGACAATAGCGCTTCTAACGGAGAGAGAGCCAAACATAAGAACAATAATTGTTTTCAGTGATATTTTTACTTCATTAAGGACATAATTATTATATTTCAGCTTTGCATGCCTCAGCCCATTGTCCAGAGATAGGAATGATCATGAAATAAATGTTTTAAATGACGAATATAACTGGTGTATGATGTATGGTACATATGCCTATTTCTCAAATGTTCAAATGTTTGTAAATCTTATGGGACTTATCTACGGGGTCATCAGTCCCTAAACTTACAAACTACTTATGAACTACTTACGAACTATGACGGCACAAATATCCATGCCCGAGGGGGGATTCGAACCCCCGACCATAGTGGCCGTGCAGACCGTGACTGAAACGCCTCAGTCCCCTCGGCCACCGGGGCCGGCTGCCTATTTCTAACACTTTTCGCAAACGTATTAAAAAACAGAAAACTACTGACACATTTTCATGCAGTTTTCACAGGATATTTGAGCTAAGATTGGGGCAACATAGGTATGACTTCATCAAAATCAGATCACGGAAAAAAGATACATCGCAATCTTAAGTGTTTACAGTAACTGTCTGTTCATCTATTAGAAATACCTAATCTCCTATAGTACTTCACGGATTTGCATGGAGCAACTTCATTTCGTAAAAGTGGAATCAGGGACCTTTTTTTTTTTTTTTTTTTTTTTTTTTTTTTTTTTTTTTTTAGGTTACGCTTGAAGTATGGATTGAGTAGTACAGCAAACACGTGATAGAGGCGCTGTAGTGCAGCAAAGAACTAATAAACACCGCTGCTGCGTAATAAGTTTATGGTAGTACATCAATGAAGCGAACGTCTGTGACAGAATTAAGCAATCTTATGTCTACGAATACCAACAAATATTGAACATAGTGTTATTGATTCGCTTTGTGTATTAAATACTTAACGACATTTCTTTGCTTCTTTTGGCACGTTTCATTTTTTGCATCAAAAACTTTATGAAGACACATCATTTCGGACAATGACTTTTACTTATATTTGTCACCTTGGCTAGGACAACTGAGTTTATTGACAGAGCGATCCAACAAGGATTCTGCTGTTACTGACTGAGGTCCGGAACCGTAAAAAGCCACGATACACACAGGCCCTCCTTCAACAAGCCTTGCGAAGCACGGGCATACAAGCTAGTATGGAGATAAGTAAAACATGTGTCACACGAAAATATATGAGACAAAACCTATCAGCCAATTTTCACTATGTCACACATGCTATTCAGTCTGCATAACATAAATTACGTCATTATCTAAGAGATGTTACATCAGCTACTTCAGTTTTGTATTTTGTTTATGTAATGTAAAATCATTTATAATACGAGTCAGCATATATATATATATAAAAGTACATGAAGTTAACACTTTGAGATTGTGCATTGTAATTATAATTTTTATGGAGATTTTTCTTAAGGAGGTACAACAAATTCGTTTGTTAACATAATGTAATTTTTATTCAATATAAATTGTATTTTATGGAAAATTAATTTTCTATGGAGATGCTTGATGAACTAAAGTTAAGTTTTCAAAACGCTGTAAAAATAACACCGCTGCTCAGACTGGCGTCAAATTGGAACGGAATATTATCGGAGAGGGAGGAAAGTTATGGCAGAAGAAAAATAAATGGTGTGAAAATGGATCAATAGACGGCGCTGTAAGCGTAATTATTTAGTAGTGCTCGACTACAAACGACAAATGAATCATACATCAATGCTTAAGGTGTAAGTTAGACGTTAAACAACCCAGTGTGCCAGGCTGTACAGGTGTGATAATATTAGTTACGTAAGTCCATCCACGATGGCAAGATATATCACATCGGATTGGAAAATTCTGCATTTAATTTTCTTGGGACCAGCAACCGCATAAAAAGGATCAATCACATCGATTGGTAATTGTCCTGAGGCCAAAAACCACATAAGAAGCATCAATCAGAATCAAATCGCGTTTTTAATTTGCATGTGACTGGTGCCGAACATGTTTAATTTGCTGTCCAGCGTTTTCTGCAACAAGTTGAAATCGAGAAACAGAATGTTCCACAACCGATCGAAGTATTTTCGTGCTCACGTTCAGAATGTGTTGCGCAATGCGTGCCTTCAGTGCAGCTAAGTTCGCAGTCGGAACTTTGAACACTACACCTTTCAAATGGCTCCATAGCCAGAAGTCACACGCATTAAGATCAGGTGGTCGGGACGGCCAGGCTGTATCAAAATGGAGGATGATAACCCTGGCATTTCCGAAATGGCGCTTCAACAGCTGCTTAACTGGATTTACAATGTGCGGAGGTGCGGCGACATCTTACATGTAAATGAACCCATCCACATATCCATGCTGTCGGAGAGCTGTAAATAAATAAATAAATAAATAAATAACACATAGCTTTTGCCAGTGATGCTATGGATAACAGGGGCAGAAGCACCTGTCTCTTCCAAAATATATGGCCCCATGATACATGATGTAAGTCCGCACCACATAGTGGATTTTTCAGGATGAAGCAGTACTGGTTGATTTGGGTGTGGATTTTCGGGAATAGTCATGAAGACGATACAATACGTCGGCTTTGACCAATGACGTCATATACGAAGCAAAGATATGGAGTAATAACATTTGAACATCAAGAAATATATCGCTTATTACACACCAAAGATAATACTATAACCAACTTTACAGCTCGTGTAAGAAAGATGTATCTATTACATTATTGTATTTTTATTTATTAAAAAACAGTGAACCATGTTTAAATTATATAAAAATGAATTATAAATGAAAAGTATTGATTTTTTTAGAGGTGATACAGTTTCAAGTCAAGCGTCTGAAACAACATAACCACTGCAGCCCAACGAGAAGCGTCGTAAAATTTAACCAATTTCAGCAATTAGTACAAAAATTGTAAAAATTTAGTTAGAGATACCATGTCTTCACCATTCATTAATGAAAGTTGAACTTTATTAATTTCTTCACTATCATCCATTCCTAAAAAAATCGATAAAATAATTAAATACGCGTAAAACTCAATAATGAATTATATAAATTCACATAAAATAAGAACGAACAATAACCTGTATTACTTATTGTCGATTGTAAGCAATCAATTTCACAGTGAAAATATTTAACCTTAAATTATAAAAAAAGTTGAATCACTTCGATCAATACAGAATCGAGATATCAATTGTCTATCTTTAATCAACGACCGTATGCAAATAGTTCCATATCGTTGATACAAAAAAGTTAATATCATCTCTTCGACCATAGATACTGCTAGACTGGGCATGATATCGTTTTCATGACACAAACATCTCTGCAGCCAAAACATTGTTTTGCCAACAGCCACGTGGTAGTGTATACACCTTTGCCTCGGATTATACAGAGCGTTTTGTGATGGAAAGTAGCATTAAATTTCAAATGAAAGTATTATTACTTTAAAATGGTGTCAGTTATTGAAAACTGGTGAGTCGTTTATTATATCTGGATAATGTTTGCCAACAGTCACGTGGTCATATGTTTGAACCACTCCATGTGCATAGTTACTCTACTGATTGTCCGGTCTGTTAGTATCTAAGGTCGAAGTATCATCTTCAAATATATACATAAACATCTTTGACTGATGACGTCATTGGTCAAAGCCGACGGGTTGTATCGTATACTAGACTTGACCCGGATTTTCTATTGTCTATATTTGACAATCCTGCGTATTCACATATCCGGTCATATGGAAGTGGGCTTCGTCTATCCACAAAATCTTCCACGGCTATTTATCGTCCACTTCCATGCGAGTAACAAATTCTAAAGCAAGCTGACAGATCGACAGGAATCAATTCGTGTACATGGGTAATTTTGAATGAATAGCTAAGGAAGACGTTTCGCCGGATCTTATACAACATGCTCGCAGGTTTGTCTAGTGTTGGGGCAATTCTTCGTGCACTACACGTTTGCACACCACCATTCGACTCCTCCTGCACTGCTGTGAACACTTTTATTGACGTCGAGTCAATTCGTTTCCTCCATCTACCAGGCTGCAAACCAAAGGAAGCCGTCTTTTCGGATTTCCGAAACAGATTCTGCAGACTCACAGCAGTCATCAGATTAACGCCTTTTTCAAACCCTTCAGTGTCCGAAAGTTTTGCAAGGGGACTTGTGCACAGTCATTCTTGTAAAACTCCTTTAGAAGCAGAGCGCGATCGTGCATTGAGACAGTAACGGCGAACGTCCCAGACGCTAAATGAGGAAAAGCCGCGTACCCGACGCGTTCATACCGACTTCATTGAATCGTACTTCGGCGGAAGAGCCGTGCGCCGGCCGCGGTGGCCGAGGTGACTGAGGCGCTCCAGTCACGGTCAGCAACGCCACTACGGTCGGGGGTTCGAATCCCCCCTCGGGCATGGATATTTTTGCCGTCCTAGTTCGTAAGTAGTTCATAAGTGGTTTGTAAGTTTAGGGACTGATGACCCCGTAGTTAAGTCCCTTAAGCTTAACAAACATTTGAACATTTGAAGAGCCGTGCGCTGTAAGGCGCCTTGCTACGGTGCGCGCGGCCGTTCACAGTCGCAGGTTCGACTCCTCCCTTGGGCGTGGGTGTTTGTGTAGCTCTTACGATATGTTAGTTTAAGTAGTTCATCAGTTTAGAGACCGATGACCACTGCAGTTAGGTGCCATAACTCTCAAACATTTGAATATTTTCCATGGGTCATACGCATGACAAGTGTTTTCATTTACATATTCTGACACGTACAGCGCCACCTATTGATCAACTTTGTCACTATTTATACTTCTTCTGCCCTACGATTTCCCACTTCTCCAATAATATGCCGTTACAATTCCAAGTCATTCGGACTAGTGGCGTTACCTGTACGGCGTTTTAAAAGTTTAATTATAATCATCCTGTACATGCCAGCTGCTAAACCCAATGGACAAAATATTTGGAAGGTCACTACGCCATCATCAAGGACGCTGATGATCTGAACCCACAGTCAAACGTAGTCTTTGCAATGCTGAAACCCCTCCCCCATCGCCCGTCCCCCTCCCCACGAGTTCTGCAGGGTATTCGATCCACGACTAAATCTCCGATTTTTTAAAATTATTTTGTCAAGTAGGCTCAACCACAGAAATCGTGTAAAAACACTAAAATATGACGCGTTTCAAGGGTCAAACCCTCATCATCAGATAATCTGTACAAGAATCTTAAAACCTGAGAAAATAAAAATCTAAAAAGTAATAAAAGAAAAGTGGTTACTTCCCTCGTAACCGTGTCTACGCAGAAAGGTCCTCAGCATACTGTGCTACGTCAGAATCCAAACGAGACCCCAGCACTGGCGGCGCATAACACTACCGAAGTGCACGGAGTCAACAACACGACTGGGACGCACATGAGTCGGTACATTCAGGTATCACGGAATCATTTGCACAGTAAGACAGAGGTTGAAATTTAATGGTTACAATTATGGATATAATTAAATCCGAATTTTTTGTTATATGAATGAAGTACTGAGAATTGCAGTACAGAGTATGGTACGAGTGTGGATTTGTTTTCCAAAATAGCTGGTGTCGCCAAAAATATTACCCTGATTGTAAAAAGTTGAATACTGATGAATGTCTTATAATTCACTTCAAAAATTAAAGTAGGTGTTATGCGACAATGAACGTAAAAAAATTGAGTGAGTGAGGTTGCATAGTGTTTAGGGCTCTGGGCTCGCATTCTGGAGGACAGGGGTTCAAACCACTGCCGGCTGGCACTTCATATAACTGGGGGTTCACTTCTTTGATTGCCGTATCTTGATAGCGGCGTCTCCCTCCATCGATCGGCGTCCAAAGAGACAATTTGGCGCACTTCTGCGAGTGGCACTGGGGGATGGGGCCCCCGTTTGCGCTCCTGACCCCCCCCCCCTCCGCCCCCTTAGATATATTTTCGTTAAAAGGTAAAGCAGTCAACAATCCGAATATTGGTTTGAACAACAAAGTGCTTTAATAGGCATGGTCTTGTCTGGAAGTGACATGTCGTTATCTTCCACCGCCCTTCGAACTGACTTACCCAGTCAGTTATGGGGGAACCTACAGTTTAAAGTAGATTTCGAACCACAGTACTACTCATTTCTTTTCACATCAGCAACATTGCCAGAGATGAAAGAAGTGGAAAGTAACAGATAACAATCATAGGACCTGGGGGGGCATCGAACCCGCGACCTTTGGATTCATGGTCTGGTACTCTACCACTGTGCTATCGAAGCGCACTTCGTTAAAAGATATGCAGAATATCTTACCTTGTTTGCGTTTGTTTCAACTCCAGCTGAGACGTCAGCCTACCAAGCTTCTTTATTTCACACTTTTCATCCAAGCTTACAGCTGAGTAATTTGTTTCTATAAGAAACTGAAATTTGTTCATTTTTCTTTGATAATAAACATCAAGAACATGAACAGTAAATGACAGTATGTAACTGATTACACTGTTAAGTGAATGAAACAAAATGAATCTGTTGCAATGAAGAAACAAACTTCCTTGGGGTCATGTGACAGTGTAATAGCACCCCCTCCTAACATTACGCATGCGCAAAGGCTGCTCTCCACCGTATCTTTTCAAACAGTTAAATATTTCTTAGAGCGAAGAGTATAAATATTATTTACCCTCAAAATCGAACAACATTTGCTAAAACGTTCAAAGATCAGTCGCAAGTAACAATATAAAGTGATTGTTCTTCGCGTATGTAGAAGATTGGGTTTTAAAAAATTGCTTGTAGTCGGTCTCGAACCCATTACCTGCAACGGCATAGAACTATGCCGGTAACAACACGGCTATTTTTTTCTAGGTGGAGAGTAGTGACTTCATTATTAAGCTTGATCATATCTTGTGAAGGCTCTTATAGTTGATGCGTCTCTAATTTATGGTTATAAGATATTTTACCAAATATGACGTATTTTTAATGAATGTTCAATGAGCCAAAAACAATTATGAAGGAAGCATTTGCGCATGCGCAAGGCATTGTGCACAGTCCATTGTCTTGCTTCGGGACCACTCGTGTGTAACCGCCTGGCCGGCCGCGGTGGCCAAGGGGACTGAGACGCTCCAGTCACGGTCTGCACGGCCACTTCGATCGGGGGTTCGAATCCCCCTTCGGGCATGTATATTTGTGCCGTCCTTAGTATTAGCTAGTTTGTAAGTTAGGGACTGATGACCCTGAAGTTAAGTCCCGTAAGCTATACAAGCTTTTGAACATTTTTTTTTTTTTTTTTTTTTTTTTTTTTTTTTTTTTTTTTTTAACTGCCTGAGCTCGAGTAGCCAGGACCTCGTGTCTCTACCAGCTCCAACGCCAACGTTAAAAGCGGCGTTTCCCCTCGCCCCTCACTGCCGCATAATCGCCCGTATGCTGCCTCCAGGGGGTTCAGAAGAGTATTTGAACTTCAGCGGCACATGCGCATTGCAACGCTGCGGCCACGTGACGACTCGTATACGTGTAGTCTCCGCGACATAAAACCTCTCTCATGCGATAAAAATACTTAGAATGTGCATATAAACTGATGTGATAGAAGAACGAAAAGAACAATGATAGTTTAAAAACACTTTTTATTTGCCTTGCATGGTTCGTAGGAGAGCTTCTGTGAAGTCTGGAAAGTAGGCGGCGAGGTACTGGCGGAAGTAAAGTTGTGAGGCGGCATCGTGTGTCGTGTCGGGATAGCACAGTCGGTATTGCGCTTGCCCGCGAAAGGCAAAGGTCTCAGGTTCGAGTCCCGGTTCCGGCACACAATTTTACCAGGAAGTTTCACTTTTTATTTTATTTTATTTCACGGCGAGTTTTTTTTTTTTTTTTTTTTTTTTTTTTTTTTTTTTTTTTTTTTTTTTTTTTCTGGGGTTCACTGAACCAGTGAGCACATAGGACGCGACGCAACTGCTAGCTACCCAGGTTTTGGTTTTCGTCATTTCGCTGAATAGCTCTAGGCAAATACTGGGATGCACAGGTAATTTCTTTCCTCATTGTTAACGAAACCTTTCCCAGTTTGTGTGCGCTCCGCCTCTGATGATCATCCTTTCGACGGGATTTTAAACCCTAATTTTCTCTGGTGAACAAATCGAGACTCAATCGCATGATGCAAACCTCCTCCTGCGGCAGAAACGCGAAGTAGGATGTTGTTCGTAAACAGAAAGGAAGGCGACGGACGAAGTGAGGAGGAAAGAAGCGTGCTGCTCGTGTCGGGATTATGCGGCGGTGGAGGGAGGCAAATATTTGCAGGCGGACCACCTGCCGGCCATCTGAGTCCACGGCGCGGCGCGCCGCTTGTTAGACGCCATTGTCGCCACCGCCACCGCCGACGTCTGCTAATTGACGCGTTTGTTTCCGCCGGCAAACACGCCGCCGCTGGCGACCCTGCCAGGACCGCCTCACGGTACGAAGGCAATAACAAGGGCACCACACGGCTGGCAGACATCTATCTGTAGGTAGTCTATAAATATTACACCGGACAAAACAATTACGAGATCAGGTGAGACATCTAGGTTCCGGACTATTGTCATTGGCACAATGAACTAAGATGGTTCAACGTCTTTCTGTCGGTGCTACCGAGTTGAGACAACAACATTACGGTAGAGAATTGTAGAGCTTATGGAACTTAACTACAGGGTCATCAGTCCGTAAACTTACAAACTACTTATCAACTAGCTTACACTAAGAACGGCACAAATATCCATGCCCCAGGGGGGATTCGACCTCCCGACCGTAGTGGCCGTGCATAACGTGACGCCGGCCGCGATGGCCGAGGGGACTGAGGCGCTTCAGTCGCGGTCCGCACGGCCACTACGGTCGGGGGTTCGAATCCCCCCTCGGGCATGGATATTTGTGCCGTCCTTAGGATAAGCTAGTTGATAAGTAGTTTGTAAGTTTAGGGACTGATAACCCCGTAGTTAAGTCCCATAAGCTTAACAAACATTTGAACATTTGAACATAACGTGACTGGCGCGCCGCAGACCGCTTGGCCACCGCGGCCGGCCAACATTACGGCAACAGAGGTAGTGGTAATAACAAAAAATGCTGCAGAAAGGCTTGGTGTTGATTTGTCTTTACCGAATAAATTACACAAGCAGTTGATGCACTTGAAATAACTTTATTAAGGCCTTACGCGTTTTGACATACATCAGTATCAAACGCAAAACTATTTAAACAAAATACTAAATTCCTCTTAATACGATTGGTATCATAGACATAATGAGTAGCTTGGTATCAAAGGCGGACATCTGTCGTTTGCAAATAACTGAGATAAATGCCATTTTTTATTACGAAACGTGGAGTTATTACGTATGCATGCTAGTTTGGTCATCATTTAGTTGCAAATGATCACCAAACTAGCATGCATACGTATTAACTCCACGTTTCGTAATGAAAAAGGCGTTTATCTCAGTTATTTGCAAACGACAGATGTCCACCTTTGATAACAAGCTACTCATATGTCGTACATAAAAGACGTTTACAATTTACACCAGAACATCTCTGTAGGATGGTCAAGTGTATGCAGAAATGTTCGGTGTGAATTGTAAACATCCTTTATGTCCGAAATATGTCTATGAGACTAATAGTTTTAAGGGGAATTTTTTTTAATTTTTTAAATTCTTTTTCTAATAGTTTTGACTTTTATAATGACTTATGTCGAAACATGTAAGGTCTTAATAAAGTGCGATTGTAATCAAGACAGTCCAAGTTATTTCAAATGAATCAAAATGGTTACCACGTCTCACAAATGTCTAATGCAGACAGAAAGAACAAACAGTTAAGTTCATATAGTACAGTGAGCTGGAAGCGCCATGCAACAACGTGACTTACCCAAAGCTATAGGATGAAAAGCCATAGGAAGGTTGCAAGCGGGACAGAAACAGAAGGAAGTGGCTGCAGCTATTGGAGTGTCCCACAGCATAATTTCCAGCGATTTCAGACAACTGGATCCGTGAAAAGAAGGCAAGGCCAAAGTCATCCACGGATAACATCAGTAAGAGAGGGCCGTTATCTCCGGTTAACAGCCCGTCTAGACAAGTGACTGAATGAAACTCAGCTGCAGTGCTGCGTAATATCAACACGAACAGTTTGAAAAATGTTGGTAAATCTATTGGACCAAACTGTGTGGTCATCAGTTCGTACCTTACAAAGTACTTAAACTAAGGTAAACTAACCTAAGACAACACACACACACACACACACACACATACACACACACACACACACACACACACACACACACACACACACACACGCCCCAGGGAGGACTCGAACCTCCGACGGCGAGAAACCGCGCGCTCCGCAGCGAGGCGCCTTAGACGGCTCGGCTACTCCACTACTCCACCGCGGCAACACAAACAGCCCGAAATAGGTTTCAGGAATATAGCTCCTACGCTCTGAGGCACATGGTGTGTCTCCCGTTAAAACCACGACCGCATAAATTGGATGGAGGAACATCAGTATTGGAGTCGTAACGAATGGCGCCGGGTTCTGTCCTCAGATGAGTCAAGATTTTGTGTTCAGCCGGACAATCGTCGTTCCCTCATCTGGAGAGAACGTGGAATAATGCTGCTTATGTGCAGGAAACATTAGCATATCATGGTGGTGGACGAATGGTGTGGGCAGGAGTCTGCATTTGCGAACGTGCGACCGTCTATGCTGTTCAGAATGGCGCTTTGACTGCTCAGAGGTATAGAGACGAGACCGAGCTATTGTGCTTTGCGCTGTTGCCACAGGAGATAGGTTTCTTCTGTTCTCAACAGAGCTTCATTGGTAGACTACGTGTTTGAATCAGAGGGAATTGAACCATTGGAGCGGTCAGTTTGTTCACGGAAGTTAAACCCCATTGAGCATATCTGGGATGCACTTGGTAGACTCATTGCATGCAGACCAGCACCTCCCATAAAGTTTGGAGAGCTGGATATTGCAGTCACGGAAGGATCTCCAAATATCCAATCAAGAGCTAATTGACAATTTCATACGGTTCAGACCAAGCATGTGTGCAACTGTACTGGCCGTCCGAGCTGATATCACACTGTATTAGAGGGCAATGGGAATAACTTTTTCATTATTCTGGTAATCCCATGGCGCCTTCCTCAAGGTAAACGTCATGTAAAACTCAGGTAAACAGTTGAGACAGCAAAATATCGTACTGTATCACACACAAAATACCATTGTAACCAATACTGGATAAAATACGTTACCATATTTGAATCGGTCGGCGGAGAAAGGAACTATGTCACTTTTCTTAGCTTTCAGGAGAAACAAAGAAATTGTTTTATTGTTAAACTGTTTAGCAGATTGCATTGAAATCTTCGACATATGTTTTACGCTAATCATACATACTTTGAGTTAATATAATATTCCATATTTTAAATAATATCTTCTGATTTTTTCTTTTATATTTATAACGTAGTTCCTTTCTCCAGTAAATAAAGGACTTTACCGATTTTAATGAGTATAACTCATTTAAAGATGCAAGTTTCTGGATTAAAACTCAAATGAATATGAAACCTACTATTTCATAGAATTTCAAGTCCTGGATAGTTCATATCACAGTGAGTTATCATTTGTAGTTAGACATTTCAATATTTCCATCGGTGTATTTAATCAGTTTCTGAATATTTTCAGTTTTCTTTTTGTTGATTCGATTTTTTCTTCTGTCACCTAGCCATTTTCAAACGAAGTAAATCTAGTTTTTCCCAGAGTAAAGAAGTGACTGACACAGCTGATTACGAAAGGGTAGGGCAGTACGATTCCCGGTTTAGTTGCTTCATAAGGAAATTTCTTGAACGTTGACAGAGATAAATTTTGTTTTTATTGACGAGGTGTCTTAGACGCGCCGTTTGCCTAGATTGTACGATTTTTTTTGTAATGACGAGGCCACCATGCCTCAATGCTCATTATGTTTTCACTTTCTACTGTGAGACTGTAAGTTCAGAAATACTGTTACTTACGATTTCCAATTACTCGGTCATATTTCCATTTTTTTTCTTAGTGGTCCAAACTCACGGTCACAATGGATAAACGAGTGGCTATCAATGCAAGGCACCTCCTTACTGTGGTATTATTTTGATTTTTACCAGGAGTTCCGTCTGAAAAAAGGTGTCCTTCTGTAACATTCTTCGATACATAGTTTTCAATGTAGTGGTACAGGAAAGAACAGACCTCATTCACTCCCTTTTCGGCTCCATCTTCATTATACAGCTACACTGTGCAAACCCCTGTACTATATCATAATTGCGGTTTCTGTGCATGCTTGCTGGAAACCCATCCCATCTAGTTTTTAAGTGCTGCAGAACAATTTCGCTGACAGTACAATCTGGCGGAAGTCACTGACTTAATTCCTTTCTCCTCAGCACGCAAGAGTTCGACTTCCTATTATTTCCAAAGAAGAAAGCCAAACATGTTTAACAGTAATGTGTGCGTTAGTCAGTTTAATACACTTATGTAGAAACGTGAAAATCGCCAAAACGTGAGTTAGTTCCTTTCACCATCGACCGATTCATTTATATTGTGTATGATATGTCACCTGATCCCCTAATTGTTTTGAACAGTGCTCGGGTATTTATCTGTTGCAGTAATCAGTTCGTGTACTTCCCCTCCTCTTTCTGTCCAACTCCTCCCCCCTCCATCTCCCGATACTTTCTCCTCCCCCTCCCCTCCCTTCCCCCTCCCCTTCCCTCCCCATCCGTGTCTCCGCTTCCCCCACCCCTCCTCCTGCCCGTGTCTCCCTACCCATCTATCCTCCTATCTCTGTCATTACCTTGCACACTAACATTCTATTCTGCCTCCCTCCCTGTTTCCGTAGCCTCCATCACCAACATGAAAAACTAGAAATATCGGCCAAATTTCATGATCTCGAAGTTTGGAGTAAGGTATTTTGCGCTCTACACCGTATGAAATGTAGTTCATGTATGTAAAATTTTACCAAGATCACAATAAAAAAATAGATTGCTATTGAATCCTCTTCAATGCACGGTACGAAGTCTTATGCAAACGTTACTTTCATTTTTTATTTTTATTTGTTTATTCTATTTATTTTTCTTTTATTTATTTTCCCGTTAATTTTTTGTTTGGGTAGCTCTAGTAATTCCCTTCTAGATCAAAACTAATCTGTACATTTGTGTCGAATTATGTTGTACAGTATCATCCGCCATCCACCATACGTATTATTATGCAGGCACTGCCGTTCCTTTTGTTTTGAAGTTTACTCGTGAGAAATTTTATGGCAATCCAACGAACAAGCATTGTGCGGCAGTTTCCCAGGCTTGTCGGTGTGCCGGCCGCGGTGGCCGAGGGGACTGAGGAGCTCCAGTCACGGTCTGCACGGCCACTACGGTCGGGGGTTCGAATCCCCCCTCGGGCATGGTTATTTGTGCCGTCCTAGTTCGTAAGTAGTTCGTAAGTAGTTCATAAGTAGTTTGTAAGTTTAGGGACTGATGACCCCATAGTTAAGTCCCATAAGCTTAACAAACATTTGAACATTTGAGCTTGTCGGTGTTTATGACGTTATATCTCCTGTACTATAAGCCGTAGCATGAAATAATTTCATAGTTACATTCATTGGCATAAGTGGATATTGTTTGCGAAATATGTTGCGACTATATTTAGTAGCAAAGAAATATTAACTTTAAACGTCTTTCAAAACGCGCCAGTTTTTCGCTCATCTCAATGTCCACGACGTTATATTTGCTGAACTATGTGTCGTACAGTGGTATAATCATGCCTAGAACTTTCGCGAAAGTTCATGCAATATATTGTGAAAGTTTCATCACAGTCGGACGAACGGCAAGGTAGCGCATAAAATACAAGCAAGCATACATACAACAAACATTCATTTTAATTTACTAAATGTTTATGGACTCTTCTGTCGGTTCTTGATGGAACATAGACATTTTAAATAATTGTGATAAAATATGTATAGTTTACACAAATATTTATTTTGTTGTAAACTAGGTTTCAGCTTCTTAGGCCATCTTCAGACAGCTTAATACAGCAGATTATCCACATCATACCAGTTACTGTGTTTAGACTACGAAGATTTTATAAAGATATGTCAGTCATCGACAATGTAACCTTTAAGTATTTTTTTAGAAACAAACAGAGACGCTGAACCAATTAAAGCAAAACAGTAACTTAGAAATAAATGTAAATTAATTTTGGATAAATAATCTGAAACAAACATATGGCCCAGTGAATGTACCAGTAAATACCATAGGATATTACATTAATTTAGATATACATGTACATACAAAAGTAGGAAGGGAGCAGGTGAGTGGGAAATAAGAAATGAAATGTGAATGTCTAATTGTCTTTTGTACCTGTCCACAGGCACATTACATCATCCACATACCTAGCCCAATAGTGTATTTTAGAACTTAGGGGCTCTGTATCTAAAAATGTTTGTTCGAAATTATCCACAAACATTTCTGCTAGTAAAGGACTCAGAGGGGACCCCATTGCCAACCCATCTGACTGCTTGCACAGATTTTGTGGCAACTGGAAATAATCTCGTTTCAAGCAAGTTTCTGTTTCAAATCTTATATCAGCAATGTCAAGTGGGTGTCTTCCATTTTTGTTCAACCATTCTGTTAAAACTTAAATAGCTTCTCCAACAGGAATGTTGGAAAACAGGCTGCTCACATCTAAATAAACCAGCTTAGCACTAGGTGGGATTTCTACATATTTTAATCTTCCTACTAATGCAAGAGCGTTATGTATGCCAAATTTTGTTGTAAATTCTCTCTCTCTCTCTCTCTCTCTCTCTCTCTCTCTCTCTCTCTCTCTCTCTCTCTCTCTCTCTCTCTCTCCTTTTTTTTATTTTTTTTATTTTTTTTTTATTTTTTTTATTTTTTTTTTTTTATTTTTTTTTGACGACTGAATGTAACTCTTCAGCTAACTTATGACAAGAGGCTGAAACTGCAGATACAACAGGTCTTATTGGAACGCCTTCTTTGTGAAGTTTGGGCCATCCATATAGTATAGGTGCTACCGGGTTCATACTTGGTGTTTTACATGAGTTTCTGTGAATAGGTATTGACAAGTTTTCATCACATTCTTTACTTCCACAGCGAATTTCATAGTGGGATAATTTGGTAACTGGGAGAATTCTGCAGGGCTGAGAAATGTAGACACTTTTTCAATGTACTCCTATTTGTTGAGTAGCACTAAACTGTTTCCCTTGTCTGCTTCGGTAGCAATAACATCTTGTGACGAAAGTTTTTCCTTGAATGTGGTTAATACTCTTTGTTAACTATAACACTGTGTGGCGCTTTTTAATGGACAACACTAAAGCCACATTATTAATACATCACCTTCGGTTGTTCAGTGGTCTCGTAGATCTCGTAGCTCGCCTGCCATTAAAACATCACAAAATTATATTAGAACGTCGGGTTTGTTGGCTTAATAGAAACCATAAATGTAACACTTTTTACTTGATAATGAATTTATCTTTCATTCTTGATGACTGCTTGTTACATAATGACAAAAGTAAGACTGCATGAGTACACTTAGACTGACTGACAAAGTGATACTAACTCCAAACTGACTTAGGACGGACTCCGTTCGCGCCAGTTCGCGCGTATTGAAACTTAATGTAGGTTCTAGAACATGGAAGTTACAAAGTTTTATATTTAATAATTTGATTATGAAACATACATAAATCTCGCTTTAAGAAAAGGTACACAAAATTGTGACAAATGGAATAATAGATTTTCACATCAAAACAAAACAATACAAAAGATCGTAAGTAAACAACAATTAGTGCAGTATTAATATATGTTTACATTATTTAAAATGTTAAATCAAAGCAACTAATCAATTCTACAATCAGCAAAGTATTATATTATGGTCAATACATTATAGACGACTTCGGATATTGTTAGTTAACAATTACATTAACAAACATTGTTGTCCAACATTAAACTTACGACTTTCAATAATTTATTTATTTATTTAGTTCATTAAAAGACCCAAGTAATGAAAGTGATTATGTGACCAGCCAGAAGTGCCTTAAAATGCTTATATAATACAAACACGGAATATTAGGGCATAATACCACGATCAGTTGTGGTATCGAACAATTCATTTATTCAAACAAGCGAGATTTTTCTAGGGTACATACATTACAACTGGATATAACTGTATTTATCGTTTGTAGTTCGAGTGCTACCAAATGTTTTGTAGACATGTCATCTGATAGAGAATATTCGAGATCCAGTCAGGTAAGACGTTAATCTCCAACATGTTACGCTTCCATGTTATTTAAAAAGGTAAAGCAGTCAACAATCCGAAGATTGGTTTGAACACCGCAGTGCTTTACTAGGCATGGTCCTGTTTGGAGGTGGTATGCCGTTGCCTTCCTCCGGCCTTCGAACTGACTTACCCAGCCAATTATAGGGGGACCTACAGTTTAACGTGGGTTCCGAACCATGGTGCTACTCGATATTTTTCACATGAACATTACTGCCAGAGGTGAAAGAAGTGGAAAGTGACAGATAAAAATCCTAGAAACTCGCGGGGATCGAACCCACGACCTTCGGATTTGTAGTTAGGATTTGTTATTTATTGATACAGTATTCGTATTGAATTTTAAAATTCCACCCGTTCGTGCTGGAGCTTGTCCAGAAGACAGAGGGCTGCAGTGAGGGAACAGGCAAACTCGGGAGCGCCGCGCGTGCGCCAGTGAGGTCGCGTGCTCCTTAAGCAGTGCAAAGCCGGTTTTACAGGCGGCTTTACAGACTCGCCGTGCCGCTAACCGACGTCGGAAAATAGAGCGAGGGCTGGTGGCAGTATTTTCGCAGGCCGAACAATGGGCAGGAGGGTAGGAGGATAGGAGGAGGTATCAGGCGCCCGCTGCCCGCCAGCCCTTTCCAAACACGGCCGCGCGCCGCGACAATTGCAAAACACTCGAGCCGCCGCCGCCGCCGCCCCCGTCCCGCGAGATGCACCCTCCACCCTCCACCAGCCACCCCCCTGTCTGCCTGCTGGGAACCGGCGACAGATGCGCGCGCAGAAATGTTGCTGCACGCGCCGCCCGGGGGGACGGGGCGGCGTGACCAATCGCATTGGAAGTACTACATCGTATGCAGCAGCCACCCGTTAATTGCGTTTTGTCCATCTTCCCGTGTACATCAAGGATGCTACCCAATAATCTCAAATGATTATGCACTACATGGCACAAATAGTACAACTGATACTATGGGGGCAAATGCCACACGAGAGATGAGAATGTACTGGAAATATTGTCAATGTCGTTCGCAAACAAAACGGGTGCTGATATATGACGGGCGTTTGAAAAGTCCGAGCAAAGTCCGAGAGCTGTCACCACCGGTGCGTATCGAGGGTCATTTTTAGTTAGTGGCATCTTTGAAAAGAACGCACACCAAGTTTCAGTCATATTAGTCAATTTCTTTGTGTTGCACACCAGCTCTGTAGCGGTTGCAGCAGCTACTTTGCGTCATACTTACTGGGTCAAGCTGATAGGAATGGACGAACACGCGGCGGACTGAATAGCACGCATCAACGGAAGTTAAATGGAACTGTACGAGCTTGCGGTATCACGTCATTTCGTTACGTGAGGGAATAATACCTAAGTCTAACGCAACAACGCCTTCTGGAACCACCAGCTAACCTGTTAAGTGAACACGGCAAGATGTAAAACGCAGACACGTTCATATGACAGGGACGATGTGGTCATTGCTAGTGCATAGGGGAAATATTAGTCGCTCCACACACGCCATGTATACTCCGGCACTTGACTCCATAAGCAGTCGGTCAGATGAATCGATGGATCACATTTCGTAGCACTCGATTCCCTTATATGTTCTAACGTCGGCACAGGTCTGTTATAGAACTCCAGCACTCTTCTACACCAGTTGACAACCAGAGAGATGTCGACTCCTGCGTACCTCCGAGTTCTACTCCTGCGCTACAGCAAACTACGGATGGAGAGGAAGTATCTGGGAGGAAACTTAACTTCATAACGTAGACGTCTAGTTTTTCTTAACAAATTATTGTAAAATTTTACCATGAGTGAAAAGTGTGGGCTCTGTCGTAGGGTCGTGCGTAGTGGGCTGCAGTGTGGGATTTGTAGTAAGTATTTTCATGGGGGGGGGGGGGAGTGCAGTGGGGAAGACAGTGGGCATTGTGGTGAGGTTCTCTCCTGGAACTAGGATTTGCAGCAGGAATAAGTTGATAGAGGAGCAGGAGCGTTTGATCTGCGCCCTTCAGGTGCAGTTGAAAAACGCTGAAGAGGAACTAGGTAGGTTGAGGAGGGGAAGGAGGGCTGGGGAATAGGGAACTGGCAGTTGGCAGAAGGTAGCTAGGAGAAGGTATTCAGATAGCTTTACATTGCAAGTTGCAAATAGGTTTGACCAACTGTCAGAGTTGAGTGGAGATGAACCTCCTGTAGCTGTAGGTGTAGGAAGTACGCACCAGACTTCAGCTTTTGGTAAGCCGAAATCTATAGAGAGGTCTCTTAGGAAGAAGAAGGTTCTGCTGCTAGGTAGTTCTCATGGCAGAGGTGTTGGCCAACAGTTGCAGGAAGTACTTGGGAGTGAGTACCAGGTCACCAGCATAGTGAAGCCTAATGCAGGGTTAGCTCAGGTCACTTGTAACATAGGGGACTTATGTAGGAATTTTTCAAAAGAGGATCAGGTAGTTATAGTGGGTGGGGCCGGGAATAGTCTTGATAGGGACGGGGAATATGATATAGGTGGTGATCTGGAAAGGATAGCAACTGAAACTGGTGGCACGAATGTGTATTTCGTGCAGCTGTTTCAGCGTCATGATAGGCCTTGTCTTAATACGGCTGTCAGCCGTGTTAACATGGGGCTTGAGAAGGCGCTGATGACGGAGGCCATGGATCACATTGCAGTGGTGCCAGTTGAGACTATCCAAAGGTGGGATTTTACTAGGCACGGTCTGCACCTCAACAGGTATGGGAAGGGGAGGTTGGCAAAGCTCATAGGTGACAGTGTAGTAGGGGGTGGGGGTTTCACTCATGGAAAAATTCCTGTAGTAGTTGGTGTTAGGGCTGCACCTGTTTTAGACTGAAGACAGCTGATAGATATTCCTGCTTAAAGGAAGTCCCTCTAAGAAATGAACCACCTTTGACAAAGTCTAAGAATATAAGTAATAAGGGAATTACTGTTTTTCATCAAAATATACAGGGTATCAGAGATAAAGTTAATGAAATGCTTATTGATACTGATTCTGACATTATTGGAATTTCAGAGCACTTTTTAAGTGGTGTGACAATTAAGAGACTTCCTTTGCCAGGATACAGGTTAGCTGCCTTCTACTCTAGCAGTTCCTTGCAGTGTGGGGGAGTGGCCATGTATGTAAAAAACGATTTTTCATCGGAGTCAATCGATTTTTCTAAACACTGCACAGAACAGATATTTGAATGTTGTGCAGGAGTTGTTAATGTTAATGGAACTAAACTAGTAATAGTTGTTATTTATAGACCCACTGACTCAGATTTTAAAATGTTTCTGCCCAAGCTGGAATTGGTTCTGGGTTCACTGTATAGGAAGTATAAAAATTTAATTGTGTGTGGAGATTTCAACATTAATTGTGTAGGTGATAGCTCAAGGAAAAGTCACCTGTTAGATCTATTTAATTCCTATAACATGATGCAAACAGTATTTTTTCCAACGAGAGTGCAAGGAAATAGCAGTTCTATCATTGACAATATTTTTGTTCATTCTTCATTATTAGAGGGGCACTCTGTCAGCAGAATAGTAAATGGCCTATCAGACCACGATGCCCAACTTTTAATTCTAAAAAGTATTTGTTCTCAAACAAATGTTAAACATAAATATCAACTACTCAGAAAAGTTAATCCAGTTGCAATTGAGACCTTTTTAAGCCTAATTAAGGAACAAGAATGGCAGGATGTTTATAGTGCTGATAATGCAGATGATAAATATAATGCTTTTCTGAACACATTTATTATGCTGTTTGAAAGTTGCTTTCCGCTCAAAACAGGGTACTTTCAGTAACAGACAGCCAGGGTGGCTGACAAAGGGGATAAGAGTATCGTGTAGAACTAAGCGGGAGTTGTATCAAAATGTTAGAAGCAGTCAGAATGAAGATGCAGTAGCTCATTACAAACAGTACTGTAAGGTTCTGAAAAAAGTCATTAAGAATGCAAAAAGTATGTGGTATGCAAAAAGAATAGCAAACTCTCGGGATAAAATTAAAACTATCTGGTCAGTCGTGAAGGAAGTGTCTGGTCAGGAGCAGCAGGTAGAAGATATAACGTCAGTGCGTTGTAGGAATGTTTCTGTTACTGACAAATTAGATATATGTGCAATATTCAATAATCACTTTCTGAATATAGTAGAGGAACTAAACAAAACTCTAGTTTCTACAGGTAATCATATAACGTTTTTAGAAAATGCGTTTCCGAGGCTGTTACCTGAAATGATCCTTCATGATACTTCCATAGGTGAGATTGAGTCAATAATTAAATCACTAAAGACTAAGGACTCTTGTGGATATGATGGGGTATCTAGCAGAATTCTAAAGTACTGTTCTCCATATGTTAGCCCAGTACTAAGCCATATTTGTAATTTTTCCTTTCAGAATGGTCAGTTTCCTAACAGATTAAAGTACTCAGTAGTGAAACCGCTTTATAAAAAAGGAGAAAGGGATAATGTAGACAACTATAGACCTATTTCTATGCCATCGGTTTTTTCCAAAGTTATTGAAAAGGCTGTATATTCAAGATTAATTGATCATTTCAGTTCACATAATTTCCTGTCAAACGTACAGTTTGGTTTTAGAAGTGGTTTAACGACTGAAAACGCTATATTTTCGTTTCTCTGTGAGGCACTTGATGGGTTAAATAAGAGGCTACGGACATTAGGCGTCTTCTTTGATTTAACAAAAGCGTTTGATTGTGTTGATCACAAAATATTGTTGCAGAAGTTGGAACATTATGGAATACGGGGAGTAGCCCACAACTGGTTCACCTCATACTTTAATAATAGACAACAGAAGGTAATTCTCCGCAGTGTAGAAAATGGCTATGACGTGCAATCCCAATGGGGCACAATTAAGTATGGGGTGCCCCAGGGGTCTGTTTTGGGACAATTGCTGTTTCTTATTTATATAAATGATATGCCTTCGAGTATAACAGGTGATTGTAAAATATTTTTGTTTGCTGATGATACCAGCTTGGTAGTGAAGGATGTTGCTCGTAATATTGACACAGTATCAAATAATGCAGTTCAAGAGATAAGTTTATGGCTAATAGAAAACAAGTTGATGTTAAATCACAGTAAAACTCAGTTTTTATTATTTCTAACACATAATTTGACGAAATCTGACATTATGATTACACATAATGGGCATGTGATAAGTGAGACTGAACAGTTCAAATTTCTAGGTGTTCATATAGACAGTAAGCTGTCATGGAAAGCCCATGTTCAGGATCTTGTTCCAAAACTAAATTCTGCTATATTTACCATTAGAACAATATCTGAGATAAGTGATTTTTCAACACGAAAAGTAGTCTATTTCGCTTACTTTCACTCACTTATGACGTACGGCATTATTTTTTGGGGTAACTCGCCTGATGCAAAAAGGATATTTCTGGCTCAAAAACGGGCGGTTCGAACAATATCTGGTGTAAGTTCGCGAACGTCATGTCGACCCCTTTTCAGTAGTCTGGGAATTTTGACTCTGGCGTCACAATACGTTTTTTTCTTTAATGTCTTTTGTTGTTAATAATATCAGCTTATTCCCACGAGTTAGTAGCTTTCACTCGGTGAATACTAGACAGATGTCTAATCTACATTTGCACCACACCACCTTAACACTTGTGCAGAAAGGGGTGCAGTATTCTGCGCATCCATTTTCAATAAGCTGCCACAAGAACTAAAGAATCTTAGCACTAATCCACATGCTTTCAAATCTAAATTGAAGAGTTACCTCGTGGCTCACTCCTTTTATTCTGTCGAGGAGCTCCTAGAAAAGTTAAACAATTAAGCTAATTCATTTTTTCTTTATTGATTCTTTTCACTTTGTCTTAAGATTGTCGTGTGCAAAGGACTACTTAAAATTTTTCTATTACCATTCTTGTGTAACAATGTATTGACTTGTTCCATGACCATGGAGTCTTACTCCTCAAGTGGGTCCTATGGAACAGAAAAAAAAAAAACAAATAAAAATAAATAAATAAAAAAACTTCCATGTCCTGCACACTGCGTTCCTAGGGAAGACGCCTACCTGCCGGTAGGCCAGGAGTCAGCGTACATCACGACCGCACGACAACCATCATCGCGGTCCAGTATGAAGATGATGCGAGACAGCAATTAGGGTGGGGACCGAGAACCACCAGTCCAGACGTGTGAATCTCTCATTCACACGTTCCACCGTACTTGCGTACGGTTCCACAACAAACGGCGCGGCAGAGGGGTCGCCTTCCTCCGCACGCCGAGCTAGAGCGGACGCAGCCGCACTGTCAGCACACAGTACGTCGGAAGGCCGCCGACGTCATCGACCCGGTCGCCTGCAGTACGCAGCCATGTGTACCATTTCAGAATAAGTGTTTCCACTGAACAATATTCTTTCAGAACACCAACAGCGGTACCTGGACCGCCCCTACCTCTTCCTGCAGGGCATACCGTGGCGGTTAGGAGTCTGGCCTCCTGACTAATAACCAGTTCTCCAACGCCACCTGAGTGCACGCCTACCAGAGGGTGTGCCAGCAACCGCTCGACCTCCATCAGCAGCACCTTTAAAAGAACGCGCACCACGTTTCAGCCATATTGGATAACTTCTTTGTGTTTGGCATTCGTGTGAGTCAAGAAAGTCGAGTGATAGTCAAAAAATGGGTGAAAAAGAATTTTCTGTGGTGAATAAACATTGCTTTATGAAAGGAAAATGCCTCAGAAGACTAAAGAGAAGCTTTATAAACATTCTGGTGACTCTGCACCTTCGATTATAACAGTTTATAACTGGTTTCAAAATTTTCGGAGTGGCCATATGGGCACAAGTGACGCTGAATATTCTGTGGAGGTTACGACCCCAGAAATCGTTCATAAAATCCATGATATGATGATGCATGACAGAAGAGTTAAGGTTCGTGAGATTGCTAGTGGTGTGGGTATATCGACTGAATGGGTACATAATATTTTACATAAACATTTGAACATGAGAAAGCTATCCCCAAGACAGGTGCTGTGATTGCTCACGCTTGACCAAAAACGGAATCGTATGCAAGGAAAGTTTGCAGCTGTTCAGGAAGAATCCGCAGGACTTTAAGCATCGTTTCGTCACTATGGACGAAACATACATACGTTACTATACACCAAAGACCAAAGATAAATCTAAACAATGCGTAACCAAGGGTAAATCAGCACCAGAATAGGCGAAGACTGTGAATTCGGCCGCAAAGGTTATGACAACGGTCTTTTGGGATTCGCAAAGGATAATCCTCATCGACTATCTGACACAGGGTAAAACTATTACAGGTGCACGTTATTCATCGTTACTGGACCGTTTGAAAGCAAAGCTGCAAGAAAAACTCCAGCGATTGGCCCACAGAAAAGTCGTTTTCCACCACGACAATGCACCAGCACACACCTCAGCAGTTTTGGTCGAAAAGTTATTGGAAATAGAATTACAACTCGTTTCACGTACCCCCTTCCCTTATTCTGCGCACTTGGCTCCCTCTAACTACTATTCATTCCCGAATTCGAAGAAATGGCTCGTGGGGCGAAGATTTAATTCAAACGAGAAGACCATCGCTGAAACTAATAGCTATTTTGCAGGCTTGGACAATTCCTATTATTCGGAAGAGATCAACAAATTAGAACAGCGATGGATGAAATGTATAAGTCTACAAGGAGACTATGTTGAAAACGAAAAATGATTTTTCCCAAACACGTTAATAGTTTTTATTTTTGCAAGGACTTTTGAAACGCCCATCGTAGTTACTTCTTATTCGTGTCAGAGACACTTGTACTTGAATCCTTTCTCTAACAGTTGTGTTTCTATATTGTTTAATTGTGTACCTGTAACATTAACAAATTTTCGCTAGAATTTATATGTACAGTTGGTTTACGTTCTAGGAGGCGATCCAATCATGATATTGTAGAAATATATAAAAAATCCAAGATCGCTGATCATCAATTTTTATTTACGACGACCCGTTTCGCTGAACTATGTCAGCATCATCTGGTCAAATAAATCATTTTACAAGGCCATAATCTTGTAATGTCAATAAATCTTGTATAACAAGTGATTCACATTACAAGATTACGGCCTTGTAAAATGATTTTATTTGACCAGATGATGCTCACATAGTTCAGCGAAACCGGTCGTCTTAAATAAAAATTGATGATCAGCGATCTTGGCTTTTTTATATCTTTCTACTATTTATATGTACGCTTGTGTTGCTTGTGTTTCGAATTATGTGGTGATTGGCCTGTTTGTAAGTTGATTTATCTTTGTGTTATGAACTGTTTCTATTCTTTATATGGCAGTTTTTCTGTGACTTTCGAACATATCGACCAGATGGGCGAAAAGTGCAATATTATTGTGGTATTTTCAACTGTGTTTTAAATACTTCGTAGTTTAGATTTTTGCTTTGTAGAGTGGAGGTATTTGATTTCAAATCTTAACCACATTTTCTGCACTAGAGTCTGAAAGTATGGAACAAGCCATTCCACATTTGATGAACACCTAAGAATACACATCAACAAACCAACGTCTAGAGAACAAGACATGAAAATAACGAGAAGAAAAAGGAAACAGAAAGCACCGTCTAATGTTACAAGAAATTTACCACATCCAAAAATTCAAAGCAAAAAAGAAAATCCTATTCAATGACTAAGTATACATATCAAACAACTTATAAGAAATATGAAAGGAATATGAAATGACCACTCCCTTGACTTTCTCATTACCACCCCTTCCTAAACGAATAAAAATCGAATCAGTGTCCAAATCATCAAAAGAAAACAATTACTAGTTACTATATTAAATCATACACATACACACACAATGCAGACACCCCACACACATACTCAGTTAAAGTAGCAACACATGTAAGTAAACTATTCCTATTACATACACCTCCAAGTCTGTGAAATAGTAAACATCGAAATAGTGCGTGATAAAATGAAGAAGGAACTACACAAACTGTTGTGAAGGCATGTGAGAAGGTGGGTAAAATACCATGAAAATCGCCTGTCCAGAAAACGTGAGTCTCCTATATCATTCTATAAAACAAAGTGAACTGTTTGTAATCTGTTGACGCTACATCAGTAATAAAATATGTAACTTGTAGATATAGGATCCACTAACAATGCCGTAAAATAATGAGTGAAATGCGCATGGAAGGAATATAAGAATTGCAGAAATGAGATGTCTGTTTCATTTCCGAAAACAAATATTTCTTTACTTGTTGCAGAAAATGGCAACACAACAAACTTGTCATTTACGCCATACCAGGCACTTCCATGTGGTCTATATAGAAAATTTAAAAGACTCCAATTGAATTTCTATAAAAGATACATCATCAATAACATTTCAGTTTTCGTCCATCTGGTCAACAAGGTCGAAAGTCACACAAAAGTAGCCATAAAAAGAATAGAAACAGTTCATTACAGAAATATTAATTTACTTAGAAAACATCAACTCTAAACACACACCCAAGATTAATGAATCTTAGAGACACACATAAAGAAGAACTACTGTTAGAGAAATGATGGAAGTACCATTGTAATTATGAAATATATGATAATTACATAAATATATAATTTTAGAAGCAGAAAGTGTATTGACTAGGGAAAAAAGAGAGACAATAGCAATGTTAACTTTTGATTAACCAGAGAACTAATAAAGAAAGAAATCCTTAATGTAATAATTAACATGAAAACAAAACTCAATAACAATACAAACACAGAATGTATAACTCTCAAAAAGTTAAGGAAAAACTTCAGGATGAAAATTTGATCATCTCAAAACCGGACAAGAGTAATACTGTTGCTGATATACAAAACACAGTACATTGAAGAAACGCAAGAATTCATCTTACATAATCACATTAAAAAACTTAAGTCTGATCCAACAAACAGATTGCAGACAAAAATGAAAAAACCTCTGAAAAATATAGACATCATAATAGAAAGCACAGAAAAAAGAAAAGTCACACAGAATAATCCCACTGTACCCTTCCTTCAAAGCCAACCAAATTTCCATTACAAAAAATTAAAAATAAATAAATAAAAGTATCCCTGTCATGCCTCATGTGGATGTAAAATATAGCCCCCAAGTACAAGCTAGCGAGATACATGTTTAGATTGCTGTCAGAAAATTTTTAAAACACAAAAAGACAAAAACATTACACAGCTAATAACAAAAAATGAAAGATATAAATATCCGAGACACAACAACATTCCTCTCATTTGTCATGAAAAAAAGACATGTATTGCAACATAACACTACCAGAAATACTAGACATGATAGAATAAATCTAATATGAGACAATAAGTTCCCTGATGAGGAGATTAAGTGCATAACAGAAAAAAACTACTTCCAATTTAGTAATGAATCTCTTATATCAGAAGGTGGATTACGAATGGTGTCCCCAATTTCAACAGCATTAGCAAATATTTTTATATACCACATGGAACAGATCATTTTCATAAAAATAATAGCAAAAGAATATAATATCACATACTGGTTCAGATATGTGGATGATGTCCTCTGCTTTAACTTTTTGGATATAAACATCGAAAAACAAAACAACAGGAACATGTTTGAAATCTATTGTAAACCCACAACATCAGAAATTATTATCCCCAATGCTCCCACCACCACTCTCACAGAAGCAGGTAGAGCTCTAACATGTGATCAATAGACTCAATATAAAATGATGCAACAAAGAAAACTATCAAAAAGAACTTGAAGTAATAATGCAGATAGCTGAAAACAATGGTTACAGGAGTGACATAGTCATAAAGTTAAACAACAAAATAAAAACAAGAATACAAGCACAAAGTTAGACATAACAAAACTGAGCCACTCACAATACGAAACACCAAATACCATAACTACCACCCAGAAGAACCAAAATTATGAGAGAAGACACAAGATTGTATACAGTTACATACAGACAATAACTTACACAAAAACAACCATTTTCAAGCAACAGGGCTTAAACATAGCATACACAATAAATAATTCTGTCCAAAAATACATCCTGAACCTGACGAAAAACACAGACATATACCAAGATGCTGGAATATACCAACTCCAATGTAACACTTTTGTTGAGAGATATGTAGGGCAAACAAGCAGAACGTTTGATATCAGAATAAATAACACATTAGAGTCTAAAAGATGGAACAAACCATTCCACATATGCTGAAAAACTAAGAACACACATCCACAAACCAACATCAGAGAAGTAGACATGAAAATAATGAGAAAATAAATAAATACATAAATAAATATAAGGAAACAGAAAAAACTGTCTAAACATCCAAAAGACCAAAGCAGAATCCTGTTGAATGACCAAGTACATATATCAAAGAACTCACTACTCACATTTATAAATGAAATAGGAAAACAAATCCCTTCATATTCCCATTACTCCACCCTACACAAAACATAGAATTCAGTGCTTAAATCATCAAAACAACAATTCCTGCTACTGTCTAAGATTTCACACACACACACACACACACACACACACACACACACACACACACACACACCATCTTTTTCGTATGCACACAAAACACAGATGCCTCATAAATATGCTCAGTTAAGTTGCTAACACAGGTTAATAAACGAATTCCTAAAGGAGATACACCTTCAAGTCTGTGAAATAGTAAACATTGAAATGGTGAGTGATAAAATGAAGAAGGAAACACTAAAATTTTGGCAAAGCTGTGTGAATTCAGCCAGTGACGAGGTGAGAAGAAACTCATGAAAATGGTGTGACTCTAAAACGTGTGTAGCATATATTATTTCGATAAAAACAAAGTGAGCTGTTTATAATCTGTTGATAATACATCAGTAAGAAAAAATGTAATTTCTAGATACAGAATCCACTGATGATTCGCTAAAATAAAGGGCGAAACGCTTGTGGAAGAAATAAAAGAATTACAACAATAAAACCACTGTTTCATTTATGAAAACAAATATTTCTTTACTTGCTGTGGAAAAGGGTACATAAAAAACTTGTTGCCGTTTCTAGTGTTTTTTTTTCTGAACCCGCTTTTGTATTTGATTCAGTTATGACAAATTTGTTATCATTAATGTAAATTCAAGAAAATTTTCATTAATAAATTCTGTCTAGAGCAGCTTTTAGAAGCTTGTGTAACAGATGTAGAGTTTTTAACATATCCTTTATAATAATAAATATTTACCCAGCACCTGAAGAAATTTGAATCTATTCATAAATCATCTAAAAGGTCTATTGGGTTATTTCACAGAACACCTGGTTGCTGGTGACTTTACTACGTATTCTGTTATGCAATCTTCGAGTAAACATTTATTACAGTTAGAAACAGTGTTTAAGCTCAACTGATAAGGTAAACATTTTAACTAGGATAATTAAATCCCAAAGGACATCCATTGATAAAATTTTTGTAGACAAATAAAATGAAACAATCATAAAACCAATAATAAATGGCCTATCAGCAGCAACATGTTTTAGGTGGAGGTTCTAAGCAGATTATGAAAACAGCCAAATTTGAATACAGGAGAGTAGTCAATTTTAGAAAATTACTCAAAAAGATGAACTAGAAAGATGTTTATAGTGTGTATGACATGAATGAAAAATATAACACATTCATTAATAATGTCAGTACTATGCTTGAAAACTGTTTTTCTCTAAAAGTAATTCAAATTAATGAGAAGTTTATAACAAAACCATTGATTACAAAAGAAATAAAGATATCCTGTAAGACAAAAAGGAAATATTATCTTTTAACCAAGATTAGCTCCAATGTCAAGCATAGCTGCAATATATAAATACATGGAATACTGCAAAAATAAAGAAAATAATTCAGACATCTAAACAAATGCAATATGAGAAAAAGATAGCAATATTAGGCAATAAAACAAAAACAATATGGGATATAGTGGACAAGGCGACTGGTACCAGAAAGGAAGAGGAGCAGATAGCATTAAGAGTAGATGATCCATTAGTAAATGATGGGCATAGTGTGGCAAATCTATTTAACAGGTACGTTATACGTGTACAGTCTCTGGGTATATAAATTTATAATTATAATGATACTTTATATCTTTTTTATCAAAGCAAGACTTATTGGTCTTCAGGGAGTTATTGCGATCGTTATATGAATAAAATTCTTGAATATCCGTCTTCAGATCGCTTATATTTTCTAAAACATTACCGGTTTCGGGACAGCTGCCCATCTTCAGATCAAAATTTTGAAGTTACAGAGTAACCTGTCCAGTAATAAACGAATGTTCATAGTCGTTACTCAACTGTAGTACTGTCCTATTTCTTCCAGACAAATTATCTTCAACATCATGGTATTTTTTTTCCTTGGGTGGGCAATGCGAGATCATTTGCATATAGGAAACTTTTGGTGTATGATGAAAGTGATTGATCATTCGTATACAGGGTGTCTCCATGTATCTTGACCACCGAAAATATCTCTGGAACAACAATAGCTACAGTAAAACGACTTTCACCGGTATCAATTTAAGGCAGAGGTTCATGAATATAAATATTTTGAAACATTCTAAAACGAAAGCATATGTAAAGAGAAATTGAAAAAAACTGAGGCTGTCTTTCGTCTCGAACATGTCAAAGACATTAAAGATAAAGGTGGAGCAATGCATTACAATTCCCAGCCGCATCACAAATTTGAACCCCTTACATTGATACCAGTGAAAGTCATTTTACAAAAGCTGTTGTTCTTCCAGTGATATTTTGGGTGGTGGAGACAAATGTGACACCCTGTATACAAGTGGTATGGAAGAATGGATTGCGTAATAGGAAGACAAACACTCCCAATATTCTTCGGAGGACGGCTGCAGGAAATGGCGGTTTTTGTGTCTGTGCATACTGAATTATTTTGTGAATTTTCTTTTTTTTTGTGACAAATGCTAATGGTCAATAGCTTAAGTACTGTATGTGTCTTTTTAACCTGGCTGTCGCAGCTCGTCGTACGTGTTTGTGGTGAGTTGTAAACTATCCTCATTATGAAACTTCCTGGCAATTTAAAATTGTGTGCCGGAACCGGGACTCGAACCTGGGACCTTTGCCTTTCGCGGGAACGCGCACTACCGACTGTGCCATCCCGACACGACTCACGATGCCGCCTTACAACTTTACTTCCGCCGGTACCTCGCCTCGTACTTTCCAAACTTCACAGAAGCTCTCCTGCGAAACATGCAAGACCAGCACTCCTGGAAGAAAGGAAATGGTGGAGAAATGGATTAGCCACAGCCTAAGGGATGTTTCCAGAATGACACTTTCACTCTGCACCGGAGTGTGCGCTGATATGAAACTTCCTGGCAGATTAAAATTGTGTGTCGGAACCGGAACTCGAACCTGGCACACTTGCCTTTCGCGGGCATTATATTTTTAGTTAATTTCTTAATTTTGGAGAGGATACCACCTTTGGCTCTGCTATAGCCTTGAATGTTGACTTGGTATATTTTTAGAATATGGCTAACTTTTGGTGTTTTTCTGGGCCACATTCTGCTAGCATTCGAGTTGTGCATCTGGTAGGGCCAGGAGGTGCTAGTACGTCCGGCCATTGCTTGAGGGTGACATTCGCTTCGTGTTTCGCTCATTGTCTTCTCATCACATCGACACAACTAGGGGAGTGGGCCACGTCGATGCTGTCACCATGGCACTAACCACGCACATTGAACGTGGTTTTCAGAACAAGAAAAAGACTACTGTAATATTTATAGATCTTTCAGCTGCATACCACACAGTATGGCTTAAAGGATTATTGTATAAGCTTGCTACAGTAGTCAAATGTAAGAAGTCAATAAAGCTCTTCTATAATATGCAATCCAGAAGGAATACAGAGTACATCTTCACAGAAAACAAGCAAAGCCCGAATCCTCAATAAGGGACTCCCACAAGGCTCTGTGCTAGCTCCTTTACTGTTTAATTTGTACATCTCTCATATGCCGGAAAGCAAATCACGGAAGGTCGCATATGCCGACGATCTGGCTATTGCTTTGCAGGGTGAGTCATTCGAACAATTGGAATCAGGGCTGAATTCTGATTTGGTCAGCTTCATAACTACTACAGGACCTGCTATCTGAACCTTAATGCATCAAAAACAGTAAGGACAGTGATGCACATGAACAACAAACAGGCAGAAAGGATGCTGTGTTTAAATATAGCAGGCCAGAATATAAGACATGAAAGAGCACCGAAATATCTGGGTGTTAAACTGAACTGCAGCCTAACGTTCAAAGGACACCTGCATGATGTCAGCCAGAACCTCAGAGGCAGAGTCAAAATCATCCAGAAACTCGCAGGCTCTACCTGGGGAAGCAAAGCTACGATACTTCGCACTTCCTCCGTGGCTCTAGTCCACAGTGTTGCAGAATACTGCGTGCCTGTATGGGTACATCAACAAATTATATGTTCTCCTAAATGACACGTTGCGAACAATAACTGGAACGGTGAGACCTACCCCAACACAGTGGCTCTCTGTGCTGGCAAATATTGAACCTCCGTCACTCCGCAGACAACATGCAATCGAAAGAGAAATGCAAAACATTGCCGTGACACCACACTTCCAATACACGCTTAGCTACATGGCCCGACACGATGAAAATCTAGAAATCCCTACGGATCACCGTAGCAGAATGTAAACACCTATGGCAACAATCAAATGTTAAAAACGTACATCTCATTAAGAACCCTGCTGTTAGTGGCTTCAACGTTCCCCGAAAATCTGGGTGGCATTAAACAGAATAAGAACTGGTGTTGGACGGTGCAACGAGCTGATGGTCAAGTGGGGCTACGTGGATGATCCTCACTGCGACTGCGGCGAAATACAGAAGATGCAGCCACAACTGAGTGTCAAATTCAAGGTTCTCGGGACGGTTCGCTGGATGATCTGCATAGACTTACAGACACTGCCATTTCTTGGCTTTGTAATCTGTTTCCGTTTAATTGTAAATTATTTTGACAAATTTATGTTTCTCTTTAATTCTTAATTATTTTGACAGATTACTTTATGCACTATAGGTTTATAAGCAATAAGCCAATTACATCAGAAGATATTGCGAAGTTGACGCTTGAAATACGCGAAACACACGGCTAGCGCACGTTCCGAGCAGCTTGGGGTTCTCGCCTGAGTGTCAGGACGTGTGCTAGACGCGCTTTTCGCGTATTTTCAGCGTCAACTTCGCAATTTCTCCTGATGTAATTGGCTTATTGTGATGCAATCAGTGCCATTTTTTATTTGATTTGTTATGCTATAGATTGCTGATGAAATAATATAGGATGTCCATTTAAAATCACATAAGTTTGTGTTAAAAAACAAATATACTTTCGTTTTAGAACGATTCATAGTATTTACATTCATGAGCCCCTGCCTTACATTGATACTGTTAAAAGTCATTTTACAATAGCTGTTGTTGTTCCAGAGATAGTTTGGTTGGTGAAGATAAACGTGACACCCTGTATACAAGTAGTATGGAAGAATGGATTACGTAATGCGGGCAGTGGCGGGTTAGACCAAGACTGTTTTGGCTTCCCTGAAAGAATCAAATCAATAGGAAGACAAACAATCGTAATATTCTTCGGAGTACTACGACTGAAGATGACGGATATAACTAAATTTATAATGAATTATAATAAATTTATAATGAATAGTGTTTTGTTACATTTGTATGTTAATTTAGTTTCCCGTTTTGAATGTGTACAGTAGTGTAAGGCATTTGGCATATAGAACGCAAAACAAATGTCCGTCTCTCTTTGGCCATTTTCCTGCACATGAAGGGTCGGCACTGAGTTAAACGCGGATTTGGCATGTGTTAATACTTACAGGGTGGCCGGATGACCTTTCTGCCGTCACCCCATGGGCTCCAGGAAGAAATGTGTATTCCAAACGTCTGCGTATAGTGTTATATGTGTGTGAAAGTGTAATGTGTTACGAAATGTTTGCGAATCGTGTAACTGAGGCGGGACTTGGGGACCAGCCCGGTATTCACCTAATGGGATGTGGAAAAACCGCCTAAAAACCACATCGAGGGTTGCCGGCACTCCGACCCACTTCGTTAATCCACCGGGCGGATTCGAACCGGGGGCAGGTACGCAAATTTAAAATTCAAATGTTTGTAAATCTATCGGACCAAACTGTGTGTTCATCAGTCCGTAGCTTACAAACTACTTAAACTAAGGTAAACTAACCCAAGGACAACACACACACACACACACACACACACACACACACACACACACATGCCCCAGGCCTGCCCCAGGGAGGACTCGAACCTCCGACGGCGAGCATCCTCGCGCTCGGCTACTGCACCGCGGCGGGACAGTTACGCCTCCCCCTATCGGAAAGCGGTGATCGAACGCAAAATATATAATTTTTAGATATTTCACTTTGATATTTTAAGAGATTGTAAACCAATTCTAGAAAGTAATATAAACAATCAGGATGTCTTTCTATGAATTATTGCAGTCGCCTTAGCTGTTTTTATACGCCTTTATTGGGTTACTACCGGTTTCGTACCGTTAAATGTACATCTTCAGGTATCTTTTTATTTACATGGGGTGGTTTGACTTGTTGCGTGTCCCAACGTTCATCATGGTTTGCCGGGTTTTATGGAGGATTTCTTCAAAGATGTAAATTAATTTTACAAGGGAGTCCCTTCAGTAAACGTCTATATGGGCAACGGTTCCGTATACCAAGTTTACTGCTTAAAATTTTAAAGTTGAACGTAGGGGTGGGTACAGTATCCCCTGAATCTAAAGTAAAACGAATTGTACCAATGGTTTGCGTCATATGCTGTTAAAATATTTGACAAAACCAGAAGCTTTTTGGAGTCGTGGTCTGTGTTTTGATTCTAAAAATTAGAAAATTCCTAAAAACCATTAGGTGCAAGTTAGGGCTTAAAAATTTTTGTTGTAATTCAAACTATGGAAATTATTCATATGCAC
Organism: Locusta migratoria; assembly: GCA_026315105.1. Classification (NCBI taxonomy): domain Eukaryota; kingdom Metazoa; phylum Arthropoda; class Insecta; order Orthoptera; family Acrididae; genus Locusta; species Locusta migratoria. The sequence goes on from CM048744.1 coordinate 297,223,155, forward strand.
TGATAGTATACGATATGTTCAGAAGTGCAATACTTCTGAATACTTATTGTCGTCGTTTAAGAAATCGTTGTGGAAAGCCCCCAATACTCGTCATCATAACAGTATGCTGTGGCGATGAAGAAAGCCTGATGGTATGTGTCCACGCTGCTCTCTTAACCCATTAATGTCCATAGTGTGTTATATCATACGTCACACACGTGTTTTTATTTTGTATTGTTACCAATAGATAGAATGGTGTAGGTATTTAAAATTGTTTCTGTGTACAGTCAGAGTGTTCCACTCCACAATAATCGTTGTTTTCAGTGACATAGCAATACCATTATTGTGCAGTTAGCCATTTCGTCTTAGTGGAACTTTGAACCACCAAGATCATGAGTGACAGAAAAGAATTTTATTTGATACTGAAGCTGCTTGTACTGATATAAATGCTGGGATTATGGTTTTAGTATTAGCACAGAATAACAATTAAGCATGACATTGTTTCTACCTGTAAATTCTTTATCTAGGATTATATAATAGACTGATTGTTTGCCGTATGATATATCATACAATGGGAAACTAGCGCTAGTTTTAAATGTGATTCAAGAAACTTTTATTTTTCTACTAATCAAGTAAAATAACAAATGCAGTTGTCTCTTGCTAGATTTTTATGTAGTATATTTTATTGTCAGGTTACATAAATACTATTATAATACAAAAATACCCGTAATGGAGAAGAAATTCTAAAACTATTCATGAATCTCAGCGATGATGATAGTATCTGCAGTGAAACAGATCAAGCAGATGAGCTGGATTTAGTCTTTCTTCCACAATGTGATGAAAATGTTTCCTACTGTTATGTTGGCCTGTAGTGAGTCAGCTAACAAAGCTAACATCTTATTTAGGAATTTTCTCCAAGACTCGCTGGCGCCAGTTGTAAGTCGCGTTCCACCTGCGTCCAAAAAGTTCCAAGTAAACATGCTTAGTTCAGCGTGGCATTGTGTAGCCTTTAACAGGTTTTTAAGCGTTCGTATTTCCCCACGAAGGCAGTGGCTTTCTGGTCTAGGCGGGGGAGATGGGTGACGAGTGTTTTGCCCACCTACTATTGTCACCGGTGATCACCAGACTGGTGCCTCGCCTCGATTTAGAAAAACAAATGTTTGTTCTCTAGTACGCATCAGCCTTGATTATCTTATTAATCTTGCAACATGATCTCGTAATTTGCATATCAAAATAATTATTATCATTGAAAATGTCCGTACCCCATCAAGTTTATATTCAAAAGATTCATCTTGACGATTAGAATGTGATTTTGAGGTTGGAATATGTAGGAAATGAGAGTGAAGAAAACTTGACTCCTTCCAATATGTAACATGAGTTTGATGGAGCTCCAGCGAAATGTTGCACTATCTCTACTGACATCACCTACAATAAATAAACCTTGAGGACCCATGTCAAGATCCAGGAAAGGTGTACCAAATGATCCGCAGAGACAATGTTAGACACTTAGTGGACAAAATTCTAACTGATAGGAGATATAAAAATTGTGGAAAATGCTCCAAATTTCGTTGCATAAAATGTAATGTTGGTCTCCGCCAAGATTCTTGTTTCTTGCAATATCACAGGTAAAGATTGATCAAAATTTTTCTCATATAATGCAATGTTGGACTTGATCCAGATTGTTTCTATTTTCCCAACACCATTAACGACTTATTTGTGTATTTGAAAAGGAGTAATGTATCAATTTTAATTAATAAAATTAGATACAACATTGCTTTGATACATAAAAAATGATATTGCACTAGAGAATTGTAAATATTAATGCCCATCTTATGTTTTATCGTACACGAAATAAAACAATGTAACAATTAAAAGATTAATGTTTCAGTTATTGATTCACATTACTACCCTTAACCCTTAACTACTATAGACGTTGACAGGAACGCAACTACTATGGAGGGGTCTCTCAGACTGCTGTCCTATTTTCCATATATTAAAGTAGTGTTCTGATAAATATATATTTTCACGACTCCCTGTCGTTCATTACACTTCTTAGAGGTGGCATTTTACTTTAACCATGTAGTATGGGTAACATCACGACAAGTAAAACACAGCGCAATTTGCAGTACATTTTTATTTTTTGTGCTACGAAAAGAACAGCAAGTAATTATTTCCCTAAACACCCACAGATTATCATTAAAGAGATTATATTACAAATCCACAGCGTGATTTGATACAAATATCCCATAGTAAACTGTATGCGAGAGAGAGGCCACGGCCACAACGCTGTCGCTTAGCAGGCCGCGCTCATCAAGCCGACTGGCCAGGCGCTACGAGGCAGAGCCTGCGCCAGCGGCACGGGAACACTGAGGCCGCGCAAGGCTCATAAACACGGAACAAAGAGCAGCAACACTGCAAGAATGCTGGCACGTGGACCTTGTCGGCCACCAGGAAGGTACACGGAAGAGTCCTTTTAGCTTGGCAGGGGTGTGTCAAATATCTCGACTCAAAAAGTCGTAGCGGTCTGAGAGACCGCAGATAGTAGTTGAGGCTTAAAAGACCTACATTGACTTAATTTCATCAAAAACAAAAAATAGTTTTGGGCATTAATGGGTTAAAACCCGGTATCGTTAGTCGTTGTCATGTACTCGCTTATTGGCGGTGACTGACAGATGTCTTGCGAACTAGCCGTACCCATATTTGAGATTCAGTGATCCAGAACAGATTCGCGTAAGGGGAGACGGAAATAGAAAAAAGTGCGGTGTCGTGCCGGCAGCAGCAGCAGCGTGCGTCGTGCGTGCCGCTGGGGCTCCCCGCAGCGCGTGCTCGGGTAGGGCGAAGACACAGCGGTGGGCCCCTTTTTGCCACCCTGTGGCGCATATTAGGCCAGATAAAGCGGCCCACTGGCATTAGCGGGGCGGGCATCCGTGTTTATTGCGGCCGGGCTGAGGCGAGGCGAGGCGAGGCGCGATATTAAAACGGCCGCCCGCTAATGAAACCGCGACAGGCGCGCCGCAGCCGGGGGCGGCGGGGGCGGCAGTGGGGGGCGGCGCGTGGCGCCTCGAGGGCCGCCACCTGCCAGCCGCGTGCCGTGGCCGTGGGCCGCGTGCCGCCCCCGCGGGCCATCTGCAGCCGCATCGTAATGACCGACCGAACGACGGCCGCACTCGCTGGCGCACGGACACGCTAACGCCACATGTCCAAAGACCTGTTTAAACAATGCACGAAGGTGGACAAGATAGGTAATGCGAGGGTCACTCCAAAAGAAATGCACATTATTTATATTTTAATCATCATCATCATCATGGAGCTACGTAACTGGCTCAGAAGACAGCACGTAGAATATTGGACCAAAGTCCATCAACAAAAAGGTAATGATGCCAAAGCCATGTTTTAATAGAAGCTCTGCAATCCTGGGCCTGAACAGGAGAGACATTAGACTCATGGTTGGATTGCTGACAGGCCGTGGGAATTTCAAAAAACACCTGCATACAATGGGAATAACAGAAGAGGACCCTAAATGTAGGATCTGTGATGACGGTGATGAAACTGCATCATATCTAATCTTCGAATGCATTGCATTGGAGAGTAAAAGGCACAGAACATTTGGGACAACCAGACCCGAAGAAATTGTGTCTAATAAAGAACTGGTAAAGGGCCTCCTTGCACTGTTTAAGGGTATTGGTTGGCTTTACTAGATATACAGGAAGCGATACCTCATAATAAACTTAGTTTCGGTGCGGACAGTGGCGGTTTGGACCAAAACTGTTTTGGTTTCCCTGCAAAATCAATCAATCAATCAAGGATTCGAATCGGAATATTGAAGTTAATACGAACAGATCCTAAACAACAGAAACAGGCATCAAACGAAAAGTTCTTGATCAGTAAATGAATCTTTTATCGACAAAATTCAATAGTGGCAGAACTTATACTGATCGTAGGATATTTTGGCCTGATTTCAGGTAAAGAATCCATCTAAATTCGTAAAATCCAAAATGATGTAAACCAACATAAAACATATCAAGGAAATTTATGCTGTAAAGAACTGAATATTATAAAAATTATGAGTAAATTCAGAATCACAAACCAATACATAAATGTAAGACTTTTAACATTAAAACTGAACACTCTAAACAACTACACATACAGGGAGCGATACCGCACAATAAACTTAGTTTCGGTGCGGCTGTGGCGCGTTGGACCAAGACTGTTTTCGCTTCCCTGAAAAAAATCAAATCAAATCAACCATCATCATCATTAGAGACTGATTATCCCTCTCAGCGGTCAGTCTGGAGCATAGTACCGCTAATAAAATACCTCCATGATCCCCTATTCAATGCTAACATTGATGCCTCGTCTGATGTTATGCCTTTTACTTCAGAATCATTCTGCACCGAATCTAAGTGTCTTTCTTCTTGGTCTACCTCGACTTGTCGTACCCTCCACTGCCGAGCTCATGAGTCTCTTGGTAACCTTGCTTCTCCCATGCGTGTAACATGACCCCACCGTCTCAGTCTGTTCGCTCTGACTGCTTCATCTACGATGCTCATTCCCAATTTCTCTTTGATTTCCTCATTATGGACACCCTCCTGCCATTGTTCCTATCTTTAGTACCTGCAATCATTCTTGCTTCTTTCATATCTGTAACCTCTACCTTATGAATAAGGTAACCTGTATCCACCCAACATTCACTCCCATACAACATAGAGCGCTGCACTGCTAACTTAGTCTTGGTACTTACTTACTTCTTGCAGAAGAGAGCAGATCTTAGCTGAGCACTCACTGCTTTAGCTTTGCTACACCTCGATTCTAGTTCTTTCATTATGTTGCCAGCCTGTGAGAAAATACATCCCAGGTACTTGACACTGTCTACCTGTCTTAACTTTGTTCCTCCTATTTGGCACTCAATCTGTTTGAATCTCTTTCCCACAGACATTCCTCCGTTTTCGAGATGCTGATCTTCATATCATAATCCTTGCACCTCTGATAGAGCTCTGAAATATTGGTCTCCAACCTTTCAATCGAATCCGCCATTACAACTAAGTCATCCGCATATGAGAGACTGCTTATTTTGTTTTCACCAATTTTAATCCCGCCCTGCCAGTCTACTGTTTTCAACATATGATCCACGAATAGTATGAACAACAGTGGTGACAGGTTACAGCCTTGTCTTACCCCTGCAACTACCTTGAACCATGAGCTTAATTTAATGTGCCATCTACTCTAACTGCTGCCTGACAGTCTACGTAAAGCACTTTGATTGCCTGCAGAAGTTTGCCTCCTATACCATAATCTTGAAGAACTGACAGTAGCTTCCTCCTAGGAACACAATCATAAGCCTTTTCCAGATCTATGAAACATAGGTACAATTCCCTGTTCCACTCATAGCACTTTTTCATTACCTGCCGTAGGCTAAAGATCTGGTCCTGACAGCCTCTAAGAGGCCTCAACCCACACTGATTTTCATCTAACTTGTCCTTTATTAATATTCGCACTCTCCTTTCAACAATACCTGAGAATATTTTGCGTACAACGCTAATTAAAGAGATTTTTTTTTAAATTTAGTTTTAATTCAACATGTTTGAAAGTTTTACAGTGTGTAGATACATCATTTAGGAACAATATTATCAATTTGTATAGGTTATGGGATCGTCTTTTGCAACTGTAAATTAGTCTACTTTAGACCAGACGCGTTTAACTTTATTCTAAAGCATCTTCAATGGACAGCTGTACAATAAATGGTTTACATTACATTATTTGTTTGATTTTTTTTTACTAAATTCGATCGGTAACAGTTCTCATGCAATTGGATTGTTTTGATTATGAACAAATTGGACTACTAATATTACTCACGAATTTTTAAGTTTTTATCTGTGATATGTAGCACATTGTCACTTGATGTCACTGCTTATACTTACATTTTTACAGTAACACTTCTTACAAATTTTGTACAAAGTGTGTGCTTAATTTGGTCTCCCCACATTTATTTGCTTGTCCATTTTAATGAATAGATTATGATTTTAAAGTATCAAACCTCTGCTTTATGATTTCATGCTCTCCGTCCCATGTTTAATTATCTAATCATTTATTTTTTAACATTGATTTTGTGTTTGTTAAAACTGGCTGCTCCCCTCAGGAGTGAGCAGGTAGATAAATTTCCGTTGCATATGTACTGTGGCCACTCATAAAGTAATTTAGAGCAGCAGTGAGCGTTTTAACTTTCATTTGCAGATCTAAACTGCCCGAGATCTTGCTTATTTTAATAACAGGTTAATTTCACACTTAACAGTGTAATAAGTTACTTACTGTGTTTTAGTGTTCATGTGCTCATTCATATGTTCTTCATGTTTATTATGAAAGAAAAATTAGCAACATTCTGTTTCTTTTAGAAACAAATTTCTCAGCTTCAAGCTCGGAATGAAACTGTGAAATGCAGGCACTTGGTATGCTGACGCGTCAGCTCCAGTTGAGGGAAGAGCAAACATTTCGAGATTTGACATTCTACAGATCTCTTAACGAAAATGTATCCAAATGAGTGGGAGGGGGGGGGGGGGCAACCAGGAGCGCTATCCTCCGCTGCCACTCGCAGAGATGCGTCAAATTGTCTCTTTGGTGTGGAGGGAGAGGGCGAAACAGGGGCCGGCGCCACTATGATGATCTGGCAATCAAAGAAGTGAACTCGCAGTCATCTGAAGCACCAGCCGACACTGGTAACAATACAGATGCCAGAATGAAGCTTTCACTCTGCAGCGGAGTGTGCGCTGATATGAAACTTCCTTAGTTATGTACCAGAACCGGGACTTGAACATGGGACCTTTGCCTTTCGCGGGCAAGCGCTCTACCGACTGAGCTATCCCGACACGTCTGATGATCCCGCCTCACAACTTTTCTTCTGCCAGTACCTCGCCTCCTATTTTCCATACTTCACAGATGCAAGACTAGCACTACTGGAAGAGAAGATATGGTGGAGACATGGCTTAGCCACATCCCTTAGGCATGTCTCCACTACATCCTTTCCCCCAGGAGTGCTAGTCTTGCAAGGTTTGCACGAGAGCTACTGTGAATTTTGGAAAGTAGGAGGCGAGGTACTGGCAGAAGAAAAGTTGTGAGGTGGCATCGTGAGTCGTGTCGGGATAGCTCAGTCGGTAGAGCGCTTGCCCGCGAAAGGCAAAGCTGCCAGTTTCGAGTCCCGGTTGCGGCTCACAATTTTAATCTGCCAGGAAGTTTCAATACAGATGCCATTTGCTTTAACACGTAAGAGACCGAGTGAACTGAACGGAGTTTGTCGACAGTGACGTAATGGGCAGAACGGAGAAAAATGTGCGTTCTGCGCATCCGCTACGGGCATCCCCTGTCTGCTGCAGATCCACAACGCGCTGGCTGCCGTATGCGCGGCCAGCAGTCCACCGTTGTTCTGCCATTGTCCGCCGCGACCTGGCTGGCTACCGCGTCGCCAGCCTGAGTGAGTCCTGTGAAGTTGGCACTCCTTTTTTGGAAAATGTAATTTTTTTCGCAGTTCTAGACAGATGTACAATAGTTCTGGAGTTCTCTGTACAAAATTTAAATAGTTCTGCAAAATTTCGCCGAAAAAAATACGAAAAAAAATTTTTTTTTCAAAATAATTATTTGCCTACAAGCGCAAACATAGTTCTGATCGCAGTTCTAAATAGCTCTCAAAGAGTTCTACCGGATATCCTAATGACATTTTTCTATGCAGATTATACTTTATGAGATAAATGCAGTAATGTGGAATTCATTTTGACGTTACTGTGAAATTGGCACCATTTTTTCGAGAAATACACATTGTTTTTTGGGGTTCTGTGTACATATACTTTAGTTCTAGAGTTCATGTGAATACTTCTATGTAACTGCCCAAAACGAAATTATGATCACAATTCAGAATATCTGATAAGCTGTGTATTTGTGCCTCTGAGTAGAGAAATATACATTTTTCCTCAGGTCTTGACAGATATTCTATCAGCTGCGCATTCAATTTGTTGTTTTTTAGTCTGGGTAATTCCTGCTTATCGTAAACAGGAAATATTGCACATCTTTCTAGAACTCTGGGAAAAAATCCTTTTTAATTTTTTAACTTTTTTTTTTTTTTTTTTTTTTTTTTTACTGGTTCAAATTCCACAGTAGCATATAAATGGATAGTCCGTTATTGTAGTTATCTCATAAAGTACAGTCTGCACAGAAAAATGCTATTAGGATTTCCTGTAGAACTCTTTAAGAGCTATTTAGAACTGTGATCAGAACTATGTTTGTACTAATAGGCAAATAACTGTTTTGAAAGAACTGAAATTTGTGGTAATTTTTCGTATTTTTTCGGCGAAATTTTGCAGAACTATTTAAATTTTGTACAGAGAACTGCAGAACTATTGCATATCTGTGTAGAACTCTGAAAAAAAATTACATTTTCCAAAAAAGGGGTGGCAACTTTACAGGACCGCCTGAGTGTATTTGCGGCGACTGCGGCGGCCGTGTCGAGCCGTGCGGGTGTCTGCAGGGCTGCCGGCTGCCGGCTGGCGGCTGCGTTGTGGGCTCGCGGTTTTTAAGGTCCGCCATTGTGAGCCAGAGTGGCCGGGTGGCGGTGAATTTTTAAGGGCGCGGCGGCCGCATAAAGCGCTGTTTGCGCCGCACTAATTGACGACGGCGCGCCGACGATCGACAGGCGCTCCACGAGCCAGGCCAGGCCGCGGTTCCGATCGCCTGCACTGCCTGCGACTGCTGACACTCCGACGGGTCCTCACTGCTCACTGACCGAGCCCCACAATCTCGTAAGCGGCTGACTGCCAACAGCGGGCAAACTGAAGACCGCCTCGGCGGCCATTATGGTGGCAAACTTCCGCGCCAACTTTCAATGTGCGTAACACTCTTCTGATTAGAGGGTGTATTCATTGGAGTTAAGTTGCGAAAACTATGTCTCATTTAAATATATTAGTACAAAACAGCTTCAGACTCTTTGAATGTATAGCTACTATAGGTTGTGTGGAAATTTATTACGCATTAGTCTTGTGTAGTTCGCGAACGAACTAGTTCGAAAGAGCGCTCCCACAGGCGAACTACGCGAACTAGTTTGCAGATCCCTCGGCTCTTAGTTCGTCCGCTCCTTTTCCGAAGAACTGACGGAGAACAGCGAGAGGATGCGAGAGCGCGCAGAATCGCGTGATAACCTTCTGCCAGTTGCCATCATTTCGAGCTGAGATGCAGCTGAGCTGTAGTTTTAGTTGCGGTAGCCAAAGTCAAAACGAGCGGACGAACTAAAAAGAGAGACCTACTTCGCGGCCGAGCTGTGAACTAAAAGGAGAGCTACGCGAACTAAAATATGCGTGATAGGTCGCGAACTAAAATATGCGAGTTAGGTCGCGAACTAAAAGATGCGCGATAGGTCGCGGACAGAATTAAAAATCACATGTTTGCCTTCTGCTGATGAGAGCCATTTAGAGGTGAGCGTCTGCCTGCTAGATTACATAGTTCAGTGCTACAAAATTTCTGCACTCTGCAATATCTGACCAATAAATTCCATAACGCCAAGATATAGACATAACTCTAAACTTAAACGCGAGAAATTATCCACAAACTGTTTCTTTTGGTTTGCGTGATATCGTTAGCGGCTCAAGCAGCAAGCGCATGAAGCAGCTAGGTGGGGAACTTCCCCCTCCACCTGCACGCGCAGACCACGCCGTTCAGCCGTCACTGGGAGCGGACGAACTAAAAGAAAGAATCAGTTCGCGGCAGAGCCGCGAACTAAAGTAAGCGCTCCCGATCGCGAACTATATGGAGCAAGACTGTTACGCATACGGTGCAGAAAACGGCCAACAGCATTTCTTCTTCCTAACTAAACCGAATTATAAGATTTAGTTTTTTAGCGTTCTAAGTGCGGTATATGAGCCGAATTTATCATCAGACACGGTTTTTTGGCACTCTGTCAATATGTTCTATGATGGTGAAACTTTTGTACAAACATTAATTTCAGTAGAGTTTCACAACACTTCACGTATTTGCTTGAGAGCCTGCAGTATTTAAATACTTCATAGCATCAAAAAATAAAACAGCTAATTTTAAAAATCTACTGTGAAAATGAAATATCCCATAAAATACATAACTGTAAAATAGCGTCTTATCTTGTAAATACAACAACCAGCCACTACCAAATTCTTTTAAGAACACGAAGTAAGCCGGTACTTTTGTTTAACTAAGTGCATCCGACGTACCATTACGGTACCTAGCACGAATATTAGAATTTTTAATACAGTAAGCCAAATACCTTACAGTAGCATGAAATCCTCAAAAGTCAGCAACTATCGACATTGGGTTCAACTTCACAAAGTGCATCCACTGTGGCTATGTGTCATTCATATATGGAACTATACACAGTTCTGCAAACCCCTTTCAGTTTTTCTACCTATATGTAAACCAGATTACCTTTAAATTCTACGTTACAAGTTGCAAATATTAATTTCATAAACAAAAATTAGAATTGCAGTGAGGTAAATGATCTCATGCCCCCAATAGTCATTTCATACAATCACAAAATGAAACTTTTTGAACTTCCTGTCCACCAGTACTGCCTAAAGTAGCTCGTCTTTAAGAGCTACCAGTACTGTGAAAGTCTGTTATTTATTTTATTCAGAATCCTATACCGTCTTGACCGAAAGCCTGTTAAGCAAGAGTAACTATCTCTGAACACAACTAGTAGGGCTACTTGTATTTCTGAGAAATATAAATGGGAAGACAGTATTCGTTCTTTTTGTTCCTTTCTTAAACCGATTTGTGCAGTTACACACTAAACAGCTCTTCACATTATCCCGCGACTGCAGCGCCATTAGCGTATCTACTTATTTTTTACAGGGTCTTTGTCACTGACGCGGCTCCGCGCGGGACTTCGTCACAACGCATACGGCACTGCGCGGCTGTGCGGAAAGGCCGTGTCACAAGGAACAGAGGTCGCAGTTCCTGATGGTGTGCCGAGCGGGTGTGACCGCGTGGTCAAATGCGTCATGCTACGGACTGGGCGGCTGCTCCCGGCGGAAGTTCGAGTCCTCACTCCGGCATGGGTGTGTGCGTTATCCTTAGTGGAAGTTACTTGAAGTAGTTTGTAAGTCTAGGCAATGATGTGCGTAGCAGTTTGGCCCAATAGCTTTACAGACATTTCATTTTCCAGATTGCAGTGCACCTTGTTGATGTTTGATGTTCATTTCAGTGCAGATGCGCACGAGGACCGCACTCCTGGCAGGAATACAGCGGCCGCCGCGAACCATAGAGTACAGTGTTCCAAGTAGAAAGAAATACGGAAAATACAAGAAAAGAAGGGGCTCAACAACATGTTTTTCCGAAATGCTAATCTGTCTATGACATGCCGTCAATGTGGACGCCAATGTAGACTATTCTTATTGTGAGGAAAGGAGTTCCTTGCGCAGAAAATGATAAAAGAAAAACTCCATGCATAGAAAGAATCATGTTACTCACGTTTGCCAGAGAAGAAACGGTCTCATTCCATTGTTCACTCCGACAATCATAACATGTTGCGAGGTAAGAGTACATTGTTGCTTGTTGATCAGTAGCAGTGTATTATTTCTACTCTTTATTTAGTTTTTTTTTTTTTTCTTCTAGTGTTAGCGAGAATATGTATTCTATAGTTTGTATGTCGGTGAACTACCGTAAGGAAACGAAATGAAAAAAACAACCTAAATCATACAGAGGATTGTCTGCAGCGAATAAGAGGTTGAAGCTACAGTTACATGAGATGAGAGATGATTGTCAGTGTACTAGGATGTGCTTTGAAGCGGAACCAATAGAAACAAGATTCAGTGTTTTAAAGCACTTCGTAACGTTTACTTCTGCGATTCCATGTCAGTGTTGCCAGTAAGCGACCTTCAAGAAAAGTTATTTCTCGGCACTTTGGTGCATGTTATATATATATAGAGTTCCTGGGCGTGTTACGAACGCAGACGGGACGGAAATAATAATAATAATAAAGATATCTCTCGAAGCTTTTTGACTATTCACAGAATAAAAAAGAATAAATTGAATATCTCGTGGAGATACTACAGAGAACAGGCTTTGCACCGACTGACTTGCATGGAAAACATGCCAGTCACCAGCAAGTCACTGTAAGTAACGTACGCAGCATATAAATTCCTATAAAGACCGTCAAAGTCACTGCAACTTGCATAGTTCTTAAAAACTTGCATACTTCATCAAAACTGCAGCTGCCAGAACAACTGATATTACAAAACTGTTCCAAGAAGTATATCCTGGTAAAACCGAGCTTTGACGGGACTTCAACAACTCCTTCAAATACTCAAAAGATAGATATATCCACAGTATGCGACGAGCGTATGATCATCTAACATAAACTAATTTAACCCAAGTTGTTTGTTATCTGCACTATTAGTCTTATTCTTAATTTACAAGTATCGTTTCGTTTATGGGTAAGTTAGTAAGACATCTCTAATAAAGGGAATTGAATAGTTCGTAAAATAGGCCTACAGGTTTCATATGGAATTAAATGTGTAAATGTGTCTCCTGAAGAATTTCTAAGATGTCGATGGACCTCTTCTCTCAAATGTTTCTCCCGAAAAATTTCGAAGATGTCCTGTTGTTTCCGTCTACCCTGCATTATCAGAGTACACGGAGGGCGGGCTACGTGCTTAAGCAATCAGCGCAGGTGTGTTACGCTCGTATGCCTGGGGTGGCGTAGAGGCTTAGTGCAACTGCCTATTAAGAAGGAGGCCCGAGCTTGCAATCCCGGCAAAAAAAATTATTATTACAACACCTAAGAGCAGCTGAGACTCAAAAACGGAAGTTAAAAAAGACAGATTATTTTCATCTTGTGCAAGAATGATTTGACCATCAGCAGTTATTAACTAAACCTGTAAAAAAAAAACTTTTTCAATAAAAATCATCTCATCCTCAACGCAACCTTACTTCTCGTAGAGAAATGAGTGCCGGCCGCGGTGGCCGAGGGCACTAATGCGCTCCAGTCACGGTCTGCACGGCCACTACGGTCGGGGGTTCGAATCCCCCCTCGGGCAAGGATATTTGTGTCGTCCTAGTTCGTAAGTAGTTTGTAAGTTTAGGGACTGATGACCCCGTAGTTAAGTCCCATACACTATACAAACATTTGAACATTTTGAGAGAAATGAGTGAAGCATTTCGCCACAAAAATATCCGAACAAGTACCTGGTAACCCTGGAGGACAACGTTGCGGATCACGCGACCTTCCGCGTCGGAGGTTCGAATCCTCCCTCGGGCATGGATGTATGTGTTGTTAGTGCACTTCGGTTTAAGTAGTTTGTAAGCTACGGACTAAATGTTCAAATGTTTGTTAAGCTTAAGGTACTTAAGTACTGGGTCATCAGTCCCTAAATTTACAAATTACTTATGAACTACCTTAAGCCCCGTTTACACCGAAGCGAACACAAGCGAACGAGCACCAGCGAACGAGAATTCGCTCTGGTGTAAACACTATGCGCGCGCTGTTCGGTCATGCTCGGCTCGCATTCGCAGGTGTTCGCTTGTGATCCGCTGGGTGTCGGTTTTAGGGCGATCCATCAAAGGAAGTTCGCGTCCTCTCCGCTTCAGCGCTAGCGTATGCGACAAACCGCGTATGCTCGCCTTGCGGCAGTGTGCTGTTTTCTGTTCCGTTCGCTCTGGTGTAAACGCTTATTCGCAAGTACTAGCCAAGGCGTGCGCGCACAGGCGAATTCCTGGCGAATGCGCATTCGCCTGAGTTCGCTCGTGTTTACTTTGGTGTAAACGGAAACAGGCCACGGTGGCCGAGGGGACTGAGGCGCTTCAGTCATGGTCTGCACGGCCACTACGGTCGGAGTTCGAATCCCCCCTCGGGCATGGATATTTGTGCCGTCCTTAGTATTAGTTAATTCATAAGCAGTTTGTCAGTTTAGGGACTAATGACCCCGTAGTTAAGTCCCTTAAGCTTAACAAACATTTGAACATTTGAACAAAAGACGACATAAACATTCATGCCCGAGGGGGGATTCGAACCTCCGACGACGGATGGCTGCGCGCACCGCAACACGGCGCTCCAGTACTCGCGGCTAATCCGCCGCGGCGGCTACGGACTAATAACCACGCAGTTGAGTCCGATATATTTACAAACATTTAACGTTTGAAGTAAAAATGTTCAAATGTTTGTATAGCTTATGGGACCTAACTACGGGGTCATCAGTCCCTAAACTTACAAACTACTTATGAACTACTTACGAACTAGGACGGCACAAATATCCATGCCCGAGGGGGGATTCGAACCCCCGACCGTAGTGGCCGTGCAGACCGTGACTGGAGCGCCTCAGTCTCCTCGGCCACCGCGGCCGGTCGTTTGAAGTAACTCGTAAAATAAAGATAATGGAAAGTAATAAAATGTTGAAAAAAAATGTATGGTTTACGTTTATCAGGTTTTGATAGATAATGAAAAACGGGATTATGAGAATAATCAACAAGCAGCCATGTCGTATCAGCGGAAGTGCGTCTCTTCTGTGAACTTTCTAACATGTTCCGTAAAATCGACGGAACTCTGGACGGTAGCAGTGAGTGCAGAGACGGTCAGAACTGACGCTGTGGCAGTGGCAGTGGCGGCTGGCAGCTGTCCAGAGCGGCGTCCGCGGAAGGCGGCGCGTTTTAATAACAGCGCCAGCGCCACGGGCGCAGCCAACAGTAAACTTAAACAGGCGACATGCAGCGCCATGGCGCACAGCGCCGGTTCAATTCTCGGCCGATGATTAATTTAATGGTCGGCCATTAAACTGGTATGGACATTGGCGGGCAAACTGCGGCAGTATGCGCGCGTAACGTGATTGCCGGCTGTTGACACGCCTGAATGTTGCACCGCCGCGCAGCCGCCTCACCGCTTCATCGCAGACCGCCAGCGCGGCGCGGCGCGGCGCATCACAGAGCAGCTACCAGCGGGCATCTCGTCACTCCTGGCTATCGCCGTGTCCTACCACTACTGCTGGCACTGTCTGCGACTGCCAACTGACATTAAACCATAAAAACGTATCAGCCACTAACAGTAGTCAAAAATCTTTGACTTGGTTGCTGTAAGACCTGTATTTTTACCATTCATTTTTACTACATAAAACCTGCCACGCTTCGCTCTCACTCAATTACATTTCAAATGAGTGGGACAGTCAACAGAAGATATCATGCCAACTTTCAATGACCTAGAAAATGAAAACAAAATAAGCACTAAACAGATGACTTAATTGTGATGGCAGATTCGATGGAGAGGTAGCAAACTAATATTTCAGAGCTCGAGCAGAGGTGTAATGGTTATACGATCAGCATCTCCAAAACAAAGGTAATGTCTGTGGGAAAGAGATTTAAACAGATTGAGTGCCAAATAGGAGGAACAAAGTTAGAACAGGTAGATAGTTTCAAGTACCTAGGATGTATTTTCTCACAGGATGGCAACATAGTCAAAGAACTGGAATCGAGGCGCAGGAAAGCTAATGCAGTGAGTGTTCAGATAAGATCTACTCTCTTCTGCAAGAAGTAAGTAAGTACCAAGACTAAGTTAGCGGTGCACCGCTCTATTTTTCGACCAACTTTGTTCTATGGTAGTAAAAGTTGGGTGCATACAGGTTACCTTATTCATAAGGTTGAGGTTACAGATACGATAGTAGCAAGAATGATTGCAGGTACTAATAGATGGGTACAATGGCAGGAGGGTGTCCATAATGAGAGAATCAAAGAATAACTGGAAATGAACAACAACAAAAAATGTTTGTAATTCTGTCGGACCAAACTGCGTGGTCATCAGTTCGTAGCTTACAAACCACTTAAACTAAACTAACCTAAGCAGAACACACACACACCCATGCACCAGGGAGGACTCGAACCTCCACGGCGAGCAACCGCGCGCTCCGCAGCGAGACGCTTTAGACCGCTCGGCTACTCCACCGCGGCAATGAACACCACAGATGAAACAGTTGGAGAGAACAGGATGTGATGGTGGGGTCATGTCACACGAATGGGAGAAGCAAGGTTACCTAAGACACGTATGAGCTGGGTAGCGGAGTGTGAAGAATGATTTTGAAGTAAAAGGCATAACATCAGACGAGGCATCAATGTTAGCGTTGAACAGGAGGTCAAGAAGGAATTTTATTAGGGAGGCTATGCTCGAGACTGAACGCTGAAAGGCATAATCAGTCTCTAATGACGATGATGATGGTGGTGATTGCTGACATGTGAGAGATCGCGCTGCGCAGCCATCACTCTGTACATACCAAGAACCATGTGCGGAAATATACTTCTCTCTCTAGAGGAATGGATCAGCGTCTAACGTCTACTTCTAAACTGCGCAGACTCTGCTGCCAGGTCTTTGATTCACTGTAGGCTATGGTCGTTTTGTCCGCGGTCGGGTCGAGCAGCGTGCAAGTTTATACAGCGGATCGGCGGCTGTCCGCCTAGGAGAACCCTGGGGCGGGCGCGTGGCGTGCATTAATATTTGTACAAGGGCGGGCCGCGCGATTACAGCGGCGTTACACCGCGTGGCGAGGCGGCAGCAGCAGGCAGCAGTTTAGACCAGAGCGGGATTACGCGGCCGCCACGCGCCGCCGCTGGCTGCGCCGCCGACACAGTCGGCAGGACATACAGCTTTCCCAGGCCCAGCGCTCTCACACTCCCACCGTGTGTCGTAACGGCAAGGCGTGGTTGCCTTCATCCAGTGACGCGTTCTTTAGTTTCGAGACATGTTACACACCCACCAACAGAGTAACACTGTTCCCCGCCGCGGTGGAGTAGCCGAGCGGTCTAAGGCGTCTTGCTGCGGAGCGCGCGGTTGCTCGCCGTGGAGGTTCGAGTCCTCCCTGGGGCTTGGGTGTGTGTGTTGTCCTTAGGTTAGTTTACCTAAGTTTAAGTAGTTTGTAGGCTACGGACTGATGACCACGCAGTCTGGTCCGATAGATTTACAAACATTTGAACAGTGTTCCCATTCTAAATTCGTGAGACCGCGCGGAAGTACGCGAGCGGTCTGGAGCGCCACTTTGCAAATCGCGCGGCCTTCCGCGTCGGAGGTTCGAATCCTCCCTCGGACATAGACATTTGTGTTGTCTTTAGTGTAAGTTAGTTCATAAGCAGTTAGCAACTTTAGGGACTGAGACAGCGACTTGCGCAGATACAAATGATGTTGGTATCGCGTAACCAAAATATAAACGGGCGGGATATTGCCATGTATAATCCTGTGATTCGTGTAAAAGGGTTTCTGATGTCATTATGGCTGCCCGACGGCAATGAACAAAGTTTTTAATGCAGTCTGGTAGTTTCAGATAGACGGACACACAATCCATTTCGGTAATTGTTAGGGTTTACATATTCTGGGAGCCACAATGTCAATAGTATGTCACGGATACTAAATTGCAGATCTCTCACCAGGGACAACACTGTGGTCGACGACCTGCAGTGAATGACCTAACAAAATGTTCAAATGTTTGTAAAGCTTATGGGATTTAACTAAACTTATAAACTAGTTATGAACTACCTGATACTAAAGACAGCACAAACATCCATGCCCGAGGGGGAGATTCGAATTCCCGATGGAAAATGGCCTTGCGCATCGAAGCATAGCGCCTTGATACGCTCGACCACTCCGCTGCGGCTGACAGAACAATGAGCATTGGCGTAGAAGTGTCAACACTAACAGACATCACTGCGTAAAATAGCAGCAGATATCAGTGTATGACGTAGACGACTGTATCCTCTAGGACTGTGCGGAGCAATTTGACGACCGACTCGAATCAACATCACCTAGAGACAAGGCCTCACAACAGCCCGAGCTACGTCATACTGGTCAGGCCGCGGCCGCCAGCTGAGTGGCTGTCCGCTGTGACACGCCCACTGACTCGTAGCGGCCAGCCAGTAAGCTGGCGTCTGCGGCCTGGTCAGTATGACGTAGCTCGGGCTGTTGTGAGGCCTTGTGTCTTCGTGGTGTTACTCGAATGCTTTTCTTAAAAACATGACATCCTGGGCCGTCGACTGTGAAAACCGTGGGTTGGTCAGGTGACTCCCAATTTCTATGGTAAGAGCTGATAGTAGGATTCGTGTCTGTCGTACAGCCTACTAAGCCGTGGAGCTCAATTTTCGAGAAGACACTGTGCAAGCTGGTGGAGGCTCTATAATTTCGTCGATGATTTTGCATGGAATGGATACGGTACTCTTGTACAGTATTCCGACCACTAACTGGAAAAGGTTATGTGTGGATGGTTCGAGACCTTTTGCAGCCATTCATGGGTCTTATGTTCCCGAGAAACGACGGAATTTTATAGGTGATAAAGTGTCATCTTAGTGGACAACGACAGTTCACGATAAGTTTGAGAAATATTCAGTACAGAGACGGTGTTTTAGGTAACTCAGTACTGCTTGAGCTTTTGATCTGTAAATGTAAACATTTCGTATACTCTATATGCAGTGTTGCAACGAGTGAATTGGTAAACTCTAAGAGCATGTAGTAATTTCTATTCCCGGTAATGTATTTTTTAAAACCGTATGCTAATTTCCAAGCTAGTGTTTATGCTGTTGTACATGTGTGATATTTACTCCTTGTGCTGTTTAATCATGAACAGTATTTCCCTCGTGAAGTTCCGCGAAAAATGGCGTCCGTCTGTGCATAGTATATATGGCAGTGATTTACAATCTTTTTTGTACCGTTATTATACGCAAACGCTTTACTGAGTAAACATTTTGAAACTGGTGAAGGGGCCATTAAAGTAAAGAATAATAGACTACATTTTGTGCAATAAAATATTATTTTTCACAAATGATAAACGGAATGACATTTGTGGTAGTGTTCAGTGTTGGGTATAAACTAGTAAATGTACAGTTCTATAACTAAACAAATATGTATCCCATTAATCCCTTCATAGCAATATTTGTAAACACTCGGTACTCTTTTACCTCTGTTGATATGAAAACGATCCAGTGATAATCAACACACCCATAGTGAAATAAACAGAAATTGGAAATATGTTATAAAATTTATAAAATGCCACTATGAATACAAACACAAGCACTAAAGTACAAGAAATTAAGGTACGATCTCGCAGTCAGAGGAAGAATAAAACTATGGAAGGTCACTTACGTGACACTTGTCGCAAGAGTAAGACGACGCGTCGTTGCCATCTCGCATTCACCAACGAAAGCTCTGACTGTCTTGTTCTCTCATCACTCTGAGTACGTTATCTGCCACATTTGTTTCTTGTCTGGAACTGTTTTCTACATAACTTGTCTAAACTTTCCTCCTGAAATAAAATTCCATATTTTTATCAGTCAGTAAGACGTTTTACTTACGTATTTTACAGACATCCGGGGAACAACTTAAACAGACACACAGTCTGAGAATCTTCCGACAAATAAACAAAACACAAAAACTGAATCGGAACCTGATATCAAATTGACCCTCTGGAACAAACAACTTACCCTTTCAGACGACATAAAATAAGTCGGTGTCCACATACACAAACACGTCAACTACAACGGTCGCGTGAACAAAATAATACAGATGACCAGAAAAAGGCAAAACATAAACAAAAGAATACACGTGAAATTCCATGGTAACACACATCTACATCTATACAGCAAATAATGAAATATGCCTCTGTGCCCCCTTGCAGGTATGCTCAAATCAAACGTAGACAGAGTATTCTGGGCAAAACGACGACTAATCAGAACCTAGACTACAAAACACATAGTATCAAGATACATGAAGCGGCCTCATCACAGCTCAATAAGATCATAGCCAAGTATGGCAAACATATTATTGCACAGACCAGGCATTATCAGCAATACCCCGACACACCACAAAGTTCAAATTGAAACACATTTACCCGCCGAGAACGGTAGGACAAAACATTACAGCAGAATAGGAAGACGTACTGAACGAACAGATAAACAGAAACGAAATACAATAACACACACAATACTACAACTCCGACCTTTACCCTATGGTGAAGAACAATAACACACTAAAATTTCACACACACACACACACACACACACACACACACACACACACATATATATATATATATATATATATATATATATATATATATATATATATATATATATATATATATATATATATATATATCCTGTCAGAGAGATATCAAAGTAGCAAAATAATTTATGAATTAAGAGCAAATATTATAAGTATTATAAAAATTCAATAAACAATCAAAAGTAGAGACAAATACATTGTAGACATTAATTAGATGCAAGTGATTTTTTGAACAACAAGAAATGTGACAAAATGAAAAATAAAAATTGTAATTAGGAAGTAAATATTTAGTTTTACGTTAGGCTAAGAAAATAGTGAAATAAAGAACGCAACAAATCTAAATGCAACGCCCAATAGAGTTGAAATCTTTCATAGACCCACACAGTCTCCTCAAGATTATGAATGAAAATTTAAAAATAAATAAATAAAGATTATCAAATAATAGAACAGTTTCCAGAGACATTTTATGTCGGTATATTAAAGATACTGAACACGAGAGACTCTGAATTAAAATTTAAATTGTGCTACGCCCAGGATTCATATTACATACGGGAACATGAGGCAGAATTGGAGTTTTTTTGTGTTGAGAGAGGCGTGTTTTAATACAGTCCTTGCGGTCGCAGTATCCATAAGGTCGCTGTGACTTCCCAGAACGAACATGAACGAACGACCGCAAAGCATCTATCTAACTGAAGAAGAAAAAGTGGTTGAAGCGTCTGTAATAAGCAAAGGAGCCCCGGGTTCGAATCCCGGCAGGGGCACATATTTTGATTCAGTGGCTCTTCTTCTATCTAATATATAAAGCAGAGTGTTCGTATGTTGTACGTGTTGCATAAAAATCTACAGTTTTGTTCCAATCTTTATGAAATTTTGTATACGTAAGCTTCAATCCATGAGGACGGGCGCCGTAAGTGTAAGAATCACATACGATGTATAGTTCACGAGATATGACGTCATAAACAATGAGATGCGCGTAAAACTGCTGCATTTAGCGACAATACTGCTGATTTTCTCCTAAACCATCGGACCGATTTCAGCCAAATTTGGTACACTCATTCCTTACAGTGAGGTAACAATTGCTGCATGGTTAAGAATCACATACGGCACATGGTTCAAAAGATAGTACGTCGTAACCAATAGAAATCGCAAAAAATGCCATATAATGCGGCGAGACTTTCGAAATATACTGTATGAGAATGACAGTACTTAGCGACTTGCAAGAAACTTTAAACATAATTTCAAACCTTTATTAAACTTTTACTCTCTGGCAACCATAGTCAAATGATCAAAGGAAAAATGTTTCTCGCTTACTACTTTTCCGTTGTTTATGGAGTAAAACTACGGCTCTCGGTACGACGTTATAATTTATAATTTGAACACTACAAATTGTAGCGACAGGAAATTTTACAGACAGTATACACATATATAGTTGAATGTAGCTTCTAAATTGTATCACAGTATGACACGGAATTCATGAGATATGAGCTCATAAACAGTAACATTCCGCTGTTTATGGACTAAAACTACGGCTTTCGGTAGACGTTACAGTTTATAATCTCTACACTAGAAATTTTAGCCGCAGAAAATTTTATAGACAGTATACATGTATATACTTGACTTTACCTCCGAAATTGTATCACAATACGACACGTTGTTCATGAGATATGAGCACATAAACAGTAACGTTCATCGAAAATCGCCCCATGTTTTAATCTATTGCCACAGTCTAACATATACAGTCTCGACACTCTCACATATGTTTGTTACACGCTGCGATAGCAGCGCTCCAAGAGGCCGGCAAGCTACGTTTCTGAATACGATGGTTGATGAGTGCGAATAATATCGTTTAGATTGACTTCAGCATACTTTTTACGTTAGGGAACTATGTAGTGCCTTATAAATAGGTAATAATTTAAAAATAGCTTCCCATTTGTCTTTATTAGGTTTCGTAAGATCCCTGACAAGGTACGAAATGGTACATTACAGGACAGTTAATTTACAATTATTCTGTAACATACAGATTTTAAATGAATAATTCCATTATCTATTAAAAATAAGACTGCCTAGGAAACACCAGGAGACATTCCGTTTCGCAGACGTAAGTTTCTACGCAGGAACATTAAGTATTCTTCATTACAATTACAGTAAAATCGGTGAGGGTGGAACATACGAAACATATATAGAACGCAATAAATACGGTATTTAACGTACCAAATCAACCATCACAGCTGTAGCTGAAGGAAAAACGTCACAGACGTGGCAATATAACGATAAAACCAACGAAACTCTTTTGCAACAAAGAACAACCGAATTCCACAATTGTTGCTTCATCTGAACCACAAACTGCAAGAATCATCAAACCATTGGTTTTTTTAAAGCTAAAGTAATTCCATTTAAAAGCATATGCACGTATAAGAAAGACAAGTGACGTGTAAAAATGTGAGACTCATTAGACTCCATACCGAATTGATACACGTCAAAAAGTGGCTGTGAGAGTAAGAACAGACTATAATAGAAATTTATTATACCTTTATTTTTATATGCAACTTTACTTTCAGCAGAATAAACTGGAAATATACACATATTCGTAAGTATTTGTTCGTGTCGGAGTTGTTCTTTATATCATTGAATCATTTAAATTAGGCTGTTTTTATATTAATTTCCGTATTATGTTTGTCTCTCGATATTTTAATAATGATTGTTACGCAAAATTTATAGTACGTATTTCGTTAATTACGTACAAAATCGATTATAAGCAAATATCACTACTTCGGCGGCTTGCCCACCGCTAGGAGCTCTAGTGTCGCAGCAACTAAAACAGATGTGATTTCGGGTGTTCCACAGGGTAGTGTTATTGGTCCTCTGCTGTTCATTATTTACATAAACGATTTAGGGGAAAATCTAAGTAGCTCTCTTAGGTTGTTTGCAGATGACGCCGTCATTTACCGTCTAGTAAAATCATCTGAAGATCAAAACCAATTGCAGAACGATTTGAATAAGATATCTGTATGGTGTAAGAATTGGCAATTGACTCTAAATAATGAGAAGTGTGAAGTCGTCCACATGAGTACGAAAAGAAATCCGTTAAACTTTGTTTACATGACAAATGAATCAAATGTAAAGGCCGTAAACTCCACAAAATACCTAAGAATTACTGTTACTTCAGACTTAAACTGGAAAGAACACGTAGATAGTGTCGTGGGAAAGGCGAACCAGAGACTGCGTTTTATTGGCAGAACCCTTAAAAGAAGCAACAGAAGTACTAAAGAAACAACGTACACTACGCTTGTCCGTCGTTTTATGGAATATTGCTGCCCAATGTGGGATCCTTAACAGGTGGGTTTGACAGAGGACATCGAAAGTGTCCAAAGAAGGGCAGCCCGTTTCGTATTGTCGCGATACACGGGAGACAGCTTTACGGAAATGATACAGGATCTGGGATGGGAATCATTAGGCTACAACAACGGCGCTTATCGCTGCGGTGTGGGCTGCTTACGAAACTCCAATCGCCAACATTCTCCTCTGAATGCGAAAATATATTGTTGACTCCCACTTACATAGGTAGTCATCAGAATAAAATACGAGAAATCACAGCCCGAACGGAGAGATTCAGGTGTTCATTCTTCCTGCGCGCTATTCGTGAATGGAATGGGAGATAAAATAGTATAACGGGGGTTCGATGAACCCTCTGCCAGGCACTTAAATGTGATTTGCAGAGTATCCCATGTAGATGTAGAACTGTCAGTTGGTAACAACTTTTACAGCAGTGAGTGTCATGGCTGTATATGTTAGACTGTGCTACTACTTCTTTCGAAAAATGTTCAAATGTTTGTTAAGCTTATGGGACTTAACTACGGGGTCATCAGTCCCTAAACTTACAAACTACTTATCAAGTACCTTATACTAAGGACGGCACAAATATACATGCCCGAGGGGGGATTCGAACCCCCGACCGTAGTGGCCGTGCTGACCGTGACTGGAGCGCCTCAGTCCCCTCGGCCACCACGGCCGGCACTACTTCTTTACTACCAGTTGTATCCCCAAATACTTTACAGACATACAGCCCTGATACAAATGGAGATATACCTGATATATGACACGAATAAATAAATACCCGGGTAATGGAGATATACCTGATATATGACACGAATAAATAAATACCCGGGTAACGCCAGGTTTTCAGTTAGTTCAGTAATAAATAAATGGTAAGAAGTTTTGCTCTGTGGTACAGGGAGCATCGGCCGCTCCCTCTGGTAAACGGTCGTGAGACGGCCGGCGTGTAACGTAACGTGAGCGCCTCGGCCGTGGCCAAACACGGCGCGCTGATGGATTCGGCAAGCACGGCTCCGTCCAGGCGTGACGGCGGCTTGCGCAAGTCTGAGCACGAGCGTGAGTGCGCGCCGCTGTTTGCCTGCCGCGGGGAGGGAGACACACGTCGCAACCAGACACCTCTCCATCTGCGGGGTCAACACGCGACCCCCAGCCACCGCACCGCTCTTACACAACTTTCACGAGTCTGCTGCCTGAAGGTATCAGTATTGCGGCTACTTTCGTGTCCACCTCTACACAGCGTGTTTCCGTAAGAGCGTGAAAAAGTTCAAAAGGACATACAGGATGCCCCACAAAACAATTTGACGCGGTGGACCTGGCGTCGGCGGCTTAACGAGACAATACGAATACAATCACATTACTGTGCACTTCTTTGTTTACATTAGTTATAGTTTTGAGTGAAACACACGAGATAATTGTGCAATATTCTGCAAATTTTATTTGTTACCGACCGGTTTTCGGCAGTTACGCCATCGTCAGGTAAACACTACAGAGATATAGTTACGCAGCTTAGAAGTTCACAGGTCAAAGATCTTAAGTTGTTGTACAGATAGTATGTATACGGATATTTCTTAAAGAAGACTAGTGTTATAGGTATAATTACATCATTGTACTTGTAGAACTTTGAAAAAATATGTGGCGCAAAATATAAATTACATCACAAAGAAATAATTAGTAACATTTAAAATTGAACAAAATGGTCTATTGATTAACTGCACAAATATTCAGAATATAGAACGGTGAGTATAAGATGAATGAAACATCTGTGAATATATAGATTCCATTTTATGAGCTATTACTGGCATAAATGCCCATTAGTAACAAAACTAATTTATATCAGGCAAGTAGGCTATGGAACTGTGGTAGGGATGTGAGGTAAGTGAATAGGAGTCAGTGGTTTATGTGGGTCCATTAGGTTCTGCAGACAGAAGCGGTGAGTAGGGAAACTGAGTTCAGCACAAGGAGTGGAGAAGTTGACATATGTTTATTGATTTCCAGTATTTCTAAAAAGTTCATTTTCTTTCCTTTTTGGATATGACGTATGACATCATGTTTAACATGGTAGCTATAGTTTTCATTTAGTAGATGGTCTGCAAATCTTGAGTTCCCTTTCCTGAGTTTCTGACTTCTGCGATGTTCTTTCAATCTAGTGCTTATTGCTCTGCCTAACTGTCCAATGTAGAATTTTCCACACTTTCAAGTGATCTTAGTTATAGTTAACTGCAGATACCACCACTGACATAATGAACGTACCATTTACACTGTATCTTACAAATGTACTGAAACCACAATGAAAGCTTAACAGCGGCAAAAAAAACTTCTGAAGCACCTTGAAAAATGTCCCTAGAGACTTCAGAATCACTTTCTTTGTATTTTATTTATTTATTTTTGATTTTTGTTAAGCTTA
Source organism: Locusta migratoria (assembly GCA_026315105.1). Taxonomy (NCBI): domain Eukaryota; kingdom Metazoa; phylum Arthropoda; class Insecta; order Orthoptera; family Acrididae; genus Locusta; species Locusta migratoria. The sequence continues at coordinate 297,248,891 of CM048744.1, forward strand.
TAGGACTTAATTGCGGGGTCATCAATCCCTAAACTTACAAAGTACTTATCAACTAACTTATACTAAAGACAGCACAAACATCCATGCCCCGGGGGGGGGGGGGGGGGGAGTCGAACCCCCGACAGGAAACGGCCTCGCGCATCGGAGCATAGGGCCTCAATGGGCTCGGCCGCTCCGCTGCGGCGTATAGAAAGACTTTCAAATTATTATATCAAGGTAAATGCTACAAAGCAATTAAGAAAATTTCATTAATAAATTGAAGACCTCGGGGGTAAATAATAATAACCCTCAACTTCTGTATTTTTAATGTATTTGGTGCAAACAGTCATATCCGACAGAATATTTCATTTTCTTCAAGTAGTTCATGAATCTGCAGAGAGATGAAAAAAACTGTTGTACATTATTCGAATCATTACCTATAGAAATATGCAAACAAAAATGTTTGTTCATAAATTAATGAAATTTGGGGTGGAAAGAGTTAGAGGTAAACTTGTCTTCCGCTTCTGTCTCGCATTACTGTTTTCCGGTTTATTTACAACTAATATGCGTACAAGTTAATATGTACTGTGGTACTGAAATGTACGTTATTTATTTGCTGTTAGAAAACAAGGTGGACGGGCCTGATTTAGGAAGTCATTATACAGGTTTTGGCCAACTACTTTGACCATAAGGTGACTCTATTGTATCGTATTTACATTTTCCCATGACAGAATGTGCTAAGGATCAACGACAGACCCATTCATTTCTCATAGCTGTTCAGAGAAATGCAGTATAACGCCATGGATCGGTATCGTCACAGTTCTGCAGAACTCACTGACATTTCAGATAGTCCCATATCGTGGCCAGAGGGATCACCTGACCTTGGACATCCTTAACTGTTTCCTATGTGGATATCCAAAGTCACTTATGAATGAGACCCTAGTGTATACTCAGATTAAATTAGTTGCCAAAATTGTAGATATTGATAGTTCCAGATCACTGCGTAACTTTATTAAATAGCGCTAAAGCTGTTTCAACATTTTTTGATTATCAAGCGCGTATTCGATGTTTTGACGTTATATACTAACATCTGGTATGACTGTTGTAAAAACTGCAGTGAAATAATCTGTTGCAGTTGGTTACGCCTTTTGGTGCCAGGTTTTATGCAGCTTGTTACTCTAAAACGTTAACTTACAGAAAACTTATATTTTGCGTAATTAACAACATTTCTGACAAAGATGTATCCAACTGTGAAATACGTGATTATTTCACTGTAGTTCTTACAACAGTCATACCAGATGTTAGTATATAACGTAAAAACATCGTAGACGCGCTTGATAATGACAAAATGTTGAAAAAGCTGTAGCGCTATTTAACACGTACGCTGCCGTTCACGCTCTGGCGCGATGATGATAGGTGCCACTTCACGCTCTGGCGCGTGATCGTATTTTGACAGTATCTTTTCATAGTTTTGAGCCACTGAATGTTTTGGTTTTAGTTTTCAGTTTTTTTGATATGGTTTTTTATTTGTATTTTTGTGAAAACAACAAATGAACAATATAAACAGTACATACAAGGTATTACATAAAACATATGCTTATTTCTATATCATCAGCAATAGAAGTATGAATAATATGAAAACTAGGAAGTATTTTTTTATAAACTGTTATCTAATCGAAATAAAATAATCAAAAGCTTGCTTGCTTGTTTACATAAGAATCCAATAAATCCATCATGACATCATGAGAAGCGTGTGTGACTCGTAGCCGATAATGCAAACGCGGAAATCTGGAACCACGTACGTGTGCCTATCACTTATACTCTTCCCTGAGTGCCTACCAGAGTATACAGCTTTATTAGACGATGCCAGTTTACAACAACCCATAATAGGATGCTAGGTCGCAGCACGCGCCACAGCGTGAGCGGCACCTGACTCAAGTAACGTTTACATGCGCCAGAGCGTGAACGGCAGCGAACGTATTAATAAAGTTAAGCAGTGATCTGGAACTTTTATTACAATGTCATTTAACGACATTTATCACACTGCAGGCCCAACAATCAAGAAGGAAACCTATGCTATTAGTATTTGTAGATCTGGAGAAAGCTTTTGAGAATGTTGAGTGAAACACACACTTTCAAATTATGAAGGGGGTAGGGGTAAAATAAGGGGAGCAAACAGTTTTTTTACATTGTATAAAAACGCGACAGCAGTTATTAGAGTCAAAGGGATGAAAGTTTGCAGTGGTTGGGAATGGAGTAAGACGGGCTTGTAGGGTTTCCCCAATATTGCAAGTAGACATTTGGAGAAGGAATTAAAGTTTAGGGGGAAGAAGAAATAAAAATTTTGCAGTTTGCTGAAAACATTGTAATTCTGTCACAGGCAGCAAAGGACCTGGAAGAGCAGTTAAGCAGAATGGACAGTGTCTTGAAAGGAAGGTATAAGATAAACATTAACAAGAATAAATCAAGGGTAATGGAATGTGCAAGTCAGAAAATCAAACGATGCTGAAGGAATTAGTTTAGGTAATGAGGTAATAAAAGTAGTAGATAAGTTTTGTTTTTTGGGTAGCAAATTGACCTAACGGCCAATATAAGTTAAATCTTTGGAAGTTCTTTCTGAAAGCATTTGTTTGGAGTAAAGCACTGTATGGGAGTGACCAGGATATGAGAGAATCTTTTAAAAATGTTGTGCTACAGGCGAATGATGAAGACTAGGTGGGTAGATAACTTAATTAACGAGGACGTTCTCAACAGACTTGGGGAGAAAAGGAGTTTCTGTTATATCCTGACTAATAGAAGGGCAGGTTGGTGGGATACATTCTGAGACATCGAGGAATCGTTAATTTATCATTAGAAGGAAGTGTGTGAGGGAGACCGAGATACGAATACAGTAAGCAGATTCTAAAGGATGTGGCTTGCCGTTCTTATTCGGAGATGAAATGGCTTGCAAAGGACAGGGTAGCGTGAGAGCTGCATCAAACAAGTTTGCGGGCTGAAAGACCTCAACAAAAATGGCCTGCCATAAACGTAATTATGATCTGCAAACATAGTTTATTAAGAGCTGTTTTGCTATGCGAAGCCGAAACCAGGAGGTTCTTTTTTTAAGTCGCCTTGCTGAGTTCACTGTCGCTAAAAGCATATTCGGAAAGCTTATTGTGATAACAACAGAGGATGTTGTCTGCATTTTTTTATTTGACATTCTGAATCGGTATGATGCAACGTGTGTTCAAGTAAAGTGTTTACTCAACAGAAGTCGTCACTTCACTAAAAGAGAGTAGTAAACATCATCCAATATTATCTACCTTGGAGGAAAATACAATTGTTTTACGGCGGCAGTTATTTACAAAGATACTCGACAGCTCTGCGGGTGTACTTCGGCCGCCCACTGCTAAATAAATATAAATGCGATTGAAACTCGGAAGTTAAAAACGAATACTAGGAAAGTAATGGTCACTGTTGTAGTCATTTTCCCCACCAGTGAGTAGCGAGCGTACATTCACAAAGACTGTTTACCAAGGAGAATATGGCGTCAGTGGCAGGGACAGCTTTTAACTCCGTTGTGTACATGTGTTCAGTTAGTGAATTGCGTGGTCCGTGATCCTTGTTTACAGAGCTACAGTACCTGTGTAATTTTAAAGTGGCTTTCATTTCTGTAACGTCGCAACATTTCGAAGTTTAGGTGTAACGAACCCACTGCTTTCTATGTTCAACAATTTTTGTGTGGAACTTGTTGGTTCCGATGTAGCCTAACATACTGCATATAACTGATGGTAATTTTTGTTCATTTTAATAAATATCACTTTATGTATTATGAATGGTTTATTTTTATAGTCCGCCAATGCAACTACATTTAAAAGGCTCCATATTTTCTCACCAGACACGTTTCATTTTAATCAATGTAAAACATATCCAGTAGTCTGTAAGTACAAATATTTACAATTTAATGTTTATTCAGAAGCAGTTAGACATGAGTAAGCCGGCCGCGGTGGCCGAGGGGATTGAGGCGCTCCAGTCACAGTCTGCACGGCCACTACGGTCGGGGGTTCGAATCCCCCCTCGGGCATGGATATTTGTGCCGTCCTAGTTCGTAAGTAGTTCATAAGTAGTTTGTAAGTTTAGGGACTGATGACCCCGTAGTTAAGTCCCATAAACTATACAAACATTTGATTTTTTTTAGACATGAGTAATGAGTTGGTGCCTTTATTTACGAAATTTCTCCTGGATTTTCGCCTCGCATCCTGAAGCGCCAATCTGTCGCACGTTTCACAGCACTTTATTTACCTTGCACCACTGTTTCGCGTTTTGGATTGCCTTTTACGTCAGCACTATGCATTTTTGGCATTTTTAAACCAATTCATCATTATCAACTATATTTGTTTATGTTCTGTGCTTGTCTTTGTGTCGTCTGTCTTTTGAAGTCTTGCCAAAATTGTACTTTGTCGTTCTTTAATTGCAATTTGATTATTGTTTAATTTATTAATAATGTTTGGCTACTATTATAAAAAGCAATTTCAACTACGTTAAGTGTTTTCATTTTTTATATAAGAGAGATGAAGGGTTAAAGATGAAACGGGAATCTCTGTGGGGGGGGGGGGGAGGAAGGGTGGAGGTTGTGGGGAGAATGACAAAAAAGTGGTGAGTAATAGTAATTAGAGCTAAGTAAGGTGTGATGGAAGTCAACAGTGATGGGTAAGTGGTGTGGTGGATTTTTTATATTTTTTTTTTTTTATTTTTTTTTTCCTGGCCGGGGGGGGGGGGGAGAAGGAGCAATTGGAAACGGATAATTTTAAGTTGTTTTTCTATTATTTTATATGAGAAAAGTTCACGCCTTTTAATTGTAGTTGTATAGACTGACTATAAAAATAAACCATTCATAATTGTGAAGCAACTACTGACACCATGGCCACACAATTGAAGCCTTTTATGTGTATTCGCTCCAGTAGACGTCGATATGTGTATTAAGCTAAGCTCTTTTCGCTTTTTTTGAGGGCATGTTTAGAAGTTGCTAAAATTAATTGGTAAAGGTTTTATACGTGTAGGCATAGTTTCTCCGTATTTAATTACGACGTACCTTACCTTAAAATACGTGTTTTGCAAATGTCTTTAAAGCGCCGTTATATTTAATCTGCCCACTTTCGTAATATTGAAGTATAAATTCAAAATCCGCCAAATACGGCACATTTGCTTCCGATCGCTTGAATTGGAGGCTTCGCAAACGCGATATTTATTTGTTGCAGACCACGTGATTATGTCGTCAGCCAATGGTAACCAAACCTTACTGCTGCGGCAACATGCAAATAAGAATTTTTGACGTTGGAAATTAAATATGCGGTAATGCGTTTTATAGACGAAAGCACGCGATGGTTACAAGATGTGAAAATTAACGTGTTAAAATGAAGTTTGAATTAGGCCTATTTTATTTTCGAAATCACTTCATTACACTATCAGACAGATGATAAAATAAATAGAACATGCTATATCTGCTCTATGATTGGCAGGTTCTTGTATGTACCCTTGTCCGTTTAGTAACAGTTATTGGCCTCATAAGATAAAGATTTAGAATTAGTTGGCGACTGTTTCGTACAGATTATAGGGTAAATAAAACATGCTATACCTGCTCTATGATTGACAGGTTCTTGTATGTACCCTTGTCTGATCAATAAAAGTAATTGGCCTCGTAAAATGAAGATTTAGAATCACTTTATCCTGTCAACTTTATAGTACTATAGCATGTTTTATTTTTTTTATATATCTAAGAAACAGTCATCAACTAATTCCAAATCTTCATTTTACGAGGCCATTAACTATTACTGATCGGACAAGTGTACATACAAGAACGTGTCAGCCATAGAACAGATATAGCATGTTTTATTTATTTTATCGCCTGTCTGAAAGTGTAATCAAGTGATTTCGAAAATAAAATAATTGAAACCTCATGTTAACACGTTAATTTTCAGATCTTGTAAACATTGTGCGGTTTCGTGTATAAAAACATTACCGCATATTTAATTTCCAACGTCAAAAATTCTTATTTGCATATTGCGCGGCAGCGAGGTTTGGTTACCATTGGCTGACGGCGATACTCTTCTTTGTGCTGTGATTCGCTAGCCACATAATCACGTGGTCTACAACAAATGAACATCGTGTTGGGCAGCCTCCAATGCAGGCGATCGGAAGCAAATGTGCCATATTTGGTGGATTTTGTATTTATACTTCAATATTACGAAAGTTGGCAGCTTAAATATAACGGCGCTTTAAAGACAATTGCAAAACATGTATTTTAAGGTAAGGTATGTCGTAATTCAGTACGGAGAAATTATGCCTACACGTATGAAACCTTAACCAATTAATTGATAGAACCAACGAGTATTTACAGTGATATAATAGATTTCAATGAGCTACTGTCGTGAAAGCACTTCATCATAACGATCTATATTTTTATTAACAGATTTTTGACGCAAGTAAATTATCTTAGTCGAAACAACAAGGAAATTTGCCTCATTGCAGACACGTAATTTCCCCATACAATTATTAGGAGTAATTATTATTAACTAACAATAGATCAACTTCATAAGCTTAATACTTTTATGTACACTGCCTCTACGAAATACGTAGGAGCACACATATTCTTCACATTCAAAGCCTTCATTGTCAAGTATTAAAAGTCATTAGATCAACTGCCGTCCTTATCATGTACAGTTTGTTCGAGGCTGGAACGGTGTCTCAGCATCCCACAGCTGTAACCAAATTTAGCTCAGCTGAAATCGAGGCACTGAATGTTGAAGCGCCATGTGATAACTAACATAAGTCTGACAGGGGTCGCCTTTGACCTCGAAAACTCGGAACAGCACGAAACCATGTTTGGAATAACATAAACAGTCATAAACTGGACAGTAGCAGTGGTGTGCTTCATTTCCGGGTGAAGTGTAGTTTATGAGTCCGCGATTGGTGTTTCACGTGTAGACGTTGGTAACGACGCTGCAGACAATAAGGAGCCGCGTTCGCGCGGCCAATAAGAAATAGCTTTTCTCTTTATGGTTTGTAAACAAATCGGCGCAGTGGATGTAAAGATCTTTAGATCAACATATTGCAGTTCAATCAATGTGAAATTTACATTTACGTTCTGTATTGGAGATTGAGCGTAAGGTAATGATAAGAAACCTCTCTTGGATATCGTTTCAGAGTCTTTTCCCTGTGTAAGCTCCATGCTGGCCGTACTATCTAGTCAAAATTATTATCACCAGTGATTTTAATTGTGGTGATTACATGACTTTGGGAGCCGTTTTGTATGGACATCGTGTGGAATGTTACAATATGTGTTTTCTTCTTCAGGAAGTGAACACTAACTGTAATAAGATTCATTATTCACGTATTGCAAGGCACTGGAAACATTATATAGTCAGTGGTATTACTTGCGAGAGAGAGAGACAAGTATTTCAATTTACACTGCAAGAAAGTATTAAACCTAAACGGAAAAGTAGTGAAGAAACGTGATCGAAGAATGTGTCATGTTCCCCGTAAAATATTTTCAAAATTAAGTCACTGAGACTTAATGTTGACGCGTTTTCTTCACATCTTGCGAACACTGTGTGCGACTGTCGAAGTCCACATGCTGTAAACAACAAGAATTGGTTAAATTTTACTGTATTTAAATAGCACTAATAGGTACTTTAGCTAAACATATCTTGTCTTAAAGTGCTGGTTTTTTAACCGAACAAGGGTACATACAAGAGCCTGTCAACCATAGAGCAGGGACAGCATTAATTAATTACCGCAAATTTGTCGTAAATTCCAAATATCAACGAAATACGTTTCGTTTCGTAACATTTAAAATAGCACAACATATTGGGGTATACCAAAAACATCGATATTAAACCAATCTTACAAACTTTAATGGCGAGATCAGTGTAACTCATTGAGAAATCACTAGCAAACCCACTGCACACAAATTACGGACAAAAATTTTAAAATTGACGCCAAATTCACTACACATGAAACGAGCCTCCTGATTGGCCGCTTTCACCTGCGTCTTTTATCGCCACGTTGCCAACGTCTACACTTGCAGCACCACTCGCGGACTCATAAACTGCAGTTTTACCTAATTTACACTCAAAGCGTTTTGACAATGAGAAACAAACTAACAAGATATCAATAACACAGGAAGGAATCGAAGTTCGAATGTTTGTAAATCTATCGGACTTAACCGCTGAAGTATCAGTCCGTAGCTTACAAACTACTTAAAGTAAGATAAATTACCCTAAGGACAACACAAACACCCATGTCCGAGGAGGGACTCGAACCCCCGACGGCGAACGGCCGCGCGCAGTGCAGCACGGCGCCCCAGTACGCACAGCTAATCCGCCGCGGCTAGGAAGGGAATTAAATGTAATTTAATGGTGTCAGTGAGTCATAATATATTCATTCAGCAGCGCCAAAAATTCTCTGCTTAAAGTACTTATAATATCGCATAACACTCATATACAGCAGTATCATACACCTGAAAGTGTTTATATTAATCGTCAAAGTGGAGATGCGGTATTCCGACGAAGTCGTTAAAACAAAGCGGGAGAAACCAATGTGCACGCTTACTCAAGCCACGTTATCACATTCCAAATCACTTTCGTATTCACGCAGTCCAAAATGAAAAGATAGCCAAATGGAACGTGGGACGTGTGTCCGTATATTTCACTTGGTAGCCAAAATTATTCACTGCAGACAAATGGCGGTTATGCATGAGAGTAGCCTTTAGGTTTGCGGTGTGCACTATGGCGTTTTTGGTCGCATTGTGTGGCGGTGGGTGAGTGTGGCGAACAAAAGTACGTAAAATATGGAGCAATACGACGATCAACAGATGCTCAAAGATAAAAAGACTCAAAGATAAAACAATGGGAAACACAGACATACAGTAACTGACTGTTTACTACACTGGCAATTCAACAATGATCTCAATATAAACACTGGAAAGACAACTGTAGTGTTTAGGATCAAAATACTGACAACTGGATTAGAGAGACAAATATAGGTCGAGCGTTACGGTTTCATAATACTGTACATAGTATCATCTCATCTTTGAGCTCACTGCAATACACAGACTGTAGACATACGTTAATGTACGTCTGTGACGGAAAGTTCGTAAGTCATAGGTTACTTTGATTTAGCGGACAGTATTGCTGGGGCTGGCAATTTGTATAAAAATACTTGATTAGGAAAACATTTTTAAAGCTAAATCTATGAAAATTTATATTTAGAAGTAGAAACAACCAATGCAGACAGTCCAGTCTACACGTCGAAGCATCGGGAATTAAGCTAATTACATTTTAAAATGATGTACTGCTTGGAGAGCCACCTTCAGCTTCGAGTTCCTCCTGTCCTTCAAATTCCGTGTATCTATCCCGCGTAACGTCATGTATTTCTGTGACGTCGCGATTATATTTCTGAATTTTTATGTTATATAATATACCCGCGAACTCAGTAGCCTTGGACCCGATGTCATTTCCATATGCAGCACGTCGCAACTTGGTCCACATGCATAGGATTAATTCTCTTCATGATATCACTGCACTGTGCGTAGTTTACACAGTAACTCTTCGAACACTACAGTCGGGGGTTCGAATCCCCCCTCGGGCATGGATATTTGTGCCGTCTTTAGTGTTAGCTAGTTCATAAGTAGTTTGTAAGTTTAGGGACTGATGACCCCGTAGTTAAGTCCCATAAGCTATACAAACATTTGAAGATTTTGAACACTCCAAGAGATAAGTACGTACTGCAGCTACACCACTCACGCAATTGGAGCACTGGTTAGTGCAGCTACACTATGCCACCATCTAGTGGCGCTAGCAGACAACTGCGGCGTTTTACATGGAAATGTCGCACACCACTGTTTTGTTCATGACGACTTGTTATTCTAAGCAAAGATGTGCCTTGTGAGAGCTCTTAAGTTGTAAGTAGCGATTACAGTCATGATTATTTTTCAGATGTCAACGGTAGCGTTTGCTTTTGTTACAGAATAAACTTATACCAACATAACATGTGTATTACACATTCCTGAAGTGAACCCCAAACCCGAAAAAATATTCAAGGGTCTATAACTACATATATGTTCCAACCATGTAATCTACACACCGAAAGATAATTATCCTGTCCCGAGAGTCGTAATTTTTTTTTGTTTAGTAGGTGCAACATGAGGCCTCGTGAAGCTTGCTAAGAAATGATACATAAGCAATAAACATGGGTCGATTTCAAGATGCACGACTTTGCAGAGTTTTTGTCTGTTTTTTACATGGAAAAACTGTTAGTGTTTTCATACTTCTAAACTTCTGATAGTATTTCAAACTTTGGAAACCCTCTATCTCCTTTTACAAAAGTGCAAAACGGGTTTCAGCGGATCTAAGCTGTTACCATCAGATCTATCATATTGTTAACAGTTCATGACACACATCTCAAACACTGGTCTTGCAAAAAAAAAAAAAAAAAAAAAAAAAAAAAAAAAAAAAAAAAAAAAAAAACCACCTAAATAAAATATAAAACATTTCTACTCGTGTCCACACATACCATTTCACTTAACAAGTGGCCAAGTCATAATTTTTAAATTTATTTAATTGTTATTACAGGTTACTCGCACTACGATTGTAGTTCTACTTTTAAAACTGGACTGCGTCTGGAAGGGATCTTACGTCAATAGTGTCCTTTGGGACAGTTACTGTGCCACACGTGTGCCATAAGTAAACGTTCCACAGGTAACTGACCGCGATTTGCAGAGCAGAGGGGACAATGGTGAAGTTACAGCAGAAGCAGCGGACAACTAGCATAAATTCTGCAAAACGTTAACTTACACCTAATCATTCAACGATACCCTACATTTCCAAACCTCTCTTAACTCACTTCAGGTCTACGCCAGGCTATTAGTTCTGACAAGATCTTCTCCATCCGCGAGACGGCAATTAATTTGGTGAAGGTTACATGACGTCATAACACAGTAATATCTAAAGGCCCTGTTGGATGTGGCATTCTGATTGGCTATTGTAACATACTGTTGACCGTGGACTGGGAACCGCGATAAACTTCGCGGCTGTTCCACTAAAAACACCGCATAAAAAGGAAAAAAAAAGCCATGTGTAACACAAAAAATTTCCTAGTCGTGACCAGAAATCGAACACAACCTGCCGGCCTCGGTGGCCGAGGAGACTGAGGCGCTCCAGGCACGGTCTGCACGTCCACTACGGTCGGGGATTCGAATCCCCCCTCGGGCATGGATATTTGTGTCGTCTTTAGTATAAGGTAGTTGATAAGTAGTTTGTAAGTTTAGGGACTGATGACCCCGTAATTAAGTCCCATAAGCTTAACAGACATTGAAACATTTTGATTTTCGAACACAGTCACTTTGAATTTCACACATGATCACATACCCACACATATATTACAAAAGAAGTAATAGGCTCTTAATCCCTCTTATTTAATTAGTTTTTACATTAAGAAATATCATCTGCAGTACTGCTATTATCGTTAGCCTATTTTTCATCTTTCTTTTCTTCATAGGAGGCAGAGATGGGTATAGATTCCGTTTATCGAATATTAAATGGCAAGATGTTCAGTTATTTATAGCAGTAACACATTTTCTTAAAATTACTCTATGTGTGTCTGTACAATATTTTATTTCAGTTTTTCGGTTACAAATGAAACCTGGGACGGATGTCAGTGTTTGCACCGAAAATATAGCAACTCGGAGTGTAAATATTAAAACAGAAATAACTTGTTCCCGCGCCAGGATATGAGTAACTGACCCATCGCTAAATGAAAAACTTTCCGACCAAAAAGCCGTTGGTTTGTTTGCTTTTAAATCAAATGACACGCATTTTTAGCGATACTTCTTTTATTTAAGCGGTCTTGAATAAACACTATTTATTTTAACATCAAATATTGCAAGAGAATTCACAATGTAATTTTTTGAAATCTGTTCTTCTGGAAAAAAAGTTTCCCCACTCCACGTATACCTGGAAAGTGTGTCCAGAAAATGTCAGTCACAAATCATCCTTCTCTCAAAAAATGTGCTCTTTGGTAATTGCCCTGTTGTGTAAGCGCTTTGATACAACAAAGTTTAAGAGTCGGCAGTCCTCGATATGTTTCACTGTGTTCTGTTGTATAAACAAATATTCTTTTTTTATCGGAACAATCTATAATTTGTTTCACTTACAATTTCGGACTGACATTTTGGTAGACGTTTGTCTTCAGCTGATTCATTTCACTCCACTCTCAATCTGATTCTACTCCACACGCAATACAAAATAAGTTTGTCATACTTTGGGGAAGGGGCGATCTGATCAATTAAATTATTAAGGAGAACCGCTAGGATCGCTTATTCTCTTTATTCAGATGACCTTCCGCATATTAACGTGTCATCTACAGATCTTTCAATTCATTCACCACATCACAAAGGAAACATACTTTGTTGGCTTGCCAAAATACAAATAAATTATCAAACGCATTATCCCTTAATGTGACGTGGTCTCACTAGCTTGTAACTTATGTGACCACATCACATTAAAGCATGATGCTTTTGATATTTTAGTTGAATGATGAGTCAATAATAATGTCGGTGAATGAAGCTCTTTTCCCTTAATGATGTGGTGAATGAAATGAAGGATCTGAAGGCTCGTTAATCAGCCGAAACCAATCACCTGAATGAAGATCTTGGCTGTTTTCCTTAATAATTATTAAGAAAATTACGTTGCGCGCATCAAGCTGAAGATCCATGCTATTCTATACCATGTTGAGTTTATATTTATAAATCAATCCATCTTCCGCTCTACTGATAAACGAAACCCAACTAGTTTTTTTTTTTTTTTTTTTTTTTTTTTTTTTTTTTTTTTTTTTTTTTTTGAGGTAAATCAGCTGTGCAGCAACTTCATTCAGTAAGTAGTTGCATGACCCCTGGCATGAATGCGAGCCTGCAAGCCACATCGCAAGCTGCCCACGAGTTCATTTAACTAATGCTGGACAAATTTATCCCATGTTTCACGTGAAATCCTGCTTAATTTCCGCAGGTTCCGTAGTTTTCTTTTTATTTATTTTTTTCCTTAGGATGTGCTTCCACATCTCTTTCCAATTTATCACAAGCTTGTTCAGTTGGATTCATATGGGGGGGGGGGGGGGGGAACATACACGCCAATCCAATCGTGCAATACCAACACGATTGATGAAATCATAGAGGAATATCCATGATGGACTCATGATTTGTCGTCCATCAAATTCAGTTATTCCCGGAAACATTGACGAAAAGGTTCAACGATGGATTGCAGACTTGGTCTTAACCCTGAGTGACATCAACGGCGTCCGAACCCCCCCCCCCCCCCCCACATGATAACCCCCAGAACATCACTGATTCGCCACCGTGTTGTATTTACCAACACTACCCAGTGACAAGGCCTCACAACAGCCCATGCCACGTCACACCGACCAGGCCGCTACCGGTAGCTGACTGGCTGGTGCTGCAAGGCAGTGGGGTGTGCCCCAGTAGCCAGCCAGTCAGCTGACGGCGCGGCCTGGTCGGTATGACGTGGCACGGGCTGTTGTGAGGCCTTGTCTCTAGCTGGTGTCGGCTGTTCAAAATGTTCAGATGTTTGTAAATATATCGGATTAACCTGCTTGATCATTTGTTCGGGCTTACAAATTGCATAAACTAATGGAAACTAACGTAGGGACAACACAAACACCCATGCCCGAGGGGGGACTCGAACCCCCGACGGCAAATGGCTGCACCCACCACAGCACAGCGGCTCAGTGCGCAAGGCTAATCCTCCGCGGCGGAGTTGGCTGTACTCGATTGACGACTCTGTCGTAAACTATTATCATGTTCCGTCAACATACGTTGTTGACGGTCGTCTGATATGAAACATATGCGGCATTTATCTGTGAAGAGAACCTTGCGCCAATATTCTACAATACACTTATAATGATTTTGGGAAAACATATACCGTGCTGTATGATGTCTGGTTTTAATGCCCTCCTTGGTAACGTAAGAGAATAAAAATGTTCAAATGTTTGTAATCCTATGGGACCAAACTACGTTGTTCATCAGTCCCTAGTCTTACAAACTACTTAAACTAAGTTAAACTAACCTAAAGACAACACACATATCCATGCCCGAGAGAGGATTCGAACCTCCGACGGGGGAGACCGCGCGATCCGTAACGTGGCGCTCTAAACCGCTCGACTACTCCCGCGCGGCGAAAAAAATGAAACAAGTGACGTCACTGGAGGGGAATTTAATTTTTTACCTTCTGTTGCAATTGATACAGATATTAGATCATGCACAATCGCATGAGGATGTTTAATGTTTGTTAAGCTTAGGGGACTTAACTACGGGGTCATCAGTCCCTAAACTTACAAACTACTTATGAACTACCTACAACTAAGGACGGCACAAATATCCATGCCCGAGGGGGGATTCGAACCTCCGACCGTAGTGGCCGGTGTCCGGACACTTGCCACGCCGGACACTTGCCACGCCGGACTTTTGCCACACTTCTACCTGCTCCCAAGGGTCGAGTGCCCCTGTCTCCTCCTCCTCCCCCCCCCCCCCCTTGCCGCCCGGCCCGAGAACTCCGTGAATCGTGTCCCCGACATATGCACACCGGTCACTTCTGCATTTCGTAGTACGACCGTCAGTTTGGAAGTTATTACAACGGCCAAGGGCAGGCCTTCTGCCCACTATAATGGTTACGCGATAATAAGGTGTGCATGTGCTTACGCCGAAAACAGGATCATAGCAAGCGAAAGCTGGTTTCGAAGAATGGAGACGTATTGAACGTAGAGAACACCTGTGAGGACCACCTAACGATGCGACCTCTATAAGATGTAAAAATAAAAAGAGTGTATCAGACATCAGTATCCTTTAATAACTTAATGATGAACCTAGCTGGTCACAGTTCGGTTCACTAGCGTTTAATCAATACGCGATGAAATTTGACTCAACGAAGCAAATACATTACACATCACTCAAATGATCCTACTACAACCAGAACTTATAGTTAAATCTACCGCTTTTCAATTTGCAATTTCCTTTTTAGGTAAAAGCTCCTACAGTTGACCGTTAAGAGAATTTTTTCTACCTTCTAATATTATGGCCATACCGTCAAAGATTGTGAGTTCTAAAATTATTCCTGTAACTTCAGAGCCGCAATTAGCTCCTAAAAATATCATTTTTGTTAAACTGATAAGGTACACTTTAGGGTTTAAAAAGAATCTCAACTTTAGAATTGCGCCTAAAATACACACCCTAAAACAGATCTGCTCTTAAGATTGACAAGTTCGACAGCTATAGTGTTGAAATAAATCCCAAGATTAGACAAGGATAGAGATAACTTAACATTAGGTGTAGATCTCATGAAGTACATTTACTGTAGTCCTTAAAAATTAAAGTTTCTTACCATGTTGTTCATTATTTTTAATCAGGCCAGTAAAAACTATGGAAACAAGGCCAGGAGCTTACTGTTTAAAAATAATTGTTATAAAAGAATATCATAAACAAATGTATTAGACGTATTTTTCTTATGCATTAGAAACTTTAGAAAACATATTTGATCATTTCGTCTGCAACATCATTTGATTGAGTGATTTGCTTTGCATCACCAAGAGTATTTACTTTTACGTTATGTTTGCAGCAGTTCTCATTTCGAATTGTGGGTATTTAATAACTCTGCTTTAGTGGCACTGCGTTCAGTAACATTTCCGTCGCTATCGCGCAATAAAGGCATTCACGTAGTCTTTCCGCTGCTGTAGATAACATTGGACCAGAATCTGTTTGATTTTTCCGCCACATTTCTACAAAGATTTTAGATGTGAAAAATATTAAACGAATGTCGCATTGAAGGCCACGCTAAATTTCGAGCTTCAGTGAAACATCTGCAATCTTGGGGATTTTGAATTCGTCTAAATTTTCTGCAAAAGCTTTCTGTTCTGTTTTATGTACCATGGGGGACCAGTTCAGTCTCTTATTAATTTATTTGGTAGGAATCCCTCCCATGCTGTTGATACTATTCCTTTGAATGTAAGCCACATATTGTCTTCACTTACATAGTTAATTTTGAAAAAAATGGAATCTGTCTCCTAGGAAGATGTCAACCGAATATTTATCTTTTTTTAGTAGACGTATTTAGCGTTTAGTTTTGGTGAATATCTTTGTTACAGATTTGAGCTCGCTACAACTTTCGGTTCACTTATCCCTGTATCCGTCGTGATGCTCACGAGTATTTGTGACTAAGAGCTAAAGTGAGTTCCTGAAACCATTTACAGTTTTAATGGGCTTGTGAACTAATTGTTCAAAATAATTTTTAAAAGAGCATTTAGAACAATATCGGAAGATGTATCTGCCACCCTGTCAGAAGGTGTATTTTCGTCAACATACGGATGGTAGATTTAAGTCACCGTCAACTGTAATTGTATGAGTAGTGTACCTATTTGTGTTGAGACTCAAGTTTTCTATGAACTGTTCAGCGGCTGCATTATGAGACTGCCGGGGTCGGTAAATTGAAATGTTCAAATGTTTGTTAAGCTTAAGGGACTTAACTGCGGGGTCATCAGTCCCTAAACTTACAAACTACTTATAAACTATTATGAACTACCTTATACTAAAGAAGACACAAACATCCATGCCCGATCGGGGATTCGAACCTCCGACGGGCAACGGCCTCGCGCATTGCACCATAGCGCCTCAATGCGCTTGGCCGCTCCGCCGCGGCAGTTATTAATTTATTCCGGTATAACATCTGCTACACTAACTGACAGGAACTATCGAATTCAGTTTCGCTTGTGAGTTAGTACACATATTATATTGAGCTTTTTGTTTCTTTTTTAGTGTAGATCATAGGAATTATGGCATTTCCACTAAAAAAACTAGGCTATTTCCTCTGCGACTCAGCTAAACAATGTAGAACAACAGTGTACTTTACAAGCATAGAATTCTATATTCCTTCATTTCTTTATTTCAAATTTGAATGTCGTTTTTAGGTGATCTGTCAAACATAGACGCTCTTATCTATATTTTGTAAACGTATTTTCTGTCATTGATTTGAAGTTTGTTCCAGTTCACTCTATAAACTAATATTTCGCCACAAAAGAGTAAATTTATGAAGTGTATCGTTCTTCTTTCCTCCTTTTTTTTTGTTACACAGTTGTAGCAATTAATATATGTACAAATGCAGTGATCAAACTTGAATAATAAGCGAACATTTGAATTATCTTTATATCGTTCCATTCATGTTCCTTCCATGCCGACGGACTGTTTCTATCGCAATCTGTAAGTTTGGAAGAAAGCAACCGTACAAACGGAGGGAGAATGGATCTACATTTGTGGTTGGAAGAACTAATTACACAGTGACATAGCCGACGGTATTGTTTTCGTTACCCAAAAGTTATAAATATTTCGATTTCGGGATATTGAATAGAAGTTGTACATTTCGGAGAGATGTTGAACAACAATATCTCTTCCGTATTGGCTGTATCGAGTAAGATCGGAGACGGAGGTTTGGAAGCAAACAGCAGGAGTTCGGGGAAGGGCGTCCCTTGCCTGAGGGGCCGCTAATCCGACTACCTGGCGAAGGGTCAGCTGTGGCAAAAGTCCGGCGTGGCAAGTGTCCGGCGTGGCAAGTGTCCGGCATCCTAGTGGCCGTGCAGACCGTGACTGAAGCGCCTCAGT
This sequence comes from Locusta migratoria, assembly GCA_026315105.1. Classification (NCBI taxonomy): domain Eukaryota; kingdom Metazoa; phylum Arthropoda; class Insecta; order Orthoptera; family Acrididae; genus Locusta; species Locusta migratoria. The sequence goes on from CM048744.1 coordinate 297,266,562, forward strand.
CCCCTCGGCCACCGCGGCCGGCTCGCATAAGGAAGTAAAACGAGTTGAGGAAGTATCCAACGCATTCTCCTTCGACATAAGCTACAACCGTATCACATTTCTCTCCATCAAGAGCTGCATGGAAACGATTATGAGAATAGAACTTCTATACATGAACTTTAAAATGAAATGTTTGTAGAGCTTATGGGACTTAACTACGGGGTCATCAGTCCCTAAACTTACAAACTACTTATGAACTAGCTAATACTACGGACGGCACAAATATCCATGCCCGAGGGGGGATTCGAACCCCCGACCGTAGTGGCCTTGCAGACCGTGACTGGAGCGCCTCAGTCCCCTCGGCCACCGCGGCCGGGCATGAACTTTAAAACAGACTACTGCGTCATGTATCGATTTTAGTGATAAGGCCACATGTACTAACCATGGCTAGGTAAACTGCCAACACTTACACTGTTCGTCTGTTGACAATCCCCGTTGGCGTCGTTAGGCTTAACTTCAGCGACCACAGAGTCTAAGCTTAAAGGTGGCAACAGCACATTTTGTTGTTATCACTGACTGGTCAGAGAGGCACATTGCCGCGAATATGTGACGGCGGTGAGTTGATTGTTAGCAGTTGGTGACTTCGGTCTTATTTTTCATTGGATCAGATTAAATAATAATAATAAACAAAGTACATTTACAATTTTTGTTTTTCATTTATATCAGCAATGGTCAATTATTATTATAATCACTATTTCAGACGATAGCTTCATTTGCTTTTTTTAAATCAAATGTTCAAATGTTTGTAAATCTATCGGACCAAACTTCGTGGTCATCAGTCCGTAGCTTACAAACTACTTAAACCTACGTAAACTAACCTAAGGACAAACACACACATCCATGCCCCAGGGAGGACTCGAACCTCCACGGCGAGCAACCGCGCGCTCCGCAGCGAGACGCTTTAGACTGCTCGGCTACTAAACCGCGGCTTGATTTTTTTAATTTTTTTTTAAATTGAAAGCCTGTAATTTTTATAACTGTGGCACTCTGATAAATGACAATGTTAGTAAGGATTTTTACATATTCAGCATTTTCAGAGGTTTCATAATTTTGTATGATCTGTGTAATTAGTTTTCCCAACATTATTAGCAAGCAATCTCAGGCTGTGTGCTTCAGCAGTAGCGGTAGGGTAATACAAGTTTCAACTTTACTGAGTATATTCCATCGTTGATGTACTGTACGATGCCTGGCGCCGGCCGCGGTGGCCGAGGGGACTGAGGCGCTCCAGTCACGGTCTGCACGGCCACTACGGTCGGGGTTCGAATCCCCCCTCGGGCATGGATATTTGTGCCGTCCTTTGTGTTAGCTAGTTCATAAGTAGTTTGTAAGTTTAGGGACTGATGACCCCGTAGTTAAGTCCCATAAGCTATACAAACATCTGAAACATTTTGGAGTTAGCAGGCCAAACACTGTCAAACGGAACTCTAGTGCTACAAAAATTGAAACGTTTGTAAAGCTATGGGATTTAACTACTCTGGTTATCAGTTCCTAGGTTTACAAACTACTTAATCTAACTTAAACTAACTGAAGAAAAAACACATACACACTCCCATGCTCGAGGGAGGATTGAACCTCCGACAGCGAGCAACAGTGCGCATTGCAGCAAGGAATGTTTTATCAAAGCAATAAAAGCCACCATCTCTGGCGACCTACTCGTCCAATTTCAAAGCAATTGTTTAGCAGTAGTTAGTGGCAATCATTGCGCCGACCAGTCAGTACTCATCAGATACACTATTTTATCTAACGACAATTATTTAAACCGTGGTAGTCCACAAGATGCATAAGGGGCGCCACTTCTCATAGAAAAGTACCTTACAGTTTACACAGACAAGGCCTCAAGCCCCACAATGAATTTTACAAGTAATTAAACGTAAGAGTAATCGAACTAAAGGAAACAGCTCTTTTGTATCCCATCCTCGTCGCCACTTCTTTGTCTCGTTTCCGCCGGTTGTCCTGGGTGTCGGTGGCCGAGTAGAGAGAGACCGACACGGGACAACCGGCGGAAACGAGACACAAAAAGCTGTTAAGATCAGCCTCTTACTATTAATAATAGAGCACAAGCAATAGTTTTTAGAGCCCTTAATTGCAAACCAGCATACGTAATAATTAAGGTAGAAATATAACTAACACAAATAACAGCGTTATCACAGGTGTGTTTAATAAGACACGCCAGCATCACGATCGGCAGTAACACCGCGGTTCTCATAAAAATACAGTTTTGCTACCATTGACAGCAGATCGTACGAAACTTCATTTCCGTAAACTTAAATATACTCGCCGATAATAATGTCGAAACAGGGACTCTCGTTAACAATATAATGTATTGAAACAACTTCTCCTTTCGAAATGAAACTAGACAGTGTTCTTGTAACATCAGGGGTGATTTACCACGGGCATAACTGACGAACCTCAAGTGTAGGATCGCCTCCACACACTGCTCTCAGTAGTAATGCGTGCGGCCTCTGCCCTCACAACATTGGTCAGGGCAAGCGTCTTTAAACATACAGTTTAACTGTCAACAAAACGCTTAATCTTTTTTTCCTTTTATAGACTACAGGTTCAGCCATGGAATTGAGGAAAAAACCAGTTGGAGCACCACTATATTAACACGGCGAGCACACACAACATCAAAATGCTCACCGAAACTTCTTTCTAGAATCGTCAAGAAGAGGCAAACAGGGCTCTTTAATCTCGATTTAGCGAAACTTCTAGAGATCCAGGTTCCCGATCGTTGGCAGAAGGTGTGCGCATCCAGTCAAAGCACCACGGCCTCTAATCGTACTGGAAAGCCGTTTCTTGTATTTGACTGGACCTCTTCAACTACCTCTCTGGCTCGGTCGACCGCTAAACATAACGCGCACGTTGCAATGGAGATGTGGAGATCACTAACCATGAGGCTTCTGTCATCATCGGATGAAAAACGACCTCGTTTTTCCCAATATAGTAATATGTTTTCCGGCAGCGTGGCATTCTCGGTACTGACTGGTGTTGTACTCTAGATGGTCAGCAGCGTGGGTACGGGTAGAGGTCTGCGCGGATGCGGATATATCCGTGGATATCCGCAGTATTTTTTACTTTGCGGATATAATTGTGATCGACGCGGATATCCGCGTGTTATATGTGGATAAAGAACGAGGTACCTGCCCAGTACGTCTGTCGAAATGTTAGCTGAAAACTTCAAGACTGTGGACATTCTTGGAATCCTTGCAGGGCCCAGGTAGAGCGGAAGTCTGCTGTCCTCATCCCCTGGGCATAGCCACAGAGTAATTTTTTTCTGTGCCACAGCGGACGTAGCTGTACCCGAGGGACCTACGCTTAATCTGTTTACGCGACCGTGTCTCATCAGCGGTCCGTCAAGTGCTTTCTGGGTGGCATAACCGGCCCACTGCACACCAGAGGTGCCATGACAAATTTCCGCTGCCTTCAGTCACAGAGTATATATTTGTCTGTGCTTCAGTTAGCGCTCTGTAGTGACTGAGTGAAAATGTATATCGCATAGAATACAGTGACACGACATCAATGGATACTATATCGTGTAAAGACGTGATTTGACATTAGTGAAGGAAAACAAATTGAAATCGTCAATTTGGGAAAAATATTTGGATACGTATTTGACGAGAAGGAAAAGATCAACGATGTAGTGACCTGTTTTGCGTTTTAAAAAATTATATTCTTATACTGAACGCAAAAGTGAGACATTCGTGTGAGACAGGACAAAGTAGCATAATTACTTATATAAATACCAAGCCAGATGCAAAAGTTCCTGAAGTTATGTCAAATTTGAAGACACTATCTATTACTATTACCCATGCAAAACTTTAACACCTGTGGGTGCGGCTCGGTAATAAAAAAGCTGAGCCAAATAGTCCACGAACGATCTAGAACGAACTGAACCAACGACTGCAAAGTGCATATCTACACGAAGGGGAAAAAATGGTAGCACAGCGGTAGAGTGCCAGACTACAAATCCTAAGGTCGTGGGTTAGATCCCCACCAGGTCCTTCGATTTTTATCTGTAACTTTCCATTTTTTCACCTTTGGCAGTATTGTTGATGTGAAAAATATCGAGTAGCACCGTGTTTCGGAACCCGCGATAAACTGTAGGTTTTTTGACTGCTTTACTGATGCGGATAACGAACTTGCGGATGGGTATAAAGGCCCGCGGATGCGGATGCGGATATGGATGGGCCTTGCGGATGCGGATGCCACTTTTGTTATCCGCGCAGACCTCCAGATACAGGACTGCAGAGGTGTGCGGCCACCTGCTGACCCAACCCGTCCTGCTCGTTAGGCGGTGGCCGGTCGGCCGCGCGGTGCGCTGCGGTGGTGTCTTGACCGCGGCCGGCCATTGTCTAGCAACAGGTTGCAAACACAAGTGGAGAGCAAGGCGAACCGAGCAAACAGCCCCACAATATACTGTAAACACTCGCCGGCCGCGCCGCCGCCGCCCCCGCCCGCCCCCGCGCCTGCCGCCACCGCCGCCGTCTTAGCCGCCCCACCTGCACCGAACCAGCGAGCGCGCCGTCGCCGCTCTACGTCACTTAATGCGCTCGCCAAGCGGATTAGCTGACGATGCATAAAAGTAGGAGATGAGTTATGTTATTGGGGTAGCAAGATAACTTCTGATAGCAGAATAGCTATGGGATGAAAAGCGTTCCTAAAGAAGCGAAACTTGTTAACATCCAATATTAATTTAACACTTTAAGGTCTGGGACTTAGTATGGGGTTCTAGCACACCAAACTGCGTCTTTTTGTCGTTTTCGCATAACTAAACCATCAAGCTGCATAACAGAACCCACGAACTGCGAGTATAGCCCGTAGTTGGTTTTCTGTGCATTTTTATATATCACTGCGAGCATAGCTCGTCGCTCGTCGGCAACGCTTAGTGCAGGCACTGCGAGCATAGTTCGCAGCTAGACCGCAATGTGTTAAATATTAGGAAGTCCTTTCTGAAAGCATTTGTCTGGAGTGTAGCGTTGTATGGGAGTGAAACGTGGACGATAAGGAGTTTAGACGAAAAGATGATAGAAGATTTCGAAATGTGGTGCTACAGACGAATCTTGAAAATTAGATGGGTAGATCACATAACTAATGAGGAGGTGCTTAACCGAATTGAGGAGAAAAGGAGATTCTGGCATATCCTAAGAGAAGGGATAGATTGGTGGAACACATTTTGTAACATGAAGGAATAGTCAGCGTAGGATTACAAGGAATTTTGTGGGGTAAAAATCGCAGAGGGAGACCGAGGGACGAATACAGTAAGCAGATTCAAAAGGATGTACGTTGCCGAACGTATTCTCAGATGAAGAGGCTTGCACAGAACAGGATAGCGTGGACAGCTCCATCAAACCAGTCTGCGGACTGAAGACACAACAGCAACATTTATACTGTAATGAAACTTTCACTCTGCAGCGGAGTGTGCTCCGATATGAAACTTCCTGGCAGATTAAAATTGTGTGCCGGAACCGGGATTCGAATCTGGATCGTTTGCCTTTCGCGGGCAAGCGCTCTACCAACTGAGCTATCCCGACACGACTCACGATGCCGCCTCACAACTTTACTTCCGCCAGTACCTCGCCTCGCAAAGGTCCCAGGTTCGAGTCCCGGTGCCGGCACACAATTTTAATCTGCCAGGAAGTTTCATATCAGCGCACACTCCGCTGCAGAGTGAAAGTTTCATTCTGGAAACATCCCTTAGGCTGTGGCTAAGCCATGTCTCCACCGTGTCCTTTCTTCCAGGAGTGCTAGTCTTGCTAGGTTGGCAGAAGAGCTTCTGTGTAATTGGGAAAGTAGAAAGCGAGTTACTGGTGAAAGTAAAGTTGTGAGGCGGGATCGTGAGTTAGAGCGCTTGCCTGCGAAAGGTAAAGGTTCCAGGTTCGAGTCCCGGTTCCGGCATACAATTTTAATTTGCCAGGAAGTTTCAACATTTATACTGTACAAGCAAATTAGATTTACGTTGTGAGATACAGGTACCTCAAGATACGAATATTCTTTCCCTTCATCCCTGTCCCGGCACATGCAGGGTCGGCTTTGTCTATTTTTATTTGGATTTGGCGTGTTAATATTGACGGGATGGCCGAATGCCGTGCGCCCCTGGGAGCAAATGTGTACCTAAAATGTCTCCATAGAGTGTTATATGCATGAAAGTGTAAAGTGTTATGAAATGTTTGCGAGAGTCTTGGGGACCAGCCTGGTATTCATCTTGACGGATGTGGAAAACTGCCTAAAAACCACATCCAAGCTGACCGTCACTCCGACCCCCTTCATTAATCCGCCGGGCGGATTCGAACCGGGTCCAGAACGCCTCCCCGTCTTCGCAAGCAACGCATTAGACCACACGGCTAACCGAGCGGGTCGTGCCTCAAGGTGCGTAAATGCAGTTGCTATGCAATCCTGAGGTCTCGCTGTTATTTCTGACCACGAAAGCTACCTGTGAACTGCCATCAATACTTAAAAGGTTGTCAGTGCATTACTTCTGCAATAGGTTCTAAGACGTCCCTCCTCTTTGAAGTACATATACGATTCATGATACATGCGGTTAGCCTATTGAAAGAAAAATGACCTTCATAACTCTGCAGTGACCCCTACCTAGCAACAAAAAACCAAAGCCATAACTGACCCCCGTTGTCCCATGCAACAGTTCCCCCACAAACTTTTCAGCTCCTTTTGTGAGTTATTCTTGACTCATCCTATATAGTACATCTCCAACCTGTCTGGTCGGCCGCAGTGGCCGAGCGGTCTGCGGCGCGTCAGTCACGGTCTACACGGCCACTACGGTCGGGGGTTTGAATACCCCCTCGGGCATGGATATTTGTGCCGTCCTTAGTATTAGCTAATTCATAAGTAGTTTGTAAGTTTAGGGACTGATGACCCCGTAGTTAAGTCCCATAAGCTCTACAAACTACATACACAACCTGTCTGAATGTCAATGCACGAAACCAAATTATATTTTACTTTAAAGCACCATTCTCCTATTTATTTATTTATTTTTCACTAAAGAATACAAATTTCAGCTCCATGCTGTATGCTGCCTGCCTTGGCAATACGTACTACTGATGTCACAATTAACCGCAGCATCATATGGCTTAAACAATTGAAGATCTCGGAGGAAAATAATGATAACCCTCATTTATAAAGTGTTGAGATATGACGACTTGTATGTTTGAAAAATAGTTTTTACTACATATTTTAATATTTGTTTTAATATTTATATTTGCCATATCTCTGCAGATTCATGTAGTAATCGAAAAAAATTATACATTATGTCATATATGATTGTTTGCACCAAATAAATTAAAAATACAAAAGTTGAGGGTTATCATTATTTACCCCCGAGGTCTTCAATTACTAGATGAGTAAAAGAAAAAACTAAACTCCGTCCCATAGGCCTCTAAAGATCTTTCGGCTACCGACCTGTGGTGTCGCACAAGTACAAAGTTCGCGCCACCTACTTTCGCCGCGCGCCGCCATGCACGCACGGCGCGGCGTTCTCACGACGACAGCCACGAGCGCCCTCTGCTGCAACCCCGCTCGTGGCCACCACGGAAAGACACCGGTGACTTGGGACTGAGATAGCAACCAGTTAGGACCTTCGTAATCAGATAGGCACCAGGGAAGACTTTGCTATCGTACAGGCACTAGGCAGGCCTCTAACAACTATGTATCAACATTCTGCAGTACTATGTAAAAGCTAAGTATTGTTACATTCTGTGCAATATATATCTCTTTCTAATTTACTCGAGTGTTTATAGTTTCTGGCTGCTCCCCTCCGTACCTGCACCAGCGTGCTGTGTTTGTTCCTGTGTCGGTCTCGTTCCACTCGGCCACCGACACCTACGACGAGGCTGGGACACAAAAGCGGCGACGAAGTTGGGACACAAAACCGACCAACCACCGTATTATCTTCTAACCGAAAGCATCACCGGATGCGGTATGGAGAGTACGTGGTGATCGCAAAGCACTGCCGGCCGAAGTGTCGAGAACGGAGCTGCTACTTCCCATGCAAGCAGCTCCTCGATTGGCCTCACAAGGGCAGTCCACATGCTAGCAGCGCTCGACAGACCCGGATCATTATCCATCCAAGTGCTAGCCAACCCGACACTGCTGAACTTCGGTGACCTGATAGGAATCGGTGTATTCACTGCGGAACGCCCGTTGGTAAAAAATAAATAAATACAAAATAAAAAATAAAAAAATGTTATCATCAATTCTTCAAAATCCGAAAAGCTGGCAACAGAGTTGTACAAAAAATATTGAACTTGTGATGAAGCCTTATATGGAAGAGAATAAACTTCTTTCGTTGACTGACTCTTGGGGAGTCGAAAAATACACGACGAACTGTTACAAGATGAAGACGGATTGCCAACGTGCAGCATCAAAGTAATTCCCAAAAAATGTACGTCACTAGTGAATCCCTGCGAGGCATATTTTTATCGGCAGGTAAAAAATGTAATAAGAAATTTCAAAACAGCGCTTACTTTATAAAGGAAAAAGAAGAAATCGCTTTCCCAGAAGCTTGCATCAAACTGCTATCCAGTATGCATTCTCGCAAGTATTCAACTACATGCTCGGTTGCGCGTGGTTCGCTGCTGGACTGTGCGATGAGAGAAACTGTTCTCAGATTGTCAATCAAGTTTTTTTTCTCTATAGAGAGTCCAGTAGTTTAGTTAGAAAAAGATTAGGCGGTACTCTAATCATTTCACATTAAATGAATCAAATGGACATTTTTAGAAAATCAAGAACATAAAGACTTACGCATGTGAAGACACTAACAAAATATAGCTATAATTTTCAGATTTGAAAATCATTTTTACTGTATTCAAGGGTTTAATGTACACGAGGATACCACCCATCGGCATTGGACACCATCTCATGGAATCTAATCAGGAGTGGCGTTTCAGAAGACAACAAGAGTGCGTTTTGCTGCCGGGAATTAAAACTAGCTAATTGTCACCGATGGTGAGGTGATGGTTACCTGAGCAATTTAAAACAATTAAAAACGTTGATTGTAGTGATGTGTGGCGTCAGTTGTTTTGGTATTTACGCCTCGTTTTAAGATTTAACGAAGACGCGATGTCTCACGATGGCTGCCTGAATGCATTGTCTCAAAGGTGGTTGCCTGAACAACACTCCTCATTGGCTGCCTTCATGTGGCTGGTCAAAGCCGGCGGGTGGTAGCCTCATCTACACTAAGCCCGTGTTAAAGGTGTTTGGAAATGAATTGTCACCCCAAAGATTGTAGTGCTGCGACACACTATTTTGTAAGATTAAAGTGACTACAGTGAGAAAAAGACTGTTAACTAAACGTAATACTTACGGTAAATATTTTATCTTGACAGTGAGTCGTTCGCAAAACGTGTGCCGGCCGTGGTGGCCGAGGAGACTGAGGCGCTCCAGTCACGGTCTGCACGGCCCCTACGGTCGGGGGTTCGAATCCCCCCTCGGGCATGGTTATTTGTGCCGTCCTAGTTCGTAAGTAGTTCATAAGTAGTTTGTAAGTTTAGGGACTGATGACCCCGTAGTTAAGTTCCATAAGCTTAACAAACATTTGAACATTTGAGCAAAACGTGTCGTGCTAAGCATGAAAACATATGTAACTCGTGCAGTGTTCCATGATTCAATCAATGGAAATTATGTCAAAATGTTGCGATGTACTGTTCTTTATTTTTTTATTTATTTTTTTAAATAATTTCCGGAATTTCGCACTTTCTTTCTTCAATGAATAGGCAATGACATTGCATTTAGAAGACTTAATGTATGTAGTAGTTTATCTCTTTGGAACAAGGTTCTTAAACGCCTTGGAGTCGGTAAGAAGCATTTAGACTGTCTCGGTTCAGACTAGATGGAACTCTCCATTGGCTAATTCGAACGTTTGACCGCCAGACAGATTCTACTGAAATTGTGCGAAAGTGTAATTTGAATGCTTCGACTGTTATGATCGCAACTCGAGCGAACCTAAAATTTTCAGTTTTTCTTTTAGAAATCCATTCGACAATTTAAAGTTGAGCTATTTTTTACAGACGTAACAAAGAATTTTAGCCGGTACGCTAATAGCGAGTTTGAATTTTAGGCGGTACACCGTACAGCCACATACCGGTCCAACTAAAGCACTGAAGGAGACGTTAAAAAAACCGTGTCACTGCATAAAGGCAGCGTTTACAGCGTGCGCAAGATGCGTTCAAAGTTATTGCTTCTCCTGTTTCTTCAATGAATATCACCCCGGTAACTGACAATTTGCAAAGGACTGAAGTATTAATTTACTTACTCGATGCTCTCGTGTACGCCTTAACTACAATCCCTTTTTAAATCTTTGTAGCCCTGAATTTCATCTTATGCCTATACTTTTCGTGCTTATATCAGTTGATAAAATAACCTATGTGATGTCGCGATTACTTGTGTCGAACCGTTGACCCTTTTAATTCGATCCGATCTCTTGCCGCTGTCATAAAAACCTCTTAGAGGAACAGCTGATAAGGTGCATATAGTGGTAGGTTTTCCTTTCCTTATTCTAGGAACAATTCCTTGCTCAAACTACGCATGGTGCATTATGGTAAAGAGGGGGTCTAAATTGTGTGGCCGCAGCGGAGTGGCCAGGCGCATTGAGGCTCTACGTTCCGATGCGCGAGGCTCTTCCCTGTCGAAGGTTCGAATCCTCCCTCGGGCATAGATGTTTGTGTTGTCTTTAGTGTAAGTTAATTCATAAGTAATTTGTAAGTTTAGGGACTGATTACCCCGCAGTTAAGTGCCATAAGCTGGAAACATTTGAACATTTTTTTTTAAATTCTGTGTAGAAACTGTCCAGCCCTGGAGCTTCACTGTGCTTTAAAGATTTGAGTTGTTTTTCAGCACCACTATCAGTGTATTACAACGTGAGTCGTCAATATTTCTTAATTTTTCTACGTAAAGGAATCAAGGTTCGCGTCTAGTCAACGAGTATCTCTGCACTTATTTTTTGCCATTGCCGGCATTCACGTACCGCAAAAATTTTACTCAGGAAGTGTTTGTCTGATAATACTTCAGATGTTATTGAAAGCTTCACGATCTGCGTTTTCAATTCCCATCCATGTTTCAATCCACATTTGGCAATCATCATGATGTAATTAGCCTAATTCCTATTTTGGAGAATACGTAGATTCTTCCTAGCATCCAGTCCGTAGCAATGAAAAATAATAGACACTACTGGCTATTAAAATTGCTACACCAAGAAGAAATGCAGATGATAAACGGGTATTCATTGGACAAATATATTATAATAGAACTGACATGTGATTACATTTTCACGGAATTTGGGTGCATAGATTCTGAGAAATCAGAAACCGAAACAACCACCTCTGGTCGTAATAACGGCCTTGATACGTCTGGGCATTGAGTCAAACAGAGCTTGGATGGCGTGTGCAGATACATGCCCATGCAGCTTCAACACGATACCACAGTTCATCAAGAGTAGTGACTGGCGTATTGTCACGAGCCAGTTGCTCGCCCACTATTGACCAAACGTTTTCAGTTGGGGAGAGATTTACCGTATTCAGAAAGGCCCGTACACCGTACAGCCCCATACCGGTCCAACTAAAGCCCTGAAGGAGACGTTAAAAAAAACCGTGTCACTGCATAAAGGCAGCGTTTACAGCGTGCGCAAGATGCGTTCAAAGTTATTGCTTCTCCTGTTTCTTCGATGAATATCACTCCGATAACTGACAAATTGCAAAGGACTGAAGTATTAATTTACATACTCGATACCTGCAAAATGCGGTTGTGCATTATCCTGTTGAAATGTAGGCTTTTGCAGGGATCGAATGAAGGGTAGAGCCAGGCGTCGTACCACATCTGAAATGTAACGGCCACTGCTCAAAATGCAGTCGATACGAACAAGAGGTGACCGAGACGTGTAACCAAAGGCTCCCCATCACGCCGGGTGATACGCCAGTATGGCGATGACGAATACACGCTTCCAATGTGCGTTCACCGCGATGTCGCCAAACACGGATGCGACCATCATGGTGCTGTAAACAAAACCTGGATTCATCCGAAAAAATGACGTTTTGCCATTCGCGCAACTAGATTCGTCTTTGCGTACACCATCGCAGGCGCTCCTGACCGTGATGTACCCTAAAGGGTAACCGCAACCATGGTCTCCGAGCTGATAGTCCATTCTGCTGCAAACGTCGTCGAACTGTTCTTGCAGATGGTTGTTGTCTTGCAAACGTCCCCATCTGTTGACTCAGGGATCGAGACATGGTTGCACGATCCGTTAGAGCCATGCAGATAAGATTTCTGTCGTCTCGACTGCTAGTGGTACGAGGCAGTTGGGAACCAGCACGGCGTTCCGTATTGGCCTGCTGGACCCACCGATTCCATATTCTGCTAACAGTCATTGGATCGCGACCAACGCGAGCAGCAATGTCCGATACGATAAACCGCAATTGCAATAGGCTCCAATCCGACCTTTATGAAGCCGGAAACGTGATGGAACGCATTTCTCCTCCTTAAACGACACATCACAACAACGTTTCACCAGGCAACACCGGTCAACTGCTGTTAGTGTATGAGAAATCGGTTGGAAACTTTCCTCATGTCAGCACGTTTAGGAGTCGCCATCGATGCCAACCTTGTGTGAATGGTCTGAAATGCTAATCATTTGCAAATGACAACATATTCTTCCTTAAATTTCGGGTCTGTAGCACGTCATCTTCGTGGTGTAGCAATTTTAACGGCCAGGAGTGTAGTATACACAGTAGAAGTGCTGTTTGCAGTTCTATTAATGGAACATGTTATTACAGTGTCCATTCATTTTTAACCCCTCCCGAAATCATACGCTGCTAGGCCTATGCCACAACAACAACATAGTGGTAGATCCGTATCGAATTTCATTTCGTATACGCTTTGGCATCTGGTGTTCCCACTTTTGGCGCTTTTATGCCAGAGTACATCCTACATGTAGCATAAATTTGGACGAACTCGGCTATGGCGAATATGCATCCTCTTCATTTCAGTTCGGGTGCCACACGCCAGTGGCGCTGCTGTAGATCCACACGTCTCGAGCAGGTCAGTTAAGAGCGAGAAAGTCGATCACGTAGAAAGAGCTTAAAGGGCCCTATACATCATGCGATTTATTGGACCAATTCGTTGGTCACCCGATGAATTGGGCGGTTTTAGGTGCTACCCGACCAACATTCCATGTCGGCCGGTTGGTTGTGCCTGACCACCCGATCCCCGATTCCCCCACCACTTCACCCGACAAATTGTACCGTGTGTAGCGCATCCCGCCCAACTTCCATGCTTGAGGTCGTCTGCACAGCGAACACGCGAAGAACAAAAACAGTTCGACAAACAGACACCAGAACCAAGGGCCCCGGGGCGAAAATGACATTGGGGCCCTCTTTTAAAACTATACAGATACAAAACTACTTCATCATCAGCTCCTTACCACCCACCGTAAGACATAATGAGGCAAACCTAAATACTGGAAAGTAAATTATTATATGTCACGCAGCAGATAATATTTGATCGTACTCTCTAACACAATTATAACTTTGAAAGTTTGTTTGGTTGTTACGCAAAATTTGCTGGGTGGATTTGGATGAAATTTTGCAGAGCGATAAGGTTGGACTTGGGTAGGACACATAGATAATACACCCCATGCGATAGTTTTCGAAGTTGCTCCATACTAGGCGGATGAAGTTATAGGCAGAAACTTCGCTGATGACGCGCCGATCAGTAATGAAATCCACACAACCATTCACTACCCATATTTTCTCTTCTTCTGGCACGAATTTCAGAATTGATTACAGCACTTCGTTGGGATCTATGATTAAGGTGCACTCCCTTGGGGGAATTCACTACAAAAACAGTTGAGTTACCATAATAATACCGTTCTGTAAGAATACATTGTAGAGACTTCATATTCAAATGTGGTCGCACGGTGATTCTCAAACACACTGCTAGTAATTCAGCGCCATTGACTGTTATTTCGTAAAGATTAGCAGCCATGGCAATTCCTACTACAACCGACAACACGCTAATAGTGGCAGGGTCCACGCCGTAGCGGACAAGCAATATACCTTGTTATGTTTACATTCTGCGTTGGGAATAATTTTTGGATATCACTTCGTGCGCCTGAGGTTTGTTGGCCAGGGTTCAAAACGTTAAATGTCAGAAACTTTCATTCAACTAAAATACAGTTGAACGTCGATTGTCCGAAGTAATTTGGGGACATGGATGTTCAGAAAACCGGTTTATTCGGATAATCGTACTGTAGACTTTGCCACTATGAAGTTTATACAGTATTTGGAGGCCCGAGGTCCTTCCCACTGCGCCGAGCGACACGCCGCGACACTTGGAAGGCTCAGCTGCTGCTGTGGGAAGCTTTGATGCTGCCACTACTTCTACTGCTGCGTCGACTGAAATTGAATTGTTGTACACAGCGACTGGCGGCTTGGCCTGTCAGCAGCGCCACCGAGTGGCGTCGTGTGAAGTATCGGCCCCATTAGAAGCACTGCTTCGCCACCCGGTGGCCTAGTGCGGATACTGTGTAAAACTTGGTTAGAAGGGAGGGGAAGGTGACGTACGTTAGGGCGGCAGAGTAAAAAATTTAAAATAAATAATTTTTTTTTTTTTTTTCAAATGACAAAATTCTTCACGGGTTTCCAGCCGGATCATTCTGTCATCTGAGCACAATATTTCCGCGGTCCAGCTGGCCGCCATCATCAGGTGAGGAAGCTAAGCCGCTCTCGCCGTGACTGACAAACCGTGGAACGGCTGGCTCTATATACGCAACGAAAGTACGAAGGCGCATGCGCTAAGTACAGAGGACGTGCGTTTACTCGTAGCTGCTGATCCCTGGCGCGAGAGAAATTGTAGCGCCTCCAGTGGTGGCTATTGTCAAAAACGATATATCGTTATAGATTGTAATTCGTTGCTATTTGCTGCAGATGCCGATGTTTCTTTAGGTCTGATAACACAAGATACCACGATTTACTCAGAAAATAACCACTGTCACGATTAATTGTGTTATCTGTTATTCTGATTTCAATTGATTCCTTCAAAACACAATCCCAGTAATGTGAGGTGTTTGCAATAACTTGTGTCTCGTCGCATAGCATCCCGTGTCCCTCTGAAAGACAATGTTCAGCCACCGCGGATTTTTCCGGCTACATCAATCGCGTATTCCGGTGATGTTCAACACATCTGTCACTGACGGTGCGAATAGTCTGCCCAATGTATGTTTTGCCGCACTCACAAGGTATTTTGTATACGCCAGGCTTTCTCAGGCCCAAATCATCTTTAACAGAGCCAACAAGTGCTCTAGTCTTAGCTGGCGGACGAAAACTACACTTCATTTTATGTTTCTTCAAAATCCTTCCTATCTTGGCAGACACGTTACCAGCATAAGGAAGGAAAGCAACAGAAATGTCGTCAGCTGGTTCACGTGGTGGTCCGAACTCAAAAGCCCGTCGAATCTGCCTGTCTGTATAGCCATTTTGGTGAAACACATTCTTGAGATGTTGCAGCTCTTGAGGTAAATTTTCAGCATCCGAGATGGCATATGCCTTTTTTACCAAGGTCCGTAGGACTCCTGCACGTTGAAAAGGAGGGTGACAGCTGGTCGCATGGAAATACCTATCAGTATGCGTCGGTTTCCTGTAAACTCTATGTCCAAGAGTTCCGTCATCTTTTTTATAGACCAACACATCCAAAAATGGTAACGTGCCATCCTTTTCAATTTCAAAAAATGTTCAAATGTTTGTATAGTCTATGGGACTTAACTACGTGGTCATCAGTCCCTAAACTTACAAACTACTTATGAACTACTTACGAACTAGGACGGCACAAATATCCATGCCCGAGGAAGGATTCGAACCCCCGACCGTAGTGGTCGTGCAGACCGTGACTGGAGCGCCTCAGTCTCCTCGGCCACCGCGGCCGGCTTTTTCAATTTCCATCGTGAATTTGATGTTAGGATGGAGACAGTTAAAATGATCTAATAACCGGTGCAGAGAATCTATTCCATGTGGCCAAACAAGAAACATATCGTCAACATATCTAAAAAAGCAAGTCGGCTTTAGAAAAGATGTTTTCAGTGCCATTTCCTCAAAGTCCTCCATAAAAAGGTTGGCGACTATGGGGGACAGAATACTCCCCACAGCCATTCCGTCAGTCTGTTCAAAACACTTGTCATTGAATAAGAAATAGGTGGACGTCAGTACATGGCGGCAAAGCTTCGTCATTTCCATATCTAGTT
This sequence comes from Locusta migratoria, assembly GCA_026315105.1. Lineage (NCBI taxonomy): Eukaryota > Metazoa > Arthropoda > Insecta > Orthoptera > Acrididae > Locusta > Locusta migratoria. The sequence continues at coordinate 297,282,838 of CM048744.1, forward strand.
TCTCGTTAATTAAGATCAATGACTCTTCAAGAGGAACACGAGTAAAAAGACACACAACATCGAAACTCATAAGTAAATCAGAGTGACCAAGACGAAGAGACTTCAAGCGCTGAATAAAATCCATGGAATTAGATATATGGTGTTCACATTTCCCCACAATTTTTTTCAAATATCCAAAAAATCGACGCTCTACTGTAACTTTTCTCGAACGTCGTTCACGGAGGCCTAGGGGCCCCTTGAACTCGGGGGCCCCGGGACACTGCCCCGCCTAGCCCTATGATAGCTACGCCACTGGCGGTGCGTGCAGTTGGTCGGAACGTGTGTAGACTGCTACCAATTGGTTGGTACGTTGGACATCTTGTTGGTCGTACGAGAAATCGGAGCGTGTGTAGGGGCCTTTAAAGTTGTCTATGAGGAGTGTTGGGTTGGGAGGGGGGGCAGCAGTTGGGTGGCGGGTGACGTGGTGAGGCGCGCGGTGTGTGGCGGAGGGTGGAGCGGCGGCTTAGCGCGCACAATGGCCGTCGCGTCGAGAGGACGGCTGCACAATGGACGGCCGCCAAAATACGCCGCCCCCGCCCCCGCTGCCGCCTTTGTCTCCGCCATTGTGCTCGACAGACACTCCGACAAATCTGCCGGCAGAATTCCCGATACCAAATATATTATGTCCGGAGTGGGCCGTCACACATTTAAGCGTCTCGCAGAAATGTGCTACGTAACTACTCTGCTTTAGTTCCCTTTATATTGGACAGAAGAGAAGCTATCATTTTTTGCGATTATTTCCAATCGAGATGTAAAGGAATTATAGACAATTGCCGGTGGGTACCGGATTACTTCATCAGTGGGGAAAATTGAAAATCTGAAATCGGGTCTACCACTTGTAGTGTAGCAATTTACACTAGATTCCTCTTTACCGACTCAAGACAACCAAATACTTTTATTTTGGGATTTATTTTTGTTAGAAAAGCAAGCTCTGCATCGGAGTTTTGTTTGTCCAGGTGGACACTTGCTGTGAAGAAACATATGAATAAGACGGTGTTCATGGAGAAATTTAACTGTAAGGATGAAGGTTTATGGAGATTTTTTTAATGAAATAAATCGCAATTTCCTATCACTTATGGCTTCACTGTACTAGGTTTAGATGTAATACCAATGTGTGGCGAATGAAAATTTGTGCCCGGTCGGGATTCGAAGCCGGGATCTCCTGTTTACTAGGCAGACGCGTTGACCACTCCGCCACTGAGGACACAGTGACCAACCCGACTGCAGAGGACTCTTCCCTGCACGTCTCCCGCCACACACAAATCTCCATTCGTCACGCTGTCTCTTTCCTATTACCACAGCCTCTTAAAGAGATAGCGTGACGAATGGAGATTCGGGTGTGGCGGGAGACGTGCAGGGAAGAGTCCTCTGCATTCGGGGTGGTCACTGTGTCCTCAGTGGCGGAGTGGTCAATACGTCTGCCTAGTAAGCAGGAGATCCCAGGTTCGAATGCCGGCCGGGCACAAATTTTCATTTGCCGCATATTGGTATTACATCTAAACCTAGTACAGTGAAGCCATAAGTGATCGCAAATTGCGATTTATTTCATTAAAAAAATGAACGCTGTAACGTCGTCAAAATATATAATTCATGGAGATGTTATGTCTATGAACTCCGTGCGACGTAAAAGAAATTATTGATTGGTTTGGGGTTTAAGGGACTAAACTACACTGTTAATTCGTAAAAGAAGTTTTGATATTGTTGTTGTTGTAATGGTTTGTGTGAAATTAATTTCAAATTGAACTTGGTCATTTCATGATGTATCTGGCTGAAAGCCTTTTGAGCTGTACTAAAGTGCCGTACAATAAAAGTTATTCCTTGTTTGAGTGGATGCTTCGGGTTGTCTTGTACCAACAGAAGAACTTCTTTCAGGACACAGTGAGAAGAGGGACGTCTGGAGATCTTTGAATACACTGCGTTCCGGAGTTGCAAGAACAAAGAGCAACATGCATAGATGGGTGCTATCGGATGAATCGGTGTTGCTTTGACTGTGGACAAGAGCAGACTACTTGCCACCTTATGCAGTGCTAGTTATGCACAGTCGAGGAGCTCGTGAAGGCTACTCCCAATGCTCTGGACATGGCTAGATTTTGGTCAAAAATTTCTTAATATTACAGTTACCTATTGTACATGACATTTATCCTACATTTCAGCTAATACATTTTATCACTCTCTGAACATGGCCAGCTTTAGCCGAAAAAAGTCTTAGCCCTACAAAATACATGTTCATGTAATATCTATGAAAAGCCCAAGAAACCTCTCTATCCGATGTATCTAAGTATAAAGTTTGATGCTTCTGACACGATTAAATAAATAAATTCCTTGTTTGAGTATATACTGTGGATCTAATTATGATTCAGTTTAATCAGTTAATTAATTATAATATTAAGTCTTCTCGTCTTGAATTCGCGCTGAACAACTTTGGATACGAGAAGTCTGATGCCAGGAAAGAGAAAAATGGGTTCGTAGGAAGAACAGACTAGCTGGGTCTCCCATTTCTGGAGTTACTACGAAATAGAACGACCTCTGTGGTGTTTGCTATTAATCAGCATACACGGTTACACCACACACTACGACCAGGGGCGGATCGAGGGTTCGATTCTGGAGAGGGTCACAGGACACCGTTTGTGTTCTCCGCCGGTGTCATCACCCTCCCACTGCCTCTCTACAACCCTTGCTGTTACCATCACATGTGTGTACGATTTTAATATCCTCAAAATAATTTTAATACATATATTTACATTGATTTTCAGTAATATATGTCACTTTCAATGTACTAATGATAGTAATAATACGTAATATTTGTATACGTGAGTTAACAACGCAATTTATCAGCGTTATAGCCAAATCAATAAATTGAAATTCCGTAAAATAATGCGTTAAAATGTGTCCAAAACTTTGCGAACAACATCCCTCAAGCACTTAATTTGTGAAGTACCATGCAGTGGCGGCGCGTCCTACGTGTTCACTGGTTCAGTGAACCCCCGTAATATAAATAATCATCATCATCATCATTAGAGACTGATTATGCCTTTCAGCGTTCAGTCTGGAGCAAAGTACCTCAAATAAAATTCCTCCATGATCCCCTATTCAAAGCTAACGTTGATGCCTCGTCTGATGTTATGCCTTTTACTTCAAAATCATTCTGCACCGAATCTAAGTACTTTCTTCTTGGTCTACCTCGACTCCTCTTACCCTCCGCTGCCGAGCTCATGAGTCTCTTAGGTAACCTTGCTTCTCCCATGCGTGTAACATGACCCCACCATCTCAGTCTGTTCGCTCTATTTGCTTCAACTATGGTGTTCATTCCCAGTTTTTCTTTGATTTCCTCATTGTGGACACCCTCCTGCAATTGTTCCCATCTATTAGTACCTGCAATCATTCTTGCTACTTTCATATCTGTTGAATGTTTGTAGAACTTATGGGACTTAACTACGGGGTCATCAGTCCATAAGCTTACAAACTACTTATGAACTAGCTTACGCTAAGGACGGCACAAATATCCATGCCCGAGGGGGGATTCGAATCTCCGACCGTAGCTGCCGTGCAGACCGTGACTGGAGCGCCTCAGTCCCCTCGGCCACCGCGGCCGGATCATATCTGTAACCTCTATCTTATGAATAAGGTAACCTGTATCTACCCAACTTTCACTCCCATACAACAAAGTTGGTCGAAAGATAGAGCGGTGCACCGCTAACTTAGTCTTAGCTGACTTCCTTCTTGCAGAAGAGAGTAGATCTTAGCTGAGCACTCACTGCATTAGCTTTGCTGTACCTTGATTCCAGTTCTTTCACTATGTTGCCATCCTGTGAGAAAATACATCCCATGTACTTGAAACTGTCTACCTGTACTAACTTTGTTTCTCCTATTTAGCACTCAACCTGTTTAAATCTCTTTCCCACAGACATTACTTTTTTTTGGAGATGCTGATCTTCATATCATAATCCTTGAACCTCTGATCAAGCTCTGAAATATTACTTTGCAACCTATCAATTGAATCGGCCATTACAACTAAGTCATCCGCATATGCGAGACTGCTTATTTTGTTTTGACCTATTTTAATCCCGCCTTGCCAGTCTACAGTTTTCAACATATGATCCATGAATAGTATGAACAGCAGTGGTGACAGGTACAGCCTTGTCTTACCCCTGAAACTATCCTGAACCATGAGCTTAATTTGCCATCTACTCTAACTGCTGCCTGACAGTCTACGTAAAGTCCTTTAATTGCCTGCAAAAGTTTGCCTCCTATACCAAAATCTTGAAGAACTGACAGTAGCTTCCTTCTAGGAACACGGTCATAAGCCTTTTCCAGATCTATGAAACATAGCAAATAAATGAAAGTTTTTTAAACTATCATTCTTCGTTTCGTTCTTCTATAAGTCATCTATGTGGGGGTTTCGAAAAGGCGTTGGTATAAGTGAATAATATCTAATTACGATATTTAAAGCAGATAATGTGATATAGAAGAAAAAAAGAAATTAATTTAAAAAAATACTCCCATAATGTTATGTACACACTTAGTATACAAAATAAAAAATTTTCAATTAAAAAGATTATTTTGCATCCGGACACAGTAATCATCATAACTGCGTGGACAATCCCAGCATGGCTGCCTACAGACCCAAATTTTCAAGTTATCTAGACACTACCGACGTAGTGTCCCTGCCCATAAAATGGACGTAGCCAGGATTTGATTTCGGGAGAAGTGTTCAAGAAACGGATGTCGTGAAAAACTGACGTGGCGTTTGTTATTAAAGGAACTCAAAACAGACATCTATGGCTGTTCATTTACTTCGGGTAAACAGGTTTACTCATGGCTCATTGATGGTTATGAAAACAATTGAAAACTTCATGAAGGCACTGACCGTCTTGCCTCACAGTGAGATAAATCTTAGAGCATTTAGAGCGATATTTTCGAAATAATGAACAGTTTTTACTTACACCGCCCGCCAGGTCGATCTACAGAATATATTGCATTCATTCATAGAGTCCTATCTGAAACGAAATAGACTTCTTGGAGTAAGCAAACATCAATGCGGTGCTAGTGTCATATCTGGGTATAAGGAGCGTGAAGCGCACAGTGACGACTAAAGTGATACTGTCGACTGTGGAATCTATCTCACGGTGACAGTTAAACTGCAAGCTGACCTACGTGGAATGTTATAAATACGTAAATAGGAAAAAAGTGTTTCCGAAAAAGGTGAAATCTTTCGAAAAATGCGGCGTGGAAATTACTTCATCTACATCTACAGCTACATGTACATTGATTGCAAATCACATTTAAGTGCCTGGTAGAGGGTTCATTAACCACTTTCATAACTTTTCTCTACCGTTCCATTCTCTAATAGCGCGCGGGAAGAAAGAACGCCTAAATGATTCCGTTTTCGATCTGATTTCTCTTATCTTATTCGGATGGTCATGCTCCCTAAGTAGGTGGGTGCTAGCAAAATATTTTCACATTCAGAAGTAAAAGTCGGTGACTGAAACTTCGCAAACAGATCACGCCGCAATGAATAACGTCTTTCTTTTAATGATTTCCTGGGGTGGACATTTCCGTGACGCTCCCCCCCCCCCCAACCCCTTGTAACGTGATGTAACAAAACGAGCTGCCTTTCTTTGAACCTTCTCAATGTCTTCCGTCAGTCCCACCTGGTGAGGGTCCCACAATGGGCAACAGTACTCCAGGAGAGGACGCACAAGTGTGATGTAGGCAGTCTCTTTGGTGGAGCTGGTGCATCTTCGAAGCGTTCTGCCAAATGAAACGTAACCTTTGCTTCGTCTTCCCCACAATATTTTCTATGTGTTCTCCCCAGTCTAAGTTGTTCGTAATTGTAACTCCTAGGTATTTGGTAGAATTTACGACCTTAAGGTTTGACTGATTTGTCGCATAATTGAAGTTCAGCGGATTTCTTTTAGTGGTCATGTGTAGTACTTCACACTTTTCTTTATTTAGTGTTAATTACCAATTTTCGCACCATGTAGAAATTTTTGTCTAAATCGCTTTGCAGTTGCTTTTGATCATCTGTTGACTTCACTAACCGATAAACGACAGCATCATCCGCGAACAGTCTGAGGGAGCTGTTCAGATTGTCTCCTAAATCGTTTATAAACACAAGGAAGAGTAGGGGACCTACAACGCTTCCCTGTGGAACGCCAGATATCTCTTCTGTTTTACTCGATGATTCTGCTACAACAAGTTCTATGTAACTAGTAAAGAAAGTAATTATCTATAAAATTTCTTATAGGTATGTATGTATGTTCCCCTTTAGACTTCAAGACGGATGGAGCAAATTTGATGAAATGTCCAGGAAATTTTCAGATTAGCAGAGTGTGATCGTGTGATGTTTCGTAGCGTTTGGATGAAAATATTTATTAACGTATTCCTAAATGTTTGCTTCTAGCTTTTGTAACGTCAGTAGCTCTCTAGCCATAAAAGAGCGAACCGCCATTCTTGTGTAACTATTATGCTACAGCTTATAGTGCTAGTATTGCTTCCGTGACTGTTCGTGATGAATACTTGCAGTGAACAGGTAAGTTTATGAATTACTACAGTAGCCGATAACATCGAAAAGTTCATATGTGCTCTCCCACTTGCAGTAGCAATAACTGTGTCATTCCTAATAAATTTTTTGCTGCTGAATATCCTGTGATGACAAATGTTTGCAGGCTGATCATTAAAACACAACTGGATATACTATTATTAACAAGTACACAATACGCGGATGTTATGCTGGCACGATGGTTGCGACGCAGACTCTGATATAAAGGTTTTAAATTCGAATCTACTTAAATGCTGCATTTTTTTCTCCCTTACCAAGAATTGTGTCCACTGCGTTGGTCGTAAAAGGTAATTAGAAGAACACTACCATACCATAACACAACATTGCATTACTGTTGCATATTATCAGTTTGCAGGGCTTTCTAAGCCTACAGTTGGCCATTAGAACGATTTCACATCATTGTTTTCGAATGTGAAGGTCTTACTGAAAGATAAAATGTACCGTAATAGATTGTAAAGACACTCTAAAAAATTATTAGTTCCTCCATCGTTGGATGGTTGCTGTTGCCGCAACTGTGGTTCAAATTTAATGAAAGTCCAGCTCCAGTTGCAATTAGTTGTGCTTTATTTAAGCCCTCACTACCGGTTTCGGCCTCTATGTTAGGCCATTTTCAAGCGTGACAGACGTTATGCCATAGAGAAAGCAACGTCAAAGCAACGTTGCTTTCTCTATGGCATAACGTCTGTCACACTTGAAAATGGCCTAACATAGAGGCCGAAACCGGTAGTGTGGGCTTAAATAAAGCACAACTAATTGCAACTGGAGTTGGACTTTCATTAAACTCTAAAAAATACCATCTGTTCACATACAAGTGCTGTCGTGGTCCTTTTCTTAATATTTTCATAAGGCAGTTGCAAACTTTATCTGTTCCGATATTGGTACGAATTAAAAACAACGGAAACTTCTTTCCATGCTTGTATCTTCTACACCGTAGTAACTTCATCCCCTTTTTCCCCTTTTCTATTCTGACCTATCGCCCCAAAACGATTTCTAGAAGTAAATATTTTTCGTCTTGGGAGAACTTTGAATGTAGTTCTTTTTCTGTTTACTTCCTTTCATCTTTACAACATAAAAGCTTCGCTAGCAAATATAATGTACTGTCTATTAATGTTTGTGGTCGAGGCGCAATAATCATGCCGATATCCGATTTTAACGTTGTTGCCAAGCTTCTTCTGTGCTGACTCAGATCAACGTTGAACCAGCTTCGGAGGATCTAGCTTTTCCTTATACGATAGAGCGGAGCTCTGAATAGTGTTCAATTTCTGTTTATAAAATCGACCCGTATCAAATGTTGAAAAGTTTCTTAATCTATGAGACTTAACAACTGAGTTTATCAGTCCCTAACCGCGGTAGAGTGGCCGAGCGCTCTAAGGCGCCGTGCTGTTGAGGGCGCGGTTGCTCGCCGTCGGAGGGTCCAGTCCTCCCTCGGCATGAGTGTGTGTGTGTGTGTGTGTGTGTGTGTGTGTGTGTGTGTGTGTGTGTGTTGTTCTTAGATTAGTTTAACTTAGTTTAAGTAGTTTGTAAGTCTAGGGACTAATAACCAAAGACGTTAAGTCCCATCGATTTACAAACAATTGACTTATCAATCCCTAGGCTTGCAAACTACTAAACAAACTTAAACAAAGAAAACGCACAAAAACACACACACACACACACACACACACACACACAGAGAGAGAGAGAGAGAGAGAGAGAGAGAGAGAGAGAGAGAGAGAGAGAGAGAGAGATACAGAGACAGACATACACTTCCTAGGGAGGAGTCGAACAACCGGCGGGGAGCAACCGCGCACTCCGCAGCAAGGTGCCTTAGAGCGCTCGTACATTCCACCGCGGCGTTTAATCATGTTTCGTAGAATACAGTAACGAATAAATTACACACACACACACACATCGATTTTTATAGATATAGATTAAAAGTTCCACCCGAGCGAAGCTAGTATTAAATATGATTTTTACCTCGTATCTGTACCCCGATGTTAACGTGCCATGATAACATCCTAGAACCTAAACGGGTACAGCAACCCTAGTTTTGTGTGCCATATTGATTTTGTAAACACTGTGGGCTGTTTGGTAAATTAGAACACAGCAAGCTATACATTGTCTCTGAAGAATGTAAGTACCGGCTAAAGACGTAACACCGCCTACAGGTAGAGATGTTCCTGTAAGTGCAGTTCCATTTCTCCTTATGTAGGCATAACAGCGTACTTTTACAGTCGACAAAAAAAAAGTGATGCTAGCTAGGTATTGAAATATTCTCGTACAGTTATGGAGCTAATGTCATGCTACTGAAAAAGACATGTGGTTTAAAACTTTAGCCGTCTGAAGATAATAAGAGGAACAGAAAAGTCATAGGTGACACACTTTCGAGGCTTCCGCAGTGACTACCATCCATAGCATTGCTGGCTCGATATCGATTTCATTTGTGTGATTTGAGAGTGACGCCTAGTGAGTTAAACTTTATTATCGGCCTCCCGCACTCGGCGTGATAAGTTGGCAACACAAGGGATTAAATTTCATTATTGGCTTTCTGTGCGCAGCGATACACCGAAAGCAGTTGGCAACGCAAGCGAGGTCTCGCCGTGTACGGTTGGAAATTGATTTCTTGAAATTGAAATTGTAATTTTACACAGTAGAATTTTTACATAGAAATGAACTTTTAATTTGAAATCTAAACTGATGCGCCGATATTGGTTACAAAATAGTCACGGATTTTTTTAATGATAGCACTGAAATAAAATCGGAAAGCAAGCTGCAATAATGTCGTATAAAATGGGATGACGAGCAACACCATAATTGGAGAGAATTAACCTACTCGTTTCTTTAATTCAAATTAATGAAATTGTAAAATAAAAAGAGGTATATGACGCCTACAATCAAGAATTTTGAATTAATATTTCGTGCCGGGATATTGACTTTACGTAAACTGACCAAAATTATTTTCGTAAAAGAAACTGGAAGGTCGGTGACTAGAATGAATAAAAATGAACTTCCGTTATAGATAATCTAACTTGGAAAGTTACTAAATCCAGAAAAATCATATTTCAAACAAATTAAAGGATTTAAAATTAAATATTGATTGAAATAAAAGGAAAATTGAAGTCATTTCGACTTTTTACTGGGATTATTAAAAGAAAAAGAAATGAACTCGTTTATCCACTTACATGAAACATATCGTATATTCTACAGCACGTCCGTCTATGACAGAGCCCCAAAGAAAAAGAACAACTAAACTCCTTGCCGAACATTCTCCGTCCTTAGAAGGAAATAAAATAAGGTGCTGACAAAGGGCAAAGATAAGAAAGGAGGAACGCTGGCGCCACAGACATGTTTACTAGACTGGCAATGCCATATACAGTATCATTGGTGTCACTGAAGTCTCGCAGCCATATTTCTATACTACAAACGTGTGAGCAGTCGTATGTGTATTTACAGAAAACATTCGTAAAAATACGGATGAATCCACGTAACTACGCTGTCTTTAGAGATTTGAGATATTGGTTGATTTATGTGTTGAATGTAGCTGTAATTTTTCGTACGGCAAACCGAAGATATAAGGTCAATTTACACTGTCCGTTACGTCACGTTGTATTCACACTGTCTATCACGTCAATTCATTATCCTAACACCCGATTTTCAGAGCGAGGTGATGAATGGCGATCTTTTATGTAGAAAGTTATAGTTTAATACTGGAATTGCGGAAACAACAACGTTAAATGTTTGAGCCATTTGTCGTGAATAACAGGTATCTTTATTCCCATAATTACAATCTGATTTAAATGTATGTAGCGGTAAAATTTTACTTACCATCTCAGGGACCTCGTATGATTATGTTGGCAACATTAACAAAACGATAGAAAGCCCTAACCAAGATGTTGATATCCTTAGTAATCCATACAGTGTGAGTTAGTGTTTCGTGGAGATGATGTAAACAAATAATGCTGTCCGTGCTCTACGGTTGACAGATTTTTGTATGTGCCCTCGTTCACTTAGTAAGAGTAACTGCCCTCGTAAAACGAAGTTGCATCGTCAAGCGAATGGCTAATGCCAACGTTACACGACTGACACAATCACGTGAGACCGCCAGGACAGTAAGTAAAATTTAAGCATACTGTAAGTAACACGTTCTTCTCAAAACACGATTCGACAATGTAGGCCTATCTGTTAAATTCAACTATTGCGGAGTTGCTAGCTCAAATGCAAACCATGTACAAACCAACTAGTAGGCTAAAGCTTACAATATCATATCGTGTCAGAAGATATTAATATTACCGCATGGAAACTTTTTGACGTGAGGTGAGGCAAGATGGCGGTATCAGGCTTCAGTCAGAGAGTTGTTGTTGTTGTTGTTGTTGTTGTCAGAGAGGCACGTTTGCCAGTCTAGTAATATATGTCTGTGGCTGGCGCAAACATGAAAGTTGCCACAATCTGTGACTTACCGAAACGATTTTTTTCTATTTATTGGATATTTAAAAACCCCACGGGGGGAGGGGGCTGGCTGTGGCCTCAGCGCCTCTCTGCAGCAGAACGATACAACATATGGAAAAGAAGGAAATACGGAAGAATTTGAAATTCTTACATATGTGATCTTGGTGATTTAAAATACAATAACATGAAGTGATCACATGCACATTCTGAATTACAACTGCCTCGGTGGCTAAAATAACACTGACGTTAACACGAAGGAATGGCGACAAAGACGGAACTCTGCATATACGGCGGTTTCTTGAATATTAAAATGGAGCGACACATCGCAAGACAGGCACACGTTTAAACACTGGCACTGAACCCCGAAGGGGATGGGGAGGGGTTAAAGGCGACACCTGTGGTGCGGGGGGGGGGGGTATGACGAGGAGGAGGGAGGAGAGGGTGGGCGTTAGAAAGGGAGAGCCCAGCGAGGGAGGGAGAAGGAAAGGAGGAGAAGAGAATGGGCACGTCATATAGACGGAAGTGTCAGGATTAATAGGAGGGATAGATGTCGGGACGGAGGGCGTCATCTGGGAGGGGAACCTGATGGAAGTTACGCTCAGAAAGGATATGGAGAATGTGGAGGTGAAGGACAAGAGGGATGAGTTGGTAACGTTGCGGCAGAGGCCCGGGATCCAAGAGGAAGGGAGAAACTAGAGGATGGCGGTATTCTGTTTTCTGGGAAATGTGGATGTGCTCTAGGAATTTGAGGAAGTACAGGTAAGGAAAGGATCGTAAAGGATCCATGTGGGGACAAGGAGACAGATACAGCAAGCGAGGTGGAGGGCGTGACGCTCAAGGATTTGGAGGGACTTGTAACGGGTGGGGGAGGCGGAAACCCAGGCGGGGTGGAAACTACACAGGACAGGAAGCATTAGGGAATCGTAGATATACAGGATGGTGGACGGATTCAGTCCCAAAGTCTGGCCAGAGAGGAGCTTGGGAAAGTTGAGGTGGAAAAATTGTTCCACTGTTTGTATAGCTTATGGGACTTAACTGTGGGATCATCAGTCCATAAACTTACAAACTACTTATGAACTAGCTTACACTAAGGACGGCACAAATATCCATGCCCGAGGGGGGGGGGATTCGAACCTCCGAGCGTAGTGGCCGTGCAGACCGTGACTGGCCCGCCTCAGTCCCCTCGGCCACCGCGGCCGGCGTTGAGGTGGAAGAGGGCTTCATGGTGGGTGGTCTACGGGTGGGGATTCCAGAAAAGGGAGAGGTGGAGAGGTCAGGAATGAGTCCAAGGTATATGAGGGTGGAGATTTGAGGAATAGGACGGTCATGGAGGTCACAGTGGTGGAAGGAGTGCGTGGTTCGACCTATGATTTTACCTGGGATTTGACAGGGTTGATGGAAAGGAGTTACTGGTTGCAGTGAGGGGAGAACTTGGAGATGAGACTGGAGCAGGTGCTGGGAGCGAGCGAGGGAGGGTGCGAGGGCCAGGAAGGCGGTGTCTGCCGAGTAATTAGCTATAAGAGAGAGGAGAGGACGGATCCCTGAGGCACCTGGGCAGAGAGGTAAAACAAACGGGAGTTGGAATTGTTGACGCTGACGTCGGATGAGTGGTGGGAGGGAATGGAAGCTATGAAGCAGACATAATTAATGAGAAGCTTTAAAAGGAGAGCGGAATGCCATACTCGGTCGTGGGCCTTCTCGATGTCGAGGGAGACGAAGATGACAGCACAATGGGAATTCAGTTGGCAGAAGAGAACGTGGTTGAGGTGGAGGATTTGGTTATCAACAGAGAAGGAAGGTTGGAAGCTAAACTGTGAAAGTGGATGCAGTGGAAGAGGATGGTTACCAGGACCTTGCTGAACCATGAGGTGAGGCTCATGGGGCGGTAGGACGAGCCGTCAGAGGGAAGCTTGCCAGGTTTGGGGAACATAAGGATGCGAGACGTCTTCCACAGCTCGTTAAGAAACATTGTGTATGGAAGCTATGGCGCCATGGAAGGGGGATGGCAGGTGTGGCGGTGCCTGTGGGTTAGGCAGTCATGGCTGGGGGTTGTAACCGATGTCAATGTAATCTTCTAATAGGCATATATACCCGAAACAGATTCCGGTTGTAAAATAAAAATGTTTTAAAATTATTTGTGGCAACATTGGTAAACGGCACTTATCGGAAATTCTCAAAGTATGTAGGACAGGGGTCACGAGACGACAGCACAGACAGGGCAGTCGCCCAGACCTAGTGCGCGCGCAGCCGCCAGCTGAGACGGCGGCTATCAGGCGGTCGGGCGCCTGGCCGTGTTTGTTTACCGTGCGGGGCCGGTATCGGCAGAGCGGCGATAACCGACGCTATAGCCGCTTTCCACACCTCTCCTCTCCTCTCCTCTCCTCCCTGATAACACGCCCAGGTACGCGCCTCTCTAATCCACTCACAAGGTGAGGCGACAGTCACCATAAACAGTTACTGTCCGAGAGTAGCAAAGCACTCTAGCCTAATACGTATCAGTCGCCTTCAGAGTATCCAAATATTGATATCAGCTATGTGCACGTTGTATGTAGTTTCAAACATATCCCAAGGAACAGACACCATTTATCGACTTAACAGACGTTTATTTGTGAAATAGAAAACTATGAAACTTGAAGCTGTACAGAGAAAGGCACTTAAATATTTTTCGGAATATTTGGAAAACTAATAGTTGTTCACCTCATAGAGGGTCATCCAATAACATATAGCTCGAGCCCCTTTACGGGGAAGGGAGTGAGGATAACTTTTAAATCTTCAATAAGAATTCCTGTTTTTATTACAGATTTGGTTATCCATAAAAAATAAATAAAGAAATTAAAATAGTAACTTAAGTATGAAACGTTTTTTTTTTCGTTTCATGATAGGTGCTACTGTCTACATCTACATCTACAGCTACATAGGATACTCTGCAAACTGCATTTAAGTGCCTGGCAGAGGGTTCATCGAACCAACTTTATACTATTTATCTCCCATTCCTTTCTCTAATAGCGCGCGCGAAGGTAGAACACCTGAATCTCTCCGTTCGAGCTCTGATTTCTCGTATTTTATTCTTATGATCATGTAAGTGAGAGTCAGAAATATATTTTCGCATTCGGATGAGAATGTTGGTGACTGGAGAGTCGTAAGTTGCCCACGCCGCAGCGATAAGCGCCGTTGTTGTAATGATTCCCATCCCAGATCCTATATCATTTCCGTAACGCTGTCTCCCCTGTATCGTGACAACATGAAACGAGCTGCCCTTCTCTCGACTCTTTCGATGTCCTCCGTCAAAGCCACCTGATAAGGATCCCACACTGGACAGCAATACTCCAAAAAATGACGGACAAGCGTAGTGTACGCAGTTTCTTTAGTAGTTCTGTTGCATCTTTTAAGGGTTCGCCTTACCCACGACAATTTAAGTCTGAAGTAATAGTAATTCGTAGGTATTTAGTCAAGTTTACGGCCTTGACATTCGATTGATTTGTCTGGTAAATAAAGTTTAACAGATTTCTTTTCGTACTCATATGGACAACTTCACACTTCTCATTATTTACAGGCAATTGCCAATTTTTACATCACACTGATATGTGATCGTTCTGCAGTTGGTTTTGATCTTCAGATGATTTTACTAGACGGTAAATGACTGCGTCATCTGCAAACAACCTAAGAGAGCTAGTTAGATTTTCCCCTAAATTGTTTATGTGAATAAGGAACAGCAGAGGACAAATAACACTAACCTGTGGAACGCCCGACATCTCTGTTTTAGTCGATGCCTTACCATCGATTACTACCAACTGTGTCCTCTCTGACAAGAAATCACGTATCCCGTCGCAAATTTGGGGCGATATACGTAACCACCCAATGTCATTAAAAGCCGTTTGTGAGGTACGGTGTCAAAAGCCTTATGGAAATCAAGAAATACGGAATCAATTTGCGAACCCTTGTCGATGGCACCCATCACTTCGTGTGAGTAAAGAGCTAGTTGTGTTTCGCATGAATGATATTTTCTAAATCCGTGTTGACCTAGGGCTAATAGATCATTCTGTTCGAGATAATTCATAATATTTGAATGTAGGATATGTTCCAAGACCCTTCTGCAAATTGACGTCAATGAAATAGGCCCGTAGTTTAGTGGGTTACTCCTACTGCTTTTCTTGAATATAGGTGTGACCTGCGCAACTTTCCAATCCTTTGATACAGATCAGGTCTAAAAGAAGTAAAGTTAATAGTTGGGCGTTTTTACCGGCCCCCCAGTGCTGCTGTAGCAGTTTTAGAATCATTCAAGGAAAGTCTACACCAGGTAGTGCATAGGTATCAGCGCCATGTAATATTAGTCGGAGGTGACTTCAACCTTAAGAGTGTAGATTGGGACCTCGCTAGTTACATTTCAGGCGGTACAGACAAGCAGTCTTGCGAGCTACGTTTGGACACATTCTCCGAAAATTGTCTTGAGCAGCTAAACCGGCAACCCACGTGCAATGGAAATATTCTAGACCTTATAGCCACAAACAGGTCTGACCTTATTAACGATGTCTGTGTAGAGACAGGAATTAGTGATCATGATATCGTCCTAGCATCGATGGTGACCAAAGTTCATAAACCAGTCAAGAAGGCTAGGAGCGTGTTTTTGATGGGAAGAGCCGACAAGCAAATGTTACGATCGCACTTAGAAAATGAATGGGCATCGTTTAATTCCGGGACTATGGATGTAGAGGAATTGTGGACTAAATTTAAGTGCATTGTTAATAAAGGGTTAGAGAAATATGTGCCAGTAAAGACGATTAAGGATGGAAAAGATCCACCGTGGTATAATAATAATGTTAGAAAGCTGCTGAGAAAGCAAAGGCTGTTGCACTCTCGATTCAAAAAAGAACGCGCAAATGATGACAGGCAAAAGTTAGTAGAGGTGCGTGCGTCTATAAAAAGATCGATGCTTGAAGCATACAATAATTATCACAGCCATACCTTAGCAAAAGATCTTTCAGAGAACCCGAAAAAATTCTGGCCCTATGTAAAATAGATAAGCGGGTCAAAGCCCACTGTCCAGTCACTAGTTGATCATTTCGGGGGAGTAATAGAAGAAAGCAAACGGAAAGCTGAAGTTCTAAATTTAACCTTTAAGAAATCTTTCACGCAGGAGGACCGCACAAATATACCATCATTTGATCAACGTACTAATTCCGAAATGGGGGACATAGCAATAGGTATTTCCGGTGTAGAGAAGCAGCTGAGAGAGCTAAATACGAAAAAGTCTGCTGGTCCGGATGGAATACCAGTTCGGTTTTACAAAGACTATTCTGTGGCGTTGGCCCCCTACTTAGATTGCATTTATAGCGAGTCTTTAATTCAGCGCAAAGTTCCTAGTGATTGGAAAAAAGCGCAGGTGACTCCCATGTATAAGAAAGGAAAGAGAACTGACCCATACAATTACAGGCCAATATCGTTGACATCAGTTTCATGTAGAATTTTAGAGCATATTCTCAGTTCGAATATAGTAAATTTCCTTGAAACGGAAAAGCTTCTTTCCATGAATCAGCACGGGTTTAGGAAACATCGTTCATGTGAAACTCAGCTTGCCCTTTTCTCACATGACATCTTGCGAGCCATGGACGAAGGGCAACAGGCGGATTGTGTTTTTCTCGACTTCAAGAAGGCGTTCGACGCGGTGCCACACTGCAGACTGCTAACGAAGATACGAGCTTATGGAATAGGTTCACAGATTTGTGACTGGCTGGAAGACTTCCTAAGTAATAGAACGCAGTACGTTGTTCTCGACGGCGAGTGTTCATCAGAGACGAGTGTATCGTCAGGCGTGCCCCAGGGGAGTGTGATAGGACCGCTATTATTTTCTATCTATATAAATGATCTGATGGACAGAGTAATTTGTAATTTGCGGCTGTTTGCTGATGATGCTGTGGTGTATGGGAGGGTGTCGTCTGTAACTGACTGTAATAGCATACAGGTTGACTTAGACAAAATTTCTAGTTGGTGCGAAGAGTAGCAGCTAGCTCTCAATGTAGAAAAATGTAAGGTGATGCGCATGAGTAGAAAAAACAATCCTATAATGTTCGAATACAGCATTAGTAGTGAGCTTCTTGATGCTGTCGCGTCGTTCAAATATCTAGGCGTAACATTGCAGAGCGATATGGAATGGAACGAGCATGTAAGGACAGTTGTGAGTAAGGCAGACAGCCGACTTCGGTTTATTGGGAGAATTTTGGGAAGATGTACTTCACCTGTAAAGGAGACCGCGTATAAAACGCTTGTACGATCACGTCTTGAGTATTGCTCAAGTATTTGGGATCCGCAGCAGATCGGTTTGAAGGAAGACATAGAGGCGGTTCAGAGGCGAGCAGCTAGATTTGTTACCGGTAGGTTCGACTAATGCGCGAGTGTCACGGAAATGCTCCGGCAACTCAATTGGGGATCGCTGGAAGAAAGATGACGTTCTTTTCGTGAATTTTTGTTAAGTAAATTTAGAGGGCCTGAATTTGAAGCTGAGTGTAGTACGATCTTGCTGCCACCTACTTACATTTCGCGCAAAGATCACAAAGACAAGATAAAAGAAATTAAGGGTCGTACGGAGGCATATAGGCATTCTTTTTTTCCTCGTTCAATTTGGGAGTGAAATAGGAAAGGAAATGCCTAGTAGTGGTACAGTGTACCCTCCGCCACGCACCTTACGGTGAATTGCGGAGTATGTATGTAGATGTAGATGTAGATCCTTCTTTGAGAGAGCGGTTGTTTATGGCTGTTAAGGAGCTATCGCTTCAGCATTATCAGATAGAAATCTAATGGGTATACAGTGGGGAAAAGAAGACTTGTTCTTGTTAAGTGATTTTAGTTGCTTCACTACTCCGATATTATCTACTTCTACGTTATTCATTACGGCTTCTGTTTGGCCGGCCGCGGTGGCCTAGGGGACTGAAGCGCTCCAGTCACGATCTGCACGGCCACTACGGTCAGGGGTTCGAATCCCCCCTCAGGCATGGATATTTGTGCCGTCCTTAGTTGTAGGTAGTTCATAAGTAGTTTGTAAGTTTAGGGACTGATGACCCCGTAGTTAAGTCCCTTAAGCTTAACAAACATTTGAACATTTGAATTGCTGAAAACCGGTAATATCTCAAACAAAGGAACATCAGATTAGAAAGATCAAAATACAGTTTTGGATGTTTTTGACAATGCCATCATGTCACACCTCCTACAATCAAATGCAGTACAGACTGTGATCATTCTCTGTTTATTATCCCTTAATGATTTGGACTGTACACATCTCTAAGCAATCGTTTTGCAATGTTAACGATTTCAGTGAGAGTATATACCATTTTTCGTGCTTTGAGGCTAATAGAATTGTTGACGGAACTCGCCGAAGATATGCATCAGATTGATCATACCAGTTCTGTTCAGATAACAAGATCAGACGAATTATAAAAATGTGTTTTGAAAAAATCCTTCTCGTGCCCAGAGCTGCATAATACTTTTATTTGCTACACTCGACCGGTTTCGGCAATTGCTGTACAGGAGATCAACAAAATATTTTACATCAACAACAACAAGATAACATTTTTTCTGAATACGGCAGCTACAAATTTACAGTACACAGTGTGAAAGTATTGTTTCATATTATCCTTAATTATTACTAACTGTCAATAGTTAATATTTATAAATGAAATTAGTAATAGTTAAGGATCAAATGAGGGAATACTTTCAAAATGATCTAAAACTGATTATTTTCTAGTAACAGTCGCACTAAGTATTGTGATTTTGACGTTGTCGTATTCAGAAAAAATGTTATCTTGTTGTAGTTGATGTAAAATGTTTTGTTAATCTCATGTTGATAGCATCAGTTGCCGAAACCGATCGAGTGTAACAAATAAAAATATTACACAGCTCTGGGTACAAAATGATTTTTTTTTTTTTTTTTTTTTTTTTTTTTTTTTGTTCAGAATACATCGCGGCTGTAGTTTGCCACGTAAAGACAATATTAATAAAAATGGGCATCTGAATTCATGCATACATTGGATAGAAAGTTATTTTATGTAAAGTTAATGAAGTACATTGTCTGTGACATCAGAAAAGGGTAAACACACATTTAAAGAATCTATCACACTTTTATATTTTAAATGAAGTATCGAAGTAACCGCTCCCACATCTAACCAAACAAAGTATGGCCCACTTCATGACCAACGTTTTCTATGAAGACAGATTTATCAGTAAGGATCTTTGGCCCCAACGTGCTCAGATTTTTATTTATGGGCCACGCTAGAAAGCTGACAATCTTCGCACAGTAGACGGATGTTAAACAGAATATTACTACAGAAATTACGGCAGTAGCGAAGGTCCCGATATCAGGCGTCTGATTTTCCTCATAATATCAAGGTCGGAGACATACTAAAAAATCAATATTTCAAGTGAGAAGTGTTCTTTAATTAAATTGCAG
The DNA here is from genome assembly GCA_026315105.1 of Locusta migratoria. Lineage (NCBI taxonomy): Eukaryota > Metazoa > Arthropoda > Insecta > Orthoptera > Acrididae > Locusta > Locusta migratoria. The sequence goes on from CM048744.1 coordinate 297,302,301, forward strand.
TGTTCGGTAGATAGATGAGTGAACGTAAGTTGATCAGTTTGTATTATACAAAGTAATGACACATTTGTAACAAATGGAAAATCCTCATACAAGCGATGGATGTTTCGGGTCATACAACACATCACAGTGACACCAGGAGTCAAAGCCGACAGGTGGTATCACGTACTTCAGTTGACCCGAAATTAACCACATCAAGCCTGAACGATTACACCTTTGATTGGTAACGTCATCACATGGAGTATGATTCTGGATGCTCATGAAATCTCTTATGAAGAGGTAACTACATTATTTTTTTTATTGTTTCAAAAACGTTCAAATGTTTGTAAATCGATCGGACCAAACTGCGTGGTCATCAGTGCGTAGCTTACAAACTACTTAAACTAAGGTAAACTAACCTATGGACAAACACACACACCCACGCCCCTCCGACGGTGAGCAATCACGCGCTCCGCAGAGAGGCGCCTTAGACTGCTCGACCACTCCACCGCGGCTTTTATTGTTTCTGTTACCTGTTCTTTCTTTATTAGTATTCAGCCCTTAACTGACATGCAGCGGTCTCATGGACGGCCGTCATTTTCCGACCGCTGGCTTTGTTGAAGCATTGAAGCTACGCCTACTGCCCTCTACCTACCATTCAGTTACATTTTGGAGATCGTGCACGGAAGAGATTGTGTTTCTCTCCTTTATAGTTTCTTCACTGATGTGTGAAACGGTCTGTCAAACGGCGCCCTAGCAGGTCTGTAACTATTTTCAGTTTTTTTTCCATATTCTTAAATCTATTTTTCTTTAACTTCAAATATGGTTCAATAATGAAACATAGTTCCAAATCAGTTCATTACGGAAATAGTGGTAGCTAGACAACATTAAATGAGCATTGTAAGTAGGAAATACTTTAATTGCCGCGCCGAAGTGGCCGAGCGTATTGAGGCGCTATGCTCCGAGGCGCGAGGCCGTTCCCCGTCGGAGGTTCAAATCCTCCATCGGGCACGGATGTTTGTGTTGTCTTTAGTTTAAGTTAGTTTATAAGTAGTTCGTAAGTTTAGTGACTGATGACCCCGCAGTTAAGTCCTATAAGCTTAACAAACATTTGAACATACTTTAATTTTATGCGCGTTTGAACCTTCGTTTGTCAAGTATCTACAAAGTGATATTTTAGTGGAAGAACCTTACAAAATTGAAAGCAGTAATAGCTCAAATTATGAGAAAGAATTTCTGTACTGCATATTGCAGATATCAGTTGAAGAACGCACAAATTTCAGTATCAGGAGACTTTTGACAAAAGGAAAACATGTAACGCTGTCCCTCATAAACTGAAACGAAAGAACAATATCATTGCCAACAGTTTATACGAATGTTCAGATGTTTGTAAACCTATTTTTCTTTTCTTTTTTTTTTTTTTTTTTTTTTTTTTTTTTGGGGGGGGTGGGGGGGTGGGGCGTGTTTGATCCTTCTTGAGCAAACACAGTTGTTTTAGTTTTTCCCAAACATGTTTCGCTGGCGTTGCAGCATCATCAGTGGGATTTTTAATGTATACTGTCCGTCAATTGAACAATGAAATAGTTATTACTTTTATGTACATTAAGTGTAGCAAGTACAGATAATTGTGAAAACAATATAAATCATCACTTATGGCGCAAAGAAAAACAACAAACATGTATCATCCGTAAAACCAAGAGGAACTATAACAGGTCTCAAATGCTGAAGGCAGAAGAAGACTTCAAGGAAAACAATTCCAGAAATCTCTATAAAGGACTCAAGAAACAGACTACTTCATACACATCCCCAACCCTACATTTCAGAGGGCCAAATAAATAACAGTGACTGCACAAAATCATTTGCAGAATACTTTCGGAAACCCTTCAATGCAGAACAGCTTAAAGAGAGACTTGCTTTCACCGAGCCTGCTATCAGGAACCAGGACTCTGTACCACCCAACAGGTAAGAAATAGAGAAGATAATCAAAGACATTAGGAACAACAAGGCCCCAGGTGAAGATGATGTAGTTACAGAAAGGTCGAAGCATGTAGATGACCAGTCCATACAGAGTATCAACCAGATCATTGAGGACATTTGGAGGACGGAGGTCATGCCAGAGGGATGGACCTCAACTGTGATCCATCCATTACACAAGAAAGGAAGTAAGACCGACCTCAACAACTTCAGAGGCATCTCCTTGTTGCTTATAACCTACAAGATCTTCTCTAAAGCTTTGCAAACTAGAGACACCAAACAGCTAGACTCCCAACTAGGAGAATACCAGGCTGGTTTCCGGGTGAGTAGGTCCTGCACAGAGCCGAAGGGGACATCCCTGGGTAGCCATCGTGTTAGATTTCGAAAAGGCATACGACTAAATAGATCGACAAACCCTCTTCTCCACCTTGTGGGAACTAGGTTTAGATGAGAAGACTACCAGACTTGTCCAGGCTACCATGAATAACACCACCTCCAAAGTCAAGTTTAGGGGTGAACTCTCAGTGAGCTTCCCCATCCAGACAGGAGTCAGGTAGGGGGATGGCCTCTCGTGCATCCTCTTCAGCTGCGTTCTGGAAAAAATCATCAGAGAACGGACTTCCACATTGTTACCAGAAACAGGAATGAAGCTCGGCTACAATAAAGATAACCTAATTTTACCATGTCTAGCCTTTTCTGATGATCTCACCCTTTTGGCCAAGAGCATGGAGGAGGCTACTCATCAACTACAGAGCCTCTATAATGTTGCAGTTAAAACCGGCTTAAAAATCAACATACAGAAGACTGAGTTCATCACCAATACCAAACAGGCTTCTTCTACAATCCTACTAGGAAACAATAATATCTGCAGTCAAGTACTTGGGAGAATGGATTTCAGCAAGTGAGAGCGAAACCTTGGCCATAGACACTAGGTGCACCAACCTAGAGAGAGCCTATCAGTCCTGTAAGAATATCCACATCTCCAAGTACCAAGAACTTAAAACTGAAACACTACAACTCGGTAGTAAACCCGCTGCACTCTAATCCTCCGAGTGCCTCTTGATGAGTCGAAAGGGCCCACTCAGGAAACTAGAAGTTAAAGAGAGGAAGATCCTGAGGAGAATATTAGGACCCATAAGAGAGGAAGACGGTACTTACAGAATCAGGCACAATAACGAACTGTATGAACACCAGTCACATAGTCACATAGTCACATGTATGAGGAAAAGGCGACTGACCTATGGACGCATGGCCCACCTGAATCACTCGAGGGTCACCAAGAGGATCCTCACAGTGACAAGCAGGGGAAAGACGTCCAAAGCCAAGTGGTTCAGCTCTGTTAGATCAGACTTAGAGGAACTGCAGATCCCATTACAGATAACCGAGAACCGAACGCAATAAAAAAATGTTCAAATGTTTGTTAACTACGGGGTCATCAGTCCCTAAACTTACAAACTACTTATGAACTACTTACAAACTAGGACGGCACAAATATCCATGCCCGAGGGGGGATTCGAGCCCCCGACCGTAGTGGCCGTGCAGACCGTGACTGAAGCGCCTCAGTCCCCTCGGCCACCGCGGCCGACCGAACGCAATACCGTCAGGCCATCCTACATGGATTCTTTCTACTATCTTTCACAAGCAAGAAGTGTACACCACCAGGCCTAAGTGGACGGATGAGAGTAAGCAGGCTTACAAAAAGAAGATGAAGGCGTAGTGCGCCAAGAGAAAGCAGAAGACCCTAGCAGAGAGTTAAGACCAGACTTGCGGCCCCTAGTAGGAAGAAACGAACTGATTTTTTTTTTTTTTTTTTTTTTTTTTTTTTTTTTTTTTTTACGTATGACATTTGTCTGTTAATTTTGGCATCAAAATACTTTCATGGAAAGACAGCTAACATTTATTTAAAATAAACTCTTCAGATCGAAAGAGCACAGCATGTTAATAACGTGAGAGATATCAGAGGGTTAAAGAGTTACTGTAGTCCCAGGCTTGACCCGCATCAGTCTTATCCGGGACACCCTGTACTACTTAATACTTTCACTTGCATATGTTTGGTTGTTACAATTCACATTTACTTAAAACTAAAACGAGGCGTCCAAACAGAAAAGAATATCAGATCATTCGAATTAATTTGACGAGCCAATGAAGGAGATAAAGGGCAGAGTGAACAGGTGGAAGAATACTGCAAATTAAAGCTGTCGGCAAAATGAGAAGGGAAGATGACGCGAGAACCTTTAGCCATTGACGTGAGCCCAGCGCAATAAAGACAATGGCTTGGAGGGCTGGTCGAGCATCTGCTCTCGAGCCCCCTGCACTGACGTCGGGCCGGCGGCAGTGAAGCATCGGGAATTAGCCGGCCCGGCCCGGCCCGTGTTGACCCGCGGTGTAGTCATCAGGGGCCCTCTCGACGCGGCCCGCACTTCCATCACCGAAATGAACGGACAAGCGCGCGCCGGCCGTGTGGAAACAGCGCGCAAGTGCCCGCCGTCGCCGTGTACACACGCGCCGCGCCGAATAATGCCCGTTTTGTTGCACGGCGGTGGCGGCAAAAGCGGGCGCGACCATCGCGAATTTCGCAAAACGGCGCCGCCTGCATCTTTCATGCGCCTCCGCAGCGCTGTTTGTTTTCAAAGTCCGCACGGCGTAGCGGCCGGCCGGTGCCGTGTATCGCCGCGTATCGCCGCGTCGCGCCGGCTTAAACATTTTCCGCGCCGCGCAAACAGCGGCCCAAGCTCAACACGGATTTGGAAAATATCGTTCATGCGAAACACAACTAGCTCTTTACTGACGCGAAGTGATGTGTGCTATCGACAAGGGTTCCCAAATTGATTTCGTATTTCTTGATTTCCAGAACGATTTTCACACCGTACCACACAAACGGCTTTTAATCAAATTGGATGGTTACGGTATATCGCCCCAAATTTGCCACTGGATAGGGGATTTCCTCTCAGAGAGAAGACAGTTTGTAGTAATCGATGGAGCTGATTTCGGGCGTTCCACAGGGTAGTGTTCCTTATTTACATAAACGATTTAGGGGAAAATCTAAGTAGCTCTCTTACGTTGTTTGCAGATGACGCCGTCATTTACCGTCAAGTAAAATCATCTCAAGATCAAAACCAACTGCAGAACGATTTGAATAAGATATCAGTATGGTGTAAGAATTGGCAGTTGACTCTACATAATGAGCAGTGTGAAGCCGTCCACATGAGTACGAAAAGAAATCCGTTGAAATTTGTTTACATGATAAATCAATCAAGTGTGAAGGCCGTAAACTCCACTAAACACCTAGGATTTACTATTACTTCAGACTTAAATTGGAAATGCGAACCAGAGACTGCGTTTTATTGGCAGAAACCTTAAAAGATGCAACAGAACTACTAAAGAGACTGCATAGACTACGCTTGTCCGTCCTTTTATGGAATATTACTGCCCAGTGTGGAATCCTTATCAGGTGTGTTTGACAGAGGACATCGAAAGAGTCCAAAGAAGGACAGCTCGATTCGTATTGTCACGATACAGAGGAGACAGCGTTACGGAAATGATACAGGATTTGGGATGGGAATCATTACAACAACGGCGCTTATCGCTACGGCGTGGGCTGCTTACGAAACTCCAGTCGCCAACATCGTCCTCCGAATGCGAAAATATATTGTTGACTCCCACTTACATAGGTAGAAATGATCATCAGAATAAAATACGAGAAACCAGAGCCCGATCGGAGAGATTCAGGTGGTCTTTCTTCCCGCGCGCTATTCGAGAATGGAATGGGAGGTACAATAGGATAACGGTGGTTCGATGAGACCTCTGCCAGGCACTTAAATGTGATTTGCAGAATATCCCATGTAGATGTAGATGTAGTGTTGCGACAAGCCAGTGACGACACCGTTCTGAAAGGGCAGTGGGGCGCCGCGCCGCGGTTTCCAATAGGCACCGCGCGTGGCGGGCGCGGTTCCCGTGCGGTGACGAGGAAGGCAGCGACTCGCTACTCCGTTCTGCCCCTGTGTAGACTGCGACAGCGACTGGTACATCAATTGTAAAATACACTGCTCAAAAGAATTAAGGGATCAGCTGAAATATCATACACAATATACGCGCGGTAACGTATTTTATTCACGTTTTCCTCTTTTCTTCTTTCGTTTCGGCCATCTTTGGACCACGTTAATTCACATCAGCTTCCTTTCTTCCGTTCTTCCTCCTCTTCCAGTATTCTTTCATTCTGATACTTTATTTCTTCGCTCTTCTGTCCACGATGATTTCGTTCTCGGTCTAGTTCTGTCTTCAAATCCTGCAAATGCCTGAATTTTTTTATTTAAAAGCACCCTGTTGAGTATTTCTTGATCCCGTATTCCCATTTCTTCCAGATCCCTTTGTACTTCTTGGATCCATCGTCTTTAGCTTTTCTTTTACAACAAAAATTGTGAAATTTGCTGTGTTAACCTTCCCTGGTCCATTCTGTGTCCAAAGAACTCGCACCTTCTTTTCTTAATGATATTCGATATGTTTTCTATTTTGGAATAGAGTTCCTGGTTGGATCGATTTCTAAACTGACTGTCTTCAGGTATTGGATACAATTGTAATTTTTGTCGTTATTGAAAGCTTCCGGGCTGAGATGCCGTGATCCATACATAAAACTTTTCCCTGACGTTTCGCCCTCGTCTGCGGAAGGCATCCTCGGACGTAAAGCGGCGTACTGCAGTACGCTTTACCTCCGAGGATGCCTTCCGCAGACTAGGGCGAAACGTCAGGGAAAAGTTTTATGTATGGACCACGGCATCTCAGCCCAGAAGCTTTAAGTAATGACGATACCTGCCGTGAAAGTCTTCATTCTATGAAATTTTTGTGTTATACAGTACGATATTTTGCTGTCTGAACTCCACTTGAGGTTTACATGGCGTTTTCTTAGACCGAGGCACCGTTCGACTACCATAATAGTGATAAGGTCATTCTCGTTGCTCTCTAGTATGATGTGTGATCACCTCGAACGATAAGTCCTCATTTCGACATGCAGAAATTGTCTCCGGCCAATGAAGACTTGCTAGCTGACAGAGCTCTCAGACCATGACATGCTGCGTGTTTCTTAACCTCACGTACTAAAATAAAGCCTTTTTCGTATTTACAGAATATATGGCATCAACTACGAAAGGGCAAAGCTGAAAATGTGTGCCCAGCCGGGATTCGACCCCAGGTCTCCCGCTTTCTAGGCAGTTGCGCTGACCCCTATAACACTGGGGACGCAGTGATTACCGCACCTGCAAGGACTACCTAAGCACGCCTCCCGTCAGATACAAATTCCCAGCTTCGCCCTGCCCACAGTACTCAAACTCGTAGTCACTATGTACTATTTCCCGTAAGAGTAAGGGCTTGCAGGTGCGGTGATCACTGCGTCCCCAGTGGTGTAGAGGTCAGCGCACCTGCATATAAAGCGGGGGACCCGGGTTCGAATTCTGGCTGGGTATACATTTTCAGCTTTGCCCATACGCAGTTGTATCATATATTCTGTAAATATGAAAAAAAAAAAAAAAAAAAAAAAATACAACTGCAGGATCAGAAGTGACGTCTGTTCTTTCAGAACAGGCGCCACAATTTCTGCGTGTCGAAGTAAGGACTCATCATTGGACGGCCAGTACAGTTGCACACGTGTGATACATGGACAGTATGAGGTTGGGTTGGCAATCAACTCTCCAGGGATATTTCGCCATTCTTCCATGACTGCAATATCCAGATCTCCAACCGTTCTGAGAGGTCCTGTTCTGGCTGCAATGCGTCTGCCATATGCATGCCAGACACGATAAATCGGGTTTAAATCCGGAGAACAAGCTGGATACTCCATTCTATCAATTCCCTTACCTAGAATAGAAGCATGTTGTGCATGAGTGCACCTCTGTGGGGGCGAGCGTTATCATCCACCTGATCGAACCCACCACCTATGGCACCAGCGTAGTGAACAAAAGGTCGCCGAGCATCTCAAAAGAAGCAAACACATTCAGCCCCCCTAGACAAATTGCAAGTTCTTCACATTGCCCCCAAAGGAAAAGAAAATCTCACTTCTTGAAGAATTAGAAATCACTAAGTTTGTGAAATGGTCTCCAGAACACAGTCTCAACGAACAGCTCATTACAAAAAATTAAACTTTTTACGACCTAATGTTATCCATCTTTTTCTAAAATGACCCCCCTTCTGACAATTCACAACATCTTTCTTCCGCCCTACCCCCGGACCTCTAATAATTTCGTTTCCATTCATTTATTATTGTTTCACTACCACCATGTATCACAAGATTCATTCCCCCACGTCACAAACATCTCTGATAATACCCAAGGTACCGCTCGGCAAGTCACTCATTCTCGCAGGCGTAACTCTGTCCATACCGCTCTGTTTAACGGTCGCATTTATGTTCCGCAGTTATTAACAATACTACCAGTTGTAAACGTAGACCTGCCGCGACAGCGACTCCTCCGCTGCTATGGTAAGTTTTATCATATAAAAAGCATTCTATTAATTTCCATACTGTACCCCATTAGTCTCTTGTTATTCTGCTTCAAATAGCCGTTACGTACTTTGTACGTTTACCTCTTTGGAGGGGCCCAATGACAGAACACAAATTGTTAAGCTACCTCCACCACAGCCTTAGATAGTTCTGTGGCTCCATCTCCGCCCAAGTAAGTCTGACTTTTCAAAATTTACTCACCTTAGCCACATTAGATTCGCAGTCAGCCAGGAACACGGACTGTAAGAAAACATTTCTCTTTTTCTAGTCTGACGATGCGCTAACAGCGCGAAACGCGTAATTGGAGAATAAAAATAATGCAACAGAGCTATGACTACTTCCCTAGTAACAGATGCATTTTACAAACTGCACTTCGAGTGTGATATTTTATGGACACTGCCAGACAAAAAAAGTGATGAACGCAGGAAAGGGTGGCAGTGGATAAAGATACGTATGATGAAAGAGCATGTGAGTCTATTGAACTGATTACATTACGCTTTGAAACGTGCACACTGGTACCAATTCCGCAAAAACAGGGTGGTCGCTTAACAAATGCACTCTGAGGGGCGTATATATCTAAACATTTACTCACACATTAATGGCATGAATGTAAACCCTAATGGAATAAAATGTGCATAACGTTTTTTTTTTTTTTTTTTCTTTTTTGTTATAGTAATCGGTGCCTTCAGCAGAAGTGTTATTCGAAGCTCTAAAAATAAAATTATCAGTAACGCCAGAATATAAAAAGTTATACAATGATATGAAGATCCCTGAACGCTAATAGTGCTCTGAAATGGAAATGAGCATATGGCTTTCTTGGCTGGGACAACCCTTGTGGGGTTGTTCGGCCGCCTTAGTGTAAGTATTTTTATTTGACGCGGCGTGGGCGACTTACGTGCCAATAATGATGATTAGGACAACACACAACACCCAGTCCCCCACCGGGAATCGAACCCGGGCCTCCTGCGTGGTAGTCAGCGACACTACCGCTGAGCTACGGAGGCGCACTGAAAGATCAGTACACGTCAAATAGAGAATCCATGGTTAAGGCAGATTTTGCTTGCAGGTTTCGATGTGGTGATCTTCCATAGTCCTGAAAAAAAAAAAAAAAAAAAAAAAAAAAAAAAAAAAAAAAAAAAAAAAAAAAAAAAACCAACTTTTTAGCAACTCTCGCAGCTGCACAAAATGTTAGATCTTCAACATATACAGTTACATGACAACTGTAATATTCTTTTCTGAAGAAAAAAAAATGCAGACCATAAATATTTTCTCCCACCCCCATGAACAACAGACATTGCCGACGTGGGGTGGCTTGCGCGCCTCAACGATGCAGATAGCCGTACCATAGGTACAACCACAGTGGAGGAGTATCTGTGGAGAGGCCAGACAAACGTGTGGTTCCTGAAGAGGGGCAGCAGCCTTTCCAGTAGTTACAGGGGCAACAGTCTGGATGACTGACTGAGCTGGCCTTGTACCATCAGCTAACATGGCTTTGCCATGCAGTTACTGCGAACGGCTGAAAGCAAGGGAAAACTACAGTCGTTAGTTCTCCCGGGGACATGCAGCTCTACTATATGACTATATGATGATGGCGTCTTCTTGGGTAAAATATTCCGGAGGTAAAACAGTCCTCCATTCGGATCTCCGGGCGGGAACTACTCAGAGGATGTCGTCATCAAGAAAACCAAAACAGGCATTCTATGGGTCGGAGCATGGAGTGTTCTAATCCTTAATCGCGTAGGTAAGATAGAAAATTTGAAAAGAGAAATGGATAGATTAAAGTTAGATATGGTAGGGATTAGTGAAATTCGGTGGCAGGAAGAACAGTATTTCTGGGCAGGTGAGTACAGGGTTATCAATACAAAATCAGTTGGTGGTAACGCAGGGGTAGGTCTGATAATGAATAAGAAAATAGGAATGCGGGTAAGTTACTATGAACAGCATAGTGAACGCATTATCGTAGTAAAGATAGACACGAAGCCAACACCGACCACAGTAGTGCAAGTCTATATGCCAACTAGCACGGCCGATGATGAGGATATCGAAAAAAATTTATGAGGAGATATAAGAAATAATTCAGAAAGTTAAGGGAGACGAAATTGTAATGGGGGACAGGAACTCGGTAGTAGGAAAGGGAAGAGAAGTAAATGTAGTTGGTGGATATGGACTGGGAAAAAGGAATGAAAGAAGAGTTCGCTTGGTAGAATTTTGCGCAGAGCACAATTTAGTGATCACCAACACTTGGTTTAATCATCATAAAAGAAGGCTGTATACGTGGAAGAGACCAGGAGACACTGGAAGGTACCAGATTGACTTCTTAATGGTAAGGAATAGATTTAGGAACCAGGTTCTAAACTGTAAGGCATATCCAGGGGCAGATATAGACTCTGACCATAACTTATTGGTTATGAACTGCAGATTAAAACTTAAGAGACTGCAGAAAGGTAGAAACGTTAGGAGATGGAACATGGATAAATTGAAGGAACCAGAGGTAGTTGAGAGTTTCAGAGGTAGCACTACACAAGGTTTGGCTGAAACGGGGGAAAGTAATACAGTAGAAGAATAATGGATAGCTCTGAGAGACAGGGTAGTGAAGGCTGCAGAGGATCGTATAGGCAGAAGCACAAGGCCTAATAGAAATCCCTGGATAACACAGAATATACTGAACTCAATTGATGAGAGGAGAAAATATAACAATTCAGCAAGTGAAACAGGAAACAGGGAGAACAAACGTCTGAAAAATGAGATTGCCAGGAAGTGCAGACTGGCTAAGCAGGAGTGGCTAGAGGACAAATGCAGAACCGTAGAAGAATGCATAACTAGGGGAAAGATAGATACCGCCTACAGGAAGATAAAGGAGATATTTGGGGACAAGAAAAGCAGCTGTATGAATATCAAGAACTCAGACGGAAAACCAGTACTGGGCAAAGAGGGGAAAGTTGAACTATGGAAGGCATATATAGAGGGCCTGCACAAAGGAAATAAACTTGAAGGCAGTATTCTAGAAATGGAAGACGGAGTGGAGGAAGATGACATAGGAGATCTGATACTCCGAGAAGAATTTGATAAAGCGCTGAAGGACTTGAATCGAAACAAGGACCCTGATGTAGATGACATTCCCTCTGATCTGCTGATGTCGTGAAAAAATTGTATCACCTAGTATGCAAGATGTATGAGACAGGGGATACCTTCCGACTTCAAGAAGAATATTGTAATTCCAATTCCAAAGAAAGCAAGTGCAGGCAAGTGTGAAAATTACAGAACTATCAATTTAATAAGTCATGGATGCAAAAGACTAACACGAATTATTTACAGACGAATGGAAAAACTTGTGGAATCCGAGCACGGGGAAGATCAGTTTGGATTTAGGAGAAATGTAGGAACATGGGAGACGATACTCACATTACGACTTATCTTAGAAGATAGGCTAAGGAAAGAGAAAACCCACGTTTTTAGCGTTTGTCGATTTGGAGAAAGCTTTTGACAATGTCGACTGGAATACACTATTCCAAATTCTGAAGGTATCAGGGGTAAAATATAGGGGGCGAAGAGTTATATTCAACCTATACAAAAACAGACAGCGGTTGTTACAGTCGAAGGGCAAGAAAGGGACGTAGAAGTTTGGAAGGGAGTAAGACAGTGTTGTAGCCTTTCCCCAATGTTGTTCAATCTATAATTTGAGCAGGCAGAGAAATTTGGAGAGGGCATTAGAGTGCAGGGAGAAGAAATAAAAACATTGCGGTTTGCTGATGACATAGTAATTCTGTCAGAGACCGCAAAAGATCTGGAAGAGCAATTGAATGGGATGGACAGTGTCTTGAAAGGAAGATATAAGATGAACATTAACAAGAGTAAAACGAAGGTAATGGAATGCAATGTCAGAAAATCAGGAATTAGTTAATGAGACAATAAAAGTAGTAGATGAATTTTGTTATTTGGGTAGCAAGATAACTTCTGATGGTCGAAGTAAACAAAATATAAAATGCAGATTGGCTATGGGAAAAAAAGCGTTTCTAAAGAAGCGAAACTTGTTAACATCCAATATTAATTCAAATGTGAGGAAGTCCTTTCTGAAAGCATTTGTCTGGAGTGTAGCATTGTATGGGAGTGAAACGTGGACGATAAGGAGTTCAGATAAAAAGATGATAGAATCTTTTGAAATGTGGTGCTACAGACGAATGATGAAAATTAGATGGGTAGATCACGTAACGAATCGGGGAGAAAAGGAGTTTCTGGCATATCCTGACTAATAGAAGGGATAGATTGGTTGGACACATTCTGAGACATCAAGGAATTGTCAATTTATCATTAGAAGGAAGCGTGTGGGGTAAAAATCGTAGAGGGAGACCGAGGAACGAATATAGTAAGCAGATTCAAAAGGATGTATGTTGCCGAACGTATTCTCATATGAAGAGACTTGCATAGGACAGGGTAGCGTGGAGAGCTGCATCAAACCAGTCTGAGGACTGAAGACCACAACAACAACAACTACAAATCTTTTCTCTGAAGATGACACAAAACAAGTGAAGTTTTGCAGATTGTTTATCATGCTTGACTTTCATGTGTGGTGCTACGTTCTCTATATTCTACATTGTGGCAAGAAAAGCTAATAAATATTAAGGAAATGGTAAAAAGTAACAAAAAAGAATTAATATAAAATTTAAGAAAATGAAGCATAGCTTCATCACTATAAATTAAACGTCAAAGGAAATGTCGTCCTTCGTGTCCGCGAGCAGAATAAATTGACTGAATTCTATATGGCTATCACCACCAAGAAAGGTTGTTTGCAAATGAATCCTGTAAGGTTCCAGACACAAACATCGCTGCCTTACATCCCTGACAGAGACATGACGAGTGGCTGACTGTCCATCAGTTACTCTCCTGTCTCCTGTGGATAACTTGCAAAACTATTGAATTCACTCCTGTTTTGAACGAGCAAACGGCGGTGAACAATGTACTTCTGTTTATATAAGTAATATCTCCTGTCGATAACCTGCAAAACTATTGAATTCACTCTATGTTTTGAACGAGCAAACGGCGGTGAACAATGTACTTCTGTTTATATAAATAATATGAAATCAATCAGGCAGTGCCATCGTCAAGTGGTTTGAGTAGAAGAAGGTGCTGTACTACATTCTGGACATAAACGTCGCCGCACAGTTGTAACTAAAATAGACCTGTTCAATCGAATAATACAAAATGGAAGTATTTTTTTTATTTTTTCAGCATCATTGGGACTGGATACAGATTCAGATGTATTTTATAAATGCGAAGGTTTAGGTGTGTGTATTAATATGTTTTCACCGCCTGACGCTGAAAAGGATACACGGATTTGGATGAAATTTGGCATGGATATAGTCTACGTCATGAGTTAACAAACAGGTTACCTTATGGAATCCACCGTACGGTGCGTAGTGGAGGTGTCTTAGAACAGACCTCAACAACGTTTAACCGATCACCAGTAGACTGAAAGACGTAATGTTTCTTAGATTGGAGAGGGGAGGGTGTGGAGATGGAACTGAGGAGGATATGGAGAGAGACAGGCAGAAAGAGAAAGAAAGAGAGAGAGAGAGAGAACAAGGAGAAGATAAACAGATAGGAAAGACGAGATGGGTTCACAGAGTGAAGTAAGAGATGAACAAGAGAAAGGACGGAAATTGACTGAGTTACTACTAGGAAACGGTGAGAGAGAGGGGAGAAGAAGCAGTGGCGGACTAGGGGGGAGGCTGAGGGGGGGGGGAGGGGCGGTCCGCCCCGTGCCTCTCCTCTTAGGGAACCTCGAAATCATGGTTTTTCATTTATTTATTTTTATTTTTTTTATTTTTTGAGTGCCTTTGGCTCTCTTTTTGGGGCCTCGAAATCTCGAAAGCTAATTTATTTAGACTACTCCGTGCCTCTCATTCTGGGGGATCCCCAAATCTCAAGAGTTAGTTTTTCATAGTAATACATGAATTTTCAAGTGGCCGAGAGGGAGGGGGGGGGGCATTTTGTTTTGCCTCCGCTCCGAGCCTCCGACAGCATTAGTTCGCCACTGAGAAGAATCAGGTGAATAGAGAGATAGATGGATAGAGAGAGAGAGAGAGAGAGAGAGAGAGAGAGAGAGAGAGAATAGGGGATGAGAGTGACCGAGAGAGAATGGAAGAGCGGAGCAAATGGATACAAGAAAAACGCCAGGATATTTGGTAATTTCGTAATAAACGAGTGAATGACCCCTTAGGAAAGACGACCCATTGCATCCTCCTGGGTAGAGTACTTATACCTGGCATGAACGTAAAACGTCGGTTTCAGTAGCGAAATTCACAAACTTTTTTTTTTATGTAAATGAACTTCACTTTGGTATGACCTTGAAAGCAGGGTTCAAGGTCATTTCGAGGCAAATATTCCGTGATCCCCTTCAAACGTTAAAAATTTTAGAAAAATGTTGAAATTTTTGTAAATCTGTCGGACCAAACTGTGTGGTCATCAGTCCGTAGCTTACAGATTACTTAAACTGGGTTAACTGACCGAAGGACAATACACACACCCGTAACCCAGGGAGGACTCGAACCTTCGACGGCGAGCACAACTTTTAGTAGAGACTTTTCGCGCAATAGTGCCGTTCCAGAGATATCTGGCAGTATATATTAAGATGGATTTGATCGATAATTCTACAGTTGAAAGTATTGTTGATGAATTTCAATGAAGGGTTGCCGGTACTGTAATCAAGATATTGTTTATAAACTGTATTAAATATACTGAAAGTACGAGGCGCGTCCAGAAAGTAAGTTCCGTTTGGTAATAAAAGTAAATTGTATACAGATACAGAAGAAGTTTTTATTGCACAAAATTCTACAACTCTTAAACTACTTTTCCACATAACTGCCGAAATTTTGCAGGCATTTGTGATAGCGTGGCACCAGGTTTTGCATACCTTCTTCATAGAAATCTGCCGCCTGTGTCTTCAACCAGTTGGAAACAGTTTCTTTCAGCTCGTCGTCATTGGTGAAATTATGACCGCCAAGGAAAGACTTGAGATGTAAGAACAGATGAAAGTCGCTAGGAGCGAAGTCAGGGCTGTACGGAGGATGGTCAAACACGTCCCAGCCAAATCCCTGTAGAAGGTTTTTCGTCACATTTACTGTGTGTGGTCGTGCGTTGTCGTGAAGTAAAACAACACCTTTTGACAGCAGTCCCCGGCGCTTATTCTAAATTGCACGGCGCAATTTCCAAAGTGTCTCGCAATAAGCATCTGCTTTGATTGTTTGACCTCGCGGTAAGAAGTCAATGAGTAGGATGCCTTTCCAGTCCCAGAACACTGTGCACATAATTTTCGGAGGTGTCATGATTTGCTTCGGCTTTTCCTTTGGTGGGGATGAAGTATGCCTCCATTCCAATGATTGCAGCTTACTCTCAGGGGTGTCGTAAGAAACCCACGTTTCATCTCCTGTGACTATCCGTCTCAGAAAATCTTCGCCGATTTCAGCATAACGGGTCAAAAACTCAAGTGCACTACCCATCTGTTGTGTTTTGTGTTGCTCAGTGAGAATCTTTGGTACCCAACGTGAGCAAAGTTTACGTAATTTCAGTTTGGTAACAATTTCACGCATCAGTGATCGTGAAATTTGGGGGAAGTCCATAGGACTAATTGTAAACCTACAGTTTTCCTGGTTCTTGTCATGAATCGCGTGAACCAGTTCTTCTGCAACGAAAGGTTGACGCCCACTTCGTTCTTCATCGTGCACATCACATCTAAAAGTTATTTCTTCAACAATCCGTCTTGAAAATCGAAATTTTTAGATTTTAGCCACTCTGATATTTCGTGCTTATTGGAATTCGCACTGGGAACTTTTTCTTTTTTACAATAATGGCAAAATTTTGATGCAAATGCGATGAGTGATTCGATGGTGAAGAGTCACCATCGAATCACTCATCGCATTTAGTCCGTAAACATCGCAAATTTGCCAATAAATTTCACTTGGTTTCACTTTCCTCGCTTGAGAAACCGAATCACTGACCTGATTTGATAGGTGGCGGGATTTTCAATCAACGCCGACATTCCAAACAAGCACAACAAAGCGTACGTAACTGACAGCGATCTCCAAATGGCGCACATTCTTCTCCTTGATACACATCGTCTACAGCGCATGTGCGGAACTGCAATTCGCAGCGCTGCAGCGGAGATTAATTCAAATGTTCAAATGTTTGTACAACTTATGGGACTTAACTACGGGGTCATCAGTCCCTAAACTTACAAACTACTTATCAAGTACCTTATTCTAAAGACGGCACAAATATCCATGCCCGAGGGGGGGATTCGAACCCCGGCCACCGCGGCCGGCGGAGATAAATTGAAACGGAACCTACTTTATGGACGCGCCTCGTATAAGAGAGTTAGATGGAGTTAATGTGACCATTCTAGTGTTGGCTTGGAACTCTTTTTTTTATTTTTTTATTGGGCTTCTGAACAGCAAGTTACTTCTGGCGGTCTTTATAAATGAGGTGCCCCGTATAATCTGAGTTTGGCCGGTATGCTCATCCCAGAGCTAGTAAGAAAAGCCATAAGCTGTTTGGACACGACGGTTGTCTTTGGCATTATCAGGTACGCAAACAAGGGTGGGAAGGGCGAGGGCGCGATCTGGACGGGTGTGTGCTGTGCGCTTCGGAGCGGCTCGCGCCGTAGCCGGGCAGGGCTGCGAGGAAGCCGTAACGGGCCCTCGGTTGGCGCCGCCGCCGCGGAGGCGAATTCTTGCGCGCTGCGGTGTGGCACGGTGCGGCTTCGGCTGGCGAGTCAATATTTAACGGCGGAGGAGGCGGCGCCGTAATCTGGCTGTTTATCAACAGTGCACGGCACGGCGCGCGAGCATTGTCGACTCCGGCCCTCTCCTCTCAGCCGACACGGCTGTGCACATCGCGCGTCGATGACTGCTGTCGCCCCTGCCACTGCTCAGTGGGGTGACACCGGCAACATTACGGCAACTAAATTACTAAAAATTTCCGGGCTATTATGCCGTGGTCTAGTGGATTTATTGTGGAAACCCAATGTTTCGTTCCTGACTGCGGAGGACATATTCAAGGGGGATCGTGGCACTTTTGAATGTCCGATGCACACCCTGGCTCGCTACCGACTGAAGCCAAACACCGTTTACGGGGGCTCGTGCGCAGAGGTGTGACGTCAGACGTTTTTGACTTGCGCGCGCAATTCGTCGTTGCCGATTGCCGCCGTCCGTTAACATCGTCCCATGGTGGACCAGATTTCATCCAGATTTCATTTAGTTTCACGCCCTCCTCCATTCTATTGATTTTTTTGGGGGTGTTTTACAATTTCTATAACCTCTCTGTACAGTCTTTCGTGGTAAAAATCAAATGTTTGTATAGTCTATGGGACTTAACTACGGGGTCATCAGTCCCTAAACTTACAAACTACTTATGAACTACTTACAAAATAGGACGGCACAAATATCCATGCCCGAGGGGGGATTCGAACCCCCGACCGTAGTGGCCGTGCAGACCATGACTGAAGCGCCTCAATCCGTGGTATCCATTTGTAGAGGAACTAGATCGTTTTCTTAAACACCTCAACGGGATTAATTCTAGAATAAAGTTTACCATGGAGAAGGAGTCAGACGGAAAACTGAATTTTCTTGACGTGTCAGTTTTCAAAAAGGGGAATGGCAGATTGGGCCATACAGTTTATCGGAAGCCCACACACACAGAGCGTTATCTGCACCGGGATTCAAACCACCACCCACAGCAAAAGCGGGGCATTATAAAGAAGTTGGCGGACAGCGCAAGGAACATCTGCGAACCGGAATTACTCGACGCGAAATTGAAACACCTGAGTAATGCTTTACTTAAGAATGGCTATTCGTCTACAGAGATAAGGAGACTTTTGAGACCGACACGTAGAGTTGAAAACGATGAAAGGATCCCTGTGAAATCTAAAGTCTTACTGCCTTTTATTAAGAACGTCACTGACCGCATCGGTAAAATTTTGACGAAACGGAATGTTGCCGTTATTTACAAACCTACTCGGAAGATACAGGATCATCTGAAATCGGCAAAGGATGCTCGCAAACCGCTAGAAAAAGAAGGAATTTATAGGATTCCGTGTATCTGTGGAGTCGTATACGTGGGAACCACAAAAAGAACAGTCAAAAAACGACTAGAGAAGCACAAGGGGAACTGTAGAAGAGGAGAGATTGACAGATCAGCTGTTGCTGAACATGTTTTTCAACCAGGGGACCACCTTATTCAATTTGATAAGACTCAAGTTTTAGCAGCCACAAATGGATACCACGAAACACTGTACAGAGAGGCTATAGAAATTGTAAAACACCCCAATAATTTCAGTAGGATGCAGGAGGGCGTGAAACTAAGTGAAATCTGGATTCTGGTTTTTAAGAAGAAATGTAACAGTCTTCCACCATGGGACGATATTAACGGACGGTGGCAATCAGCAACGACGAATTGCGCACGCATGTCAAACATCTGACGTCACACCTCTGCACGCGAGCCCTCGTAAACGGAGTTTGGCTTCAGTCAGTAGCGAGCCAGGGTGTGTATCAGACATTCAAAAGTGCCACGATCCTCCTTGAGAATGTCCTCCACAGACAGGGACGAAAAGTTGGGTTTCCACAATAAATCACTAGACCACGGCATAATAGCCCGGAAATTTTTAGTAATTTTGACCATTCCGGCTGGGAAAGTTTACATTTTACAAAAAATGTTCAAATGTTTGTGTAGTCTATGGGACTGAACTACGAGGACATCAGTCCCTAAACTTACAAACTACTTATGAACTAGGACGGCACAAATATCCATGGCCGAGGGGGGATTCGAACCCCCGACCGTAGTGGCCGTGCAGACCGTGACTGGAGCGCCTCAGTCCCCTCGGCCAACGCGGCCGGCTACATTTTACAATTACGGCAACTGAGATAGTGGTAATGACCGAAACTGGTTGCAGAGGGGTTTTGTGTTGACTTGTGTTTACTCTACCAAACGAATTACACTAGCAGTTGGTTTCAGATAGTGTATTGAGCATGTAATGCAACAACATCACTTACGTGAAGCTATGGCATGCAAAGCAAGCGAGCACACACTGACGGAGGTGGATACAGCCGTAAATGAAATGTTAAAATGTTTGTAAATCTATCGCTCTCAAGTGCTAGGTCATTAGTCCGTAGCTTACAAACTACTGAAACTAAGGTAAACTAACCTAAGGACAACAAAAACAAAATTTTATAAAGATTGGAACAAAACTGTAGATTTGTATGCAACACCTACAAATATACAAACACTCTGCTTTATATATTAGATTCCCTCAAGGAATTACGTCTTTCATTTACGAAAGAAGGCTCACAAACAAACTTTTCTCATCACCAGAAAATTTAGAAACTCTCTTCTTTATTTCATCGGTACGTTCCATTTTCTTAACGTTATTATTGACCGATTTCACGAAACTTACGAATCACAACATCTTTGGCTGCACTATTTGCATAGCGACATTCACTTGTTCAATCGAAAACTACAGAACAACAATGAAAACAAACGATAAAACTCGATAGCATCGATTTACTATACGATACTAGACGCTGTTTCGATTGGAGCGTCAATTAAAATAAACGCCTCGTCAATTCTTTGGCGATGATGAAACGTTGTAGCTTTTGACGGTACGTCAAAAATAAACGAGGCGTAGTATTTGACGTTTGTCTAACATATTTAGACGAAGTTTGGTAAAACCGGGCATTAGTGTTACTACCGTGACCTAAAGTGGGCGAAAGTTGAGCTTGGCGCTGCAAGTGAGTCGCGGACCCTTCGTTCGCTCGAGTGGGTGTCGCGACACCTGTGGCTCTGTAGGCGACCGTGTGAAACACGTCTCAGTAGGACGTGGGCACCACACCTTCGCTTACCAACGCACTGCGCCGTTTGTAACAGTCCAGTGTTTGATGGCAGCCGTAACCTTTACATCTACATCTACATAGATACTCTGCAAATCACATTTAAGTGCCTGGCAGGGGGCTCATCCAACCACCGTTATACTATTTTATCTCCCACTCCATTCTCTAATAGCTCGCTGGAAGAAAGAACACCTAAATCGTTCCGTTTTCGATCTGATTTCTTTTATTTTATTGGGATAGTCAGGTCTCCCTAAGTCAGTCCCACCTGGTGAGGGTCCCACAAGGGGCAACAGTACTCCAGGAAAGAATGCACAAGTGTGATGCAGGCAGTATCTTTGGTGGAGGTGGTGCATTTTCGAAGCGCTCTGGCAATGAAACGTAACCTTTGGTTTGCCTTCGCCATAATATTTTCTGTGTGTTCTGTCCAGTCAAAGTTGTTCGTAGGTATTTGGTAGAATTTACGACCTTAAGGTTTGACTGATTTCTCGCGTAATTGAAGCTCAGCGGATTTCTTTTAGTGATCATGTGTATTACTCCACACTTTTCATTATTTAGTGTCAATTGTCAATTTTCGCAAAATGTAGAAATTTTGTCTAAATCGCTTTGCAGTTGCTTTTCATCCTCTGTTGACTTCACTAACCGATAAACGACAGCATCATCCGCGAACAGTCTAAGGGAGCTATTCAGATTGTCTCCTAAATCGTTTATAAACACGAGGAAGAGTAGGGGACCTATAACGCTTCCCTGTGGAACGCCAGATATCACTTCTGTTTTACTCGATGACTTACCGTCAGTTACAACAAACTGTGTCCTTTCTGATAGGAAATCGTGAATCCAATCGCACAATTGCAGAGATATTCCATAAGAAGAATGTTCAAATGTTCAAATGCCTGTAAATCTATCGGACCAAACTGCGTGGTCATCAATTCGTAGGACAACACACACACCCATGCCCCAGGGAGGATTCGAACCTCCACGGCGAGCAACCGTGCGCTCCGCAGCGAGACGCTTTAGACCGCTCGGCAACTCCACCGCGGCAATAGGTCGTTCTCTTAGAGGTAGTTCATAATATTCGAACAAAGTATATGTTCCAAAATCCTACTGCAAATTGACGTCAATGAGATTGGCCTGTAATTTTTGGGATCACTCCTATTGCCTTTCTTGAATATTGGAGTAACTTGGGAAACTTTCCAGTCTCTGGGTACGGATCTTTCGCTGAGTGATCGGTTGTAAATTATAGCAAAGTACGGAGCTATTGCATCAGCATACTCTGAGAGAAATCTAGTTGATATAACACTTCCACGTAATGTGTGTCTCGTAGTAGCAGCAGCAGCGTCGAGAGACAAACCGATCGGCGACTGTGCAATCACTTTTCGTTTGCCGACCGGCCGTATCAACTGAACATCTTGCGGCGATATCCTGTGGGCTGCCTTGTGTACAATCGGAGCTTCGCTGCAAACAGCGCACGAAGCTGACCGGTGCTTGTCAAACAGAAAACGGAGTCGTCGTTGGCACTATGTATTCACGGGCTTACCTTCTGACATCAGTACTAGCGTGTACAGCTTCAACAAACGAGCAAATACCAATATCGCACAACAAACTCACAAACTTGAATGGCTCGTGAGCAAATAAATCAGATAGCTGAGTAGTTTCATCAAACAAACGCCTGCTTCTTCGTACTAAGTACTTAGTGTTACCATTTTTCTATGTTTTGAATACGAATGCAATAAGAGCATCCCATAAATATAAGGAAGCAATTTTGCAAGAAGTTTGGAGCGTTTTTGTTCTTATAATTTATCGTAGTTTCTCATGATATGCTAATTCTGCGACAGGTGATCAATCACAAATGTTTATTTTAGACGGAAAGTCTTGGTAGAGGTATGCAATCTTCATTGTAAAATTTTAATAATGATTTTAAAAATGCTGGAGATTGCTTAATAATCAAAATATTTTATCAGTAGATTATTTATTTTAAGTTCACAACATGTTTCGGGCGTAGCCCATCATCTGGTGATCGATATTATTATTATAAATTTAGATTTTATGTATTCAAATTTGTCATATAAAATACTGTTGATATGTATTGACAAATAAGAATAAACATCAGTTGTTATTAATAACAGCTGACGTTTATTATTATTTGTCAATACATAGCAACAGTATTTTATATGACAAATTTGAATACATCAAATCTAAATTTATAATTATAATATCGATCACCAGATGATGGGATACGCCCGAAACATGTTGTGAACTTAAAATAAATAATCTACTGATAAAGTCTTTTGATTATTAAGCAATCTCCAGCATTTTTAAAATCATTATTAAAATCACAAAAGTAGCAGATTTTCAGTTCATGCAAGATATAGAGATATTCTAGTCACGCTAGACATTTCATAGACAGTTCATAAGGACAACCGTCTCTTTTAGACTAGTATCATCAGAGTGCTGGATCTCAACATTTGGAAAAGACGAACACATTATTAGCACAGTAAATTACCACCATCACAGATGCGGTTATTCGGTGTAAAATGCTTTTCCAGTTCTCTAACCTTAATGAAATACCAGTGATTCTGAACGCATTGCTTGTTGTGTAACCCTTATTATTATTATTATTATTATTATTATTATTTATTTTTTATTTTATTTTTTTTTATTTTTTTATTTTTTTATTTTTTTTATTTTTTTTATTTTTTTGCTAAAAATATGATTTGATTATCTAAACCAACTATAATTTGTAGCTAGGAAGAAAATCTCTGCAGATGAATAGCTATTCTAACATCGAAATTGTTTAAATAGCTACGTCATATCATCTCGATATTAAAATTTCCGTGTTTTGTAAGTGGATTTTTATATTTATGAGTACCATGAAAATGATTGAAAAATAGAAAGTAGAAATTGCCTCCATCTGAAAGACAAATTTCTCCCGTTTCCAAAAAATGTACGGTTTATTTACATGTAAACAGTTATTATGGTCTTGAACACTCTTTCAAGAAACTGCACACTGACCACGGTGATGTTTCAAGCAAGGAATGTCACCATAATCATTCCATGCCTACCACAATCATGGTAACCATAAAGCCAATACAGGAACCTTGCACATAAAAAAATAGGTAGCAAATGTTTACATGGCCGTGCACAAACCCCTAATGAGAGTGTCAACAACTGCGTGTGGCAACGAGTACCGAGAACAGTGTTTGTTGTGTGGACAGTACTCAAAATAGGTGTGTTAGCTGCTGTTATCTGTTTCAATGATGGTGTAATTATCAGGACAAAAGTAATGCACAAATTAGGCAACCAACCAGGAAATAATATGATAGCTTCTCTGACTGCCATAGATCATCAGCGACTAGTTGAAGCTAAAAGGACTGCAGAAGCAACCACTAAAGAGTCTAGAGTAAGGAAAAGACTCTTGGAAAAATCTGCAGAGGATAAAGAAGCAGCTGGCCAACAAGATTAAGCCACTGGAATGTTCTGAAAGAGGCATACGGTGGGTCAAGAACACATCGAACATTCTTTCCTCATTTTCTCGAAATTACATTTTTAGAACATTAGGTTCATATAGCTTCATAATGGTTTCAGCTATGTTCTCCAAATTTCTCCTAGTCGATGAATGGGGCAGTATATTTGTGTTATGCCTAATACATTTCAGAAATTACCTACATTTGTTATTCTGTATGTAATTTTAACGCTTATTTTTAGACAAAATAGTAATGAAGTGTGATAAAGGTTTTTCTGTTTCCTCTGATATACCCCAAACTACAAAACAAGAGGCATCATGTGCTCCTACGAAAGTTGACAGCTGCCTACCACAGTCTAAAATCTATTAGACTGATAATGCACCATAAAATGGTTCTAGAATGCGAACGTATATTATAGAAACATCTGTTAGGCAAAACACTGTAATTCTTAAACTATAACAGATATTTCAATAAATTTCCTATTACAGCTTGAGTTAATCGCAACTTCCTCCGCATCGCAGATCAAGAGTAATGTGCACCGAAAGCAGGGTATGAAAATGCAGGCCGTTCACTGCCTGATCCCGTTAAGTCGTCTATACTACAAGGAAGAAATTCTAAAATATACAGTTATGTATGTTTTGCTTTAAAATGTTTTTTTAACTCAAGTAAATTAGTTTTATTTGCAGTAGCCTACATAGTTACTCACTTTTTAATTTAGCATCCAGTTCAGTTCTGCCAAATGAGCATTTATGTCATGACATGCCTAACTGATTACGCAAAAGGAAGGAAGAAAGATCAGGTTTTAAAGTTCTGCCGAGATCGTTGTCATTAGAGACGGAGGGGCTGACGAAGATGGCTGCACACATTAACAATTGTATTTTATACTTCAGCCAAAAGGAGAGCTCCTTTAATATTTTTTGTTGTTTTAATTCATTTGAGTGTCCGCCAATGAAAGAACACTGGGTGCGATTAGCCTTGGAGAAGGCTTTCTTTTAAATACTTTTGTTTTAGTTACTTTTGTGGTGTCGCACAAGTACAAAGTGCGCGCCACCTACTTTCGCCGCGCGCCGCCATGCATGCACGGCGCGGCGTTCTTCCGACGACAGCCACGAGCGCCCTCTGGTACAACGCCGCTCGTGGCCACCACTGAAGGACATCGGCCACTTCGCACTTGGCACTTCGGACTGAGATAGCAACGAGTTAGGACCTTCGCAATCAGATAGGCACCAGTGAAGACTTTGCTATTGTACAGGCACTAGGCAGGCCTCTAACAACTATGTATCAACATTCTGCAGTACTATGTAAAAGTTAAGTATTGTTACATTCTGTGCAATATATATCTTTCTAATTTACTCGAGTGTTTATAGTTTCTGGCTGCTCCCTTCCGTACCTGCACCAGCGTGTCGGTCTCATTCCACTCGGCCACCGACACCTACGACGAGGCTGGGACACAAAAGCGGCGACGAAGTCGGGACACAAAAGTGGCGACGAGGAGTGATAGAACCTTGGACCAGCCCGCTTACAGCAGCCAGACAGCAGCAGTCGGAGCACGCAAAAATTGCTCCCGCCCACCCACCCGTATTATAAGATTTTTGGGGGAACATTTTCAGTTACGTGTTTTGTGGACTTTTTTGTTGCAGAGCGAGTCCTCTTTCATATTGCATTTGTGTTTTGTTATAAGTTACTTGTATACGCGGCGCCTAATCGGTCAGCATGGCCACTACCCCGAACCCAAACTTAATGGAAATTATTCAGTTACAGACGGCGCAAATTACCCAGCTTCTCCATGCCGTGTCGCAGTTGACGACACAGGCTGCTCACCAACAACAACAGTCGTCGCATCAGCAGCCCACACCTGCCGCCGCACCGCTTCCGACGTTCCGCCAGTACAACGAACGTGAGGAAGAATGGAGCGACTACTTCGCACAGTTTCAAGAACTCGTCGCGGCTCATCAAATTACAGGTCAGAAAGTGAAGCATCTGCTATTATCTGTGGTGGGCCCCAAAACTTTCGTGTTACTGCAAAAACTATTCCCGCACGCATCTCCTCGTGATGTAGACTTTGAACAAATTGTAGATGCACTGAATGCTCATTATGAGAGAAAAGTTCTTGTAGCCGCTGCACGGTACCGATTTTTCAGACTTAAAAAATCACCCGAACAATCACACCAAGAGTGGATTACGGAATTGAAGGGCTTAACCCGCCAATGTAAATTTACTTGCTCTTGTGGACTTTCGTATAGTGACGTGATGTTGAGGGATGCGATTACGCAGAATATTCAGGACCCCAGAATTAGAGCAGCAATTCTGAAACAGTCTGACCCCTCATTAGACAGTGTACTGCAGCTTATAGAAGCGCATGATACTTTTGACTTAGCAGATGTAGAAATGCAAAGCCACAGTGTTAATTCAGTGCGCCGCAACGGACGCTTTCCTAGCCGTAGTTCTCAGTATAGCACTAGTGATTCTTATTTTTCTACCGGCCGTGCTGAACAGACAGTGAACAGTAGCCAGTGTAAAAGTGCGACGCAAAGGTCGCTCCGTAGTGTTAGACACAGTAATTTGAATAACGGGCGCCAACGCTCATTTCAGAAAAATGTACGTAAATCTTGCCCCCAGTGTGTGTCTCGCCACAAGCGTGCTCATTGCCCTAGTCGCAACGCAACCTGTTATCAATGTGGCAAATCAGGACATGTGCAGTCTGTGTGTATGCAAATTAAAAACTCAAAGAACAGTAACGTTAGAAACAGTGCTTCGCAGAGTGCGAGAACAGTTCATTCTGTAAATGTTATACGGGCTGTGGAATTGAACACTGCTTTCCTTGGTTCTCAATTTCAAGAAGGTAGTTCTGCGCCTATGGCAAAACTATATAGTGCACCACGTAGCAAGCGCCAACGAGCGCGTAAAACAGTGCAACGGAAAAGGGTTCGGGACAAGCAAAATGACTATGAACAGTGCATTCCTGTAGTGAAAATAGTGCCTTCTGCAACTGCTCCTTGTAATAGTGCCCAGTACTGTGTAGCTAGTGACAGTAGACAGCAAGTAGCTACTCAAAAGTGTAGTGCAGTAGTTAGTAAATCTGGAGTAGCTTCGCAGGCTTGCGCGGACGCCGATCCGGCGGTAGTGTCATCTAGTGACAGTGTTGTTAATCCGCTGCGTGCCGAGTCTGCGCCGCTTCCTTCACTACGCGGCCCGCGCAGACGCAGCAAACAAACCGTAGCAGACGTTGCCCACATTCGCGCACCGGTCGTGCGCCAGAAGCACAAGCTGTTTGTTACTCTCTCTATAGAAAATAAGACTGTGCAATTTCAGCTCGATACTGGTTCCGCTGTTACCTTAATTAATAAAGATACTTATGAACTTCTGGGTTCGCCAAAATTGTCGCCGTCACAGCAAGTGTTAACAGCTTATACAGGTGAAAATATTCCCGTGCTAGGAACATGTAGCCTGCCCGCCTCTTTTCAAGGTGTAACAAAAACAGTAGCTTTTGTAGTTCTTCAGGCCAAATCGACACAGAACATTTTTGGACTAGATGCTTTTGACTTGTTTGGTTTATCAATTCAAAGAGATGTGCTTCAAATTTCGTCAATAGTGCCTCAGGATAAAATCAATGCATTGTGTGACAAATATAATGACTTGTTTTCGCCGGAACTAGGTTGTGCAAAAGACTTCGTGGCACATGTAAATTTAAAAGAATCTGCAGTTCCAAAGTTTCGTAAAGCTAGACCAGTGCCTATCGCCTTGCGTGATACAGTTGCCGAAGAACTAAAACGTTGGCAAGATAGTGGGGTGATTTTTCCTGTTTCTGCGAGTCAGTGGGCCTCGCCTATAGTAATTATACCCAAGCCGTCAGGAAAACTTCGTCTCTGTGCGGACTTCAAATCAACTGTCAACAGTCAAACAATTGTAGACACTTACCCCCTGCCCAGACCTGACGAACTGATGGACAAATTAGGACAGTCTCGCTTCTTTTCCAAGATTGATTTAGCAGAGGCATACTTACAAATTCCTCTTGATGACGAGTCAAAAAAATTTTTCGTCATTAATACTCACATGGGCCTTTTTCAATTTCAACGCCTACCCTTTGGCAGTTCTTCCGCCCCTGCTATTTTTCAGCGTTTTTTGGAACAGCTGACAGTTTCGGTACCTTGTTGCTCGAACTATTTAGATGACATTGTGGTATCCGGACGTACAATTGAAGAACATTTAGCAAATCTGGAGTGCCTTTTCAAAGTTTTGACTGCAGCAGGTCTACGTTGCAATAAAGCAAAGTGTTCGTTTTTTCAGACTGAAATAGAGTACCTAGGCCATGTGATTAATGCCCAAGGAATTCATCCCTTACAGTCACATCTTCGAGCAATTAAAGACTTGCCTCCTCCTAGGAATGTGCACGAATTGCAAGCAGTAATGGGAAAGCTGAACTATTATTTCAGATTTATTCCCTATGCCTCTCAGATTGCAGCTCCACTGCATCACTTACGTAGGAAGAATGTTCCTTTTGTATGGTCTAAAGATTGTCAGGTTGCCTTTGACAAACTAAAGTCTGCACTACTCAGTGATGCATGTTTGATTCCCTTTGACCCACAGAAGCCTGTAGTGTTAGCAGTTGACGCCTCGTCGTACGGTCTGGGTGTTGTTCTGTCGCATCGTATTGGATGTCACGATCGTCCTATTGCCTTTGCATCCAAGCTACTGACGCCGACGCAACAGAATTACAGTCAGATAGAAAAGGAGGCCTTAGCAATCATTTACGGCGTCACAAAGTTTCATAATTATCTGTATGGCAGAAAATTCTATTTGTTGACAGACCACAAGCCTCTCACGTCGTTGTTCTCACCCACAAAGCCAATTCCGCCACGAACGGCACAAAAGCTTCAGAGATGGTCCTTGATATTGTCTAATTATCAGTATGAGATTTTGTACCGACCTACCACTAAACATGCTAACGCGGACACACTTTCCCGACTTCCGGTTGGCCAGGATGTGTCGTTTGATTCTTCAGAAATGGCATGTTGTCAGATAGACTCCAGAGATGCTTCCGCTGTCGCAGACTTTCCTTTGAACTCTCGTCGGGTTGCACAGGAAACAGCTGCGGATGCAGACCTAAGTGTGGTAGCACGTTTTGTTCGCTCAGGGTGGCCTGCCAGAGCCAAAGACATTGATCGGCCTCTGGTTCGACGTTATTTTGCACAACGTCATGCATTATCTTTAAGTAAGGGTGTACTGTTGTTGCATACCGACAACGACCAAGCAAGAGTGATTGTTCCTCGTTCCCTGCAACGAGAAGTGTTACGCCTCCTGCATCAAGGACATTGGGGTATTGTTAGGACAAAGCAACTGGCCAGACGTCATTGTACCTGGGTTAGTATGGACGCTCAGATAGAGGACATGACGTCACAGTGTACTGTTTGTGCGGAGCATCAGGCGGCTCCACCGCAACGTTTCTCAGACTGGCCACGCCCCAAGGGACCATGGCAACGTTTACATATTGACTTTGCCGGACCTTTCTGGAATACGCGCTGGTTAATTGTTGTAGACGCTTTCAGCAAGTTTCCTTTCGTGATTGCCATGAACTCAACGACAGCTTCTAGTACAATCAGTGCCTTAACATCAGTGTTTTGCATCGAAGGTTTGCCTGAAACTATCGTCAGTGACAATGGACCTCAGTTTGTTAGTGCGGAATTTCAACAGTTTTGTCGTGTGAATGGCATTCAGCATATCACCACCGCACCTTTTCACCCTCAGTCCAATGGTGAAGCAGAACGTTTCGTTCGAACATTCAAGTCTCACATGGAGAAGATGAAAGGTCAGCACTCCAGGCAGCAAGCTCTTCAAATTTTCCTGTCTACGTATCGGTGCATGCCACGTGACGGCCCGTCTCCTGCCGAGCTGCTACACGGCCGCCGTCACCGCACTCTCCTTCACCTGCTGCAGCCTCCCACGCACCGAGTCGGTTCGTATGGCGCTACGCGTTTTCAGGTTTCCACGCCGGTGCTGTACAGGGTGTTTGCTGGAAACAAGAAGACATGGTTGCCGGGCACCATTCAGCGCGTGCTTGGTCGCAATATGTTTATTGTACGTTCTTCCACAGGGTCGGAGCTGCGGCGCCACGCAAACCAATTGCGCCTGCACAGACCGCGCGATCCTGTCTCCGGTTTCTTGATTCCAGACCCAGTTCTGCGCCAGGGAGCACAACTACATCGTTCGTCCCCGGACTACGAGATCCCTATGGACGTCGACGTACATCCGACGCAGTCGTCGCCGCCGCTGTCGCCGCCGCAGATGACAGCGTCACCGAGAGGGACTCCGGGACCGTGCGGGCCCCCCCAGCTTGGGCCACGCACCTCAGAAGAAGATGACCTGCTCCCTCTGGGCGGGGGCGGGCGCCCTTCCCCAGGTTTCGGCGGGTTCCCTGGAGGATCGCAAGGCGGATGCCGGGGCGCGGACGGCGTCTCGATCCCGGCCTCAGCTACGACGCCCGTCCCACCAGTAACGCCCTAGCTCAGGCCCTCCTCCCAGTGCCGTCGCCGTGGCCCTCAGCCCTACTCCACGACGGCGCGGCGGTTTGGGGGGGAGGGGTGTGGTGTCGCACAAGTACAAAGTGCGCGCCACCTACTTTCGCCGCGCGCCGCCATGCATGCACGGCGCGGCGTTCTTCCGACGACAGCCACGAGCGCCCTCTGGTACAACGCCGCTCGTGGCCACCACTGAAGGACATCGGCCACTTCGCACTTGGCACTTCGGACTGAGATAGCAACGAGTTAGGACCTTCGCAATCAGATAGGCACCAGTGAAGACTTTGCTATTGTACAGGCACTAGGCAGGCCTCTAACAACTATGTATCAACATTCTGCAGTACTATGTAAAAGTTAAGTATTGTTACATTCTGTGCAATATATATCTTTCTAATTTACTCGAGTGTTTATAGTTTCTGGCTGCTCCCTTCCGTACCTGCACCAGCGTGTCGGTCTCATTCCACTCGGCCACCGACACCTACGACGAGGCTGGGACACAAAAGCGGCGACGAAGTCGGGACACAAAAACTTTCTTTTTAAGGTCGTCTTTATTCATTTGTGTGATCAACTATTCCACGAATCATGGGTGAATTTGGCCCTGTATGACACTTTCCTTTAATGAACTTTTCGGTAGCTGTCACCCCTTGGCTGTTCTACCACTGCGAGAACCTATTTAGCTATTTTCTCTTACATACCAAGAAGAGTGCCTTTTGTTTGTTGTCCGCACGTTACTATTGTCTGCTGTTATGTTCCATCAGTGGCTTACTTACAAAAAAGGAAAGAAAAAAAGAACGTCTAATTTATTTCGGAGGTAGCATGTTGTACAAAAATGAAATGATTGAAAAGAAAACAAAAACGAACATACGTTCGCAACGGAAAAAACAACCCGGAAAAACGGCGGAGTAGCTCGTTCCCACGAAAGACAATGTTCCCAGGTTCGAATCCCAGTCTGGCACAAAGTGTTTGAATTTGCCACGAAGTTTCAAAGTTTCATATCAGCGCACTCTCGGCCGTAGAGTAAAAAAATTATTCTAAGAGGAAAACTCCCACACGTATCTACCTTCGTGAAATTTTATACACTAGATCTTCATAACAAGAAGAATACCAGCGTCTACATAAGATTTATTACAGTTCATAGTACAAAGTACTTTACTGTAGACTTGGAGAACGTTTGAACATTCACGATGAAAGCTGGTCCATATGTGTTTTCATTTAGTTGGCTTTTATAATCGGCAACCCACTGTATGCTGTATGGCAGAGGGTACCTTGCCATTAACGTCGTCACAGCTTCACGGATCACTGCGTGAGACTGGAGGAGCAGGTGGACGGAGAGGGGAGAAGGAGGTGGTCACAGGGGGAAAGGGGGGAGGGCAAATAGAGAGAGAAGAGGAGATGAATAGAGGAAATGGAAAGAGAGAGGTGGAAGAAGACCAACGAAAGTATGACACAAAAAATTCCCGGTCCACGTCGTGTTTTCAACTTGAATTACGAGAGAAAATAAGTTTCTAATGTCGACTGTAAGCAAAAAAAAAAAAAAAAAAAAAAAAAAAAAAAAAAAACAGAGAGAGACGTTAAAGATAAGTCATACCTTTATTTTTCTATTTAAATTCCAATTGCATTGAAACATTTCTAAAACTGTTTTATAGGCTTCAAAAAAATTGCCCAGGAAAAGATTAGGGTATTGCATACGGAAGAAGAGTTGAACGGCTATGGGGGAAAGACTACACAGCAGGTGAACGCACACGTGTAAAACACCGATACACCATTGAGAAGAGGTCGACCATGAATATGGCGATGACTTTCTGTTTCGGATTCTGCCGGGGGATGAAACGTGGGTCCAGCATTACACGCCAGAATCGGAGGCCGCATCCATGGAGTGGAAACATCCATCATCACCTGTTAGAAAGACATTCAGAAGTCCTCCGTCTGCAAGTAAAGTGGTATTCGCCGTTTTATGAAACGTAATGCTTCTTCCATATGCAACGCCTTGATTTTTTCCTCGGAGCGGTATGACAATTAATGTCTCAATGTACTTGGAAATTTTGTCTAAATATAAAGATATATCTTATCTTTAACAGCTCATTATGGTTTGTTTTTTTTTTTTTTTTTTTTTTTTTTTTTTTTTTTTTTTTTTTTTTTTTTTTTTTTTTTTTTTTTTTTCAAACGCAACTCTGACCACAGTCGGCAGGAAGAGTTATTTTTCAATTCTTCCTCGTATTATAAGGTACGACGGAGAACTGCAGACTGGGCGAACTGGTTTCGCAATTTGACTGCGTGTGGTATCATTGGTGGAGATTTGTAAGCGGATGACGGCGGACTTTTTGGAGAAGAAATATTATTATTCAAATTTCATGGTTACGGTATATCGCCCCAAATTTTCGACTGGATAGGGGATTTCCTCTCAGAGAGGACATAGTTCGTAGTGATCGATGGTAAGGCATCGACTAAAACAGAGGTGATATCGGGCGTTCCACAGAGTAGTGTTACTGGTCACTCACTGTCTTAATTACGTTTTATTATAATGACTTAGTGCACTTATGCATTGTAAATCGTTTTATATAACAACTATTTGACGTTACAAGGTATGTCTCATCTCTAAATATGACCGATCTTGCTCTTATGGATTTATTTGACGTATCTTCTCGTTTTATTATAATGACTTGCATGTTTTAAATATCCGTTTCTCCTTTTAACAGATTATGGCCTTGTAAAATATTTTATTTGACCTGATGATGCTGACATAGATCAGTGAAACAGGTCGTCATTAATAAAAACTGATGATAAGCGATCTTGGCTATTTTATATCTTTTTACAATAATATAAATAGATCGCCTCCTATAACGTAAACCAACTTATCAGTTTGGTTTGACGGAAGACATCGAAAGAGTCGTAAGAAGGGCCGCTCGTTTTGTATTGTCACTATACAGGGGAGACAGCGTTACGGAAATAATACAGGATCTGGGATGGGAAAAATTACAACGACGACGCTTATAGCTGCGACGTGGGCTACTTCCGAAACTACAATCGCCAGCATTCTCCTCCGAATGCGAAAATACATTGTTGACTCCCACTTACACAGGTAGAAATGATCATCAGAATAAAATACGAGAAATCAGAGCCCGAACGGAGAGATTCAGGTGTTCTTTCTTCCCGCGCGCTATTCGAGAATGGAATGGGAGATAAAATAGTATGATAGTGGTTCGATGAACCCTCTGCTAGGCACTTAAATGTGATTTGCAGAGTATCCCATGTAGATGTAGAAATGCTGTGACGTTGGGACTGTCGTTCGGCTTTTACACGGATCTTGGCCGACGCGGCGCCGTGCTGCGAGAAGAGAGAACGGCTGCCTGGCTGCCTGGCTGCTGGAGACCCCGTGGCGCCTGGGCTGGTGCGGGAGGACGGCGGGCCGCCATTGGCCGCCGGCGGGCAGGCCACGCCCCCTCGCCGGGAGGCGCGCCTCTGTGCCACAGCACAGCCTCTCGTCAGCTCACCTGCTGCTGCTGCTAGTCTCCATTATGTCGGGCCGGACACTCGACGCACCCGTCAAGTGGATAACCACAAACGGTGCATCACCAGTGACAGCAACTGCAAGCTTCATGTGACGACTGCGTTATCATAGTTCAGCGACAAAAAAAAAAAAAAAAAAAAAAAAAAAAAAAAAAAAAAAAAAATATTCCATTGTTTCTAAATCTATCGGATCAAACTGCGTGGTCATCAGTCCATAGCTTACAAACTACTTAAACCTAGGGAAACTAACCTAAGGACAAACACACATACCCATGCCCAAGGGGGGACTCGAACCTCGCCGGCCGCGGTGGCCGAGGGGACTGAGGCGCTCCAGTCACGGTCAGCACGGCCACTACGGTCGGGGGTTCGAATCCCCCCTCAGGCATGGATATTTGTGCCGTCTTTAGTCTTAGGTAGTTCATAAGTAGTTTGTAAGCTTAGGGACTGATGACCCCGTAGTTAAGTCCCATAAGTTGTACAAACATTTGAACATTTGAACTCGAACCTCCGACGGCGAGTAACAGCGCGCTCCGCAGCGAGGTCGCCTTAGACCGCTCGGCTACTCCACCGCGGTGTGAATAATAGCTTTGATGCTAATTAACTTACACTTTGATGCGGTTTCGTTTTAACGGAATGAAAGTTATTGCGGTTATTATAGCTGGTATCATGTAGGAAGGCGCTTCCGCGTATAGAGGCTGAGCGATGGGATAAGCGTCATGAGGAGGAGCTATGGCCGAGAGCCAACAGTGGAGCCTTAGGGAGAAACATTCCGTAACTCGCGGCCAGCCATGCGCCTAACGAATTTACTGGGTGATCAAAAAGTCAGTATAAATTTGAAAACTTGATAAATCACGGAATAGTGTAGATAGAGAGGTAAAAATTTACACACACGCTTGGAATGATATGGGGT
The DNA here is from genome assembly GCA_026315105.1 of Locusta migratoria. Lineage (NCBI taxonomy): Eukaryota > Metazoa > Arthropoda > Insecta > Orthoptera > Acrididae > Locusta > Locusta migratoria. Next base: position 297,337,007 of record CM048744.1, read on the forward strand.
TTTATTAGAAAAAGAAGAAAAAAAAAGTTAAGTTGAAAAAATGTCCGACAGATGGAGCTTTATCTAATCAAAGGAGAAATAATTAGCATAACAAGACAAAACAAAGACGATGTTTTTTACAGGAAATGCTCACTATGTTCACCATCACTCCTCAACAATAGCTGTAGTTGAGGAATAATGTTGTGAAAATCACTGTAAAGCATGTCCGGAGTTATGGATGTTATCTTGCATCATCTTGCATCATCTCTAGAGATGTCGGTCGATCAAGATACACTTGTGACTTCAGGTAACCCCAAAGCCAATAATCACACGGACTGAGGTCTGGGGACCTGGGAGGCCAAGCATGACGAAAGTGGCGGTTGAGCAGACGATCATCACCAAACGACGCGCGCAAGAGATCTTTCAAGTGTCTAGCAATATGGTGTGAAGCGCCATCCTGCATAAAATCGTACGTTCTAGCAGGTGTTTATCAGCCAGGCTGGGGATGATGCGATTGTTTAACATAGCGGCTTACCTCTCACCCGTCATGGTAGATGTGACAAACCGAACCCATACAGTGACTTTCTCGTCGTGAAATGGAGTTTCCACTACAGTTCTAGGATTTTCAGTTGCCTGAATTCCTCAGTTGTGGGCGTTCACAGACCCTCGGGGCGCGAAATGAGCTTCGTCGATCCACAACACGTTACTCAACCAATCGTCATCTTCCGCCATCTTTTGAAACGCCCACAACGCAAATGCCCCCCGCTTCACTAAATCGCCAGGTAACAGTTCATGATGCCGACGGATTTGGTAAGGATAGCATCGGAGGGTATGCCTAAAGTGCGAACCAAACAGTAGTGTATGGAATGCCGGTGCGACGTACGACTGCACGAGCGCTGTCTTCCCCGTGGATAGACGAACCTGTTACAGTCCCCATTTCCTCCTGAACTGTCTCAGCATCATTTCGCCTTGTGCTCGGTCGGCCACTACGGAGTCTATCGTCTAATCAACCAGTGGCTTCGAACTTCGAAATCATTCTTGCCACGGCTGCATTTATTAACGGACCTTTACCCGTTCGAATTCGCTTCCTATGACGATGAACTAGCACATTCCCCATTCTGATAACACAACTTCACTAAAAGAACCTTTTCAGGTAATGTCAAAATGCTGCGACTGCTGGTACATCTGATTCTCTCATTACAGCTCCTTTTGTACACGATTTTCACGCGCAGTCAGTGACGTTTTGCTGTCCAGCGCCATCTGTCGGACATTTTTGAACTTTGTTTTTTAATTTAATTTAATTTTTTTAATCTAATAAAACCCCATGTCATTCCAAGCACGTGTGTCAATTTTTACCTCTCTTTCTACATTATTCCGTGATTTATTAAGTTTTCAAATTTGTCCCGACTTTTGATCACCGGGTATATATTGGCTGCCAGTGCGGTAATGCAGGGTGATTTGCACGACTGAGAATTGGGCCACCTTCCTCCGTTACGCGGACTATAATATTGATTGTGAACTCTATTGCATAAATAGAGAAGGCGGCTAGGGACAAACAAATCTCCTGGTCCTGACAACATCCGCGCACCTCACCTAAATCCCCTACCTCCCAATGCAGTCACCTACCTTACATCCATATACACTCCTGGCTATTAAAATTGCTACACCGCGAATATGACAAGCTAAAGACGCGAAATTTAACCGACCGGAAGAAGATGCTGTGATATGCAAATGATTAACTTTTCAGAACATTCACACAAGGTTGGCGCCGCGGCAACACCTACAACGTGCTGACATGAGGAAAGATTCCAACCGATTTCTCATACACAAACAGCAGTTGGCCGGCGTTGCCTAGTGAAACGTTGTTGTGATGCCTCGTGTAAGGAGGAAAATGTGTACCATCACGTTTCCGAATTCGATAAAGGTCGGATTGTAGCCTATTGCGATTGCGGTTTATCGTATCGCGACATTCCTGCTCGCGTTGGTCGCGACCCAATGACTGTTAGCAGAATATGAAATCGGTGGGTTCAGAACGGCAAAACGTAACGCTGGATCCCAACAGGCTCCTAACACTAGCAGTCGAGATGACAGGCACCTTATCCGCTAGGCTGTAACGGATCGTGCAGCCACGTCTCGATCCCTGAGTCACCAGATGGGGACGTTTGCAAGGCAACAGCCATGTGCACGAACAATTCGACGACGTTTGCAGCAGCATGGACTATCAGTTCGGAGACCATGGCTGCGGTTACCCTTGACGCTGCATCACAGACGGGACATCATGATGGTCGCATCCGTGTTTGGCGACATCGCGGTGAACGCACATTGGAAGCGTGTATTCGTCATCGCCTTAGTGGCGTATCACCCGGCGTGATGGTATGGAGTGCCATTGGTTACACGTCTCGGTCACCTCTTCTTCGCATCGACGGCACTTTGAACAGTGGCCGTTACATTTCAGATGTATCACGACCCTCGGCTCTACGCTTCATTTTATCCCTGCGCAATCTTCCATTTCAGCAGGAAAATGCACGGCCGCATGTTGCTTGTCCCCTACTGCCCTTTCTGGATAAGGAAAATGTTCGACTACTGCCCTGGCCAGTATTCTCCAAATCTCTCACCAGTTGTAAACGTCTGGTCAAAGGCGGCCGAGCAACTGGCTCGTCACAATACGCCAGTCTCTACTTTTGATGAACTGTGGTATCCTGCATGGGCATCTGTACCTGTACACGCCATCCAAACTAGGTTTCACGCAATGCCCAGGCGTATCAAGGCCGTTATTACGGGCAGAGTTGTTTGTTCTGGGTACTGATTTCTCTTGATCTATGCACTCCAATTGCGTGAAAATGTGATCACATGTCTGTTCTAGTATAATATATTTGTCCAATGAGTACCCGTTTATCATCTGCATTTCTTGTTGGTGTAGCAATTTCAGTTGTCAGTAGTGTATAACCAATGCCTCTCCCTAACCTACTTTCCGCCAGCCTGGTAAACCGCTCATGCACAAAATCCAATAAAGACCCTACCCTACCGCAAAGCAACGGTCCAGTCTCACTCCTGTGTTTTCTAGGCAAAGTACTGCAGTGCCTCATCCACAGAACCCTGACCAAATTCCTCTCTGACAGAAACCTACTAACTCCTGAGCAGTGTGGCTTCTGGCCAGAACCAGTACCGTCCATCAGTCCCTCGGCTTGGTAGAGCATGTGTGCTGCGAGAGAGCCAGGAAACACAGTGCGGAAGCAGTCTTACTCGACATAAAAAAAAAGCATTCGACAAGGTCTGGCGTGATAGCTTAATATACAAAATGGCCCAGTCAGACATTCCAGAACACATGATTAGCATGATTGACTCGTTCCTGTCAGAGAAGAAATTCTCTGTCAGGTGCGGCAAGCAGACACGTACGGTCAGGCAGGTCGTGGCGTGGGTCCCACAAGGGTCAGTTCTCGGCCTGTCACTGTACTTGATTTACACCAACGGCATGCGAAAATTGACATTAAATGAACTTGCTCTTTATGCCGACGACACCGCGGTATACAAAAGCAGTAACAACCTGGACTTCATTACTCGAAAGTTTCAGGTACAGCTAGACGGCATCATAAACTGGTATGACGCCTGGAAGGTTAAAATAAATGCAGATACGTCGGCGGCAGTTATGTTTAGGAACAAAATCACACCCCAAACCAAAAAGATGACAGTAGCGGGAAAGGAGCAAGATTGGAGCAATTCTGGCACATATCTTCGACCAGTCCTAGGCAAGAGGTTAACATTTGCGAAACAACTAGGGTAAAAAGCAAAGGTACCACAGTATACCTACAATCGTACAACCTTCTCAAAGACCAAGGCTTGGGAATAAGAACCTTCTATGCTCTATGGTTCTGTTGTCTGGTCCATGACAGCGGACACTCGCCTGGTCAAGCTCCAGACCTTGCAGAACAAAAAATTGAGAACCATTTCCGGCCCAGGCCGCTATACGCCAAACACAGACATAGAAGAACAGTTAGGACAACTATCTATATCAACACTCATTAAGAGTAAGTCTGATGCTCTTTACAAAAGGCTTCCTCTTCGACCCATCAGTGCATTCACCAATTAGGGGCACAATACCCAAACGCCTCAAACAGGAGACCCACACACACTTTAACCAGACAATTTAGGGGCTAACACAGACATGTGAGACACAACCGTCACACAGCAAACACTATTTAGATAACACAAAAAAAGCGATTTTCTTTTCCATTTAAGCCATGCTAGAATTCAGACGGGACAAAGCCCTGTGGTGCTTCAGTGGGGTACAAAAACACTTATATTGCAGTAGCAGATTGACAGTCATCCATTTGACAATGGCGAAAACTCGTGGGCAGTAAGCCACATGACGCAGCTTGAAGCCGCGGCGCAGTGGCCGAGCGCACTGAGGCGCTATGCTCTGTTGCGCGAGGCCGTTCCTCGTCGGGGGTTCGATCCCCCTTCGGGCATTGATGTTTGAGTCGTCTTTAGTATAAGCTAGTTCATAAGTAGTTTCTGAGTTTAGGGACTGATAACCCGCAGTTAAGTCCCTTAAGCTTCGGAAACATTTGAACCAGAGAAGCTTTTATTTATAGCTATCACGTCTTCTATTATTTGAGTAGTTTGGAGCTGCACAACCAACCATTTTACACTGTCATACAATGAAATCACGAAATATTCGATGATTCCCTTCGCTGCACAACACAAAGTGGATTGTTATGCGTTATAATGCAGTTAAACCGGTAAAACCTTATTCAGAAGCAAGAACAGCAAATTACAAAAAAACTAGTCATGGTACCCACTACTGGAAATTCATGGAAAGTTGGGCCAAGGATCATTTCTCCTTTTGCACGACAAGATTTATTTAACAATTACAACAGCAGGCCCCTACAACTTGAAGTTGTAAATCAGATAAATTCCAATGACCGAGCGAAACAAGTAGCCTAAATTTGCAACAGATGCGGTCAACAAGGCTTGCAATAAAACATGCCCAAAATAAATTAAATCTTACTATTTGGGGCCTACATTAAAATACATTAATCATAGTGAAACATTGAATCATACATACGAAATAAAACGTGAAATATCAAACTAGGTAGGAACAGAGTTACAACAACAATATAATAATTAATTAGTTAACGCCTTACTGCCTTACTAAATGGGACCTACATTAAAAAACATTAATCATAGTGAACATTGAAACATACATAGGAAATAAAACATGAAGTCAAACCAGGTGGGAGCAGAGTTATAGAATAACATATATGCATATTTTACGGTCCCACGTACACTGATGCTCACCGGCGCCAACCAAGCAAGGTAAAAGAAGACTATGCAAATGTTTATTGACGGTACCGGGCGGAACCTGTCCGAAAGGAAGAAATACTCAAGATTCCCATACTGCCCGTATCAGCCAGCTAGGCCCTGGGCGCCGAGCACTGCACTGCACCGCTGGGCACGATCAGCCGCCATCGGCTGGCCAGCGACGCCCACATATGGAAAAAAAAAAAAAAAAAAAAAAAAAAACCAGGCACAGATTAACAGCATGAACATATAAAGTTTACAACCTCAACTAAATAAATGGGTAACTGACCCTTATCAAAACAGCCCCAATCTTAACGGCACGAACATATAAAAATCACCAACTCTACCAGTAAAATAATAACTGACAAATCTAGACATCACCTGTCTAAATACTGTCAGGAAGAGCCACGGGTAACAACAACAACAAACTCTTGTAATAGCGACTGTGGCTGTAACCAGATCAAATAAATCCAAGGATGGCGCTCGAAAGAGTGCGTGCTCTGTCAACACAAATGGCCAAGAACTGGAGTAACAGGTATGTCGGGCCAATCATACACACAACGGTAATACCATTAAACAGCTGACACCCACACACGCCCTCAGCGTACCCAACTGTGGCTTTTCTGCAAGAAAACTAAATTAACAGTGCACTGAGTACAATTTCACACACATGTAAATACACTAGTAGAAACACCCAGACAGAATTAGCACAAGTCGGAAGGCACTAGTCAGTGACTAGGTGAGCACATAAACAATCAGCTGCGACTGTTTACATGTTGTTACTACGTACACGTGCACACTAGCTCATCATCAACACTATCGTTACATACCCTTTTCCACTCTCAAACATATGGAAATCACAGCCAGTCCGCACTCTGAAAACTCAGCAGTCTCGGGCTCAGTTACTAGCACTCGAGGAAAATGTGATGGCACATCAACAGACAAGATTGGCCTCTCTTCCTGTCTCTTTCATGCAGGTCTGTTACTCCAACTAGCAGCAATCAAAATCACGGCTCCAGAGATCCCGACGTCGCGGCCGAAGTTCGCACTCGCGCGACCAGCCAGAAACAACGACGTAACAACTCTTTCGTGTTGTTGAACATATTACACGTGGATGCAACACAGGCCTCGAGAAAGCCTTCGATCGACTGTGGCACAACGGCCTTATACGCAAACTCAAGGATGCTGGGTTTCCCGACGGACTCGTACGTTTCATAAACTCATACCTCACCGACACATGTTTCAACACTGACATTCAGGGCAAACAGTCAACACGACACGGTATACAAGCGGGAGTACCCCAAGGCAGCATCCTGGGGCCCCTCCTGTTTAACCTCTACATTAATGACTTTCCAACCACACATAACACGACGGTCGCAATCTACGCTGATGACACCGCCATCCTAGCGCAAGATTGGAAACCGTCGAACATTAACTCACGATTAGAGACTGTGTAAGAGTACACCTGTCGCTGTATCTTACAGTTTGATTTAACGTAATGTGTATATTGTCTTAAATTTGTTCATTTCACGTATTTTCATTTCTTGTGTGACGTCATTTTCTATATTGAATCATTTAGTGTAAACATATACCGTATGTGTAAACTCGTATGAATTCACGGACATTCTTATGCTGTAAATTGGCAATGTGCCAGAGAAAATGTTGAACCTGTTGTAAAGACTGTCTTTGGTACAGAAGTAGTAGCTGTGAGTGTCGCGCTGCTGAAGCAGTCGCGGAGCGGACTCGCTATAGTAAACACACAAATGTTTTGTTGATGGTGCAGAGGCACGGTAGGCGCAGTGTGGCGCGAGTTTAATCCAATTGCAAAAAGCATGAGAGGCGTACTGTTTAATGTATTGAAGGAAGTGCGAAATAAGTTTATTTATATTCGAAACTGATCACAATAATGTTTTTTCATGTGTGCAAGATAAGTAATTGTTTGGTTATAAAGTCTATTGTCACCGAGAGTGATCGTTGTTGTAATTGCGGAGATTGTAAGGCGTATCGAGATGATATCAATGCATGGAGTTTTCATCCTGACGAGCTGAACAAAGAGTTGTCGATAAAAATATTTTGAACCAGCAGTAAGAGTACCTACTGTAATCATACCTGTCTTGTATGGACTTCACGACGAAGACGACGAAAACAGATGAGTACTATTGTATCATTTTATTTTGTATGCATGTATATGTAGTGTCAACCCAATCAGAACTTTGGTTCAATTATATATGACTTATTTGAAACCAGTCTTAATTTTGTAAGTAGTTGTAGTCACCCCATTATCACCATTATAGATTATGTTGATAATGCAAGCCTGTACATTGACTAACAAGTTCAATCATTTTCAAAGTAATTACGATAAGTTTTAAAGAAATTGCTAGACGAGTTAAAGAATTTATAAACGTGTTACAACCAGAGAGACTAGTAATTAAAGTGCAGTGCTGTTCTAAGTTTTGCAACCAATTATTATGCCAAAGCTTTTAACTTGCTAGAGAGTTTGCACGTAAAGTAGAGTTGGTTTCATTTATATAGAAAGTAATGAGGCTAACAGTATTCAAAGTATTATAGTAGTTTTACCAGACTTGACGAAAGTAATTTGATGAAATACATTAAATGCCAGACTCTGCTCAGTCAGTTACACGCGTACGCTACCCAGGCACTGGAACCAATTAATCAAAAAAATAGTTCACGTAAAGTTTTATAAGGAAGTTGAATGCTTTAAACAATATTATCAAAATTATTGAGAACTTTGACTGTAGTATTTGTGAAGCTCATTGCACCACGGAGTTTCACAGTACTGAGATATTATCATTGTAATCAGAGTCTATCAGCTATTACGATTTTGATTATAACACGAACACGCCATCACCACTACATGAATTCTGACACATTTATTAATGAAGTTGTGCTGTTCGTGAATCGTAAGAGGTGCTGGTTGGAGGCTGTAGTCAATGCTAAGTCAGGTAGGGCCAAGCTTAATTAATTACCACAGTGACTGTATCAAGTTAATTAATATCAATTTTTTATTTATCCAAAATTTTAACTTTCACTGCATAAGTGTTGCTGAGACCCATTGGTTGTGATTTGCTGCAACATTCAATAACGAAATTATTATTGCTACGGCATATCATTACGCATTCTGAATTTTGACTTTTTTTTTTTTTTTTTTTTTTTTTTTTTTTTTGACGACCTCCAACAGGCAATCTTCTTACAACTGCACTCAATACTCCGGAGCCTTGGTTGGAACGATTGCGTGTGAAAGTAAACGTTAAAAAGTGCGAAGCAGTATTGTTCACTAAAAGACCGAAGCACAAAAACCGACACTGCAGACCAGTTACATTACACACACGTCCAATACGTTTCTGTTAGAAAGTCAAATAACTAGGTGTCTGGCGGAAACTCACATGGGGGCACTACATACAACACATGACCAACCGGGCAAACGGGAGGCTCAAACAACTCTATCCAATGCTCAACAAGCAAAGCAAACTGAATAGACGGGTGTCGAGGAACACATACGCGACACTTGTGAGACCTCTGAAGACGTACGGTGCTTCATGCTGGGCTTACGCAGCACCGACACGGCTGCGCCGCTTGCAGCTCAATCAGATCAAAGTACTACGCATTACAAGCAATGCTCCACGCTACAAGCGCACAGCGGATCTTCACCGTGAATACCGCCTTGATACTCTCACGGAGGTATTCAAAAAACACGCCGCACGACTGTACAAAAATGGTAGACACTCGAACAACCCCTCCATCCTTAATCTGGGTAACTACGACCACAACCATACGTGGAAGCACAACCGACCGAAAGCACTCTTTCTCAGGAATAGATAAAAAAAAACCTATGGTAAGCCTTATAGATGCAAACAAAACCATTGTTCATCGAACCCCTGCATCACAGCACAACTGACTGGCAACGCCAAATGAGCTATCTCCGCCGACAAACCGGCAATCGCAGGGAACATGAACAAGCACAAAACACAAACAAATCCCACACTAACCCATACACTTAGAGCCCGATCTCAAAATCGACCACTTACCTGTCAATCTTGATTGTTGCAGCCAGCCGCCGCTGATGATGGCCCAGGAGACATCCCCAGTGCAGCTGCAGAGGGGCGACTCATCCGACCGCAATGAAAATGGTACCGAGCTTGCACGATACCCAAAACTAACATAACCACACCCTTGCACGATCTGTCGCAGATAGCAAGAATCCGCTACTGCTCTTACTACCCGCTCCTGACTGTCGCAGAGGTTTTTTTTTTTTTTTTCCCTTGGCATTTGCCTTGGCACTTTTTTCCTTCCGCTCTTAAAACCGCTCTTGTTTCAAAAGCTTTCGACCACTTCTATCATCCTGATGTACCGTATTAATGGGTAATCCTACCCACACGTGCGGCACACATCACAGTACCCGCTCCTGTGACTCCCACACTAGACATATTAACACTTGCAGAGGTGACAGTAGAACTATTGAGTTGGTCACCATGCTAGTGCGAGTGTGGCGGGACTCCACTCCTTTATATATTATATATAAACCTCTCTGACGTGATCCAACGACCCTCTCTCGTCCGTCCGTCACCACAGACATACATTACTAGACTAGCAAAATAGCCTCTGTGACTGAAGCTTGGTGCCGCCATCTTGCCTCACTTCACGTCAAAAAGTTTCCGTACGGCACTACTATGATCTTCTGACACGATATGACGTTGTGAGCTTTACTATTTGGTATGAACATGATTTGCATTTGAGCTAACACTTCCGCATTTTCGAATCGTGTTATGAGAACATGTTATGTACAGTTAAACATGAACATTAACATCTAGGGAAAGACTTTCTACCATGTTGTTGTGTTGCCAACATAATCATGAGAGGTCGGCGGGATTATAGGTAAAATTTTACCGTTACGTGCAGTTATAGCAAAAGTAGTTATCTGAAAGACACTAACAAGAACAAAGCTATGTGTTATCCACGACAAATAATACATGTATAACGGTCATACTATTAAAAGAAAAACCGAATTTGATCGAAACTGGAAACAGATTAATAAAAACAGGAAACGCGACTCATTAGTTTGTGCGTCAAAGCAGACAATAGATCTCGTAAGAACTCTCGAAAGAATAAGGGTACGCTTTTATAAAGACCATACTACTGAAAGAAAATCCTAGGTTGAATGAAATTGGTAACAGAATAATAATAACAACAAATCAATGCATCTCATTACCGAATATGTTCAAGCTTAATCGAGCTTAAAAAATTTCAGCCATATACAGAACACGAATTTCCTACATGTCAAAACTCTAAGGACAGCATAATTAGTCAGTTTATCCGTGTTTTTACGACTGTTTTCTGTAGTAACTCACACGACTGCTCGCACTTTATAGTATAGAAATATGGCGGCGAGACTTCACTGACACCTGTATACGGCATTGCCAGTCTAGTAATGTATGTCTGTGTCCGTCACGAGGCATCGAGCTCAGGCAAAGATAACACAAGCAGTCGCGAACATCGATACACGAACCGCATCGGTTCACAAAGCATACTACAGTGTCGTCGGATTGGGATTCAAAATGGCGGACCGTTAAGCTCGGTATATGTAGTGCTTTAGTGATAATCTTATTACAAACCTAGCTTTCACCGCGGCCTCCAGACAGTAATCGGAGCTACGCACAGCCCGACTAGCGAAGCGGAAATCCCTGAGGAGGCAAGGTCAGCACCGCAGGGGGCGGCATAACCGCAGGGCCCGATCTCGATTATTTATAGCGAAGAAGCCACCACAATGCGACCTGGTAGCGTCGACAATCGACAAAGGGCGTCGGTCGCGCACGCTGGGGGACGGAGGATGAAGACGGGGCTCGACCGGGAGTGTAGTGTAGTGGAGTGTAGCGTGGAGTGTGGAGCCGTGGGCGGCGGCAGCTGGTGGGCGGCAGATGCGCCGCCCCGCGCCGCCCGCGGGCCCAGCGCGCCGCGCCGCTCCCATAATCCCACGCGCCGACTTGCGCCGCGCAGAGCGGCATCAAAGCGACGCGGCGGCCGCGCGGGCGAATTTTATCGGGCTCTATTGAAGACGCGCGTCCCCCGTGTTTGCTTTGGGGATCACGGGAGCCCTTTTTGTCGGCGGCGCCCCTCCGCCACCAGCCGGGGATTACACGGCCGGCCGCTCGATAGCGCAGCCAGAGTCCCCTCCCCTCCCCTACCATCAACTCCTCCCTCCCTCCCTCCCTCCCTCCCTCCGTCCACCCGTCATCCGTCACGCTCCTCCGTCCGCGCCTCTTCATTCGCGACAACGCGAGAGGGGGGTCCGCTCGACTCGCTTCTTGCACTGCGTCACGTCCAGTTGCCGCTGTCTTCGACACTGAGGATAGGGACGCGGTCTATCACGACGTTCAGCGATCGTGCTTTCGTTCAAATGTTTGTAAAGGCTATGGGACTTAACTACGGGGTCATCAGTCCCTAAACTTTTTATGAACTACTTACGAACTAGGACGGCACAAATATCCATGCCCGAGGGGGGATTCGAACCCCCGACCGTAGTGGCCGTGCAGACCGTGACTGGAGCGCCTCAGTCTCCTCGGCCACCGCGGCCGGCGCGTGCTTTCGTCTCGACCGGCGGCGATACGGCTGGGACGCACACAGAGCGATGTCTGTACCAGCCATGGACGGGACACCGGAAAGCCATATATCAAAACTTTGACTGGAGAGAACACATAGAAAATATTGTGGGGAAGGCGAACCGCCGGCCGCGGTGGCCGAGGGGACTGAGGCGCTCCAGTCACGGTCTGCACGGCCACTACGGTCGGGGGTTCGAATCCCCCCTCGGGCATGGATATTTGTGCCGTCCTTAGTGTTAGCTAGTTCATAAGTAGTTTGTAAGCTTAGGGACTGATGACCCCGTAGTTAAGTCCCATAAGTTCTCCAAACATTTAAACATTTTTAGAAGGCGAACCAAAGGTTACGTTTCATTGGCAGAACGCTTCGAAGATGCGCCAGCTCCACCAAAGAGACTGCCTACATCACACTTGTGCGTCCTCTCCTGGAGTACTGTTGCCCCTTGTGGGACCCTCACCAGGTGGGACTGACGGAAGATATTGAGAAGGTTCGGTGAAGGGCAGCTCGTTTTGTTTTATCACGTTACGGGGGGGGGGGGGGGGGAAGCGTCACGGAAATGTTGCACGAATTGGGGTGGAAATCATTAGAAGAAAGACGTTGTTCATTGCGGCGTGATCTGTTTGTGAAGTTTCCATCACCGGCTTTTGCTAGCACCCACCTACTTAGGGAGACATGACCATCCCAATAAAATAAGAGAAATCAGACCGAAAACGGAACGATGTTGGGGTTCTTTTTTCCCCGCGCGCTATTAGGGAATGGAACGGTAGAGAAAAGTTAAGGAAGTGGTTAATGAACCCTCTGCAAGGCACTTAAATGTGATTTGCAGAGTATCGATGAAGATGTAGATGTAGAGTCTGGAAGGAGGACACGTGCTCTCCTACCAGACATCCAGGAAATACTGAAAATGAGACACTTCAAGTCATCCAAAGGAATGTTGCACTTTCTCACGGGCCATGGACCCTATCCGACATATCTTTGCCGGTTTAGGAAACAGGCGACACCAGCTTGTGTCTGTGGAGCTGAGGTGGTATCGCCCGGTCATATCATACACGAGTGTCCCGCATTTGACGACGTGGTTGCGGACTTAAGAAGGGCACTGCCCAGCAACAACGCATAGGAATTAATAAGGGCCTCGGACACTTTCCAAACACTTGACACAATTGCAAACAACATCTCACGCAACGTGCTACGAGACTTCTTGCTAGATCATCACAGCAACACCCACATCCGCCCCGTGAAAGTAGTGTCTTTACTGCAGAGCTGGTCACCATCCTAAAGGCTCTAGAACATCTCCGAGCCTGCCCCAGGGGGTCATTTTTCATCTGTAGTGACTCCCTGAGTGGCTTGTAGGCACTCGACCAGTTCTTCCCTCAACACCCATTAGTACAGCCCATTCAAGACATTGCTTACTCTCTTGGCAAATCTGGCCGCTCTGTGGTCTTCCTGTGGACCCCTGGCCACGTCGGTATACCGGGGAATGAACGTGTTGACCAGTTGCCCAAACAGGCCACCACTGTGCCACCTTTAATCATTGGCCTCACAGAATCGGACCTGAAGTTAGCACTGCACAAGAAGGTGCGTGAGGCTTGGAGTGCTGAATGGTCTACCACGAGTGCAACGAACAAGCTTCGAGCTATCCACAACTCTGTGGAAGTCTTCTCTGCGGCACACACGTCGAGAGTCGGTTGTCCTCTGCCGCCTCCGTATTGGGCATACCTGGCTGACCCATGGCCCTCTCCTCCGCCGTGAGGCCCCACCTGTGTGTCGGTGTGGAGCAGCGCTGACAGTCGTCCATCTTTTGATGGACTGCCCAGTTTTAGCCAGCTTGCGGCTGTCTTTTAACTACCAGACGCGCTAACCTTAGTTTTAGGCGACGATGCCTCCACGGCTCATTCTGTTTTAAGTTTTATTGGCGCAGCTGGTTTTTACAACTCCATCTAGTGGTGGGTGCTATAGCCTGATACCTCAGGTCCCCACCTATCCAGCGCTTTTAAAGACCTTTTAAGGCCCTTACGTTCACTACCTAGGGGATTTTAGAATGTGCAGAATGTCTGGCTCATCCTGTTTTATCTCTATGATCGGCCAGCCATAGTGCTCTGCTGTCAGGTTTCAGTGGAGTTAATGACTTTGTTTTACCTTGTGTCTCTTCGTTTTGAGTTGTTAGCTTCTTGACCATTGTCAGTCTGTCCCTTTTTAAGTTTTTATTTTCGGAGCTTTGTATTTATTTTTTACGTTCCTGACAGTGGACTCTTCGCTAGGAACAGGGGACTGACGACCTAGATGTTTAGTCCCCTCAAAAACAAACAACAACAACATCCTCGTATTTCGGGGGTTAGATGTGGCCACACACCGATACAGACCAGACGCAGAGTAGTATAGAGTAGTAACTTAGTTAGTAGGTTAACACTTTTGCGGGGGTATTTCTTTGTGAGGGGCTGTGGCGACAATAGGATTGGCCGCCCAGTACCAGGGGCATGCTCACTGGATTTCCCTCAGTGAGCTGGCCACCTTCAAGTAGGGTTGTACCGACTGGCACACCTGTGACGCCACAGCAGTAGCTTAGTAGGGGCAGTAGTAATAACAAAGTAGAGTAGCACAAAATCAAAACACAAGGTTGACCAGTGGTTTACATTCAAACAATAATAAGTAATAGCCCCTAGTAATAATAGTTGAATATTGTAATATTAAGACCCAATTTTAATATAGGTGATGGGTTGTATGTATTATTGAAATAATAAAGACATTTTTAAAAAAACTTAACTACAAGTAAGTGTAGTGTAACCACGTAACTAGAACCATTCACGAACACCTCAAATGTACTGCAGTTAATTCAAAGTCTTGGGCCGCCCAGTGCCAGGGGCACGCTCACTGGGCTTAGCTCGGTGGGCAGGCCTTCATTATAGGAGTAGGTTTGTAACCCAACTGGCACACTTGTAACGCTGCAGTCAGTCACTGTTTGTTTGTAATTTGATCAGTAGTCTCTAGTATTTGTATGGCTAGTGGGTTAAGAGATTAACAAACATTGTAACTGTAATTAAATGTAGAATGAAACAACCCAATTTAATTTTAAGGTATTGGGTTAATATGTAGTAATTAAATAATAAAGAAAATAATTAAGGACAGGGACGCGGTCTATCCCAACGTTCAGCGATCGTGCTTTCTTCGCGACCGGTGGCGATACGGCCGAAATATCGTTAATATGAATATATTGTGGGGATTGTTGTTGTCGTTGTTGTTGTGGTCTTCAGTCCGCAGACTTTTTCATGCGGCTCTCCACGCTACCCTGTCCTGTGCAAGCCTCTTCATCTGAGAACACGATCGGCAACCTACATCCTTTTTAATTTGTTTACTGTGAAAGGGAAACCTACGTTTTTAGCGTTTGTCCATTTGGAGAAAGCTTTTGACAATGTCGACTGTAATACACGCTTCCAAATTCTGAAGGTAGCAGGGGGAAAATATAGGGAGGGAAGAGTTATAGAGTTATACTCAATCCTTTGTGTGTGTGTGTGTGTGTGTGTGTTAGGGCGCACAACTTCTCAGGTCATTAGCGCTCAGAGCACAGAGCAGAACAGAGATTTGCTAGATCTCGAAAAAAATTTATAACTGCCAGAGAGGAGAGTATCAAGAGAAAGCTAAAACAGAAGGATAAAAAAACACACAAATATAAGGGTTAAATATCCTTTAATAAATTAGCCATGTTGATAAAATGCAAAATTCGAGCAGCTGCTCGTTTGTCCTCAGCTAAAAGTTCCTCCAAAGTAGACGGCAAATTAAGGGCAACACGGAGATCATTAAAATTAGGACAAGACAGTAAAACATGTCGTACCGTCAGCAATTCACCACATATGCACAGCGGTGCAGGGTCAGCGGTTAGCAAATGACGGTGGCTAAATCGGCAGTGACCCATCCGCAACTGGGCCAGGATGACCTCCTCTCGCCGAGAGGGGCGTGAGGAGGTCCTCCAAGAGGTCGGGATCGGTTTTACAGTTCTCAGTTTATTGTTGTGGAGCGAGAACCACGACCTGTGCTATGACAACACAATACACCGGCGAACAGCCCGTTGAATATCGTCTGATGGGACGCAAAACGTAGCCATGCGAGAGAAAGAGCTGCTGCCATATTCAATCTATACAGAAACCAGACAGCGGTTATTACAGTCAAAGGGCAAGAAAGGGACGCAGAGGTTCGGAAGGCAGTAAGACAGGGTTGGAGCCTTTCCCCAATGTTATACAATCTGTACATTGAGCAGGCAATGAAGGAATGGAAGGAGAAATTTGGAGAGGGCGTTAAAGTGCAGGGAGAAGAAATAAAAACATTGCGATTTGCCGATGACATAGTAATTCTGTCAGAGACCGGAAAAGATCTGGAAGAGCAATTGAATGGAATGGACAGTGTCTTAATAGGAAGATATAAGATGAACATTAATATGAGTAAAACGAAGGTAATAGATAGAAATGTCAGAAAATCAGGCGATGCTGAAGGAATTAGATTAGGTAACGAGACAATAAAATTAGTAGATGAATTTTGTTATTTTGGTAGCAAGATAACTTCTGATGGCCGAAATAAAGAAGATATGAAATACAAAAAGGCTTTGGGAAGAAAAGCGTTTTTAAAGAAGCGAAACGTGTTAACATCCAATATTAATTTAAATGTTAGAAAGTCCTATCTGAAAGCATTTGTCTGGAGTGTAGCATTGTATGGGAGTGAAACGTGGACGATAAGGAGTTCAGATGAAAAGATGATAGATTTCGAAATGTGGAGCTACAGATGAATCTTGAATATTAGATGGGTAGATCACGTAACTATTGAGGAGATTCTTAACAGAATTGGGGAGAAAAGGAGTTTCTGGCATATCCTGACTAAGAGAAGGGATAGATTGGTTGGACACATTCTGAGACTTCAAGGAATTGTCAATTTAGCATTAGAAGGAAGCGTGCGGAGTAAAAACCGTAGAGGGAGACCGAGGGACGAATACAGTAAGCAGATTCAAAAGGATGTAGGTTGCCGGACGTATTCTTAGATAAAGAGACTTGCACAGGACAGGGTAGCGTGGAGAGCTGCATCAAACCAGTCTGCGGACTGAAAACCATAACAACAACTGTATTCTTCACTCGTCTTTACGATTTTTACCTCATACGCTTCCTTCTAATGCTAAGTTGACGATTCCTTGATGTCTCAGGATGTGTCCCACCAACCTATCACTTCTCTTAGTCATAATATGCCAGAAACTCCTTTTCTCTCAACTTCTTCTGAGCACCTCCTCATTACTTACGTAATCTACCCATCTAATCTTCATCATTCGTCTGTAGCACCACATGTCAAAAGATTCTATCATCTTTTTTATCTGAACTCCTTATCGTCCACGTTTCACTCCCATACAATGCTACACTCCAGACAAATGATTTCAGAAAGAACTTCCTAACATTTAAACTAATATTGCATGTCAACAAAATTCGCTTCTTAAGAAACATTTTCCTCCCCATACCCATTCTGCATTTTATATCTTCTTTACTTCGGCCTACAGAACTTATCTTGCTACCCAAATAACTCATCTACTACTTTTATCGTCTCATTACCTGGTAAAATTACTTCAGCATCGCCTGATTTCCTGACACTAAATTCCAATACCCTCGTTATGCTCTTGTCATTGTTCATCTTGTATCTTCCTTTCTCGAGACTGTCCATTCCGTTTAATTACTCTTCCAGGTCCTTTGCTGTCTCTCGCAGAATTACTATGTCATCCGCAAACCACAAAGTTTTTAATTCTTCTTTCTGGACTTTAGTTCTCTCTGAAAATGTCTCCTTGCATTTCTTCACAGCTTTCTCAATGTACACATTGAACAACATTGGGAAAACGATACAATCCTGTCTTACTCCCTTCCCAACCACTGCGATCCTTTAATGCATTCCGACTGTAATAATTGCTGTCTGGTTTTTGTATAAGTTGAATGTAACTCTTCGATCCCCATATTTTACCCCTGCTACCTCCAAAAATTGAAAGAGGGTATTCCATTCAAAATTGTTAAAGCTTTCTGGAGATCCACAAATGCCGAAAATGTAGGTTTCCCTTTCCTTAAGAGTGCATTCCAGTCATTCAGTCGTATCTCCTATCTCATCTTCCGCTAATTTCTCTTCCATTTCTAGAATACGGCATTCAACCTTATTTCCTTTGTATAGTCTCTCTTCTAAGGTAAGTCGTAATGTGAGTGTTGCCTCGCGTGTTGTAGGGGAACGACGAGATTATATTAAATTGATTTCAGTTGTCGTTGGTTGACAATTATTCTTGTCCATGTCGGACTTTATCTCCTCGTCGTCAACTCACGCACAAAATAGAATATCAAACTTCTTGAAAGCTCAGAAACACTGAAGCACAATCGAGATTCTTGTACGAGATGGAAGAGTAGTATTCCAATCAAGTACCAAAGAAGTCATATGCCAACAGTAATCTGGAATTTAAAAAAGAATCGGAAATAAACTTCAAATAAATATTCTGGTGGTTTTGTTATTGATACGAGAGCTATTAAGTCACCTCTTCTTAAAATCATTCATATAAAATATCGACTTTTTCACTTCAAATCCTAGAGCACTGTTTTCACGTAAACAATAAATTTATGTTCTTCACCAAAGAAAATTTTCTCAAAATTAATAAAGTAAATTCAATTATGACTCTTGAAGTGTGATTCTTCATAAAAGTATTAATAAATCAGCCCTATAATTGTTGATACGACCTTTTCCAACACACGAGTAACTTTCGTAGCTGTGTCATATACAAGTGAACTCATCGGAGTCATAACACCTGCTAACTTGAAGTCCTGATAAAATTTTACATGCATATTGTTCGACAATATCAACAATTGATTTATATAGTAGCGGCTAACGTCAACTGCAGAGCGCCGCATCTTCTTCCGAGTCATGGCCGTCGACCCGCGACATCAAGTGACCGGCTGTTTGCTCTTTGACGGCCGCGGGGGCCGAGGGGACTGAGGCGCCCCAGTCATGGTCTGCATGAGCACTACGGTCAGGGGTTCGAATACCCCCTCGGGCATAGATTTTTTTTGCCGTCCTTAGTGTTAGCTAGTTCATAAGTAGTTTGTAAGTTTAGGGACTGATGACCCAGTAGTTAAGTCACATAAGCTATACAAACATTTTTTGTTTGCTCTTTGGTCTCGGCCGCGAAGATGCCCTCGTAGGTTGAGCCGCCGTCACCGCACATGAAACACGAGACTCACACACAAAACTTTTAACACTCACATAAACAAGTTTATTAACAGAAAAAATTATTAATAACAATGTAAATAAATATATAGTGGCCTGCAAAACTGAGTAGTAACAGGGATAATGTCTCGTCCCACTACACGATATAACTGCAAATGTTATTATTAATGTTATCATTATTTTATAACTCAAAATGGAGGAATTCCAGCTCTATTTTCCAATCATTTAAGTATTTACAACGTAACAGCAGAACCGACAATTACTTTTTAATATAGAGGCTTAGGAAAATATTGATTGTTGTCAGCGATGTCGCTTCTCCGTTTCCTCCGTAACACAGTGGTAGAGTGCCAGCCTATGATTCCTGAGGTCGCGGGCTCGATCCCCGCCAGGTCCTACGATTTTTATCTGCCACTTTTCTCTTATTTCACCTCTGGCAGTGTTGATGATGTGAAATATATCGAGTAGCACCGTGGTTCGTAATCTACGTTAGACTGTAGATATGCTTATCGGAATGACAAAAACTGTTGGGAAAAATTGAAGTTGAATGTCGACTCATAGCTTTCTTCGAAATCAAGTGTTTAAAAGTGCTAATGAAGGAGCTTGATCCGCTGAGCGTTTATAACAAAAATGAAGGAATCGGATAGACAGAACTGTCTTACCGACTGACTTTAGTTCACATGGGTCAGTCAGTTCGAAAGTCGGAGGAAGGCAACGACACAACCACCTCCCAAACAGGACCATGCCTAGTGAAGCAGTCCAATGTCCAAACCAGTCTTTGCATTGTTGCCTGCTTTACCTTACCCTCTCACTCTTAAAGTACGGTTGGTAACTGTCAGTGATCTCTTATAACTACAGAGATGACTGGTAAGTCTTGAAACCTCTTTTGTTGGTGTTGCTCTTTGTCCTTTCCTTTCCATTCTTTCCTTGCCATTCATTCCTTTCCTTTCATAACCTTTCCTTTCATTTCCTTTCCTTTCCTTTGATTTTCACTCATTTCCTTTGATTTCATTTCGTTACCCTTTTTCTTCAACATCTCGCATGGTTGAGTGGTAGAGCCTTGGTTGAAACGAATATCGAAAAATCCCCAAAATGTCTACTATAATTAACAGTTTCAGTTAATAACATATCAACAATTAAATGCTTCAGGAGACGATAAGATGCAAGAGATGTACTTAAACCTAGCGTAATGAATAGAGCAATGAATTTATGAAGGTAATGGTCAGATAGTGAACTCCTGTGTATACGAAAGGGAAAAGGACGGGCTGACATAATTAGAGAGCAATATCATTGACATTTAGTTTGCTGTAGAATTCTTGAACATATTCTCAGTTCTAATACGCAAAACCTTGAAGAAGCATTGATCGTGTGAAACCGAGTTTGCGCTTTTCTCTTGTGACATCTTGAGTGCTCTGAATGAAGGGCAACAGGCAGATAGCATATATCTCGTTTTTCGAAAGGCGTTAGACATGGTGTCGCACCGCAGACTGCTATCGAAGGTACGAGCTTATGGAATAGGTAGGACCTAACCAAAAATGGCGGTGGCGAGTTTTCATCAGAGACTAAGGTATTATTAATGCTGTGCTCCAGGAAAGTGTGTTAGGATCGTTATTACTTTCTGTCTATATGAATGATGTAACGAACAGAGAGTTGCAATCTGCGGCCGTTTGCTGTTGATGCTGTGGTGGTGTACAGGAGAGTGTCGTCATTCAATGACTGTAGTAGAATGCAGGACGACTTCAACTGGCGCTAAATGTAGAAAAATGTAAGGTGATGCAGATGAGTAGGAGAAACAATCCCGTGATGTAGGAATACAGCATCAGTAGTGTACTGCTTGACAGAGTCGATATAGGGACAGTCGTGTGGAAGGCGTATGGTCGACTTCGATTGAGAATTTTGGGAAGGTGTGATTCGTCTGTAAAAGAGACCGCAGATAAAATGCTAGTACGACCACGTCTTCAGTATTTCTCAGCTGTTTGGGAACGGTCTAAAGGAGGACATAGAGGCAGTTCAGAGGCAGGCGGCGAGGTTTGTAAACTGGTAGATTCGATCACTGCGCGAGTGCTACTGAGATGCTTCAGGAACTCAAATGGGAGTCTCTGCATGGAAGACAACGTTCTTTTCGAGAAACACTGTTGAAGAAATTTAGAGGGTCGGAGTTTGAGGCGGACCGCCATCCTACATTTCGCGTAAAACTAAAAAATATCAGACAGATTTAGGATTTGTAAAGATGCATACAAGCATTTGTTTTCCCCTCGTTCTATATGTGAGTGGAACAGGAAAGGAAGTAACTAGTAGTGGTACTAGGTACCCTCCGAAACTCTCCTTCCGGTGGATTGCGGAGTATGTACAGTGGTGGACAAAATAATTCAGACACTGGGAATAATCAGAGAAGTAAATCTTAAATATGTTTTGAACTCAAAAAATATATTTTATTCTCTTGTGTAATACATATGTCAATCTGAACATGTGCAGAACAACAAACAACAAAACACGACTTAGGCAAGAAAGAAAAAACTAAAATAGAATTATACGATGGGTGAAAGAAATCACACAGTCAGCAATCACTATTTGGTAATGCCTCTCTTTCTCTGTATTACAGCCCTCAGTATTTGTGGCATGGAGGAAGTAACCTTCTTCTGTTTTATCCGAACCGATATTCACCCATTCTTCTTTTATATATGCACGCAAATGTGCCAAACTGCTCACATGTCGTTTTCCTAGTCTCCTTTTCAGTTCATTCCAGATGTTTCCGATGGGACTGAGATCCGAAGACTGAGGTGGGTTAATGAGGCGATGAGGCGTGTTGTACAGTATCCACAATTTGACTATTTCCGCCGTATGCTTGGGATCATTGTCTATTTGACAATAAAAAAATCTCCAATATCCAAATTCTCAGCACTTTTCTTCAG
The DNA here is from genome assembly GCA_026315105.1 of Locusta migratoria. NCBI lineage: Eukaryota > Metazoa > Arthropoda > Insecta > Orthoptera > Acrididae > Locusta > Locusta migratoria. The sequence continues at coordinate 297,359,023 of CM048744.1, forward strand.
ATTTTGCTTGACTACATCGAGATACACAAATTTGTCCACGGTGGCTTCAGTAAGTACAAATTCGCCAACACCTCTGGAAGAGCTACATCGCCACACCATCACACTGCCGCCTCCATGTTAGATGGTTGCTTGCATGTTTCTGAGCTCCCATACTGTGTTTACTTGACGCCACACTAAAATGCGACCATCCACGTGGCTCAAAGTAAATTTGCATTCGTCACTCCACAGAATCTTGTCGCATAAGGTCACATCCTTGCCGACGAATTCTTCTGCAAAAACCATCGGCTTTTTTGCCTTGCACTTACTGAGAACGGTTTGCGCCCTGGAACTCTGGCATTGTACCCAGCAGTGTTCAGGCGTCTGCGCACTCTTCTTACACCATCGTCGGTAGCAACGCCTTCTGCCAGTTCTGGCGCTATAGCAGGGCCGTTGTCCGCGGGTTTTCTTTCACCGTTCCAACTACCTTCCTCTTCCCTCTGTTCGTGAGTTTCTGAGGACGCTCCTGTCGTGGCCGATTGACGAGAGTTTTTTCATCTTTCCATTTCTGACGACCTTGCCTGTTTCTACATATGATTTTCCCTTACTATTCAGCCGCATAATATCTTCGCTCTTGCACTGTTGTTTCCCCACCTTTGTGGGTCATGGAGCTACAGTGGTCTGTTTCGATGAGACCTATACTTTTCTGTAGTGCGAGATGGCTGTCTTGCGTGCACTGACTGCTTGCTGCCGCCGAGTTGTACCTGCAGACTGTGGTTACCTTGCAGAGCAGGGCAGTGTCTGTCTACTTTTGTCCAGTGTCAAACACACGCCTGTGAGGGTAACACAAAAATAATCGTTCCACGTTTAGGGTACGGCCACATTGGCATAGGCGATGTCTTCTGAAATACCGAGTGAGGTGGCGCAGTGGTAACCCATCGAACTCGTATTCGAGAAGACGGAGGTTCAAATGCATCTCCAGCCATCCTGATTTCGGATTTCTGTGATTTTCCAAAATCACTCCAGGCAAATGCTGGGATGGTTCATTTCCAACGGCACGGCCGATTTCCTTCCTCATTCTTAATCCGAGCGTTAGCTCCGTTTCTAATGCCTAAGCTGTCGACGGGACGTTAAACCTTAAGCATCCTCCTCCTTCTTCTGAAATATTCTCTGTGGCTAATAGGCAGATACACTTCCGGGTATGCATTAGTCACAGTTGACCATTCGATACACATGTGAATTGTGTCTGAATACTTTTTTCCGCCTCTGTATCACCCCGTTTACATGGGCTCCCAAAACCGGAGTTCGTAAACCGATTTCCCAATTCCACTTTTGGTTGGTCATGTAAACACTCCAAAATCGATTCTGGAAATTCGCTTCTCTAAACCGGTTGTCCAGTCCCACAATCAATTTTCGTGCCAATATAAACGCACCCGATTTTAAAGCGTTCTTGGCTTCTGAGATTGTGTTTTCTTGTTAAGAATTTTTGGCACTTATGGAAAGAGTGACATTTTCTAATGTGAAATGAAAGTATAAATATCAGAGTGAACATAAATCTGTGTATTTAAATAAAGAAAAATAACGATTGTGCGGACTAAATCAGCAACTGAATCAGCTATTTTTGAGCCGCTATTTTAAGTGAGCTAGGAAATCCGATTCAGAAGAAAATGTTCAAATGTTTGTATAGCTTATGGGACTTAACTACGGGGGTCATCAGTCCCTAAGCTTACAAACTACTTATCAACTAGCTACCACTAAGGACGGCACAAATATCCATGCCAGAGGGGGGATTCGAACTCCCGACCGTAGTGGCCGTCCAGACCATGGCTGGTGCGCCTCAGTCCCCTCGGCCACCGCGGACGGCAAATCCGATTCAAGCTATGCCATGTAAACACGACAGCGAAAAATGTTTTACGAAACTCCATTTTCGTCTTCCGGAAGATGTGTTGCATTTAAACGTAGTGAATAAATGTAGACCAGGATGCTCTTCTTGTAGGTGTTTCCTTCCCATTTTGTATTGTTTCTATTTTGATTCTTTTTTCATACTTTGACACACACAATGCGTTCCTGCTGTCATGCTCGATCTGCGAGCAGTTTTTGACGGCTATCCAGTGCGCCATAACACTCTAAATTTGAAGGGGACGCTATGGGAAGTTTACCTTTTCAGAAGCAGTGTACCGCTTCCAGTACCATTCATAACCAGTCTTGCCGTAACTAACGGCTCGTCAGGGCTGCTTTTCAGCTTGGCTGTCGGTTTGTTTTAACGGCCTGGTGCACAGTGAGCGGTGGCTGATGCGACAAGTGGCCACCTGTCACCTGTGGCGGCCAGACGGCGGGTGCGACACAAAGCACGGGAAGCCGGGCGACACGGCCGCTGGCTGCCATAGCGCACCACACCGCACCGCACCACGAGGTGCCGGCCTGCAGCCTGTACACCTGTCGTCACCGCAACGGCGGAGCAGCCGGCGTGGCCAGCGACGTGACGCGACGTGACGAGACGTGACCGACCGCAGCGCCCGGCTGCCACGCTCCACGTCGTTACTAGACGTCCCCACCTGCCACACCTCACGTCCTGTGCGCCGCATCCGTCACATTGTTCCGATCGACCAACCGTTAAATAGCGACACTCGGAACTCAAAACGCAAACGTAACCTACACAAAGGAAGAAAGCTTAGAGTTTAACGTCCCCTCGAAAGCTTGGCCATTAGCGACGGAGCTAACGCTCGGAATGGATAAGGATGGGGAAGGAAATCGGCCGTGCCCTTTGAAAGGAGAGAGCTCTGAGAACAGTAACAAGCCTAGAGACAGGAACGGAGATGGGAAGAAGGATCAAGACTCAGACCCATGCGGATGATGTTCTTCTAATAGCAGAGAGACTGAGCAAGACCTGTTTCAGATGACAAGAGCATTAATAGAAGAGGCAATGAGAACAGGCCCGAAATTGAATATGGACAAGACCAAGTACCTCGAAGATGAAAGAAAAATGATGACTGACCTCTAAATGTGGACGACAAAGTCTCTGAAAGGTTAAAGGACTTCACATACCTTTGGGCAATATTCAGCAAAAGGAACGAGATATACCAGGAAATTACTGCATGAATAGAAGCTGGAAACAAGGTTTGCTCTGGGAAAACTACTAAAGTCCCTGCTACTATCGAGATCCTCAAAGACAAACATCTACACGACAATAATACAACCTGTAGTCTTATATGGAGCAAAGGCATGGACTATTACTCGAAAGATGGAAAGAACAGTCCTGACATTTGAGAATTCCATCTTCAGACAAATTTTTGGGCCAGTGATGGATGGAGAAAAAGAAAGAACCGTGAATTGCAGGAGTTATTCAAGTCAATGGATATCGTGGCCGTGATCAAAGAAAGAAGACTGAAGTGGTGTGGCCACGTAATGCGTCAGAGATCATCAGGCACGTAGGCTAGTTGAAGAGGACACCAAAGGCAAAGTACCAATGGTAAGACCACGACTGCGATGGACGGACCAGATGAGACAGGATATGAGTACGCTGGGACTGTCTGAAGTAGGTTACATGGGCCGAGGAAGCTGTGAGAGGCTGATTGGTGAGGCAAAAGACAGACTTCGGTTTCTGTGGCCAACGCTGTAAGCAAGTAAATAACAAAGCAGGTGTCAAACGCCGAGCGGGAATGAGCGTGCGGTTATACTCATCATGTCAGGGGCTGTCTGACCACTCCCGCCGCAGGTTCGATTCTTCCCTCGGGCATGGATGTGTGTGTGTTCTCCGTAGTGTAAGTTAGTTTAAGTCGTTTGCAAGTCTACGGACTGATGACCATAAAAGTTTAGACCAATAAATTTACAAACATTTGACTTGCAACGAAACATGACAAAGCTTTTGAACAACTTGCAGTTTCGAAGAATAATAAGGCAGTTTAGTTAAATTACGTTAATGTTGCAGGACTATTCACCGAATTTACTATCAGAGGTTTAAATCAGAATGTTTAAATGCGTGATTCCACATTGTAAAGTACAGTAGCAATCATGGAAATTATGTTTCGATATGTTTTGTGTCTCCTACTGTTTCGCGATATGTGCTCAGATAGGAACAACTGTGATTATTTCTGCAGGGTTTTCAAATTTCAACACCTGTATGGAAACGTATAAGAATTACGTGTCTCACATTTTGACCTAACTATAACATACTGAAAGTATATCGGAACCGGCGAGTAGCAATTTGGTAGTGTAAGCCATTTCTATGAGCTAAATCTGCAACTATATGGACGACTTAGCTGTGGTACAGACGCGTAGTTGGTCGGTACCCAGCTGCAGAGGTGCCTCATCTGAAACCGCCCAAACTGCCTCATGACGAACCATGCTATCACACTGATGCACACATATATAGGGTGTCCAGAAAAAGGCTCCCTGATTTCAAAATTAAATATCTCGAAAACAAAGATCGATAGAGGAATGCAGTAAACGGTATGTTTATTGTGAAAGCTGTAAGAAGTTTATACAGCAGTTTGAAATAATAGTCACAAAAGCTGCTAACAGATGGCTCTGTACGCTGTACAGCTCATATCAGCATACATAAGTGAAATAATCGTATGCAAACGCTCTTTGCAAACTATCACATCACAATGTTTTCAAAATGTTCACCATTGGCACTACAGAGGTGGCGCAAACGAAGAATGAAATTCGCCATCACATTTCGTAGTTTCTCAACCGAAATGGATTCACATGCCACAGAGATCGCCGATTCAAGCTCGTCCAGCGAGGCGGGATGCTTCGGGTAGACCATGTCTTTCACTGTGCCCTACAAAAAAAAGTCACAGGGAGTCAAATCCGGCGAATATGGAGGCCAATCCATTCCTGCACCAGTAAATTTGGGATGTTCCAAAGCAATGACTCGATTCCCGAAGTATACCTCAAGAAAGCGAAACACTTGTTCGGTCCGATGTGGTCGGGCTCCATCTTTCATAAACCATTCAGTACCTGGTCGATCCTCTAACGCTTGCTGTGTGGCGACAAATTGTTACAAAATCGCAAGGTAACGTGCACCAGTGACCGTTTCTCGAATGAAAAAAGGGCCAATAATACCTGCATACTGCAGCCCACACAGTAACTTTAGGAGACTACAGGGGTTTCGCTTCACACCAATATGGCTTTTCGGAACCCCAATATCGCCAGTTCTGCTTATTAACGTATCCATTCAGGTGGAAGCGTGCTTCATCTGTAAACCAGATGCAGCCAATATCAAATCCTTCACTATCAACCATTGTGAGCATCTGATTAGCAAAGGCAACCCTTTGTTACACAGCTCGTACGGGAACGGCTTGGTGCGTTTGAATTTCGAATGGAAACATGTGTAGGCTCTTTCTCAGTATTTTCTGCGTTCTGGAACCCTTCAAACCAGTCTCAGATGCAATTCTACGGACGGATGACATTGGATTTCGCTGAATAATTCCAGAAACTCTGGTGATATTTTCAGGCGTAACTGCGGTTTGCTTGCGGCCAACATGCCCCACTAGATCATCAGTTACGCTGCCTGTTCGTTGAAGTTTTGCGAAGAGCGTACGAATGGTTTTCGCATCGGGTCCTTTTGGAACATTAAATCATGCTTGAAAACATCGCCTTGTAGCCGTAGGTCTCTTTTCTCACCTGTGGTACTCTAGCACCAGAAAAACGCGTTGTTCAATGGAGTACATAGTTGTAATCTCTTCCTTCGGTACGCTAACCTCCTTTCACATTTCAGTAGTGGAACTGATCGCTCTGGGCTTCGGATCACTATTTATACTAGGCATTACGTTTGGCGATTACAGTGCCATCTGTTAGCAGCTGTTGTAACTATTATTTCAAACTGCTGTATAAACATCTTTAAACTTTCACAATAAACATACCGTTTACTGCATTCTTCTATCGATCTTTGTTTTCGAGATACTTAATTTTGAAATCAGGGAGTCCTTTTCTGGACACCCTGTATGTACCACATCTGCTCCAAAACTAATGGACCGATTTCAACCAAATTTGGTACACATATTCTTTAAGGTCAGCAATCATTTTCTTTTGTTCCAAAAACCACATACGACACATAGTTGACACGATATCACGTCATAAACAATGATTTCTGTCCCATCCTTCGACGTGTGATAGCATGATTTTACTCGACAACTATTTGAACAATGAGAACACTTAGCACCTTGCAATAAATTTTTAACGTAATTTCAAATCTTTAACAAACTTTTCTCGCTGCCAACCCCAAGAAAATGATTAAAGGTAAAAAGTTTATCGCTTACTACTTTTCCGATCTCCATGATGTATATTTACGGCATTTGGCATGATGTTAAAAATTATTACTTCTATTGTTGTTGTTGTTGTTGTTGTTGTTGTTATGGTCTTCAGTCCGGAGACTGGTTTGATGCAGCTCTCCACACTACTCTATTCTTTTCATCTCCTCATAAGAACGGCAACCCACATCCATTTGAATCAGCTTACTATATGCGTCTCTTGGTCTCCCTCTGCGATTTTTACCCCACACACTTCTCTTCGATGCTAAATTTACGATTCCTCGATGTCTAAGAATGTGTACTACCAAGCGATCCATTCTTTTTGTCAAGGTATGCCAAAAATTCATTTTCTCACCAATTCTGTTCAATACCTCATCATTAGTTATGCGATCTACCCACCTGACCTTCAGCTTTCTTCCGTAGCACCACATTTCAAAAGACTCTATTCTCTCCCTCTCCACACTGTTTATCGTCCATGTTTCACTCACGTACAAGGCAACACTCCACACAAATGCCTTCAGAAAAGATTTCCTTACACTTAAGTTAATATTCTATGTTAGCAAATTTCTCTTTTTCAAAAATGCTTTTCTTCCCATTGCCATTCTGCATTTTATATATTCTGTACTGCGACCGTCATCCGTTATTTTACTACCCAAGAAACAAAACTCATCTACCACCTTTATTGCTTCGTTACCTTATATAATTCCTTCAGCATCGCCTGATTTTCTAAGACTGCATTCTTTTATTTTTGTTTTGCTCTTGTTAATGTTCATTTTATACGCTCTCTTCAACACACTGTCCATTCCATTCAACTGCTCTTGCAGGTCCTGACAGAACAATGTCATCAGCAAAACGCAATGATTTTATTTCTTCTCCCTGAACTTTAATCCCTATTCCAAATCTTTCCTTGCTTTTTTTCACCGCCTGCTCGATGTACAAATTGAGTAACATCGGAGAAAGGATACAACCCTGTCTTACTCCCTTCCCAACTAATGCTTCCTTTCATGCCCTTCGAGTCTAATAACTGCGGTCTGGCTTTTGTACAAGTTGTAAATAACTCTCCTTTCCCTGTATTTTACCCCTGCTGACTTCAGAATTTGAAAGGTTGTATTCCAGTCAACATTCTCAAACGCTTTCTCCAAATCTACAAAAGTTAAAAATGTAGGTTTGCCTCTCCTTAATCTATCTTCTAAGATAAGTCGTAAAGTGAGTATTGCCTCCCGGGTTCGTATGTTCCTCCTGAATCCAAACTGATCTTCCCCGAGGTCAGCTTCTACCAGCTTTTCCATTCTACTGTAGATAATTCGTGTCAAAATTTTGCAACCATGACTTATCAGACTGATGGTTCTGTAATTTTCACACCTGTCTGCGCCTGATTTCTTTGGAATGGGGATTATTACATTTTTTCTTGAAGTCTGCGGGTATTTCGCCTGTTTCACGTCTTAGAACCACGTGAAATAGTTTTGTCATGGCTGGCTCTCCCAGAGACTTCAGTAGCTCTAAGGGAATGTCATCTACTCCTGGGGCCTTGTTCCGACGTAGGTCTTTCAGGGCTCTGTCAAATTCATCTCTCAGTATAGTATCTCCTATATCATCTTGATCTACTTCCTCTTCCCTTCCTATAACATTGTCTCTACGTTCATTTCATTTGTAGAGCTCCTCTATGTACTCTTTCCACCTTTCAACTTTCCCTTATTTGCTGATAACTGGTTTTTCATCTTTCTTGATATTCCTACAGCTGTTTTTTTTTCCGAATGTCTCTTTTTTTTCTGTAGGCAGTATCTACTTTTCGCCTTCTTATACATTCTTCTACATATTTGAATTTGGCTTTTAGCCACTCCTGCTTAGCCATTTTGCACTTCTTGTCAATCTCATTTCTTAGTCGTCTGTACTCCATTTTGCCTGTTGCATTTTTATATTTTCTCCTTTCATCAATTAAATTTAGTATTTCCTGTAATATCAAAGGATTTTTTTGTACATCTTGCCTTTCTGCCTATTTTGTCCTCTGCTGCCTTCACTATTTTATCTCTCAGTGCTATCCATTCCTCTTCTACTGTTTTATTTCACCCCGTGTCTGTCAATTGTTACCTAAAGCTCCCTCCGAAATTCTCAAGAACTGCAGGTTCCCTCAATTTATCCAAGTCCCATGGCCTTATTTTCTTACCTTTCTGCAGTTTTTTCAGTTTCAGCCTACAGTTCATGACCAATAAGTCAGAATCTATATCTGCCCCTGGGTATGCCTTACTGTTTAAAACCTGGTTGCGGAATCTATGTTTTACCATTATAAAATCTATCTGATACCTTCCGGTGTCTCCTGGTCTCTTCCACGTATACAACCTTCTTTTGTGATTCTTAAACCAGGTGTTTGTTACGACTAAATCATGTTCCGTGCAAAATCCTACCAGGCGACTTCCTCTTTCATTCATTCTGCCCAGTCCATATTCACCTACTATTTTTCCTTCTCTTCCTTTTCCTACTACCGAATTCCAGTCTCCCATCACGATTAAGTTTTCCTCTCCCTTAATTGTCTGAATAATTTTCTTTAACTCCTCATATATTTCTTCAATCTCGTCATCACAGGCAGAGCTAATTGGCATATAAACCTGTACTACTGTGGTCGGTGTTGGCTTCGCATCTATCTCGACAATGATAATGCGATCACTGAGCTACTCATAGTTGTTTACCCGCATTTCTATTTTCTTATTCATTATCAGTCCTACTCCTGTGATACCCCCAACTGATTTTGTATTTATAATCCTAACTCACCTGACCAGAAATCCTTTTCATCCTGCCATCAAACTTCACTAATCCCGACTATATCTAACTTTAACCTATCCAGTTCCCTTTTTAAATTTTCTAATTTTCCTGCCCTATTAAGGGATCTAACATTCCACGGTCCGATCCGTAGAATGGCAGTATTGTCTTTCCTAATGATAACATCCTCCTGAGTAGTCCCCGGCCGGAGATCCGAATAGAGGACTATTTTACCTCCGGAATATTTTACCCGAGAGGTTGCCATCATCATATTTTCAAACAGTAGAGCTGGATATCCTCGGGTAAACTAACGGCTGTAGTTTCCCCTTGCTTTCAGCCGTTCGCAGTAAGTGTGTGGCAAGGCCACATCAGCTGATATTACAAGGCCAGCTCAGTCAATCATCCAGACTGTTGCCCCTGTAACTACTGAAAAGGCTTCTGCCCCTCTTCAGGAACCACACGTTTATCTGGCCTCTCCTCAGATACCCCTCCGCTGTGGTTGCACCTACGGTACGGCTATCTGTATCTTTGAGGCAAGAAAGCCACCCCGACTCGGCAATATCTGTGGTTCTACACTGTAAATTTTATACGCCAGACAATTCACAGACAGTACACATACATACCGGTGAATGTTCCTTCAAAATTATATCACAGTTCGCCACAGAGTTTGTACCGTTGTTACAAGATTTCGTGGTGTAGGAGCTATATGGACAGGAGTTACATCGGCAGATGACGTCGCCTTCGGTCGCGTCAGTTCGACGTCACGCTGCGTCTTTTATGTGCCGGCTGCGTTGAGCCTTCTAGACGGGCGTTACCCGCGCCGTTGCGTCTGGGATTCGAAGAAGAGACCATCAGGGAAAGTGTACTCGTTCCTACTTTCGATCTATGCAGCTGCATGTGGGTCCATACTTGGAACCACTGGAGTCGGATACCGCGGTGATAGATGAACTCTTGACCCCGGCTAGCAGGGTTAACACTAGAGTGCAGGATCATTGGCCTTTCGGGCACCAACCAATGAAGTCGGAGTTGGCCTGAGGCAGCAACCACACTCAGCGTTGTGAAGACGGTAGTACCTCAGTTCACCATCTTATCTGGATGATGATCAATTCTAAGTGTAGTAGTTCTTGGATTCGATCTCCTAGCTGGACTGGTAGCTATTAGTCTGTAGTACTTTATCTGAGACATAAGCTGAATACAGTGATTAGATCATTGGATCGACTACTACTGGATGAGCAGTGTCGATCCCAAAAGGGAGTATCCATAGAGAAATGGGTTGAAGCTATGACGCGTGGTTCGATTCTAAAGGACCGTACGTGTCCCACTTGTGAGTACAGCGTTAACTCAATGAGCCTTTTAACCCCTGACGTTTCACCTGGCTATTTATTTTTGTGAAAGACTTTTGCATTTTATTTCTTTTGGATGGCTTACAAGAATCACTGGATGTGGCACCCGATTTTCTCGACAGGAAATTCTACCTCGATCGGGACAAGGGACCACATCTTTCGTAGCTCTTGCAAAGAAAATATCAGTTTTCACTGTGTAGATGTACAATTCCAATAATACAGACAAGTTTTGCGGTTTACTGGTTGATCGCTAAACTATTATGAAGTGTTAGAATTTGAAATGTATCTCCTATTGGGGTATACGCATGATAAGTCTTATCTGAGCGTGAACTTCGCTCCAGTGACGAACCACTTCTGTTTGTTCCTCGTGGCCTTCGCATACCTGCATAAGAATCGGAACTACTGTCTTATCGTCAATACAAACAGTATGGCGAAACGTTACCAGATTTGAAACTGACTAATCCGTAACGGTACTAGCCTTGTATGTGGTGAATCACGCTGCAGTGAGGTGTCTACTGGCGTCTTTTATCGGCTTTTATTATCTCACGAATATAACCTCTCACTTTTCTTGCCTTCTGTCGCAGTCAAGACTGCTTTCAACTCGCCGACGCTGCGACTGCTGTCGTCACGAGAGACTGGAGGTGCATTTGCGACATAACCAATGGCCTGGTTCCGCCTAGCTTGCCTGCCGATTGCTTGCGCAATGTAAGATTTTAACAAGTTTGTTTGTTACTATTTTGTGCTGTAGCACTACTATCAGTTCGCCTATTTACTGTGTAAGTCGATAACGGTCCAGAGAAAGAAGAGTTGCTTCAGAGCCTTGGTTTCAGCTCAGGTCTCTCTAATTGTAACTTGTGTGAGCTGAGGCTTTCCCGTGTATGTGCTACTTCCAAAGTTCTCGGGTGTCCTGCCGGATCCGATCGTCGAAGTTGCACGGTATTTCGACGAATAACCATTCCACCATCATCAGGAGGTACTGATGGAATGACATGTTTGATCTTTGTCGTTGGCACTTTTACCTGTTGAGTCGAGATTCGTTTCCCTGCGCCGGACGATCTCATAAACGGGGCCTCCGTATTTCAGCTCAGAAAGGTCTGGACAGCGATTGTAAGCACCATCACGGAGCAACGAGGCGCGTGGACACGAGATGCTTCCGCCACGGGCGCCAGAGTTGAACGGCGCTCTCCCTCCCCTCCCCCCACTATCCGGCATTACCGTGGACTCCCCCACCACTCTGCGCGCCGTTGGCTATCGGCCCAGGGAAACGATTCTGGACCCGGCAGGTGTAAATACATATGACCGACAAAGAGAAGACACCAAATGGCGTATTCGTACCGGGGTGCCACAGGGATCGGTTTTGGGACCTGTTTCGTACAGTTCATGCACTGCAGACATGGGCGCCGGGAGGGCGAGGGGTTCGAAGGGGGTGCACTTGTATCCCCCTGGCTTGGAAGAAAACACGTAGAAAGAGACTGAGAACTAATATTTTATTATTGTGTAATAAAAGCTTTGGGGCAAATTACTGTCAAACCCTGAGGCATCTAGGCTGTTGTCCAAAAGTGTTCATCATCTTTTCAGTGAATTCGAGAAGCGCGCTCTCTACAAGCATCTTTATCTGGGCCGACATGCATCTGAAAGGGCACCTCTGAACTCGGCTTCGAACTAGGCAGTTACCAGGATTCAGTGCAGCTAGCATCGTGCAAGAAGATGTCGCCACGAGAACAGACTTACGCACTCAAACTAAAGTTGAGTATCTTGTATACTTTAGTAAAAAAAAACTTATATTACTAATCTGTTTAGCTATTTTAGCTGTCCACGCATCCCACTCGTTCTGAGCAGATACTTTCCCGAAAGATAGGCCGACGAGGACAAAACAGACAGTACTCAAAATTTTGTGTCCCAGCCTCGTCGCCGCTTTTGTGTCTCGTTTCCGTCGTTGGTGTCGGTGGCCGAGTGGAATGAGACCGACACAGGAATAAAGATAGCACGCTGGTGCAGGTACGGAGAGGAGCAGCCAGAAACTAGAAACACTAGAGTAAATTAGAACGAGATATATATTGCACAGAATTTATACAATACGTAACTTTTACATAGTACTGCAGAATGTTGATACATAGTTGAGCTAGAGTCCTGCCTAGTGCCTAACTGATAGCCAAGTCTTCACTGGTGCCTATCGGATTCCGAAGTCTTTACTGGTTCCTAACTCAGTCCCAAGTGAACGATGTCGTTCACTGGTGGCCACGAGCGGAGTTGCCGCAGACGGCGCTCGTGGCTGACGTCGTAAGAACGCCGCGCCGTGCGTGCATGGCGGCGCGTGGCGAAAGTAGGTGGCGCGCACTTTGTACTTGTGCGACACCACACAAAATATGTGTGATGGATGCTGTTACGTGTTTCATTAATGACGTAATTAGCAAGACAAAAGTAATGGACAAATTATGCATCCAACCAGGAATTAATGTGATGGTTGCTCAGACTGCAGTACATAGCTACTAGCTGAAGCTGAAAGCACTACGGAAGCGACCACTAAACAGTCCAGAGTAAGGAAAAGAATCATGAAACAGTCCGCAGAGGATAAAGAAGAAGCTGGCCAGCAAGATTATGCCTTCTGGAATGCTCTGAAAGAGGCATACGGTGAGTCGAAAACACTGTGAACATTCTTTTCCCATTTTCTCGAAACGAAATTTTCAGAACATAAGGTACATGTCTCTTCATAATGGTTTAGCTATGTTCACGAAACTTCTCCCAATTGAAGAATGTATTGCGCCTAATACATTGCACAAATTATCTATGTTTGTCATTCTATATATAATTTTAACGGCAATTTTCAGACAAAATAGTAATGAAGTTTAATAACGGTTTCTCTTTTTCCTCAGATATACTCGAAACTGCAAAACAAGAGGTACAATGTGTTCCTACGAATGTTGACAGCAGCCTGCTACAACCTAAATAGTATTAGACTGACGATGCAACAGAAAATTCTTCCAGAATGCGAACATGTATTATAAAAACATATATTAGGCAAAATACTGTAATTCTTAAACAGTAACAGATATTCAACAGATTTCCTATTACACATTGAGTTGATGTCTTTCAGTGTTGCCGCGGAGGAGTAGCCGAGCGGTCTAAAGCGTCTCGCTGCGGAGCGCGCGGTTGCTCGCCGTGGAGGTTCGAGTCCTCCCTGGGGCATGGGTGTGTGTGTTTGTCCGTAGGTTAGTTTACCTAGGTGTAAGTAGTTTGTAAGCTACGGACTGATGACCACGCAGTTTGGTCCGATAGATTTACAAACATTTGAACATTCTTTCAGTGTTGGTACAAAATCGCAACTTGCCGTGCATCGTATATCAAGAGTAATGTGCACCGAAAGCAAGGTGTGAAAATGCAGCCCGTTCACTTCCTGATCCCCTTAAAACATATCCTGCTCATCCATCCAAGTATCTCCACAAGTCCCTAGCCAACCACACCTTAGTAGTTGCTTGTGGAGTAAACGTCCTAGGAGGGCAAACTCCAACACACTCTCCTCCCTCAGCACCACCTGATGATGGCGGAACGGTTATCCACCGAAATATCGTGCAACTTCGACGGTCGGCTCCCACACGAGACGTTATGCATAGCAGTTTCAATTGGCACCGGGAGACCTGATTGGTTGTTGGCAGGAGCCAATGAGATGCTGCATATTTCTTTACCGAAGATTCGGGCGCAAGGCGACCTGACGTACTAGGGGAAAAAAATGTACGTGTGGGCGCGTTGCGCCCGAATCTCCGGTTAAAAAGTATGCAGCATCTCATTGGCTCCTACCAACAACCAATCAGGTCCCCCAGTGCCAGCTGAAACTGCTATGCATAGCGCCTCGTGGCTCCCACTGAAGACCCCAAAACCTTGGAAACAATTTTATCTGTGTACTTTAATTTTTTTTAATTTTCCTGTCGAATTTCTTGATTAAAATAATGCCGGGCGTACAGCCGGATGTCATTGCTTACTTCGCACGATATTTCGGCCAATAACCACTTGGATCTTCAGGTGCTGCGTACCGAAGACTAGCGACAGCCGCGTTTGATTGTTACTTATATACCGTGGAGTTGGGCGGTAGCGCATGCGCGTGAAGAGTACACGCCTCTTGCAGCGGCGCCAGTCAGCAGCGCCCTCGACGGTGAGATCACAAGCTTAATCTGATTTTCGTCTGTATTATATTGTATACGATGTGATTCTTAGAACTGATATTACTGGTTCCCAAGCTTTATTTAGCTGAAAGCCACTGTCTCTATTAATAAGTCCTTCTACCAGTTTAATTTCGACTGATTCACGTATTACTGACTGCCAAAAAGTTGAAGTCTCAGCTAAAATCTTAGTACTTGTGTAATGCATCTTCTGTCCGGTTGACAAACTATGCTCAGCAATGGCAGACATATCCGGTTGCAGAAGGCGTGTGTGTCTCTCATGTTCAGCACAACGATGTGCCGCTGTTCGTGTAGTTTGTGCTATGTATGCCAGGCCGCATTCGCAATTAATTTTATGAACACCCGCCTTACGCAGTCCAAGATCATCTTTGACTGAACCTATAAATTGTGCTGTTTTATCTTCTTGGCTTTTGCGTATGAGAGGAAGCAACGCATTATTTGAGTCTTCTAGAAATGTCCGGAGTACGAGTCACATACCCTGAGGAAGCTTGAAACTTGACACTAGACTTGCGCATAATAGTTCGTGATCAGGAGCGCTCACTTTAGTTCGTCCGCTCCCAGTGACGGCTGAGCGGCGTGGTCTGCGCATGCAGGTGGAGGGGCAAGTTCCCCCACCTAGCTGCTTCATGCGCTTGCTGCTTGAGCCGCTAACGCTATCACGCAAACCAAAAGAAACAGTTTGTGGATAATTTCTCGTGTTTAACTTTAGAGTTATCTCGGCATATCTTGGCATTATGGAATTTATTAGATATTGCAGAGTGCAGAACACATCGAAACAGATATTTTGTAGCACTGAACTATGTAATCTAGCAGGCAGACGCTCACCTCGAAAGACTCATCAGCAGAAGGCAAACACGTGATTTTTTATTCTGTTGCGCGCCCTGTCGCTATCGCCCGTCGGTCTCCGGAAAAGAATGCATCGAACTATGAAGCGAGATACGTTTGGCATAATCGTCCGCTGCTCCTAGTTCGTCCGCTGCTCCTAGTTCGTCCACTGCTCCTAGTTCGTCCGCTGCTCCTAGTTCGTCCGCTCCTTCTAGTTCGTCGGCGCTTTTTGGCTTTTGCTACCGCTACTAAAAGAGCTCTTTTTATGACAGCTTTTTTATATAATGAATCAGTGTTGCCAAGCGTGTGCTATTACCCGTATTTTTGGGCAATTTGACATCAAATACTTAGGCAAATAAACCAGTTATTTACACGAATGGATGATACAATGGTATTCAACTACTTTGCATGCAGAGTAATCGTAGTACTTTATTTTTAAAATAGATTTCTTGCGGCAGTGAACTAAGAAACTACAGCTGAGCTGCATCTCAGCTTGAAATGAAGGCAACTGGCAGAAGGGAATGACGCGATTCTGCGCGTTCTCGCGTCCTCTCGCTGTTCCCCGTCAGTCTTCGGAAAAAAGGAACGGACGAACTAAGAGGCGAGGGATCTGCGAACAAGTTCGCGTAGTTCGCCTGTGGGAGCGCTCTTCCGAACTACACTCCTGGAAAATGAAAAAAGAACACCATGAATTCGGCGACCAAGCAGAGGCAAATTTTACTGACACATTCTTGAGGTTGTGTACAACACCCAATCACACAGGCAGAGCCGTACGCATGTGAGTGCAGTCATAAGATCGTCCGCAATGTTGGCGTTAGTACCGAGCATACCCTTCTTTTGCAGCGATGCAAGCTGTAATTCTTTCTTGGGAACGGTCGTAGAGGTTCTGAAAGTGGTTATGTGGAATGGCCTGCCATGCAATTTCTACCTGGTGCCTCAGTTGGGCCAGATTTCGTGTCGCTCATGAAGACCGCCCAGCATGACGTTTCATGCGGTCCCAAAATGCTCAATGGGTGAGAGATCTGGGGATTGTGCTGGCCAGGGTAGTTGACGTACACCTCGAAGAGCACATTGGGTGGTATGGGATACATGTGGATCTGCATTCTCCTGTTGGGAAAGAATATCACCTTGTTGGTGCATGAGTGGTAGCAAGACGGGTTAAATGATGGTTACAGTGTACCGTGCACTGTTCATTGTTCTCTAGATGATCAGTAGAGAAGAATGGCGAGTGTTGAATATCGCTCTCCTCACAATGTTGCACGATCATGTGTACCGTTAGAGTGTCCTCCGCTCACGCCCCAATATCGTTCAGTCCGCCTCCAATGGTGCCATGGTAGGCGCTTATGAAGGAACGAATGGAGACGTGTAGTCTTCAGTGATGACAGTCGTCGCTGTCTCGGTGCCAATGATGTTCGTACGCGTGTGTGGTGTCGTGCAGGGGAGTGCGAAGATCTGGAGTGTACGCGACAGAGGCAAACGGGGCCGACTCCTGGCATCATGATATGGGGAGCCATATCCTATACTGGCCGTTCTCCTCTGGTGTTCGTTGTGGAAAAATCGAACAGTACACGGTACAATGAAACCATGATTCAACCCGTCTTGCCACCGTTCATGCATCAACAGGGCGATGTGCTTTTCCAACAGGACAATGCACGTCCAAACGTATCCCGTAAAACCAAACGTGCTCTTTTAGGGTGTACGTCAAATACCCTGCCTATCATTAACCCCAGATCTGTACCCCATTGAATATGTCTTGGACCGGATGAAACGCCATCTTGACACCGTCTACACGACCGGCACGAGATCTAGTCCAGTTGAGGCATCAGACTTCATTCGCCACTTCTACAATCGTCTTTATGAG
Source organism: Locusta migratoria (assembly GCA_026315105.1). Classification (NCBI taxonomy): domain Eukaryota; kingdom Metazoa; phylum Arthropoda; class Insecta; order Orthoptera; family Acrididae; genus Locusta; species Locusta migratoria. The sequence goes on from CM048744.1 coordinate 297,376,211, forward strand.
AAAATTGCACAGTGCATTGCTGCGAAAGGAGGGCATACACGGTACTAGCGTCGACATTGTGCACGCTCTGGTGACCGTACTGACCTGTGTATGGCTCTCACAGCCTAATCGTGTGTTGTGTACATCCTCAAGAAAATGTCAATAAAATTTCACTCTGTTTGGTTGACGAATTCATGGCCGCGGTGGAGTAGCCGAGCGGTCTAAAGCGTCTCGCTGCGGAGCGCGCGGTTGCTCGCCGTGGAGGTTCGAGTCCTCCCTGGGGCATGGGTGTGCGTGTTGTCCTTAGGTTAGTTTACCTAGGTTTAAGAAGTTTGTAAGCTACGGGCTGATAACCACGCAGTTTGGTCCGATAGATTTACAGACATTTGAACATTTGATTTGACGAATCCATGGTGTTCTTTTTTTCATTTTCCAGGAGTGTAGTTCGTTGGCGAACTACACAAGACTACTTGAAACAGTGACAGAAACGTCGGCCAGTTTTATAGATTGATGCCCCGCCCACAAAAACCTGAAGTGTTTTGTTGACAATCACGTACCCCCTGTAGAGTCGCCCGCTCCCCCCCTCTTCTTTTTTGTCAGGAGGTGTCGAGCACTGAGAGGCGCCACGCGAGGCCCAACAAGTGCGCGGTGGCAGACACTAGACCGGAGGAAGCTTCAGATGCAAACTGTGCGGGCTGCGCCCCATTGTAGCGGGGCGCTGCTGGCTGGAGTGGCTCTCGAGTCGAGGCGGCGCATTGTGGGCGGCGCGCGTTATTTTGTTGCGGTCGTGGGAGCCACCCAGCCCACCCCACGGCAATACCGCTGATTGAGTTAGGCGCGGCGCAATTACTGGGCGGCTGTCGTTTTCATTGAGTTCCCACCGCAGGACCGATTGGCCACTCCGCGGGCCGCCGCCGATGGCAGCTCCGGCACTCCACGGGCGAGACCAGATGGCCGCGGCAGCCCCAGTTATAGCCAGTCGCACCCTCTGCGCCTGGCAGGCCGCTGCTCCTGCGTGTCAAACGGAGACACCGCCTGACAGCCCGGGATTGGCCCGAGTGGTGTGCCGACAATGCAGAGAGAATTATAAGGGCGGGAAGAGTCTGCAGCCCCTTTTAGACGACCAACTTTCTTGTCTCACAAGGATTGTATGCACATTAGATTTCTATCTGACTCTGCTGAAACGATAGCCCCTTACTTAACAGCCATATACAACGGCTCTCTCAAAGAAGGATCTGTACCAAAACATTGGAAAGTTGCACAGGTCACTCCTATATTCAAGAAAGGCAGTAGGAGTAACCCACTAAACTAGAGGACTGTTTCATTGACTTCAATTTGCAGCAGAGTGTTGGAACGTATCCTGTATTCAAATATTATGAATTATCTCGAACAGAACGATCTATTGACCCAAGGTCAACACGGATTTAGAAAATATCGTTCATGCGAAGCACAACTAGCTCTTTATTCACACGAAGCGATGGGTGCTATCGACAAGGGTTCGCAAATCGATTCCGTATTTCTTGATTTCCAGAAAGCTTTTGACACCGTACCTAACAAACGCCTGTTAATCAAATTGCGTCGTTATGGTATATCGCCCCAAACTTGCTATTAGATAGGGGATTTCTTGTCAGAGAGGACACAGTTCGTAGTAATCGATGGTAAGGCATCGACTAAAACAGAGGTGATATCGGGCGTTCCACAGGGTAGTGTTATTGGTCCTCTACTGTTCCTTATTAACATAAACGATTTAGGGGAAAATCTAAGTAGCTCTCTTAGATTGTTTGCAGATAACGCCGTAATTTACCGTCTAATAAAATCATCTGAAGATCAAAACCATCTGCAGAACGAAATGCATAAGATATAACAATGGTGTAAAATTTGGCAATTGACTCTAAATAATGAGAAGTGTGAAGTCGTTCACATGAGTACGAAAAGAAATCCGTTAAACTTTGTTTACAACATAAATCAATCAAACGTGAAGGCCGTAAACTCCACATAATACCTAGGAATTACTATTACTTCAGACCTAAACTGGAAAGAACACGTAGATAATATCGTGGGAAAGGCGAACCAGAGACTGCGTTTTATTGGCAGAACCCTTAAAAGATGCAACAGAGCTACTAAAGAAACTGCATACACTGCGCTTGTCCGTCCATTTTTGGAGTATTGCAGCCCAGTGTGGGATCCTTATCAGGTGGGTTTGACGGAGGACATACAAAGACTCCAAATAAGGGCAGCTCGTTTCGTATTGTCACGATACAGGGGAGACAGCGTTACGGAAATGATACAGGATCTGGGATGGGAATCGTTACAACAAAGGCGCTTATCGCTGAGGCGTGGGCTACTTGCGAAACTCCAATCGCCAATATTCTCCTCCGAATGCGAAAATATATTGTTGACTCCCACTTACATAGGTAGAAATGATCATCAGAATAAAATACCAGAAATCAAAGCTCGAACAGAGAGATTCAGGTGTTCTTTCTTCCCGCGCGCTATTCGAGAATGGAATAGGAGATAAATAGTGTAATGGTGGTTCGAAGAACCCTCTGCCAGGCACTTAAATGTGATTTGTAGAGTATCCCATGTAGATGTAGATGTACTTGGGCTCGAACAAACACATACACATCAAAATCGTATGAGAGATAATGTAAAGATCCCTTATTGCACTAGTGACACTCCCGCATCTGCAAAACTCTGCAGTCGTCCGTTAGAGGCCTCTGAGGGCGAGTGCCTTGCCACATTGCACTTTGACCTGTCCGTTCGCCAGTAGGGACGGTGCAGTGTGCCTCCGAAGTTGCGTTTTGTGACGTTATTTGTGTGGTGAAGCGTCAGATGGGGCGGCGATTGGCAATCAATCCTGCTAATGTATTGCGATTGGTTCAGATGAAGTTACGCAGAACCATTATTCGTGAAGATGTTATTAGTGTAGAAGATGAATCATTCACATGTTTTCTCGTATCTGTTATGGTACAGAAAAATGAACATAAGTTACATACTGTTCTTACAAACTCATATTAATGATAATAGGGATGATAATGGCGCGGTGGAGTAGCCGAGCGGTCTAAGGCGCCTCGCTGCGGAGAGCGCGGTTGGTCGCCGTGGAGGTTCGAGTCCGCCCTGGGACATGGGTGTGTGTGTTTGTTCTTAGGTTAGTTTACCTACGTTTAAGTAGTTTGTAAGCTACGGACTGATGACCACGCAGTTTGGTCCGATAGATTTACAAACATTTGAATATTTGATTTTGGATGATAATGACGAACAACTCATTGCTAGCGGTAGTGCTACAATAAGTGCAGGAAGAGGCGATGGAAGCAGTGGCAGTGAATACCAACCCTCTTCCGAGAAGAAAGTTAAAGCTGGAACTATCATCACGGCTTTTGATGACAATACGCTAGAGAACATGAAAGATGATTATTACGTAAGTTATAGTTCAGATATCAGCATTACGTATGGCGTCTACAATTACATCTACAGTGCTATCTACAGCACGATAGCAGAGTTTTGCAGGAAAACGACACACACCAGCACATTGAGGTGTACGTAGAGCTACTGTAAGCAAACGTTCATACATATAGTTTTGTTCGAGCCCATGTACTTTCCTTGTCAGTTGACTGGTCGCGACGTGAGTGTCTGCTGCAGCGCCCCTCGCGTGCTATTTCCGTACTGCATCTAGCCTGCCTCGAGTAGCCGTTTTCGTTTAGGCCATGTCCTACGTGAGCAACAAAAGCGAGCGACAGCGCGCTACATACGGCTACGCGACACTGCAGCGACATTCGGCGACATGGCCGTGTGTTCCTCATTTACGTAAACGATTTGCGAAAAAATCTAAGTAGCTCTCAAATTAAAAAAAAAAACATCTAACATATTATACTGTTTGAAGTTTTGTGGTAAAGTTTTGTAAGCTTACATCAACCCACGCATAAACAAAACATCCTTGGTATTTCAGTGATGTTAAATACCACAGAGACATATCTCATCTATGTCGCCCCTCGGTACTGCATAAATGTGTCTTCCAAAGTTTAAAACAACGGCGTATAAAGCAGATATATAGTTAGGCAACAAGTGTATATCAGCAATCTTAATTATCTGGTTATTTCACATACAATTGTTCAAAAAATGTTCAAATGTTTGTATAGATTATGGGACTTAACTACGGGGTCATCAGTCCCTAAACTTACAAACTACTTATGAACTAACGAAGGCTAAGGACGGCACAAATATCCATGCCCGAGGGGGGATTGGAACCCCCGACCGTAGTGGCCGTGCAGACCGTGACAGGAGCGCCTCAGTCCCCTCGGCCACCGCGGGCGGCTACAATTGTTCAAATGTTTGTAAATCTATCGGACCAAACTGCGTGGTCATCAGGCCGAGCTTACAAACTGCTTAAACTAACCTAACCTAACCTAAGGACAACACACACACACACACCCATGCCCCAAGGAGGACACGAACCCCCGACGGCGAGTAACCGCGCGCTCCGCAGCGAGGCGCCTTAGACCGCTCGGCTACTCCACCGCGGCGCTTACAATTGTGAGCGTATAATAATCAGTAAAAGTTTGCTCTCTGCGTCTGTGTTGGGCGATAAATTGCACTGAAATAAGTAATTTCAGTAAACGTCATTTAAATTTCATTTATTTAGTTTTTATTTTATTCATCCATTTAGTACACTCCTCGAAAATGAGAAAAGAACACCATGAATTCGACGACACAGAAGAGCGAAATATTATGGACACATTCTTGAGGATGTATACGTCATACAATCACGAAGAGCGATACGGACGTGAGTAGCGTCACTAGAGCGTGCGCAGTGTCGACACTAGTACCGTTTATACACACCTTTTGCAGCGATGCAAGCTCCAATTGTCCCACAGAGATGACAGCAGAAGTACCGTATACACTCTTTCGAAATGACCAGCCACGCGTTTTTTTTTTTTTTTTTTTTTTTTTTTTTTTTTTTTTTCTGGTGCCTCAGATGGGTCAGATTTCGTGCCAGTCTTACAGACGTCGCAAGATGACGTTTCATGCGGTCACAAACGTGCTCAGTGGGAAACAGATCTGGCGATCGTTCTGGCGAGGGTAGCTGACGTACGTCTCTAAGAGGACGGGATTCATGTGGACGTGCATTGTGTCCTGTCGGAAAATCATATCGCCTTGTTAGTACATTAAGAGTATCAAGACGAATTGATTGATGGTGTCACTGTACCGTGCACTGCTCAATGTTCCCTTGACGATCACCGGTGAAGAACGGCCAGTGTAGGGCATGACTCATGCCACCATGATGCACGATCATGCGTAGGGGTTCTTCCTCTCACACCCTATCCCCGCCTACAGGGGTGTCGCGATAGGGCCTTATGAAAGGACGAATGAAGACGTGTCGTCATCAGTGATGAGAGTCACTTCTGCCCAGGTGCCAGTGATGGTCGTACGCGTGTGTGGCGTCGTGCAGGGGAGAGCGGAAATCTGGAGTGTATACCTGAAAGGCACATGTGGCTGACAGTTAGTTGACATGAGGGTGTGGGGAGCCATAACCCTACACTGGCCGGTCTCCTCTGGCAATCGTGAGGAAACATTCAGCAATGAACCGCACACTGAAACCATCATTCAACCCGTCTTGCTGCCGTTCCTGCACCTACAAGGCGGTACCCTCTTGAAACAGGATAATGCACGTCCAGGTGTATCCCGTACCTCCCAATGTGCTCTTTCAGGCGTACGTCAACTACCCCACATCCATCCCCCACTGAGCACGTTGGGGGCCGCATGAAACGTCATCTTACAACGTCTGTAAAACCGGCACGAAAAGTGACCCATCTGAGGCACCAGAAAAAAGAAAAAAAAAAAAAATGCATGGCAGGTCATTTCGAAAGAGTGTATGCGGTACCTCTGCTATGATCTCCATGGGATAATTGTAGCTTGCATCGCTGCAAAAGGTGTGTATAAACGGTACTAGTGTCGACATTGTGCACGCTCTAGTGACTCTATTCACGTCCGTATCGCTCTGTCTGTGTGATTGTGTGTCGTATACATCCTCAAGAATGTGTCCATAAAATTTCGCTCTGTTGTGTCAACGAATTCATGGTGTTTTTTTTTTTTTTCGTTTTCCAGGAGTGTATTTCAGCACTCTTGCAGCATTTGTAGCATTAATTGAACGTTAATAGCATATACGAATTTCACGCAGCTCTACTCATACCTCCCCGTGTCAGCTGCACACAGCTCTGTTGTGACATTCTCTGGCGAAACTGAACATGATAGCTGCAAACCCATAAATATCAATGAAATAAATCTCAATTTGCGATTAGTTGTGGCTTCACTGTACCATGTTTAAATGGAATACCAAAGTGCGACGAATGAAAATTTGCGCCCGGCCGGGATCCGAACGCGGGATCTCCTGCTCACGAGGCAGACGCTTTGACCACTCCGACACCGAGGACACAGTGACCAGTCCGACTGCAGAGGACTCTTCCCTGCACGTCTCCCGCCACACCAGCATCTCCATTCGCCACACTGTCTCTTTCCTATTACCACAGCTTTCAATACGCCGCACTTTGGCATTCCATCTAAACCCAGTACAGTGAAGCCATAACTAATCGGAAATTGCGATTTATTTCATTGATTGAACGCTATAACATTGTCAAAAATATATCTAATATATAAAGCAGAGTGTCCGTATGTATGTACGTGCTGCATACAAATCTACAGTTTTGTTCCAATGTTTATGAAATTTTGTACACGTAAGCTTCAATCCATGAGGACGGTCGCCGTAAGTGTAACAATCACATACGATATATAGTTCACGAGATATGACGTCATAAACAATGAGATGCGCGAAAAACTACTGCATTTTGCGACAATGCTGCTCATTTTCTCCTAAACCATTGGACCGATTTGAGTTACCGTCAGGTAACAATTGCTGCATGGTTAAGAATCACATACGGCACATGTTTCAAAAGATATTACGTCATAACCAATAGAAATCGCAAAAAAATGCCATATAACGCGGCGACACTTTCGAAATATACTGTATGAGAATAACAGTACTTAACGACTTGAAACAAACTTTAAAGATAATTTCAAACCTTTAGTAAACTTTTTCTCGCTGACAACCATCGCAAACTGATAAAAGGAAAAAAGTTTCTCGCTTACTACTTTTCTGCTGTTTATGGAGTAAAACAACGGCTCTCGGTATGACGTTAGAATTTATAAATTGTGTACTAGAAATTGTAGCCACAGGAAATTTTACAGACAGTATATACACATATAGTTGAGTGCATCTTATGAATTGTATCACAGTATGATAACTAGTTGATTAGATATGAGGACATAAACAGTAACGTTCATGAAAAATCGCCCCATCACGCACGAAGTTTAATCTATTACTTTTTTGTCTATTAGTTGTATTCCCATATGATTTTACAGACAAATAGCCCTTATAAAAATAAATATATACCTGAAAAATGTCAGGAATAAATGAATAAATATCTGGGCAACGCCGGGTTTTCAGCTTTTCAGTTTTAATCTATTACTTTTTGTCTATTAATTGTATTCCTATGAGATTTTACAGATATATAGTCCTTATAGAAATGAATATATACCTGAAAGCTTGCAGGAAGTCGGCCGCGGTGGCCGAGGGAACTGAGGCGCTCCAGTCACGGTCTGCACGGCCACTACAGTCGGGGTTTGAATCCCCCCTCGGGCATGGATATTTGTGCCGTCCTTAGTATAATGTAGTTGATAAGTAGTTTGTAAGTTTAGGGACTGATGACCCCGTAGTTAAGTGCCATAAGCTTAACAAACATTTGAATTTGATTTGAGGTGGCAGGAGTACGTAAATTAATATCAGGGCAACGCCGGGTTTTCAGCTAGTAATTCCATAAAGATCACACGGTGTGTAATGCAACCATCGTGGTGGTGCGGGAACAATCGAGAATATGTCGGTAAATGCGTTGTTCCAACCCTGAACTGATCTTTGCACAACGTGTTATCTTCCTGCTCGCTGTTGCATTCCGGGTGTCCAGCAGTGGTCGTACTAAAACCGCACTGAAGATGAGCCCACACAGGGGACCTGTCGAGACTGTATTCTTCCCTTTCTAGTGGCTGCTCGGCTCTGTCTGGGGTATTCATTGGCCACCTGCACAGTGTTTGCCGGGCGCGGCCGTTCCGCAGAATCACATCTGGTGCTCGCACGGCGACTTAACTCCCGGTGGGTCCTGCGGCGAGGGGAGCGCCACCGCAGAAAACTACTTGCTGGGCTGCCGGGCCAGCGACGCGGAACTCTCAGAGGTCCTGCCGCAGGATAGCGGCGGCTAAGCCGACCAGAGCGCTTTGTGGCGGCGGCTGTACTGCTCTGTTCTGTTCCGTTCTGCCAGCGGCCAGCGCCGGTCCAATTGGCGTTTTATTGCGAGAGCAAACACAGGTGCGCGGGATTACCGCCGCGCTGCATACCGCCCCACCAGCCAGCAGCACAGCACCCGCCACAGCCACAGGCCGGCGGGGTAGCACGGGGCTCCCACGCCGCACCACCCCAGGGGTAGCGCCGCGGGCTGATCGCGTGGCGTAACGCATCACACTCCATCCCGATCAACAGGGCCTCACAATGGAGTAAGACAGGCGGAATAACAGTAGCAAAGGTAATAAAACGTCACGAGTTGACATGGATGAGGCCTTTTTTTCACTTCTTTGTCGAAGTATACAAAGGCAATCAACACATATTGTACTAATTGCAATACTAGTTGACCCGTGCGAATAATTCGTTCGTACTCTTTCCTGATCAGTCACAGATACTGTGATGATTTTAGTTAAAATCTGTGTAAAATACAGGGTGTCCAGAAAAGGGCTCCCTGATTTCAAAATTAAGTATCTCGAAAACAAAGATCGATAGAGGAATTCAGTAAACGGTATGTTTATTGTGAAAGCTGTAACAAGTTTATACAGCAGTTTGAAATAATAGTTAGCCGCGGTGGAGTAGCCGAGCGATCTAAAGTGTCTCGCTGCGAAGCTCGCGGTTGCCCGCCGTGGAGGTTCGAGTCCTCCCTGGGGCATGGGTGTGTGTGTTGTCCTTACGTTAGTTTACCTAGGTTTAAGTAGTTTCTAAGCTACGGACTGATGACCACGCAGTTTGCTCCGATAGAATTACAAACATTTAAACATTTTTTTTAAAATAACAGTTACAAAAGCTGCTAACAGACGGCGCTATACGCTGTACAGCTCATATCAGCATACATAAGTGAAATAATCGTATGAAAACACTCTTTGCAAACAATCACATCACAATGTTTACAAAATGTTCACCATTGGCACTACAGAGGTGGCGCAAACGAAGAATGAAATTCGCCATCACATTTCGTAGTGTCTCAACCGAAATGGATTCACATGCCACAGAGATCGCCGATTCAAGCTCGTCCAGCGTGGCGGGATGCTTCGGTTAGACCATATCTTTCACTGTGCCCCACAAAAAAAAAGTCACAGGGAGTCAAATCCGGCGAATATGGAGGCCAATCCATTCCTGCACCAGTAAATTTGGGCTATTCCAATGCAATGACTCGATTCCCGAAGTATTCTTCAAGAAAGCGAAACACTTGTTCGGTCCGATGTGGTCGGGCTTCATCTTGCATAAACCATTCAGTACTTAGTCGATCCTCTAACATTTACTGTGTGGCGACAAATTGTTCCAAAATTGCAACGTAACGTGCACTAGTGACCGTTTCTCGAATGAAAAAAGGGCCAATAATGCCTCTGCTGCATACTGCAGCCCACACAGTAACTTTAGGAGAATACAGTGGTTTCGCTTCACACCAATATGGCTTTTCGAAACCCCAAAATCGCCTGTTCTGCTTATTCAGGTGGAAGTGCTTCATCTGTAAACCAGATGCAGCCAACATCAAATCCTTCTTTATCAATTATTGTGAGCATCTGATTAGCAAAGGCAACCCTTTGTTGCACGGGTCGTACGGGTATGGCCTGGTGCGATTGAATTTTGAATGGAAATATGTGTAGGCTCTTTCTCAGTATTTTCTGCGTGCTGGAACGCTTCAAACCAGTCTCACATGCAATTCTACGGACGGATGATATAGGAATTCGCTAAATAATTCCAAAACTGTGGCGATATTTTCAGGCCCCACTAAATCATCGGTTACGCTGCCTGTCCGTTGAAATTTTGCGAAGAGCGTACGAATGGTTTTCGCATCGGGTCCTTTTGGAACATTAAATCATGGTTGAAAACTTCGCCTTGTTGCCGTAGGACTCTCTTCTAACCTGTGGTACTCAAGCACCAGAAAAACACGTTGTTCAATGGAGTACATGGTTTTAATCTCTTCCAAAAAAAAAGTTGAATTGTTTGTTAAGCTTATGGGACTTAAAACTTACAAACTACTTATGAACTACTTACGAACTAGGACGGCACAAATATCCATGCCCGAGGGGGGATTCGAACCCCCGACCGTAGTAGTCGTGCAGACCGTGACTGGAGCGCCTCAGTCCCCTCGGCCACCGCGGGCTGCGAGTCTCTTCCTTCCGTACACTAACCTCCTTTCACGTTTCAACAGTGGAACTGATCGCTCTGGGCTTCGGATCGCTATTTATACTAGGCATTACGTATAGCGATTACAGCGCCATCTGTTAGCAGCTTTTGTAACTATTGTTTCAAACTGCTGTATAAACGTCTTACAGCTTTCACAATAAACATACCGTTTACTGCATTCCTCTATCGATCTTTGTTTTCGAGGTATTTAATTTTGAAATCAGGGAGTCCTTTTCTGGACACCCTGTATTAACGATGGTGAACAATCTAACGCCAGCACGAATGTAATCATTAATCATTGGTAGATTCTGTATCATGTCATCATTAATACTTTTTATTCATAGAAACAATTGCGTGTTGTCATCTATACCTCTTCTTCTGTCTCTATATCGGAAATAGTCTGTAGTATTCTGGCTACCTTAGTCAATTTGTAATAATATTCCATTAATATATTCCTTAAAATCAGAAACTCACTCTTGCTGTTAGTTATTTATGCATCCCTTGTCACGTTGATATAATAATTGTAAATGTCATGTCTATATTTTTCAGCTTAAAAGTATATGGATGTGTATCGATCAGGCCTGTGCAAACCAGCATCATCGCACGCAAACTATACACCATGTTTTGCACTGTGTAATTAATTGGATGCCTGCTGTAACCTTCAGAGGAGGATCCAATGCCGATTACAAAGCAGACTTGCACACGCACGGCCTTGAACAATGCACGGACGTAGATCTGCAGCCGCCATCTTGCGAGCTTTAACAGTACGGTTTAATTAATTATAATGCATACCCCCATTTACTCATGGTGCTGCTCCATTCTAGTAAATTGCTGAATCATTCATTAATAAAATATATATTAAAATAATTATTTCTTGCAAATCGCTGAGGTTATGTCAGTGGAAAACATAACTATTAAAAAAAAGACATAATAAAATCAAATATTACAATAGGTAAGATTGTAATGGAGAACAGGCAGAAGCAAGTACATATACATAAAAGATAAAAAACTTATACAATTTGATTAATTGTGAAACATAAAAAAATTACCCATAGACTATTTAATGTTTATTTTAGTTTTTCAAAACCTTGTTTATGTTACAAAATTAAGTTCATTCGGACAATAGAAATGTTCAAATGTTTGTAAAGCTTATGGAACTTAATTGGGGGCTCATCAGTCCCTAAACGTATAAACTACTTATGAACTAAGTTATACTAAGGACAGCACAAACATCCATGTCCAAGGGAGGATTCGACCTTCCGACGCGGGAGGCTGCGCGATCCGCAAGTTGGCGCTTCAGACCGCGAGGTTTAAATTTTATTGTAAGTCGGTAAGTGGTCCCATTCTTAAATAGTTGACGAATAAAATCACGCTATCACGCGCCGGAAAATGGGGCAGTTTTCATTGTTTATGACGTGACATCGTATGTACTATATATCGTAGGTGGTTTTTGCCACCATAGTAAATGATGCCTGACCTTAAAGATTATTTGTACCAAATTTGGTTGAAATAGGTGCATTAGTTTAGGAACAGATGTATTATCGCATCATGCGGCCGTTTTTATCGAATGTTGTTGTTTATAATGTCACATCTCCCGACGTATGTGTCGTAGATGGTTCTTACCCCGACAGCGATTGTACACAACGCTCGCTTGAACAAAGTGAACTATTCTAACAGCTGTTGTGCATCGACGTATGAAACAGGAATCTAATGATAAACTACGCTTGCGTAAAGAATCTATCTAAACAACTGCAAGAGTTATTCCTGCACGTTACTTACATTTAATTACTTGTGTACTTTTTGTCGTTAGACCGACGTGTATAACCGATATCGCGTCATAAACTATGCTTGCATAAAAGATAAAGAATCTAAACAAATGCAAGAGCTTCTACATTGCTTTTATATCGGCCGCGCAAACTAAGTTGATACATGGCGCAGTGGCTGATGGGAGCAACCGTAAATACATGTCCCATTTACGATCGTTCGCAAAGTATCAACTCATATTTTTCGAGCAGTACATTTTTTTCTTTCAAAATAAAGCTTTTTGTGAAAACAATAACATTAAACTGTGTATTTTTCCTCATTAGTGGAGAACTATACCTTCAAAATGATACCTCAATCATTAAATTCGGATAAGTGATACGGGAGATACGGCGTACCCACAAAATAACATCGATGAGAAATATTACATATGATTCTTCTACACTGGTCAAAACTATTAGGGGATCACTTGAGATATCTAGGTTCTGTAGTATTGTCATTCCCAGAATGATCAAAATCTACTTTGAAAAAAAAAATCATTTTTCTGCCCACATCTGTATAATATTTCCTCCTTCATGCTCGACCGGTTTCGGCAGTTGCTGCCAAACACAGGAGAATAACTAAATATTGTGTATCAAAGAGAAGAAAACACTTTCGCCAAATATGGCAAATGGCAAAAACGTTGTCTTGTTCAAACTTCCAGACACATTAAAATTGTGTACCGGAACTGGGATTCAAACGTGAGACCTTTACCTTTCTCGGGCACCCCTTTTTTCCGCTCTCTCTCTCTCTCTCTCTCTCTCTCTCTCTCTCTCTCTCTGTTGATCTGTTCATTGCGGTCGCTGATACTCTTTGTTCTTTATTGTTCGTTGTGTTCTTGGCTCAGCGTTTTATTTTATTTTATTTATTTATTTTCTAAATCACAGAGGGCGTTAACCCTCTGACCGGACGCGCTGAGCCACGGCACCCGTCGGCCATTGAGCTATCCCCGCACGCTTCAAGGTCCGTCCTCACAACTTCACTTCCGCCAGTACCTCGCCTCCTACTTTCCAGACTTCACAGACGTTCTGTGCCGGCCGCGGTGGCCGAGGGGACTGAGGCGCTTCAGTCACGGTCTGCACGGCCGGTCGGGGGTTCGAATCCGCCCTCGGGAATGGATATTTGTGCCGTCCTTAGTGTTAGCTAGTTCATAAGTAGTTTGTAAGTTTAGGGACTGATGACCCCGTAGTTAAGTCCCATAAGCTATACAAACATTTGAACATTTTTGAGACGTTCTGCTACGAACCCTGCTAGACTAACACTCCTGGAAGAAAAGATATGGTGGAGACATGGTTTAGCCACAACCTAAAGGATGATCACTCAGTGAAAGTTACAGCGGGGTGTGCGCTGATATGAAACTTCCTGGCAGATTAAAATTGTGTGCCGAAACATGGATTCGAACATGGGGACCTCTGCATTTCGCGGGCAAAGCGCTCTACCGTCTGACTAGCTTGCCGCCAAAAGGCACTGCTGCCAAGATCGAATTCAGGTTCTGGCCCACAATTTTAATCTCCCGTTGATGGCAACAACTAGCGAAACCGGTCAAATATAATGAATTGGATATTATACAGCTCTGGGCACTAGAATATATATATATATATATATATATATATATATATATATATATATATATATATATATATATGTGTGTGTGTGTGTGTGTGTGTGTGTGTGTGTGTGTGTATTCAATATTCATTGTGGCTGTAGATTGCCGCCTGGAAACAACAACCCATTAATGCCCAAATGTATTTCTTGTTTTTAATTTTGTTGAAATTAAATCAATGTAGATCCTTTAAGGGCAGTAGCAAGAATCAATGACTAAAACATTATTTTTTTCAGTTTTTACATTGTTTTATTTCACGTATGGTAAAACATACGATGGGCATTGTTATTGTTGTTGTTGTTATGGTCTTCAGTCCGGAGACTGGTTTGATGCAGCTCTCCACCCTAATCTATCCTGAGCAAGCCTTTTCATCTCCTCATAAGATCGGCAACCCACATCCACTTGAATCTGCTTGCTATACGCGTCTTTTGGCCTCCCTCTGCGATTTTTACCCCACACACTTCCCTCCAATGCTAAATTTACGATTCCTTGATGTCTAAGAATGTGTCCTACCAAGCGATCCCTTCTTTTAGTTAGGGTATGCCAAAAATTCCTTTTCTCGCCAATTCTGTTCAGTACTTCTTCATTAGTTATGTGATCTTCCCACCTAATCTTCAGCATTCTTCTGTAGCATCACATTTCAAAAACCTCTATTCTCTTCCTGTCCGTACTGCTTATCGTCCATGTTTCACTCCCGTACAAGGCAACACTCCACACAAATGCCTTCAGAAAAGACTTCCTTACACTTAAATTAATATTCGATGTTACCAAATTTCTCTTTTTAAAAAATGCTTTTCTTCCCATTGCCATTCTGAATTTTATATCCTCTGTACTGCGACCATCGCAAGTTATTTTACTACCCAAGTAACAAAACTCATCTACCACCTTCATTGTTTCGTTACCTAATCTAATTCCTTCAGCATCGCCTGATGTTCTAAGACAGCATTCCATTATTTTTGTTTTGCTCTTGTTAATGTTCATTTTGTACGCTCTCTTCAACACACTGTCCATTCCATTCAACTGCTCTTCCAGGTCGTTTGCTGTCTCTGACAGAATTACAATGTTATCAGCAAAACGCAATGTTTTTATTTCTTCACCCTAAACTTTAATCCCTATTCCAAATTTTTTCTTGCTTTCCTTCAACGCCTGCTCGATGTACAAATTGAATAACATCGGAGAAAGGCGACAACCCTGTCTTACTTCCTTTCCAACTGATGCTTCCCTTTCATGCCCTTCGAGTCTAATAACTGCGGTCTGGCTTTTGTAAAAGTTGTAGATAACTCTCATTTCCCTGTATTTTACCCCTGCTGACTTCAGAATTTGAAAGAGTGTATTCCAGTCAACACTGTCAAACGCTTTGTCCAAATCTACAAGGGCTAAAAATGTAGGTTTGCCTCTCCTTAATCTATCTTCTAAGATAAGATGTAAAGTGAGTATTGTCTCCCGGGTTCCTACGTTCCTCCTGAATCCAAACTGATCTTCCCAGAGACTTTAGTAGCTCTGAGGGTATGTCATCTACTCCTGGGGCCTTGTTCCAACCTAGGTCTTTCAGGGCTCTGTCAAATTCATCTCTCAGTATAATATCTCCTATTTCATCTTGATCTACTTCCTCTTCCCTTCCTACAACATAGTCTCTAAGTTCATTTCCTTTGTAGAGCTGTTCTATGTACTCTTTCCACCTTTCAGCTTTCCCTTCTTTGCTGAGAACTGGTTTCCCATCCGAGTTCTTGATATTCGTAGAATTGCTTTTCTTGTCCCCAATGTCTCTTTGATTTTCCTGTACGCAGTATCTACTTTTCCCCTTCTTATACATTCTTCTACAGATTTGCATTTGGCTTCTAGCCACTCCTGCTTAGCCATTTTGCACTTCCTATCAATCTCATTTCTTAGTCGTCTGTACTCCATTTTGCCTGTTTCATTTACTGCATTTTTATATTTTCTCCTTACATCAATTAAATTTAGTATTTCATGGGTTATCCAAGGATTTTTTGTAGGTCTTGCCTTTCTACCTATTTTGTCCTCTGCTGCCTTCACTATTTCATCTCTCAATGCTACCCATTCCTCTTCTACTGTTTTATTTCCCCCTGTTTCTGTCAATTGTTGCCTAAATCTCTCTCTGAAATTCACCAGAACTTCACGTTCCTTCAATTTACCTAGGTCCCATCTCCTTATTTTCCTACCTTTCTGCAGTTTTATCAGTTTCAGTCTACAGTTCATGACTAACAAGTTATGGTCAGAGTCTATATCTGCCCCTGGGTATGTCTTGCAGTTTATAACCTGGTTCCGGAATCTATGTTTTACCATTATAAAATCTATCTGATACCTTCCGGTGTCTCCTGGTCTCTTCCAATTATACAACCTTCTTTTGTGATTCTTAAACCACGTGTTTGTTATGATTAAATTATGTTCCCTGCAAAATTCTACCAGGCGACTTCCTTTTTCATTCCTTCTGCCCAGTCCATGTTCACCTACTATTTTTCCTTCTCTTCCTTTTCCTACTACCGAATTCCAGTCTCCCATCACAATTAAGTTTTTCTCTTCCTTAACTGTCTGAATAGTTTCCTATATCTCCTCATATATTTCTTCGATCTCCTCATCATCGGCAGAGCTAGTTGGCATATAAACCTGTACTACTGTAGTTGGTGTTGGCTTCGTATCTATCTTGACAATGATAATGCGATCACTGTGCTGGTCATAGTAGTTTACCCGCATTCCTATTTTCTTATTCATTATTAGTCCTACTCCTGTGATACCCCCAACTGATTTTGTATTTATAATCCTGTACTCACCTGACCAGAAATCCTGTTCATCCTGCCACCGAACTTCACTAATCCCCAATATATCTAACTTCAACCTATCTATTTCCCTTTTTAAATTTTCTAATTTTCCTACACGATTAAGGGATATAACATTCCACGGTCCGATCCGTAGAATGGCAGTATTGTCTTTCCTAATGATAACATCCTCCTGAGTAGTCCCCGGCCGGAGATCCGAATAGAGGACTATTTTACCTCCGGAATATTTTACCCGAGAGGTTGCCATCATCATATTTTCATACAGTAGAGCTGCATGTCCTCGGGAAAAGTAACGGCTGTAGTTTCCCCTTGCTTTCAGACGTTCGCAGTAACCGTGTGGCAAAGCCACATTAGCTGATGTTACAAGGCCATCTCAGTCAATCATCCAGACTGTTGCCCCTGTTACTACTGAAAAGGCTGCTGCCCCTCTTCAGGAACCACACGTTTGTCTGGCCTCTCCACAGATACCCCTCCGTTGTGGTTGCACCTACGGTACGGCTATCTGCATCGTTGAGGCACGCAAGCCACCCCACCTCGGCAATGTCTGTGGTTCATGGGGGTGGCGATGGGCATTAACATTTACAATTCAATACCGCAATATCATTTTTATATACCAAGAAAACAATTTTGAATCTAATTTTATTAATAAAACCTGATACATATACATGTGGCGTCTGTTCCGGGAGAACAGACGTCACTTCTGATCCTGCAGATTCAACATTCATAGACTATATGACATCATCTGCGATTGGGCAAACTGAAAATGTGTACCCAGCCGGGATTCGAACCCGGGTTTCCTGCTTTCTAGGCAGTTGCTCTGACCCCTACACCACTGGGGACACAGTGATCACCGCACCTGCAAGGACTACCTAAGCACGCCCCCGGTCAGATACAAATTCCCAGCTCCGCCCTGCCCACAGTACTCAAACTCGTAGTTATGAACTAATTCTCGTAAGAGTAAGGGCTTCAAACTTTGCCCACCCCTCCCCACTAACGATAGGATTATTGCCCGTCACCGGCATATTATATATATACATGTGGCGTCTGTTCCGAGAGAACAGACGTCACTTCTGATCCTGCAGTTGTTATTATTCAACATTCTTAGAATATATGACATCAAGTGTGATTGGGCAAACTGAAAATGTGTACCCAGCCGGGATTCGAACCCGGGTCTCCTGCTTTCTAGGCAGTTACGCTGACCCCTACACCACTGGGGACACAGTGATCACTGCACCTGCAAGGACTACCTAAGCACGCCCCCGGTCAGATACAAATACAGGGTTCGAATCCCGTCTGGATACACATTTTCAGCTTTGCCCAATCGCAGTTCTTGTCATATATTCTATGAATGTTGAAAACCTGATACATTACTACTTTTCCAAAACAGAAATAAGTCATTAACGGTGTTAGGGAAAATAAAAAAGAACTGGATCAAGTCCAATATTGCATTATATGAGTGATATTTTACACAGTGCTTACCTGTGATACAACAAAACTGAGAATCCGGCTGAGGACCAACATTACATTTTATGGAACGAGATTTGGTGCATTTTCCACAATTTTTACATCTCTTTCATTTAGAATTTTGTCAATGAAGTGTCCAACATCGTCTCTGCGGATATTATTTGGTACACGTTTCCTGGATCTTGGCATGGGCCCTCTAGGTATATTCATTGTACGCGACGTAAGTCGAGATAGTACAACACTTCGACGGAACTGCAACAAACTTACGTTATTCAAATGAATTAAAATGTTTGTATAGCTTATGCAACTGAACTACGGGGTCGTCAGTCCCTAAACGTACAAACAATTTATGAACTAGCTAATTCTAAGGACGGCACAAATATCCATGCCCGAGGGGGGGATTCGAACCCCCGACCGTAGTGGTCGTGCAGACCGTGAATGGCGCGCCGCAGTCCCGTCGGCCACCGCGGCCGGCTACGTTATTCACCTTTCTGTGTAGCATTCACATATTGACGAGGCTACCATCAAGGCAGAATTTAACAAGAAGCCAGTACCATATCTTGGAGCAGATCCTGTTTCTATACAGACATCGAAGTTTGTCGAAAAGATAAACACCTCCCATCCCTTTGTTGTAGAGTTGTACAAAGGTTGGTTGGGGCACAGTTACATGCTTCTGCTGTACTCCAAATCTTACAGGTCTCCTTGGTAAGACAACCATCCATTTGTAGAGAAGTTGCTAATGTCACTTGGCTGTTGTAATGCCGCCTATGCAGCGTAAAGGGTTCGTCTTGTAACACATGATAAGATACACGAATTTCCTTTTTCAAGTCTTTCATTGGTGCTTTCTCAATTCTGTAATCTGGGATAGTGCCAATGCAGTGTAATTCATTTTTGTGTAGTGATTGCGAGAGTTGCAGAGAACTGCAATAGTTAACAACAAACACAACAGATTCAGGAGGAAAAAAAGCAACACACAATTTTTCTGTAATGAAGTTCCCAATGTTTTTCCTCCTCCTTTGTCACTGGCAACAGTTTATGAACTGAACTTCACAACATTCCCTCAGATATTGCAATGCCGGCCGCGGTGGCCGAGGAGACTAAGGCGCTCCAGTCACGGTCTGCACGGCCACTACGGTCGGGGGTTCGAATCCCCCCTCGGGCACGGATATTTGTGCCGTCCTAGTTCGTAAGTATTAATAAGTAGTTTGTAAGTTTAGGGACTGATGACCCTGTTGTTAAGTCCCATAAGATTAACAAACATTTGAGACATTGCAAGGTGGCATACCTTAGAAAGACGAAATCCAGTTCATCGGCTCGATTTATTTCACTGAGATTCTCAAGTAGTTTTAGAATTTCTTCTGCTTCCCGGAGATTGTCAGAATTGTAATAGTATTTATGTCACCTGTCGATAAAATATGCTACATAAGAATCTAGCAACATAACCTCAAGAGGCAATTGCATTTGTTTCTCTACTTGATAAGTAGAAAAATAAATGTTTCCTAAATCACGTTTAAAAGTAGTCCTAGTTTCCCACTGTATGATACACTGCTGGCCAATAAAATTGCTACACCAGGTAGAAATGCAGATGATAAACGGTATTAATTAGACAAATATATTATACAAGAACTGACATGTGATTACATGTTCAAGCAATTTGGGTGCACAGATCCTGAGAAATCAGAACCCAGTTCAACCACCTCTGGCTGTAATAAACGGCCTTGATACGCCTTGACATTGACTCAAACAGAGCTCGAATGGTGCGTTAGAGGTACAGATGCAAATGTAGCTTCAACACGATATCACAGTTCGTCAAAAGTAGTGATTGGCGTATTGTGACAAGCCAGTTGCTCGGCCACCATTGACAAGATGTTTTCAATCGGTGAGAGATCTGGAGAATGTGCTGGACAAGGCAGCAGTCGAACATTTTCCGTATCCAGAAAGGCCCGTACAGGACCTGCAACATGCGGTCGTGCATTATCATGCTGAAATGTAGGGTTTCGCAGAGATCGAATGAAGGGTAGAGCCACGGGTCGTAACACATCTGAAATATAACGGCCACTGTTCAAAGTGCCGTCGATGCGAACAAGAGGTCACCGAGACGTGTAACCAATGTTACCATACCATCAAACCGGGTGATGCGCTAGTATGACGATGACGAATACACTCTTCCAATGTGCGTTCACAGCGATGTAGCCAATCACGGATGCGACCATCATGATGCTGTAAACAAAACATGGATTTATCCGAAAAAATGACGTTTTGGCATTCGTGCACCCAGGTTCGTCGTTGCGTACACCATCGCAGGCACTCCTGTCTGTGATGCAACGTCAAGGGTAACCGCAGCCATGGTCTCCGAGCTGATAGTCCATGCTGCTGCAAACGTTGTCTAACTGTTCATGCAGATGGTTGTTGTCTTGCAAACGTCCCCATCTATTGACTCAGGAATCGAGACGTGGCTCCATGATCCGTTACAGTCATGCGGATAAGATAGCTGTCATTTCGACTACTAGTGATACGAGGCCGTTGGGATACAGCACGGCGTTCCGAATTGCCCTTCTGAATCCATTGATTCCATATTCTGCTAAAAGTCATTGGATTGCGACCAACGCGAGCAGCAATGTCGCGATATGATAAACCGCAAGCGCGATAGGCTACAATCCGACCTTTATCAAAGTCGGACACGTGATGGTACTCATTTCTCCTCCTTACACAAGGCATCCTGACAACGTTTTACCAGGAAACGCCGGTGAACTGCTGTTTGTGTATGAGAAATCTGTTAGAAACTTTCCTCATATCAGCACTTTGTAGTTGTGTCCACCGGCGGCAACCTTGTGTGAATGCTCTGAAAAGATAATCATTTCCATATCAGAGCATGTTTTCCTGTCCGTTAAATTTCGCGTCTCTAACACATCTTCGTGGAGTAGCAATTTTAATGACCAAGAGTGTATATCAGACGAGAAACAATCAGTCTATTTTATATACTTATATAAAGATTTTACAGCGAGAAACAACAACAAGCTCAATTGTTATTCTGTGCTAGTACTAAAACCATAAGCCCAACATTTATATCAGTACAAGCATCTTCAGTATAAAATAAAATTCTGACTTGTTACACATGATCTTGCTGGTTCAGAGCAGCACTAAGAGAAAATGGCTAACTGCATAATAATGGTATTTTTATGCTACTGAAAACTACCATTGTTGTGGAGTTGAACCCACTGACTGTACAACAGAGAATTGTGAGCTATTTGCACCATTCTATGTAGTTGCCACTATTTAAGTTCAAACCGTCGTATGTGCTTCAGTTCACCATATAGCCGTAAACTCCACACAAGTGGATGGTTCAGTGATTGAAATTTGCCGCCCTGACATTCTTAACTGTCTGGCAAACTCCATTGGTTCATAAGTTGTTTTCATCTGCGTACACTCGTTCTGAAGCGGTTCAGAGCTGTCCACAATTTCCAAAAGGTAGTTGCTTCCATCAATCTTCTCTTTTGGGGACGTCCACTAAATTTGAGATATTGTGTTCACTAGCAGCCCATAGCTTCTTCAATGCTGCCCTCCAGTTCTTGAAGTTCTTCGCCGATTTTTCATGGAGCACATCTAGATTTAAACCTGTTTATATATAACCAAGCTATACCTACAATTACCGGTTTATTGGATTTGATAATTGATCCGTGTGCCTTACACCCCTGACTGACAGGGAAAGGCATCAGTTGCAAAGAATTCACCGGATAAATATAAAGGAGCTTGTAACCAAACGTTGCTCTAGTGTTATCTTCCGCAACAGCGAATAAAGTCCAAAGTGAATAAATTTAGGCAAAGTATTGATTGCACCGTCACCAGTTCACTACGTGAGAAAAGAAATAGAAAAAATGGATTGCGGAAAAGTTAACTACAGCTGAATTATGTTAACGAGAGATCACGGAACCAACACTACGTGAGCCAAGCACAGGAACATAACACACAGTCAAGAAAAAAAAAATACTACTATTAAATGGATAAATTACTAACCCAGACCATAGAAATCATTCAATAATGTTCAAATGTTTGTATAGTCTATGGGACTTAACTACGGGGTTATCAGTCCCTAAACTTACAAACTACTTACGAACTACTTACGAACTAGGACGGCACAAATATCCATGCCCGAGGGGGGATTCGAACCCCCGACCGTAGCGGCCGTGCAGACCGTGACTGGAGCGCCTCAGTCCCCTCGGTCACCGCGGCCGGCTAGAAATCATTAATCAGAAAGGAGTAGTTGGTTGCATCGCAAGAACTGAAAAAGGGGGTATAATACGCACCTCACTGTAATGCTTAGTGTTTCTCATGTGGGAAATGAAAATTCGTAAATGTTTTCATTAACTCCAGTAAATATTACCGTAAGTATCTGGTTATAATGCTTCGGTTAAATTAACTGGTTGTTGTGGTAAATACGACCAAAAAACAAATGTCTACAGAATTTACGTTCGTAATTTTGTGTGTAATTGAATCTTCGTTTCATTGTTAAACAAAACACTGTTATCTGACGTTAATCTGAATAGTCAACTGTGACTAATAATTATTTATATGTAGTCGGCTGATTGTTTGAACAACTTATGACACAGATACGAATGGTAGATTTCTTTGTAAATTCGTAATATGTTTGCTTTCCTTTTTGTAGTTAATGATGATTACGCCAGTAATTAGTTGCTGGTATTTGAATTGAATCGAGCAGATGAATTATAAGACGAATAATTAGTCGTTCATAATTAAATTACTCCTAGTTTCACAGTTCAACTAAACTTTTGGCATTGACGGTAAATAAATATCTGATATTAGCACTCTCTCACTAAGAAATAAAATTTGATTAGTTCTCTCAGTGATACGTTGCGAATTGATTTCAGCGGGGCAATAGAATGAATGGCCTTCTACTCGGTCAATCTCTTAGGTTAAAATCAGAATCAATTAACGTTGCTACTTTGTCCACTACTAAATCAATGTACCACCCTGCGCTGGATAGCAGTACGTTCTGAATGAAGCAGAATTGGTTGGATCTTACTTTGAGGAGACGCTGTTGCGTTGCATTTGGACACTATTGGCATGCAATAATTGGTAACAGGCTCCTCTATGTGATGGTTAATTAGCGATAAAATTGGTCTCACAGCACTCTTCTCGCTACGTATCTCCTCTTTTTTGAATGAAATGGTGAAATATTCAACCGAGTTTCGGCTGTTACGTCATGTCAGGCACAGACTACATCTTGGTTAATTAGTACTATGCCACATACAATACCGACAAGGGACACCTTTGACCTCTAACGCTGGGACCCTACGAAATTATGCTTACAATAACAAAATGTTCAAATGTTTGTAGAGCTTATGGGACTTAACTACGGGGTCATCAGTCCCGGCCGGCCGCGGTGGCCGAGGAGATTGAGGCGCTCCAGTCACGGTCTGCACGGCCACTACGGTCGGGGGTTCGAATCCCCCCTCGGGCATGGATATTTGTGCCGTCCTAGTTCGTAAGTAGTTCATAAGTAGTTTGTAAGTTTAGGGACTGATGACCCCGTAGTTAAGTCCCATAGACTATACAAACATTTGAACATTTGAACATCAGTCCCTAAACTTACAAACTACTTATGAACTAGCTTATACTAAAGACGGCATAAATATCCATGCCCGAAGGGAGATTCGAACCCCCGACCGTAGTGGCCGTGCAGACTGTTACAATAACAAGCAATCATAAACAAAATAGTAGTGTGCGTAATATCTGTAAAACGCCGTACTTGTTCTGCTAGCGCCACTAGATGATGGCATAGCGTAGCTGCACTAACCAGAGCTCCAGTTGCTTGAGTGGTATAGCCGCAGTACGTACTTATCTCTTGGAGCGGGTTACGTTGTAAACTATATCCATTGCAGTGATATGAAGTGAATTACTCCTATGAACGTGGTCCAAATATTAGGGACCAAGTTGCGACGTGCTGAATTTGGAAATGACATCGGGGCCGAGGATATGGAGTTCGCGAGTATATTATATAATATAATAATTCAGAAATATAATGGCGACGACACAGAAATACATGACGTTACACTGGATAGATACACGGAATTTGAAAGACAGGAGGAACCTGAAGCTAAAAATGGCTCTTCAGGCAGTACATCATTTGAAAACGTAACCAGTGTGACTTTTGATATTGGACTGCGTGAATGCGAAAGTGATTTGAATGTGATAACTTGGCTTTAGTGAGTTGTGAACATTGATCTCTTCCAATCTATTTTAACGACTTCATCGAAATCTCGCTTCTGCACTCTGAGGACTAATAAAGCTCAAATTTTGTAATTCTAGGGGACCAAACTACTATGGTCATCAGTGCCTACACCTACAAACTACTTAAACTAAGTTAATCTATACATGTGGCGCTAATCCGAAAGAACAGACGACACTTCTGATACTGCAGTTATTATTCTTTCATATTCACAAAATATATGACATCAACTGCGAATGGGCACAGCTGAAAATGTGTACCCAGCCGAGATTCGAACCCGGGTCTCCCGCTTTCTACGCAGTTGCGCTGACCACTACACCACTGAGGACACAGTGATCACTGCACCTTCAAGGACTAACTAAGCGCCGGCCGCGGTGGCCGAGGGGACTAAGGCTCGCCAGTCTCGGTTTTCACGACCACTACGGTCGGGGGTTCGAATCCCCACTCGGGCATGGATATTTGTGCCGTCCTAGTTCGTAAGTAGTTCATAAGTAGTTTGTAAGTTTAGGGACTGATGACCCCGTAGTTAAGTCCCATAGACTATACAAACATTTGAAACATTTGAACATTTGCATGGATATTTGTGCCGTCATTAGTGATAGCTAGTACATAAGTAGTTTGTAAGTTTAGGAACTGATGACCCCGTAGTTACGTCCCATAAGCTATACAAACATTTGAACTACCTAAGCACGCCTCCCGTCAGATACAAATTTCCATCTTTACCCTCCCCACAAAAGTGACTACGAGTTTGAGTACTGTTTTTTTTTTTTTTTTTTTTTTTTTTTTTTTTTTTTTTTTTTTTTTTTTTTTTCCGGGTCTCCTTCCTCCCCTTCAACCCGTCCTTCCGCTCGCCAACATCGCCTTCATCGGCGTCGGCTTCATCTGCCTTTAATAAGGAAAGTGGCTGCTGTCGGATACTTAAAAATAAAAGACTTCCCATGTGTGCTTCTATGACAGCAGTGAAAAAGAAAATGCACAAGTCGACGTATTTCCGTCTTGAAAATAAGGGATTTTTTTTGTTTGCCTCAGTCTCCTTTTTTTACTTTATGTTTTTATTTTCTTAAGTAAATAAATGTCTTCTTTCAAGAAAAAAAAAAACTAGTTCTGCCTCCATGTAAATGTTGACCTCAAAGGTCTTATGGCTCCATTGCCGTTTATAACTTAAAACCTTTCCTCTTGGTAATGTTGCCATTTAACTGTTCAAAATAAACCAACAGAAATTAAAATCATGTCCTATCTTTCGGTAAATCGTGGGGACCATCCTGTCCTCAATCTTAAAACATAAAACTTTGACCCCTGAACTGAAGGAATGGTAAAACAAAGGCGATATATAAATTTGGCTTCGAAACAAACATATAAGGAATTTGTGTAAATAAAAATTTCCTTCCTTCCTTGTCATGGTAATGTGTTTAGTAAGAAATTAGCGAAATGTTTCTTGTAATGTCTTGTTTTCATCAGCTTGTGATGCTCCGCAGTAAGGTATACCCAGAAATCTTCCAATTTCATGTCCGTGTTTGAAAAAACGTAGTGGACCGATGCCCCCTTTAGCCAGTTGATGGCGTTTCTTTTTGTTTTGGGGAACGGTACGTCTTCTGGGAAAAGAAAATCGGAAGCTGTTATGTAGTTTGGCGACGTTCTGCTGATGGATGCCAATTTCCGTCTTATATACATCCATATTTCTTTGATTTTGTCGCACCCGAATCGGTGTTCTTCCGTATCTAATACGTTGCACGTGACACAATCTGGTGAGTTTGCCAGGTGGATGTTGTAAAGTTTAGAGTTAGTTGCAATTTTGCGATTTACAACTAAGTACCACGTAGTCTTCATCGTGGAAGGTAAGTTACGACAATGTATATTTTTCCAAATCATCTTCCAGTTGTGAGATCTGTATTTGTCTTCTATGATGTTTTTCTTTTTATCTTTCATTAATTCACGGTATATATCTTTAACTTTCTTCTTTCTGACATCAGGGATTCGTGCTTGTAAATAGCTATACTCTAATAGAAAGTATTTCAAGTGATAAAGTCCGTTCGGGACATGTTGTACACTGATGGGTGGACTGAGGTCAGCCGGAGCTATTTCATCCAACAAGTGTGCAACAAGACTGTTGGTACAAGTCTTCCATAGTTCAGAAGTTTTAGCGATGTATAACGCCTGTGCCTTCTTACCAATGTCTGTGAGATTGAGACCCCCACTTATTGGCGGAAGCGTTAGGGCGTCATAATGCACTTTGAAAATGTGACCGCGACTGACAAAGTGGCCAAGTGCGGACATGAATTGTTTTGTCATAGTTGAAGGTATGGGCAGGACTTGAGCGACATAATTAAGTTTTGCAGTTAGGCAGATGTTGGCTACTGTTACTTTCTGGATTTCATTGAGTTTCCTGATGCTGTATGTCTGTGCACAGGCGCGTAGTTTATTTAACAGTCCCTTGTAGTTTGCTGCTATGGTACGACGGATAGTATTGTGAAAGTCAATACCTAGGCACTTGAAAACCGTCAACTCACGTAGATGTCCAGAAGTTTGTGGCCCTAAACCACGGCCGATATTAAAAATTCCAGATTTTGTCCTGTTGAGCAGCGCGCCAGATGCACGTTCATACTGTTGTACGATTTGCAAAGCAGTCTCTATTTCAGGTCTGTTAATGACAAGGAAACCCACATCATCCGCATAGGCCTTGCAAACTATTTTGTTTCCGTGTATTTGTAATCCTTGTAGACGTTGCATCAGTGTGGCAAGCAGGGGCTCGATCGCGATGGAAAAGAGCGCCATAGAAACTGGACAACCCTGTCTCACAGAGCTGGATACTTCTATTTTCCTGGTAGGGTGTCCATTGATGATGATTTGGGATGTATTGTTCGTTATCATATGTTGCAAAATGGTTACGAACCGAGGCGGAAAACCCATCGCGTGCATAGTACGGAGGAGATACTGGTGATTGACCCTGTCAAAGGCTTTGTCAAAGTCTAATGATATTATGGCACATTGAAGTTTACAGACCTCAGCCGTTGATATGAGGTCGCGGTAGTCGCACAGGGTGTGGAAGAGTCTCCTATCTTGGCCCACACCCGTCTGGTAGGGTCCAGTTACGCTGTTAATTGTCGATTTAAGCCTGTGTGCTAAAAGTCGAGCAAAGATTTTGTAATCACTGTTTAGAAGAGTGATAGGTCTCAAATTGTCAATTTTTTTACTAACAGGATTTTTTGGAATCAAAACTATGATGCCTTCGCGAAATTCTTGTGGGATCTCATTTGTGGGCTCCAACAGTTCGTTACAGAGGAGTGTAATTTTTGTTTTGATCTGATCCCAGAACACTTGGTAGAATTCCGCTGGGATGCCATCCGCTCCTGGAGATTTATTTTTGGCACTTACCCGAACGGCGTATTCCACGTCTTCTTCGGTCGCCTGTGCTACGAGTTTCTCTACTTCCGTGTGGTTGACTCTGCCTTGCACATTTTGCAATAGAACATTTTGTGCTTCTTCGTCCACTTCTTTATGAGACATCAAGGCTGTGAAATGGCTTAGAATTGCTTCCTTTATTTGTCTATGTGTGGACAAAGTTGTACCATCTGCCGCTGTTAGTTCTGTCAGTATCTTGCTGTGTCCACGTTTCCTTTCTTGTATGACATGATAAATGGAGGTATTTTCTTGTTGTGCCATGGTTTGGACCCGTGATCGAACTGTGTATCCTTCTAGTTGTTTGCGACGCAGGGCCAAAATTTTGGCCTGTATTCTTTTGATTCGTTCGTAGTATCCAGTAGCCGAAGTGCCTAGCATGTAGATTTCTCTTAAACAGTGAAAATAAAATTCTATTGTTTTTTTGTGCCATGAATATTTATCTTTAGAGTAGTTAATAAAACATCTCCTTATTTTAGGTTTTGCACACTTTAGCCACCATTCTATTGCCGAAGTATAAGAGGAGAATCTGTGCTCGCACTCCCTCCAGGTGTTGAGGAAGGCCTCTTGACATGCCGGGTCTTGTAGGTGTGAAACATTTAATTTCCACAGGCCTCTGTATCTGCATGTGCCTTGTCGTTCCATATTTACGGTACATAAATATGCTGCGTGATCTGAAAAGGCCACTGGCCAAACTTCAGACTGCAGAATATGAGTGCTCAAGGCAGACGTGACATATATCCTGTCCAAACGGCTTGCTGAATGATTGGTGATGTAGGTAAAACCAGGTGCCACTCCATGTTTGTACTCCCACGAGTCAATGAATCGCAGGTCTCGGACTATGCGCTCCAGCTCAATAGATTTGTTCATGTTGGGAATTTGATCTTTAGCGCTGAGGACGCAATTAAAGTCACCTCCTAAGATGACGTGTTCGTTGTTAGTACCAAACAGGGGAACAATGTCTTCCTTAAAGAATTCTGCTCGTAATCGTCTATTGCTGGACCCAGATGGAGCATAGATATTTATTAGCCTGATGTTATGGAAGGTGCCAGCAATACCTCTACTATTGGGTAATTTCCTAACATCCTTGATAATGATGCCTTCCTTCACAAGTAAGGCTGTACCCATTTCAGAACCCATACCAGGATTAATGAAGGCATTATAGCCTGGTATGCAGTCAAGCCTGATTTCTGTTACTTCTTGCAGGAATGCTATGTCAACGTCTGCAGCATGTAAGAAGTCTTTTAGATGTTGTAATTTCAGCTCACTACGTATCTTATTAAGATTTACCGTTGCGAGCCTATAGGCCTGTAGTGGAATGATGGGTGGCTATACGCAAATTAAGCTTAGAAAAAGGGATCGTGACACTAACCATGAAGTGGTACTAACCGTGAAGTTTCTAAACGCATATAGAAAGATGCTTGTGCAAAAATCTACCACCAGGTACATCAAGAGCTGTTTAATAGTATTCGTCATTAGGGAATGGATCAGTAGAACTTGCTTGTTGTGCGGTAATTTCTGTAGAGCCATCGTGGAGGGATTGACAGTCGCCGTCCGTTTGGAATGGACCTGCGGGGGTCTCGGTTACAGCGGTATCCATCTCCTCTTCCGTACTAGACCCCATTTCTTCGGCCCAGGTAGGTGGCACTAAATTTTCCGACGTGCTGGGTACCTTGTCAGGAGAACGTTCGGCGACAGTCTGGTCATCAAGTCCGGAATCGGTGTGTGAGGTGTATTCAGTATTGAATATCACAGAAGTCGTGGCCTTTTCCATTGTTCCTGACACATTGGTGGACGTGTGTTCTGAGTTCCTAAGTTGAGCACTTATCTGCTTTGCCTTTTCTCGTAAGGGCGGTGCAGTGACCTCCGCTCCCTGACGCGCAAGCCTCCGTTTCCGTCTTCTCTTGGGAGATGAACCTCTTGGCGGACTATGGTCATTTCCAAGCGGAGCTTCTGTCGGTGTAGGAGTCTCTGCTGGTGGGTGCTCTACAGTGTTTGGGACAAAGAGCTGTTCCTTAATACTCTCAAGAGGTGTTAGTTGTTCCAAAACTGACGGTGCGGGTTGTACAAAAGTTGGAGTAATTTCCATAGGGGCCTCTGGTGGGACGTCGGAGGTTGTCGATTCCGTCGCTTGTATTGCAGGGGCCTGTTCTTGTACGACTACAGCAGGTAGCGGTGGCTGAGAAGTCTGAGGGAGGGTCTGCGCAGTTGGTTCAGTCGTCATCTCTACCTCAGGCACGTCAAGACAAGCATTGACTTCGGGGCCCGCAGAAGCAGGGAGACCGCGCGCCGCGGCCGCGAACGTCACCGGCAGAGTCGACAACACGGGCGGCCTGGCCGCCTCGCCGGCCGGCAGCTGCGCCACGCGCCGCTGCACGCACTCGGCTCTCACGTGGCCCGTAGAGTTGCACGCGGCACACGTCTTAGGCTGGTCATCATACATCACAATTGCTCGGTATCCGCAGACCTGAATGTATGACGGAATGTGCTTATGCAAGTCGACTTTCAGCTGTCGTACCCCGTTTAGTACCGGAAAGCGATGAGCAGTAGACCACCTTTCAGCAATATTACTAATCACTCTACCGTATGGCGAGATCACTGCGTCTATATCGGCACTTGTTATCTCAAAAGGCAGTTCAAAAATGCGCACAGTTCTTATTCCAAGGCCTGCATGAGAAACGAAAACCTTTCCAACATTGCCATCACTGTATTTATACTTCATAACTCCACCACAGGATTCGACTATTTTGGCACACATATCGGATCTAGCGAGTTTCACAAAAACCACGCTGCTAACAATCGATAGATGGATGCCAATAATATCCTCGATTCCTATTTTAACGCATTGTTCTAGCCATTCCTCAATTTCAAAAGATTTCGGTCGGGCAAATTCTCTTTCAAAAGTAAACTTCAGGGTATCCTTTCTATTCCTATCAGTCATCACTGTTCCGTATTCATCTTCTACAACTGAACACGAATAATTGCAAGTCGCAACAGCAAGCGCAGAGACTTACCACGCGGAAGCAGCAAGCAGCGCAGCGCACAGCACGGCGTGTGTTGCCTCCACGCAGTCCGCCACTAGACTGTACTGTGGGCAGAGTGAAGCTGGAAATTTGTGTATGACGGGAGGCGTGCTTAGGTAGTTCTTGCAGGTACTGTGATCACTGTGTCCCCAGTGGTGTAGGGGTCAGCGCAACTGCCTAGAAAGCAGGAGACCCGAGTTCGAATCTCGACGGGGTACACATTTTCAGCTTTGCCCATTCGCAGTTGATGTCATATATTCGGTGAATATGTAAATTAAACTAACATAAGGAGAACACACACATCCATGGCCGAGGGAGGATTCGAACCTCCGATGCAGGAGACTAATAAAGAACTTTTAGGTGTGTGGTACTGCTGTAGATGAGTGTCTTTTTCTATATAAGTACTTCAAGCAGATAGTTTTTGGCGCTGCCGATTGAATATGTAACGATACACTGACGCCGTCAAATTATGTATAATTCCCTTCCTACTGTATTGATATCTTGTTACTTTGTTTCTCTCTGTTAAAATGTTACTTGAATGGCTATGCAACGATTTACATGCAAGTAAGTTTGTGATTGCCTGTTATTCGAAGTATGGTTTAGTGGCCCACTTGGGTAGCGCTTGTTTCAGAAAATCTTCCTCTTGCGTCATGTCATTTCTACCCTGCACGGCATACTCCGACAGTTAGGCGAGCTGCCGATATACAGCGGCCTTCTCTACTACTGATTCAACACTCACTACCAGCGACAGTGTTCCTACTCCAAAGATTCTCCTGCTCCAGAATTAAAGTTCCATACTAGGCCAGGATGTCTATTACATTTATATAATTATTTTTGTTTAAATGTAAAAATCGATTGCAATACAGTTTTAACATTTCAATACGTCGACAAAACAAATGGAAGCAACACAGGTAGGATACAATTTTATGAGATCTTAACATTACACATTTGTTCATAAGTGGTAAGAAAAAATGTTACTGTGTTGTTTTGTTACAGTATGCGTTACTTCTTGGTGGATACGAAAGGTCCGGCTTGTGTAGAATTCCTCTAAATGTTTTTAGGGTTAGGTGTGACAGCTTAAGTTCAGGGGGATCTGTGTTTGCTAGGACGGGGTAAGAGCGACATGAGGTGCCGGTGTGGCTTACAGAGATTACCTACGTTGTCTGCCTCAACTAGGCGTCTACTTTAGTAACGTGTGCGCTTCTCATCCAGATGTTTCAAGTCTACTAGTTGGCTGTTTGTTAGTTTTTCATGATTCACACCCACAGAGCAGTACTGACGTGTCATTCTTATTGAATATGTGTGGTTTTGTATAGGTATTAAGGACCTTGATTTCCAGATTGCTCTCAGCATTTCAAATGCCTCTTTATCCTACTTATTGTTTTCCCTATACCCTCGTTAGTTTCAGCCACAGGGGTGACTATACTTCCCAGGTAGCAAACCTGTTTGCCTAAAAAAAAGAAAATAAGTAAACACAGGGAATCTGCGAAGTTGGACATAATTATGCACGTTGGTCATAATTATGAACGTCACTTCTGAAGGGTTAACCCTCAACAAACCAAGCAGACTCCTCTAGGGACCCCAGAGCGAGTTTATTTGTGATACTTCTGCAACCATAAAAACCAATTCATTCTTAATTGTCTTGCATGCATTTAAGATATATATTTCATAATTACATCTAAGATGTGTTTGTTAAAAAATTCTAAAATAAATAAAAACGCACTTTTGGTCCTGGTGGGACCCCGCTTGGTAACCTACGTTACACATTTATTTTTTCCCTTATTCAGACTTAGAGCGCTGTAAATTTACAAAAATGGTAAACACCTCAGTGTCAGTCTTTAGATGGTTTATATTTCAGAAATGACATTTTGCAGGTCAACTGCTCATTTTCAGAATTTTTTATTTATTTATTTACTTTTATTGCTACGTTTGTTACACGGTTAGGCTTACTTCATGACAGCATTGGGTTCTTATTTTTGTAATGTTCTTACTATTTACAGCATAGACACGTAGTGACATTTCTGTTTGAAGGCCCCGGTGGCCGAGGGGACTGAGGCGCTCCAGTCACGGTCTGCACAGCCACTACGGTCAGGGGTTCGAATCCCCCCTCGAGCATGGATATTTGTGCCGTCCTTAGTATTAGCTAGTAGTTTGTAAGTTTGGGAACTGATGACCCCGTAGTTAAGTCCCATAAGCTATACAAATATTTGAACATTTTTTACATTTCTGTTTGCCTAGCCAGTAGCCTTGATGTCATTTTAGACCAGTGTGTCTTTAGGTTATGGCGCTATATGTTTACGTATGGAGTTCTACCACATGTCTTTGTGTGTATTTTGCACTTTGCAGTAATGCTCACTTACACCTACATCTAAATATAAACAGCGCAATACACCGTAAGGTGCGTGGCTGAGGGTACACTTTACCACTACTACGCCTTTCCTTTCTTATTCCACTCCCAAATAGAACGAGGAAAAAGTAATGTATATATTCCTCAGTCCGAGACCTAATTTCTCTTTTCTTTTATTTGTGATCTTTAAGCGAAATGTAAGCAGGTGGCAGAAGGATCGATCTGCAGTCAGCTTCAAATTCTGGCCCTCTAAATCTCCTCAACAGAATTTCTCGAAAAGAACGTCGTATTTCTTCAAGCGACTCCCATTACAGTTCCCGGTTCATTTCCGTGACACTCGCACATTGGTCGAACCTACCAGTAACGAAACTAGCTGTTCGCCTATGAACTGTTTCCATGTCTTCCTTTAATCTGATCGACTGCTGGTCCCAAACACTTGAGCAATACTCAAGACGTGGGCGTACAAGCGTTTTATACGCGGTCTCTTTTACAGATTAAGTACATCTTCCCAATTCTCCCAATAAAGTGAATCCAGCTGTTCGCCTTACTTACAACTGCACTTACATGTTCGTTCCACTTCATATTGCTCTGCAGTGTTACATTGCAGAAAAAGGCATTTATGTACATGAAATGTGAACACATCTAAAACCAAGAAAATCAAAACTAGGTCTATTTCAAAGGCGAGGAAATGAAGGCAGTTCTTGTCATTTCCCTTTACTAGGAAAATAAAAAGTACCCAACAGTGCTTTTGGTAAAATTAGACATCAACTACAGAGTTTGGAGGCTGATTTCACAACAAGACTTCAGGACAAATCAGTTCAATGTTCTGTTCTATTCCGTCACCGCTGATGTTGACACAGCACCAGAAGAGCTAGCTGCACTTGAACTTACTGATGTGCAGGGAGACGACTGAGTGAACGAAATGTTTAATGCTGTGACATCAGCTGACTTTTACAAATCATTGACGACCGAAAAATTACAATGTATTGAGAAATTTCGCGGGAAAATATTGTTTGTATTTGTAAATCTATGGGACTGAGGTTATCAGTCCCGAGGCTTACAAACTAGCTAACAAACTAACCTAAGGAACACTCGAACCTCAGACGGTGAGAAACCGCGTGCACTGCAGCAAGTCGCCTTAGAGCGCTCGGTCATTCCGGTGTGGCTGCGAAAATATTCTCCATATTTGGACCTATAGATATTTGTGAACAAGTTTTTGTTGCTTGAAGATTGATAAGAGTATGTGCCGAAGCTCTTTAAAAGATATTAAACTGCAGGCTGTGTTGAGAATTTCAACTACCACTCTCATTCCTGATTTAAAAAAAAAAAAAAAAAAAAAAAAAAAAAAAAACTGTGGTAGGATGCATTTCTGAATTTTTCGATCTACTTGGAGACAGTACGAAATTAGGAAAATAAATTAAATTGCATAAAACTATGACTAGCTTTTTCATATTTATTGATTTTTAAGGTGCAAGTAATACCTGTTGTGTAATGAAAAGCTACCTAATGAATGCAATTTGGAAAGAGCGGTCCTCCCCTAACCTCTGCATCTGTAATGCGGTGCTGCGGTGCTCTAAGAAAAACAATTGCCCACCCCTGTGCTAGGGTATACGATTCACGGAAGTTTCAATGTAAATACACATTTATATTCCCTACCAGACTTCGTCTTCTTCAGACAAACGAATTATTCACATTTTGGCCCTGACAACATAAGTTCCATTGTTCCGATGTTAAACTCCGCTTCTTTTGCCAAAACGTAACAGGGATAACAAATATCATTCTCAGTAACATTTTTTGTGCGGATCAAATAGCAACAGAATATTGAGTGTTCGAATATGTAAGGGACTAAATGCTAAACGGCAGGGTGATCAGTCCCCCAGAATATCTAAACATATTTAATAACACTGAGGGCAAGATAATTTGTACTTCTTGAAAATTCCCATTCTAAAATTAAATGAGTAGCTACTTTACTTACATCGTAGAAAAACAGCTATTTTCATTATACCGGGTACCGATGACCCTTAAAACGTCTACTGCTTCATTCAGTGAAATCTGTAGTTTGTTAAATATCGCGATTTATGTGAAAGTTTCGTAAATTAATAATATGACAAAATAATCTCCCCTTGGCTTGCTATCGTTTGATAAAATCTTGCTTCGATACTTTCAGTCATGTAAGAAATGTAAGGAACTTTATGAAAATTTCATTCCATTTTCTTCGCTGACACGCGTGATAGGGAACAAGTGCTTTACAAACAACCCATTATCTCGAAGTTGGTATTAGATAGCAACATTCTTCCAACTTCAAAAAATAATTCAATATTTTAGCTACATTTAATCGGCAGCAACGTATGACCCAACTTGCACCACACAAAAATTCAGAGCGACCTCTATTTTTCAATGCAAAATTTTCGGATTCCTTGCAGTACTGTACTGAATCCGTCAATATCACAAGAAGTATAACCACAAACAGAATAGTAGACAGATCTTCATGAAGCTGAAGAATGCAGCTATAAGACGTGAGAGAATAATATATGAATAGTTTCTTCACGATAATTTGATAAATAAAGCAGCTCGCCCGTGTTGCGCGCCATGTCGTCCACCCGGCGAAGCCAACCCAGCCTGCACTAGGGATGGCGGTTATCACTGAAACAACCGGTTTTGGTTATATGGTTTCTTTTCATCACCAGTTTAACCGCACTGTAAAAACTGCTCAAGATAACCGGTTTTTTAAATAACCGGTTTTTTATTGCTTTTATTTCCAGCAAAGTTCGACCGAAACTTAATTGGCAGCCGAAACAGAAACCGTAATCGAATTTTCGGTTCTTTTAGTTTCGGCCGAAAACGAAACTTAGAAAGTTTAGTTAAAATTTAGGTAAATTTACGTTATACGACAAATCACTAGTTTTTCCATATTTTGCAAGATCCCCTCCCAATATTACGCCTTCTTGAGTGTATGTAAGCCTAGCCAGGAGTCCGTAGAAGACGATGTACAAAGTATACAGATTTACTGGCCTAGTATTTCCATCCGGCAGTTGCGAATATTGAGCGTTGGACTTGTTAGCCAGCGCATACGAATATCTCGTGATATACACAGTATATATAAGTTACAGTCAGTAAATGAACTTCAGTCAGTGCTGCAGACGTATTTCGAAAAATAAAATCACAGTTCCGAATAACAGTATGATTGTTGTCAGTATAAATT
This sequence comes from Locusta migratoria, assembly GCA_026315105.1. NCBI lineage: Eukaryota > Metazoa > Arthropoda > Insecta > Orthoptera > Acrididae > Locusta > Locusta migratoria. Next base: position 297,412,580 of record CM048744.1, read on the forward strand.
TACGCAAAATGAACTAGAAAAGCTCTATACCACATGCCCAAAGAATGTTCAAATGGGTGTGAGTTCTTATGAGACCTAACTGCTTAGGTCATCGGTCCCTAGACTTACAAACTACTTAATCTAACTTAAACTAACTTACGCTAAGGACAACATACACACCCATGACCGAGGGAGGAGGGAGATTCGAACCTCCGACTGGAGTAGCCACGCAGTCCGAGACATGGAGCCTCAGACCGCACGGCTACCTCGCGAGGCACCACATGATCAATGCTACCTATACCAATATTGGTTATTAAAAAAGCCCCTCACTTTCAAGCAATCACAGTAATAAAACTTGTTAGCATAGCAATATAATACATTTAAAGCTTTAACCAACGTGTTGAGAAGCTAACAACACTCTGTTCTTTAATATCCAATAGTAAGAGCAGTCAAGAAAACTCATTTATTAAAATGACCGCTTTCGGTACATTTAGTCAGTCTTCACCAGATTATTATAAAACACACACACACACACACACACACACACACACACACACATTTTGAATCACTGCTACAGGATGTAGTCGTACCGGTTTTTTTTTACCCGGTTCTTGGCAATAACTAAAAAAATCGGTTACAACCGGAACCAAATAAATACCGAAAAAAACCGGTTATTCAAAACTAAAATACCGGTATCGGTTTTAACCGGTCGGTTTTTCCCATCCCTAGCCTGCACGCTTCCGCGGCGAATCTTGCACCGTGTGAGAGAGACGCAGTGTGTTTCAGCCGGATTCGTACTGTGCAGCTGACTGGCGTGCGCGCCATCCAGGAAACTTCTGGCGAACCATGCTCCGTGTGAAATGGGGTCATCAGTCCCTAAACTTACAAACTACTTATGAACTACCTTACAATAAAGACGGCACAAATATCCATGCCCGAGGGGGGATTCGAACCCCCGACCGTAGTGGCCTTGCAGACCGTGACTGAAGCTCCTCAGTCTCCTCGGCCACCGCGGGCGGCCCTTGTTGTTGTTGTGGTCTTCAGTCCGGAGACTGGTTTGATGCAGCTCTCCACAATACCCTATCCTGAGCAAGCCTCTTCATCTCCACGTAAGAACGGAAACATGCAGCTGTCTAAATCTGCTCACTGTATCCATCTCTTCGTCTTTCTCTGCGGTTTTTACCCCACACACTTGCTCCAATGCTAAATTCACGATTGCTTGATGTCTAAGAACGTGTCCTACCAATCGATCCCTGCCGGCCGCGGTGGCCGAGGGGACTGAGGCGCTCCAGTCACGGTCTGCACGGTCACTACGGTCGGGGGTTCGAATCCCCCCTCGGGCATGGATATATGCGCCGTCCTTAGTCTTAGCTAGTTCATAAGTAGTTTGTAAGTTTAGGGACTGATGACCCCGTAGTTAAGTCCTATAAGCTATACAAACATTTGAACATTTGAATCGATCCCTTCTTTTAGTCAAGGTATGCCAGAAATTCCTTTTCTTCCCAATTCTGTTCAGTATCTCCTCGTTAGTTACGCGATCCACCCACCTAATCTTCAGCATTTTTCTGTAACACCACATTTCAATAGACTCTATCCTCTTCCTGTCCGCGCTGTTTATCATCCATGTTTCACTCCCATACAAGGCAACACTCCACACTAATGCCTTCAGAAAGGACTACCTTAGGCTTAAATCAATATTTGATGTTAACAAATTTGACTTTTTCAAGAACGCTTTTCTACCCATTGCCATTCTGCATTTTATATCCTCTGTACTGCGACCATCATTTGTTAGTTTACTGCCCAAGTAACAAAACACATCTACCTCCTTTATTGTTTCGTTACCTGATTTTCATCACCTGATTTTCTTAGACTGTACTCCATCACCCTTGTTTTACTCTTGTTAATGTTCATCTTATATGCATCTTTCAGCACACTGTCCATTCCATTCAACTGCTCTTCCAGGTCCTTTGCTGTCTCTGACAGAATTGCAATGTCGTCGGCAGAACGCGATGTTTTTATTTCTTCACCCTGAACTTTAATTCCTTCTCCAAATTTCTCCCTGCTTCCCTTTATAGCTTGATAGATTGATTGGTTGGTTTTCTCAGGGAAGCCAAAAATGTCTTGGTCCAACCCGCCACTGCCCACACCAAAACTAAGTTTATTGTGCGGTATCGCTCCCTGTATATCTAGTAAAGCCAACCAATGCCCTTGAACAGTGCAAGGAGTCCCTTTACCAGTTCTTTATTAGACACAATTTGTTCGGGTCTGATTGTCCCAAATGTTCTGTGCCTTTTACTCTCCAATGCAATGCATTCGAAGATTAGATGTGATGCAGTTTCATCACCGTCATCACAGATACTACATTTAGGGTCCTCTTCTGTTATTCCCATTGTATGTAGGTGTTTTTTGAAATTCCCATGGCCTGTCAGCAATCCAACCATGAATCTAATCTGTCTCCTGTTCAGGCCCAGGATTGCAGAGCTTCTTTTAAAACATGGCTTTGGCATCATTACCTTGCCATGTTTTTGTTGATAGACCTTGGTACAATATTCTACGTGCTATCTCCTGAGCCAGTTACATAGCTCCAATTTGATCATTGCCTTGGTGATTGTCAGGACAGGTTCCGGTCCAATAAATGGAGACTCTGCCCCCATCCTGGCTAGTCTGTCGGCATGTTCATTGCCACTGATCCCCGAGTGGCCAGGGACCCACAATAGGTTTACAATATTGCTTTCCCCTAGCTCGGCCTGGAATACTGACGCCAGTTCCCCTAGAGAGATGACGTCCTCCAGTCTTGGCTGCACCCCGTATACCTCGGCCCCATCGCCTTGGTCTGATTTGACCCGTCAGTGAACCAGACAATATCCCCCGTACGGTGTCGAACTATTTTCTCTCACTGCTCCCTACTTCCAACTGTTAGATTGAAAGGCTTGTTGAAGCAGTATGGGGTTATAATATAGTCGGCTGGCATTTCCCCAACCTTTCCTATATTTACCTCACTCACTATTTTAGTGTATGATTCTGGATATCCCAAAGAGTTCCAGTTTTTGCCAGTTTTGAGTCTGTATGCACCAGCCGCTGCCTCCATCTTGACCCAAAGGTGTAATGGGGGCATATTCAACATGGTTTCCATCCCAGCAGATGGTGTGCTGCTATTTCCGCTTGTTATGGCTAAGCAGGCTACCCTCCGCCACGCACCTTACGGTGAATTGCGGAGTATGTATGTAGATGTAGGTGTAGAACAGTTGAAGGCAGGCAGAGAATCACCCCTGATAATGTACGATGTGTTACACTGTGTAAGAATCCCTTGTTTGCCACTCCCTGTAACAGGTCCGGACAAACTGTGTCCGTACTGCAAAACACAGTTTTATTAAGAGGACCTACAGGGGTGATGAGGTTCTCAGTATAAAAAAAACTCTGTACTCATCTTGTATTTATTTATTTATTTCTTACTCTGTTTATCCTACTGTGGTAATTTCACAAGGATCTAGAGTATGTCAGTTACAATCCACAACATTAATAATAGTAAATAATTATACAAACATAATATTAAAATCTATTATCATTATTCTTATGTAAGTGACAAAGTTGCACTAAAACATTAGATACAGACATTGAAAAAACACATATAAACTCAATGAAAATGATTATGAATGTTACAGCAATACCTACATCATTTCTTACTCTAAAATATCTCAGACATAAATTTCTTACTCTAAATCTCTGCACCTTAGCAAGCTCCTTAGCAGCAACCTGCTGTTCTACCTTATTCCACCACACGACCGCCCCATAGGTGATCCTGGGTCTAATCCCCGTGGTGTATATTCAGTGCATATCCTTGTGGCTCAGGCCCCAAATTTTGCCACAAGCTCTCCTGGTACTTACTAGAGTACCTTTTGCCTTGGAGCAAATATTCTTAATGTGAGGGGTCCATGCCAGTATCTCATATAAGGTAACCCCTAGATATTTCACTGTCCCCTTCACAGGTAGCGCTTCATTGAAAAGCTTTAGATTCCAACTGGACTATTGGATATGCTTCTTTGTGAATGGTACAACAACAGTCTTCTTAGGACTAACCCCCAGATCCTGTTTTCTGCACCAGTCTTGCACAATGTCCAACGCACCTTGTGCAGCAAATTTGCCAAGTATTACTATCACAAGATCATCTGCGTATCCTTGGCAAAAGTACTGCCTAGAGTTTAATTCTCCAATGAGATCATTCAACTTTATAGCTTGCTCAAAGTACAAATTGAATAACATTGGAGAACGATACAACCCTGTCTTACACCCTTTCCAGCCACTGCATCCCTCTCATGTCCTTCAACTCTGACGCTCCCTATGTTTTACTCCTGATCTCTTCAGAACTTGAAAGAGTTCATTCAATCAACATTGTCAGAAGCCTTCTGCAGAGACGTTACGACAAAAAAAGAGGAGGGAGATGAAGTGACGGCCAGAAGGTGTGGTGGACACCCGGTGTTTGATTTCTCGCGACACTGTCGTGTGTAGCAGCTCTGGCCAGGAGACAGTGAGGTCGGCCAGGGACGTTCTGAATAATAGAGGGAGTCGCGGGTGGGCGCTGGGCGGCGTGCATTATTCAGGGGAGGATCGCGTTTTAATGGCGTCGCCCTGGGAGGCCCGGCTAATTGGATCTGCCGGCCGGTGGGCGGCGGTGGGCGGCGCCGGCAAACACGCCTCGCCTCGCCTCGCCGCCCTCCAGACCGCTCGGCCACCTGCCGGCGTGGGCGGCGCCTCTCACTGGACACCGGGCAGGTACCAGCGGCGACACAGCCGACCACACCGCAGACTGGCTGCTGACGTGGCTGCCGACACCCAAGCAGTCTGTAAAGACTGATCTATTGACCCAAGGTCAACACGGATTTAGAAAATATCGTTCATGCGAAACACAAATAGCTCTTTACTCACACGAAGTGATGACGGCCATCGACCAGGATTCTCAAACTGATTCGGTATTTCTTGATTTCCAGAAGGCTCTTGACCCCGTACCTAACAAAGGGCTTTTAATCAAATTGCGTTGTTATGGTACATCGCCCCAAGTTTGCGACTGGATAAGGGATTTCCTGTCAGAGACGACACAGTTCGTAGTAATCGATGATAAGGCATCAACTGAAACAGAGGTGATATCGGGCTTTCCACAGGGTAGTGTTATTGGTCCTCTGCTGTTCCTTATTTACATACACGGTTTAGGGGAAAATCTAAGTAACTCTATTAGGTTGTTTGCAGATGACGCCTTCATTTACCGTCTAGTAAAATCATCTGTTGATCAGAAACAACTGCAGAACGATCTGAATAAGATATCACTAGGATGTTAAAATTGCCAATTGACTAAATAATGTGAAGTGTGAAGTCGTCCACATGCATACGAAAAGAAATCCGTTAAACTTTGTTTACAAGATAAATCAATCAAAAGTGAAGGCCGTAAACTGCACAAAATACCTAGGAATTACTGTTACTTCAGACTTAAACTGGAAAGAACACGTGGACAATGTCGTGGGAAAGGCGAACCAGAGACTACGTTTCATTGCTAGAACGCTTAAAAGAAGCAATAGAACATAAAGAAACTTTTTTGGACTATTGCTACCCAGTGTGATATCCTTATCAGGTGGGTTTGACGGAGGATTTCGAAAGAGTCCAAAGAAGGGCAGCTCGTTTCGTATTGTCACGATACAGGGAAGGCGGTGTTACGGAAATGATACAGGATCTGGGATGGGAATCATTAGAACAACGGCGCTTATCGCTGCGGAATGGGCTACTTACGAAACTCCAATCGCCAACATTCTCCTCCGAATGCGAAAATATATTGTTGACTGCCACCTACATTGATATAAAAGATCATCAGAATAAAATAAGAGAAGTCAGAGCTCGAACGGAGAGATTCAGATGTTATTCCTTCCCGCGCTCCATTCTAAATGGAATGGAGATAAATGGTACAAAGGTGGTTCGATGAACCCTCTGCCAGGCACTACATCTAGATGTAGATAGATGTAGATGCCTCCGTAAGATCGTGCATAAAGGCAGCGATTTGAGATAGCGAACGTCGGGTCGGAGAATATGGCATAAGGGCATAACGTACTGGTAGGAATATAGTCACAGTACCGTGCCGATTTTAAGTAAAAAATGAGAAGGCAAAGAAACTGGTATAGGCAGGTGTAATCATATACAGACATATGTAAACATTTAGTGGACGGCGCCGGGGTCTGCGACGCCTATATAAGACAACATATGAGTGGCTCATGTGTTAGAGCGGTTACTGCGGCTACAACAGCATGTTAACACTATTCAACTCCCAACATAACAAACTTGTGTCATCAACGTCGTTTACCAAGCTGGGGTCCTCTGAGGACCCCACGTTCTTTTTCATTTTCTGAACGTAGTAGTGTAGAAGGTTACTCTAATTACGTTCTTTCTATGTCAGAAATTGATTCGGAGAGCTTCAGCAATAGGTAGCACACCAAAAAATGCTCTCAGTTCGACAGAATCTACGTCTTGTCAAATCCTCATTTAGGCCACATCAGCATTTGCCTTGTAATGCTGAACAACGCGTGACGCTTCAGCATTGGTGAAGGTGCTCACAGTAGTTACAACTTTCTTTTCAAAGATCATGTTGAAAACATCAGATTTTGTGGTTGCAAGATCACTTGCTCGCGTTGTCCCTGGACAACCATTCACAACGTTACACTGACGGCGAAGAGTCACTGGAGACACAGACCTGTCCATTTTCATCCTGACTTTGCAATTAACTCATCTGCATCATTAGAGACCCCGTCAGAAAATTCGCCGGGAATGTCACTTTCACCTCAATTCACTTCAGTGTATTCTCCCGATTCCGATGCATCTAGTTCTGGAATAAAACCCTCATCAGATTCGCTCAAGACATCTTCTGGGTCACTGACACTTTCATTTAGCATCCGAGGAATTTCATAGTGTCTGCACCATAACCTGAAACTTACATGTAAAAGAAGTGTCACATTAGAGGGACCCTTATGAAATTATACTAAAATATATTGCCTTCTTTATATAATAGTGTGTCCGTGTGTGTTTATATTGCAAACAAATCTACAGTTTTATTCCGATATTAATGAAATTTAGCACACTTCATCTTCAGAAGAATAGGACAGTCACCGCCTACATAAAATTTTGTATGGTTAATGATGGATGGTCCCTTATTAACTGACTTCGAAGAAATCTTCAGTTTAATTTCGATCTTGTTGAAATTTTGCACACTTGACGTTCAGCGTAAAAGGATCGTCACTACCTACTTAAAATTTCCTTCGGTGCATGGCGAAAAACATTGTTCACTGTCGTACCTGTTACTACAGTGAATATTGTGTTGACAAAGGGACAAGTTACTCTCTAACAGTAAAAGAAAATTGATCTAAAGGTGGACAGCTGGTCCGAAATCGGACAATTCAGAATTACGAGGTATGTCCGCTAAGTAATTTCCGTTTCGTTATACAGGGTGTTTCACTAAGTGTGTTTGCCCCTGTAACGTATAAAATAATAGGTGACGGGAAATTTTAGTGTGGTAGGTCAACACAAGAAATGTTACACTTTCTGCGAAGCTATGAACATAGTAAATTATATCATTTTTCCAAAGAGTTACAGCACAAAGATATAATTTTTTTAAATGGAACAATAGTTTTTTCTATCGTGCATTGGATTCGTTGAAACCAGCTGCGTCCAAACAATTTAAACTACATTCCTATCACTGTTAGTTTGGGAGCTACAACCTTTCAAAGTTTCAGGGGCAGATACCACACGCTATACATAATACATGGCTGTGTGGTGGATGATGGATATTATGGCGGTGGGAAGTTGATTTACATGAGATGTTCAAATGTGTGGCCATGTTCCTCAATGCATAATGCAATGCGCCGTCGAGAGGAACTGCGGACGAGATGTAACATCGCCGGTGTGACGGAGCGACATGCGTCCTCGATGCGCCGTTTTAGATTATCTGGGGATGTGGGCTCAGTGACATAAACACGATCTTTTAGATATCCCCACAAAAAGAAATCTACTGGTGTTAAATCGGGCGAGCTTGCGGGCCATGAATGAGGACCATGACGCCCCAACCATCTTCCTGTTGTTTAGTTCTTCCACAACAAAGCGCGCAGAATGAGCTGGGTGACCATCATGATGCATCCACATATGGACTCTCGTGTGTAGACACACATGTTCAAGGAGACCACCCACAAACTGTCGGCTATAACAGGGCGATAACTCACCTGTCAGTGTACCTGGAATGTAGTGTGGACCGATGATTTCATCCCCAAGGATTCCACACCACACGTTAATAGACCACCTACGTTGACGGTCAACAGGTCGTACCCACCGAGGATTGTCTGCGGCGCAGTAGTGCATGTTATGGCGATTCACTGCACCATAATTTGTGAACGTGGACTCATCAGAGAACATAACACTTTGTAAAAACTCCAGCGTGAAATTACGCATGGCCCACTCAGAGAATGTCACTCTTGCCCGTAAATCGTTCCCATGCAGCTCCTGGGTCAGTGACAGGCGGTACGGGTGAAACCTGTGGCGGTGTACTATACGCCACACAGATGTGAGACTGTCACCAGCGAATGCAGCAACGGCTCGTAAGCTGACATGAGGATCGTGGTGTAGTGCAGCTAAAACAAAGACCTCCGTCTCCTCACTTCTTGCAGGTCTTCGTCTGTTACTGCGGCACATTACCAAGTTGCCTGCTTCCCGAATTCGTTGTTCGGCACGTAAGAACGTAATGGCTGCCGGGGCTCTTCGCCTAGGATATCTCACGGCATATGCCGTGGCTGCTTCAGTGGCATCGTGTCGGCACTCGCCGACCATCAGCAACAGGTCAACGTACTCGTTGTTCGTGTATGCCATCGTCATCTGATGTCAGTAACTGTAGTATATTGAGCCCCGGTTGTTTGTGTGGCTCCAACTGTCGGGTATACGGCCGTGTGCGGCCACAGTCGGCAGTCTAACAGCGCATCGAGGAAGCTTCTCGCTTCGTGACACACCGGCGACGTTACAACTCGGCCGCACCACATTTAGAAGGCGCATTACATTATGCGCAGCGTTTGTTGTATCTGCTCCTGAAACTTTGAAGGGTTGTAGCTCCCAAACTAACAGTGATAGGAATGTAGTTTAAATTGATTTGGACGCAGCTGGTTTCACCGAATCCAATGCACGATAGAAAAAACTATTGTTCCATTTAAAAAAATTATATCTTTGTTCTGTAACTCTTTGGAAAATGATACAATAAACTATGTTCATAGCTCCGCACAAAGTGTAACATTTCTTGTGTTGACCTACCGCATTAAAATTTCCCGTCAGCTATTATTTTATAAGTTACAGAGGCAAACACACTTAGTGAAACACGCTGTATAAAACAAAAGTTTACAGATACAGAAAAAATATATTTATTATACAAAAGTCTACAACTGTTAAAATACTTTCCTACATAGCTTCCGAAGTTTTGTAGGTACTTTTCATAGCGTGGCAGAATTTTTTGTATGACTTCTTCATAGAAGCTTGCCGCCTGTATATTCAACCATGTGGTAACATGTACTTTCAGCTCATCATCGTTGACGTGTTGACGACCAAGGACATACTGAAGGATATGAAGAGATGAAAGTCGCTAGGAGCGAGATCCGGGATGTACGGAGGATGATCAAACATGTCCCAGTGACATTCCTGTAAGACTTGTTAAGTCACATTCGCCGTGTGAGGTTGGACATTATCGTGGAAAAAACAACACCTTTTAACAGTAATCCTCGGCGTTTGTTCTGTACTGTGTGGCGCAATTTCTTAATGGTCTCGCAGTAACCATGTTCATTGATTGTTTGGCCTCGTGGTAAGAAATCAATGAGCAAAATGCCTTTTCTGTCCCAAAAAACTGTGCACATGACGTTTAGAGGTGTCCAGATTTGCTTCTTAGGTTTAACCTTCCACTGAACCACTATGACTAAAAAAGGTTCAAATGTTTGTAATTGTATGGGACCAAACTACGTTGGTCATCAGTCCCTAGGCTTACAAACTGATTAAACTAAGTCAAACTAACCTAAGGATAACAAACATATCCATGCCCCGAGGGAGGATTCGAACCTCCAAAACGTGAGGCCGCGCGATCCGTAACGTAGCGCTCCAGACCGCTCGGCTACTCCCGCGCGGCCCCTATGACTATTCGAGAAAGAAAATTATTGTCTTCTTTATCGTAGCGTGTCAAAACCTAGTTTACAGCCCATCCGTTGTTTTTTGTGTTGTTCGGTAAGAATTTTGGGTGCCCAATGTGACACAAATTTTCGAAATTTCAGTATTTCAGTAAGAATTTCATGCATTAGTGATCGTGTGATTTGCGGAACTTCCATAGCAAGGGCACTAAGTGTAAGTTTACGGTTGTGCTTAATCTTCTGTCCAATCGTGTGAACAGTTCATCGGTAACCACAGACGGGCGACCACTTCGTTCTTGATCTTGCACTTGATCCCGTTCTTCACTGAACAGTCTGACCCATCCTTCAACCATTGAATCACTCATAGTATTTTGTCCGTTAATCTCGCAGATTTTCCGATGAATTTACTTTGATTTAACTTTCTTTTTTACATTTGGAAAACGAATCACAGATCTGATTTCAAACGCGGCGGCATTTTCAATTATGGCTGCCATTATAAAGAAGCACTACAAAGCACACGACTGCAGCAGCGATCTGAAAGCGGCGTACATGTCTTCTCCTTGCCCCTCAGAGGGCCCAGGGTTCTTTCATAAGTACGTGTGTGGCGAGCACGGGGTTCCGAGCTAATGCAGTCTTCCTGCCTTCTTTACTTCCAGGACTGCATTTCCTTTCCCCTCCCCTCATTTCCTATCCTCACTTCTTCCCCTCCCCACCAGGGAACTGAAAACCTCAGTAGTTTAGTCGCCCTAACCCAACCAAACAACCCCCCTCCTCTTCTCCTTGAGTTAGAGTAACTGCCGCGCATGCTCGGAACTGCGATCGTAGCGCTGCCGCGGATTGAAGTAGAAGCGGAACTTACCTTGTGTACGACCCTTGTATAAGCAATCTAAAGACTGACATTGAAGTATTTAATTCAAATCAAAATCGTCGATACTCTCTAAATACATATAGGTCTAGTTGTGATATACCCTTATCTGCTTCCGAAACCATAGTAAAGACCGTTATTTTCGTTGTAATCATGCAGTCGGACCCAGTGGTCTTGGGGTAAAGTGCTCGTCGGGAAACCGAAGGGTTGCGGGATCGAAAAATGTTCAAATGTCTGTAAATCTATCGGACCAAACTGCGTGGTCATCAGTCCGCAGCTTACAAACTACTTAAAGCTAGGTAAACTAACCTACGGACAAACACACACACCCATGACCCAGGCAGGACTCGAACCTCCACGGCGAGCAACCGCGCGCTCCGCAGGGAGGTGCTTTAGACCGCTCGGCTACTCCACCGTGGCTGCGGGATCGGAACCGGGTCGGATCTCGGATTATTTTTCAGTCTGCACTTCACCTTCTCCTCTCAACGGTGTGAGGAATCGCCAGAAACAACTCGTGGTTCGGATTCCACGTTAAGCTGCAGAGCCTCTTTCCTTTTCCCGGTTGGATAACTGGGGTAGGCTAGGGACACGCAAGTCGCCGAAGTGGTGGCCAATCGAAAGACGCAACGATTGGCGTGGGATCAACAAATGTCAGATTAATACAAATAAACAATCCCTGTGACGGATTTACGTCTCGAATATTTCAAAGACAGTAATGATAAGTTCAAATGTTCAAATGTTTGTTAAGCTTTTGGGACTTAACTGCGGGGTTATCAGTCCCTAAATTTACAAACTACTTATCAACTACCTTATACTAAAGACGGCACAAATATCCATGCCCGAGGGGGGATTCGAACCCCCGACCGTAGTAGCCGTGTAGACCGTGACTTGAGCGCCTCAGTCTCCTCGGCCACCGCGGCCAGCGTAATGATAAGTCTGAAGCATTGAATTGAAATGTGTGATATGACAATTATCTTTGGAACACAGAAGCTGAATTATAGTTTCTGACGTGAAGGGAAATCGTACTTGCACTATTCCGAGGCGCATTAATCGTTGGTGGTGTGGTGGTCTAACGGTTAAGACGTCTGCGTAGTAAGCGTGGATGTCCGGGTTTGATTCCCGGCCACATCACAAATTTTAATTCTATGCTTCAGATTTATCATTAACGTTTATAAAAGTCAGATGTTTGGTAGTTGGAGCTAGTGGTCGTACAGCACAACCTTGGGATTGCCTGGTGCCCCCTCGGCAGCCAGCGCGTGTGACGTACCGCGTCAGCCGCCCCCACGGTCGCTGGCCACTGTCCGTTGGATGCAGCGCTAGAGCTGGTAGCCAGGCGCTGGCAGGCGCTCGGCGCGGCGCGGCGCGGTCGGATTAACGCGTCAAAGCACACATTTGTTTTCGATATGCGGCCGCTGCCGCTTTAGCGCTGCCCGCTGCCCGCCGACCAATCAAACACCTGCGCCGTTTTTGCGGCACACCAACACTATCGGTCTGCAAACACTGGCCCGCGTCCGCGGACGCTGCCGCTTCGTTTGGCGACCGGACGCCACGACTCGCAGCGTGGCGGTCCCCACTGGTGCCACTCTCACTATTATCTAGCTGCGTATTTATTTATTTTAAAATGCAAACGTCACCCAACATCTCTTTAAAATGTATTTGCCGGCCGCGGTGGCTGCGTGATATGCGGCGCGCCAGTCACGGTCTGCACGGTCTCTAAGGTCGGGGCTTCCAATCCCCCCTCGGCCATGGATATTTGTGACGTCCTTGGTATTAGCTAGTTCATAAGTAGTTTGTAAGTTTAGAAAAAAGAAGTATTCGAAATAAATCGCAATTTGCGATCAGTTATGGCTTCACTGTACTAGATTTAGATGTAATAGCAATGGGCGGCGAATGAAAACTTGTGCCCGGCTGGGATTCGAACCTGGGACCTCCTGCTTACTAGGCAGACGCGTTGACATCTCCGCCACCGAGGACACAGTGACCAGTCCGACTGCAGAGGACTCTTCCCTGCCTATAGGCTGTAGTAATAGGAAAAAGACAGCGTGGCGAATGGAGATTTGGGTGTGGCGGGAGACGTGCAGGGAAGAGTCCTCTGCAGGCGGGTTGGTACTGTTTCCTCGGTGGCGGAGATGTCTACGCGTCTGCCTAGTAAGCAGGAGATGTGTTTATTTTTATTTATATACTAGCTTCATTCCCGCTGCTTCGCATGCGTACAGGCGATGCTCTGCATTGTTTTTTTCTACTTCTAAGTATAAATTTTTATAGATTTACCTTTAAAAATGTTTTCCTAATCAAGTAATTTGATAAAGCTTGCCACCCATATTGCACCATAATATAATGTATTTATTTTTATTTATATACTAGCTTAATTCCCGCTGCTTCGCACGCGTACAAGCGATGCTCTGCATTGGTTGTTTCTACTTGTAAATATAAATTTTCATAGATTTACCTTTAAAAATGTTTTTCTAATCAAGTAATTTGATACAACTTGCCACCCATTATTGCACCACTGATGGCAGAATTCAAAACATCCCGATACACATTTTCTTTAATTCTAACCACGGTTCCAAATCCAAATTTTCGCATTTCTGGCATCAAAATAGTCTTAGTAGCACCGTTAAAAGATTTCCCTTTTTTTACCCCCTTAAAGGTTGAATGTCCAAAAACATCGAAACGTAAAATTTTTAACATAGTTCCTATTGTCAGCGACCGTTAACAATGTCAATGGATAAAAAAAAAGCAGCCCACGGTCGCAAATTAAAAATGGTTTAACCTAGTTTCGGCAATGACTAAAATTGCCTTCATCAGAATTTATAAAATAAAACAAGTCACATAATAAAATACCTCCGTGCAGGCGTACAGCCCATAGTGGCTAGCATTTCCTCAAAATTTCTTTTTAAACATAGCTGAGTAGTATATTTTACTATGTGACTTGTTTTATTTTATAATTTATGATGAAGACAATCTTAAGTCTCGTTAAACAAGTTAAACAATTTTTAATTTGCGACCGTGGGCTGCTTTTTTGTTGTTGTTTGTAAATCTATCGGACCAAACTGCGTGGTCATCAATCCGTAGCTTACAAACTACTTAAACTAAGGTAAACTAACCTTCGTACAACACAATGATCCATGCCCCAGGGAGGACTCGAACCTCCGATGGCGAGCTACAGCGCGCTCCGCAGCGAGGTGCTTTAGACCGCGCGGCTACTCCACCGCGGCGCTGCTGTTTTTATTCATTGATCCAAACACGTGTTTTTAAAATTCCAGTCAAGAATTAAATCCAAAGTTTTGTAATTCTTGCTTCAAAATTGCTTTAATAACAACATATTTTCAGAAAACCGTTCATCCCCTGTTTCACTCCCTTAGAGATGGGAATATCGAAAAATCGCTGATGCCTAAAGTGTAAGATAAACAAAGTCTACAAATTTCAACTTTCTATTGCCTGTAGATGCACTCTCCACCGCCCGCCTTTTTCTGTCTTTTAGAAACAGATCGAAAACGCGAAATTTCTTTCTAACGCTTTGGTATCTTTCTTGGTAGTTCTACTTTTCAAACTGCACTATGCCTTATTTTTCTTTTTCGTACGCTTGTTGCAGAAAAACAACTATAGTCGAGCCGCCGAAAGAACGACTCTGACAGCTAGCGGCTATGTTGCCAATGCTGCTACGCGGCTGATTGTTGTTACGCCGTGTCTGTCGCCGGCATACGAATATCACGTCCGAAAATTTTGGGACCCTTGCTATGTACTACTAAAGCGTGAACGGACGAGAACAATCACGAAGTGCCGCGGTGGAGTAGCCGAGCGGTCTAAAGCGTCTCGCTGCGGAGCGCGCGGTTGCTCGCAGTGGAGGTTCGAGTCCTCCCTGGGGCATGACTGTGTGTGTTGTCCTTAGGTTAGTTTACCTAGGTTTTATGTAGTTTGTAAGCTACGGACTGATGACCACGCAGTTTGGTCCGATAGATTTACAAACATTTGAACATTTTTTTGAATCACGAAGTAATGAAAAACACTCTTTTTGTAGTTAAAAAGAAAATGTTTAGAAATATATGTCGAGTTAAAGTAAAGCTTTATATATTCCAGTATTCCCTTTAATATAATGTATCATTTAGTCTTTAGCCAAAGATCGCTAGTTGAAGAATTTTGTTTATCTATTTCATCTTCTATAACTATATTCCACAGACTCGCTGTTATTACTCGAGCACTGTATTGTGGCAGTCGGCCGAGAGGGTAAACAAATAAGGACTACCACTGTACAAGTAGTAAAATCGCCTCTTCCAGTGAAATGATTTGTCTTACATAAAAAGAAGAGTGTTGTTGTTTTTTGTCTCATTCGTTTTTTGGTCGCTGTTGGCTGCCATAGTATATATAGGTAATATTATCAGATCAGTTTCGACAGCTAGTCTATTGGTCACAGAAGTAGAAATAAAATAACGTAATTTTTCAGTAAACGATCTTTGGTTGCGAAACAAACTATACATTAAAAATCAGTCGCGGCCAGCATCATGTACAATGCACCGCTGCTACTGCTACTATCGTCCCCTAATCTTATTATTAATTCTTCTACCCGTTCTTCTAGTGTACCTTCTCGTTCCCATGCCTCTTCTAAGAGGTGCCACGTTTGTGTAACAACATTGTTCCATGTTGTGGGAGTAATACTGCCCAATGCTTCACGAACTAAGAATTCTACTTTTGTTAATGAAAAACTTTTATTTCTTTCTGCAACGTACGATTTCACCTGAGCCCACAAGAGTTCTATTGCAAGGATATGGAAGAAAGGCGCAACACTATGACCACTTTCTCCAGCAATTGTATCAATTTCATAAATGATTTTTCGGGCTTTGTTCTTGTAACACAACGAGACAAACGATGAACACGCGACAGATGCTTTGCAGCGACTGAAGCATGCCACCCTGCTCGACCTTGAGTGGCAGGATGGCAACGCGGCACCGTTACCATGGCAACGTTTACGAATTCCAGAGCTCAGGTTGGTGCTCCAGTGTCCCTCCACCCTCTGCGGGCCACGTGCGCGAACTGTCAGGGTT
Organism: Locusta migratoria; assembly: GCA_026315105.1. Classification (NCBI taxonomy): domain Eukaryota; kingdom Metazoa; phylum Arthropoda; class Insecta; order Orthoptera; family Acrididae; genus Locusta; species Locusta migratoria. Next base: position 297,428,641 of record CM048744.1, read on the forward strand.
GTTCTTTCGGCGGCCCGACTATAAACAATGTGCATCACGTTTCGTTGTATATATGTGGAGATGTTTGTAATCCTATGGGACCAAACTACGTTGCTCATCAGTCCCCACTCTTACAAACTACTTAAACCTACCTAAGGACAACACACACATCCATGACCGATGGAGGATTCGTACCTCCGACGCGGGAGGCCGCGCGATCCGCAACGTGGTGGTCCAGACCGCTCGGCTACTTCCGCGCGGCGTATTTCTCTGTGTAACCTCTTTTTCTATTATAGTGTCAAAAGTCACCGCTAGTCTTCAGTCCGAATTTTATACAAGCTGACGACTTTTAACTACCATATCTTCCACCCTCTTATAGCTATCGACATGGAACTGTTATGGTGTACAACGAGAGACTTTGTACTACAACAATACAGAGAGATCTTACGTCTCCATTGTGTAGTTTTCCTGAAGAGCAAAATAATGACACTCACATGTAGAATTTTATATAAGTCGGTAACTTTCAACGCCCATATCTTCCACCCCGTTATCGTTATCAAGCCTCTACCACCATGTCACATTGATACCAACTACCACATACAAACACTATTCGTTTGCAATATGTAGTTTCGGCTAAAAAGTGAAATAGAGGCACAAACACCTCATTTTTTACATATATTAAGATTTATTGTTTCCAGCAGATCTAAGATACCATCATCAGATGTATATCGTTAACTGAACACGATTATGTTGTGAACCATTGGTCTCGAATTAAAATAGCAGCATTCTGGGAACTGCAGCGTGTCAAGGCTGAAACCGACGTCAAAATAACATATAAATCACTTTTGCTGGTGTCCCCTGGTACAGTTTCATTCAATAACTGACATGAATTCAAATGTAAATGAAATAAGCACGAGTATTCGCACCTATATATATAGGTTATCAAATACTGCAATGTAAACAACCACATGGAAATTCATCTTTGCTAAATTGGTGTGAACTCAGTCGCCATGAAACAGGATGAGGGGGCATCCTCAAAACAGTTTTATATGTTATTTTGACGTCGTTTTTAGCCTCGATACGCTGTTGTTACTTTTGTGTCCCAGCCTCGTCGCCACTTTTGTGTCTCGTTTTCACCGGTTGTCTTTGGTGTCGGTGGCCGAGTAGAAAGAGACCGACACAGGAATAAAGGATGCACGCGTGTGCAGTTACGGAGGTGACCAGCCAGTGGGACAGCAGAAACTAGAAACACTAGAGTAAATTAGAACAAGATATATATTTCATAGAGACTTAGTAATACTTAACTTTTACATAGTTCTTGACTGCAGAATGCTGATACATAGTTTAGATAGAGGCCTGCCTACTGATGAGTCCTAGTACCTATCCGATAGCCAAGTCTTAACTGGTGCCTACCTGAATCCCAAGTGGCAGATGCAGCAGTGGTGGCCACGAGCGAAGTTGCAGCAGAGGGCGCTCGTGGCTGACGTAAGAACGCCGCGCCGTGCGTGCATGGCGGCGCGCGGCGTAAGTACGTGGCGCGCACTTCATACTTGTGCGACACCACAGTTACCAGCAATGGTTTGACGTGAGAGGCATGTTCAGTTAATAATATACAAAAGCTGATGATGACATCTTAGCTCCGCCGAAACCGATAAAAAAAGAAGGTATTTTAAAGAGATCTTGGGCAACCTATGCTTTTTGTATTTAAAAAAAGATGGATCGCCCTCAAAGGCGAAAATGCGAAGGTTGGAACTTAAATAGTGGCAACACTGCTGTGGAGACGCTATGCAGTGAAATCTACTATCGTCTCTGATAGCACACCCTGTTGACATATCTTGACCAAATGGACTCGTCCGTCCCACTTCACCGGCGCGCTCACAATCGAGGGAAACCAACCGTAACGGTGTCACTATGTTTTCGAAATAGGAACAACGTAGTTGGATCAAGATCGAATGTGCCAGATATCGTACAGCACGGCAGTGTCATCAAAGTCTTCCAGAGGCGTGCGGGGAATCGGCATTGCCGTACAGAATAGAGGCACGTTGGGTAAAAGCCTTCAACGGAGGTCGGCAAACTGTTCCAGAGATTCGACAGGCAGTAGACCGCTGCATTCGCACCATCAACAGAACAGCCTCTGCTAACGGTATGCTATGCCTTCCATATCGCTGGAAACGGGTTCTACACAACGCTCGTGAGTGCTTTGACGGACAGTAACTGGTGCAAACATGTAACGCTTTTGTATCGGGTGTCTAAAAATGGTTACCACTATTTAAGTTCCAGCCCTCGTATAGGCTATTTAATTCTTTACATACGAATCATGTAAAGGAGCAACTCTCCATGGTCGTGGAACAAGTCAATACTTAAAACTGTAACAAAGGAGTAGTAATAAATGAATTGAAACGTATAGCAATTCTAAGCACGCGAAAGGACTAAGCATAGGTAAAGGAATCAACTACGAAACCAGAAAAATTTGCTTAATTTATTAATTTTCCCAGGTAGTCCTCGACAGAACAGAAAGATTGAACGACGAGAAAACTCTTCAGATTAGGCATGGAAATGTATTCATTACTATTAAGCCTCTTTGAATTCTTGTGGCAGCTTATTGAAAATGGATGCGTCAGAATTCTTCACGTTTTTCTACACAAGGGTCAACGAGGTGTGATGCAAATGCAGATTACAATTCTCCCTACTATTAACTGTGTAAAAACTGCAAACTCTTGGGAATTAGCTGATATTGTTAACAATAAAAGACATTCACGAAAACATGTAACGACAGGCCAATGTATTCGATAACTAATGGGACACGTTCGGTGTTTTGCTGGTTTGAGGAGAGATATCAAAATAGCCTCTCTCAACGTGATTGGAAATGACCTGTTACCAAATCGGTTTATGAGTATTTTGATCATGATTGCACTTCAGCAATTGTTACAGGATAGCAAATTAATAATCAAAATCATCAAATGTTTGTTAAGCTTAAAGGACTTAACTGCGGGATCATCAGTACCTAAACTTACAAACTATTTATGAACTACTTTATACTAAAGTATCCCGAGGGGGGATACTTTGCAGACTGTGACTGGCGCGCCGCAGACCGCTCGTCCACCGTGGCCGGCAAATTAATAATCAGCCAAGAAGTTGCAACAAAAGTGGTTTAATAAACTTGACCAAGCTTTCGATGGATATAAACCAGCCTTTTTCAGAAATGTGACAGCATAAATTAAAAATTATTATCATTATATCTGAAAATCTCCTGGCCATTAAAATTGGTACACCACGAAGATGACGTGCTACAGACGCGAAATTTAATCGACAGGAAGAAAATGCTGTGATATGCACATGATTAGCTTTTCGTAGCATTCACACAAGGTTGGTGCCGGTGGCGATACCTACAACGTGCTGACATGAGGAAAGTTTCCAATCGATTTCTCACACACAAACAGCAGTTGACCGACGTTGCCTCGTGAAACGTTGTTGTGATGCCTCGTGTAAGGAGGATAAATGTATACAAACACGTTTCCGACTTTGATAAAGGTCGAATTGTAGCCTATACGATTGCGGTTTATCGTATCGGGACATTGCTGCTCACGTTGGTCCGATCCAATGACAGCAGAATATGGAATCGATGGGTTCAGGAGTGCAATACGGAAAGCCGTGCTGGATCCCAAAGGCCTCGTATCATTAACAGTCGAGATGACAGGAATCTTATCCTTCTTGGCTGTAACGGATCGTACAGCCACGTCTCGACCCCTAAGCCAACAAATGGGGACGCTTGAAAAACCACATTCATCTGCACGAACAATTCGACGACGTTTGCAGCAGCTCGGAGACCATGGCTGCGGTTACCCTTGACGCTGCATCACAGACAGGAGCGCTTGCGATGGTGTACGCAATGACGAACTTGGGTGCACGAATGGTAAAACGTCATTTTTTCGGATGAATCCAGGTTCTGTTTAAAGCATCATGATGGTCGCATTTGTGTTTGGCGACATCGCGGTGAACGCACATTGGAAGCGTGTATTCGTTATCGTCATACTGGTGTATCACCCGGCGTGATGGTATGGGTGCCATTGGTCACACGTCTCGGTCACGTCTTGTTCGCATCGTTGGCACTTTGAACAATGGCCGTTAAATTTCAGATTCGTTACGACCCGTGGCTCTACCCTTCATTCTATCCCTGCAAAACGCCTAGATTTCCGAAGGCCTCTCTGGATACGGAAAATGTTCGACTGCTGCCGTGGCCAGCACCTTCTCCAGATCTCTCACCAATTGAAAACGTCTGGTCAATGGTGGCCGAGCAACTGGCTCGTCACAATACGCCAGTCACTGCTCTTGATGAACTGTGGTATCGTGTTGAAGCTGCATGGGCATCTGTACCTGTACACGCCATCCAAGCTCTGTTTGACTGAATGCCCAGGCGTATCAAGGCCGTTATTACGGCGATAGATGGTTGTTCTGGGTACTGATTTCTCAGCATGTATGCATCCAAACTGCGTGAAAATGTAATCATATGTCAATTCTGGTATAATACATTTGTCCAATGAATACCCGTTTATCAACTGCATTTCTTGTTGGTGTAGCAATTTTAATGGTGTATATGCGTGTATATGCGTCCTACTAAGCCCATTGTCTAAAATATCGTGAAATACAGTTACCAGAATATACCAGGTACTTACTATAGTTCCATGTCACAGTCACTATCAAGGGAATGTGAGTTATGATTGCAAGATAAGTGCTCAGCGCATTTGGAGGCTTTCTCGCCTACTGTTTGGAAGCGGAGGGCGTGGATACCAGGATCGGTGGCGCATGCGCCGTGGAACATTTCCGTTTAGTGGCTTCAATAGCCGATGGGAGAACTTAAAATGTTCAAATATTTGTAGAGCTTATGGGACTTAACTCCGGGTCATCAGCCCCTAAACTTACAAACTATTTATGAACTAACTAAGACTAAGGACGGCACAAATATACATGCCCGAGGGGGGATTCGAACCCCCGACCCCAAGCGGTCGTCCAGACCGTAACTGTCACGCCGCAGGCCGCTCGACCGCTGCGGTCGGCTGGGAGAACTTACAATGAGTTTAGAGCGATGTTAAATAAATTGAATATTTGGATAAAAAGGGGGAGAGAGTGTTGAGGGAAGCTATGGAAACAGTTATTACATTGGTGAATTGTTAAAAATATGCTAACTAACAGATTCAGTTGACATACAAAACCGTAAACTAACGATAATAAGAGCGTACCTCTCAAATAAACACATACAAAAAATTGTATTTGTACGTCTCGAATAGTACGGTGAGATAAATGTGCACAGCCACAAAATCCGCTACTTAATGCGAACAGAAAGCTAACTTCCCGTATAGGATGTTAAAAATAAAGCTCAGAATATGAAAATTCCAACCACATCTGACGAATTTTATAACACTGATGTAGTAGCTTGTACACGAGTTTAAATTAATAAATTGGATTGGTTTTTTCGATAAAATTAATCTGGGACGACATAACATCGCAATAAAGCTTCATACTTTTCATTTAAAATGCAGCAGTACTTAATGGCGGAAGTCGACTGGAAAGGATGGTAGCGTGGCAAGTAATAACCGATGGAAGTTGGAAGTTGTTGACTGAGTACTTACGTTTGCTCAAAGCGCTCCACACAAGGGTTGGTTTGATTCTCTTTTTACCTCCTAAGAAGGTCATCAAGAAACTTAAATCCCCCAAAAGATTTCTTGAAAGAAGCTCTTGCACACACTGAAAACACAAGGAGATACCGACACGACTACTTCGAAACGATTCAGCAATCGATATATTGCTACGAAACGACTCGCGACATGTCACGCGTTAGTACATCGTTGACCAATACTCCTTGTACGGAAGCTAAAGAGTGACAAAAGCTTCTGGTGCTACATCGCAGTGCTTAATTGTACGCGGTACGAGACTGGTTTAGCACAAACGTAATAGTCTAGAATTATGGTAATACGAAGGGGCAAGTACTAGTAGAAATATAATGTGTACGATGTAGCGCTGAAATAGCTAGTTTTGAATTTCAAACTTCGCCTTAGATTTATTATTTAGCTTTTAAGAAACATAGAGAAAATATCTTGGTAATGTCTCCTAATGAACCTGATGTGCTATTTGCCAGTAGACAGCATCAGGTATCTATAGAATTGTGTAATTGTGTAATAAGTGCGCGCAATTTGCAAAAACATATCACGGTTGCATTGAGACGTTATGCTCCGATGCGCGAGACCCTTCCCTGTCTGCGGTTCGAATCCCGCCTCGGGCATGGATGTTTGTGCTGTCTATAGTATAAGTTAGTTCATAAGTACGTTTAGGGACTGATGACCTCGCAGTAAAGTCCCATAAGCTTTACAAACATTTGAACATTTTGAAGGGTTGCATTACTATAGTCCACAGTAAGTTTGCTTTAAGTCGAGGTAGTCAAATGTTCAAATGTTTGTATAGTCTATGGGACTTAACTACGGGGTCATCAGCCCCTAAACTTACAAACTACTTATGAACTAGGACGGCACAAATATCCATGCCCGAGAGGAGATTCGAACCCCCGACCGTAGTGGCCGTGCAGACCGTGACTGGAACGCCTTAGTCCCCTCGGCCACCGCGGCCGGCACGAGGCAGTCGACCTATATATAACCTTACCCATACGTAGGATGCGTGGGCGTAGCTCACGCCCGGCTCATGAGGAACCGGATGCCGCAGCTAAGTATGTCATGACATCGTTCTACCGGTCCATACATGGCCCCGTTTCCGCGAGCGGGACGAGACAGAGAGAAAGCTGTTGCTATCCAAAAGTACCAATTTTCAATGCACACAGGACAACATAAAAATAATTTGCGATGGCTTGGAAAACAGTGAGAAAGGTTCAGAAGATTTAGAAAGAATTGTAGAACTTTTAACAGAACAGGTTAGGCTTTTGGCTATAGCTGAAGAAGGGCTAACGTACTCTGCTGAATTTGTAATATTCGGTGCCATATTATAATACATTTCTCGACATGCTTTTAGGTTTATGATAAAGTCTCATTACGTGTTTTTACCACATCCTAGTACACTTCATAAAATATGTTTGAAGTCTGATGCAAACTCTCAAAGGAACAGTTGGAAGACACATGCAGGGTCAAGTACTTAGTCTCATAAAGATTTCAAGACCTCCTTGCATTACAATTCAGTTTCTTTGGGAACGTTATTTTTTTTCTGGAAAGTACTGTTGACAGCAGGCAGCTAATACTTCCATTTGATCTGGAAACTTACTATATTATCACCTACGTCTACTATTATTGACAAAATTCATATTTAACATTCGACTATACATGTGAAGGAGGTGTAAAAACATCTTCCTCTTCTTGGATGTTTATTTGGCTACTGTACTCGAATTGCTCTGTAGAGTGGTGAGGATATTCCGCCGTATGCAAGACACTCGTTTTTTGCTACATTTGCCGAACATGTTCCAGCACATTTCCTGCCATCATCAGTGGAAATGGCTTTTTATATACATAAAAAATCTTTAACAGTGTTCTAGGTTCAGTATGCAGACAGAATTATGTCTAATTTGGTTTTTCTGAAAATTAGGCCTAGTAATACGACTTTTACGGTTTTTTATATATACATACCTTACATTAGGTTACGTAAAGATCACACAGTGAAGTACTTATTACTTCCTGTAATAACTTTGTACAACTTGTCATTTGAAAGGCAAAACGCGTAGTTTATATTTATCGTTTTTCAATTTCGAGTTCGAAAACCGTGTCTTTTGTGTGTCTACTAACGGTTCTATTTCTTTTTCTTAGCTCCTTCCATTCATGATTGCTCTGAAGAAACTGACGTGTGAATTTTGTGCTTCGATCATGATTTTGGACAAGGAATCATTGCCTAGAAATAGCTTTGGTAATAATACTTTAATAGCAGACAGGGATAGGAGAAGTCTACTGTACCCATACTTGGATATGGTGAATGCTGTCATGTACAACTACATAACAGTACAGAAGGTAATTGAAAGTAGCAAAGAGGCTGCATTTTTTAGACACAGCAATCATAGAAGCCTTGTAATTATTTTAACAAACGACAGGTTTAACAGATTAGGTTCCCTTCTACCACAGCCACTTGTAAAAATTATTATTCTCATTGCAGACCACTAAGAAAGCTGATAATTGTTTCTACAAAAATAGTTATTAATAAATACCTTTGTAAAGAAAATTAATTGCGATTGTCAAAATATTAAAAAGCTGAGGAAACTGAAAGTTTTGAATTAAGGATCTCTATTACTGTAATTGCCTTCTTATCAATAAAATGAAAATCAATGTTTTAAATTAAATTTATTACTATTTAAGTAATTTTTTAATTGCGATAACCTATATTTCCTCTTTTTAAAAAAAAAAAAAGTCCTATACGGAGAGAAACATGTTAAAATTGCTTATGTTGCTCTACTAGTGTTGGTGTTTTGTGTGTGTGTGTGTGTGTGTGGATGGGGCGGGGAGAGGAAGATTTATGATTTTAACTATACTGCTTGATGGTGTTTTCCATAAAACAATACTATGAATGCTGAACACCGCCTTAAATATTGAAAATATTCGCTGTTCCTGACAACATGTCACAAATTATACAACAAAACGAAGTACTATGTAGTTTACTTATGTGCTTAGTAAACCTTTAATTTATTGATAGATACAGAAAAAGTTTGTATCACGGTCAACTGCGTACTGTACTTACGTTTGTTGGCAATGCAGTGTTGCCAGCGGTTGTGCGGCACACCGGGACAAAACAGCGCAATTAATTTGTTTATTTGTGTGCAACAAATGAGACCGCCGTGTTCTGACAAACAATATGATGAAGTATTAAGTTTTCAACACGGTTAAATTCTATTTCTCCTGACTCTAGCTTCTCGTTGATGTGCAAATGTTGGAAGCGGCACGATGATAGGCAACCAATTAGAAATGTCGTTTCAATTCTGTTTTATAAACGACTCTGCGTTGTCCATGTAAACGATTTTAATCCAAATTTGTGACGTATTCGTACCGACTTTAGACAGGCACATCCAGAATCAGTCGCTAGATGTGTATGACCGAATTTTTTCCCTTTAATTGATTGTCATTACGTCATTTAAATTACACGCCATATTGAATAATGGTTTGAAATACCCATTACGATGGACTCTCTCGACGTCACTGCTGAATGGATGCTTTCTTTTCCCATCATTCACCGCGTCGCTACCAACATTTGCACATCTATGAGACGCAAGTTTCGCCTAAATTAGGATTTAACCTTCAGCTCTCGGTAATTTCCTTTGCTCATGGTTAATGTTCAAAGCGATTAGTATTTACTACGTAAATCATGGGGCTCGCTAGGTGGATGGGTAAACCTAAATTATTCAGATTGTACTGAAAAGCTCAAAGTGTCTGTCATTAGCTACGTGAAATGTGGTGTGTTGCCATTCTATGCGTGCCACAGACGTACGGTTGTTATATTGAAAAATAAATTGCTATTATGAGATTTCTGCCTTTATTTATTAAGGTATAAAATTTTCGACTCCCTCCCCCCAATCGCAGCAACACTGCTGTGGAGGCACTACGCAATGGAATCTGATATCACACCTTGCTGACATACCTACCTTACCTCCGCCCATCGCACGTCACCGGCGTACGCACAATCTAGGGAAACAGTCACTTGTGAGCGAGCGGTGTAACGTAACGGTGTCACTATCTTTTCGAAACAGACCATCAATGCACAGTATTACTGTTCGTTTCTGGAGCATCATCTGCTACCAGCCTTGCGAAAGAACCGGCAACATTTTCTACGTAACCCACCTATTATTTTGCACGACGATGCGCGGGCGCATACAGCGCAAGCTGTGGCTGCTCTGTTCGGTCGATGGGACTGGAATGTACTGTACCATCCACCATACTCCCAGGACTTAGATCTTTGTGACTTTGATTTGAGTTCAAAGAGGAACTGATTTATCCTAATTTATTATGTTGATCATGTCTCCCTTTGTAAATGGGTGCGAACAATATATGTTCGCATTCAGAAGAGAAAGTTGGTGAAAGAAAGTTCGGAGATAGATCTCACCGAAAAAAAATAACGTCTTTCTTTAAATGATTTGAATCTAAATTCGTGCATTATTTCCATAACTCTCTATTCCTTACATCGCGATAGTACAAAGCAAGCTGCTCTTCTCTGAACTTTCTCTAAATCGTCAAGCCCACTTGGCGTGGATCCCACAATGCGCAGCAATACTCTAAAAAAGGGCGCACAAATGTAATGTAGGCAGTTTCTTTAGTAGATCAGTTCATCTTCTAAGCGTTCTACTAATGATATGTAGTCTTTGCTTCGCCTTCCCTACAACATTTACTATATGTTCTTTCCAATTTAAGTTGTTCATAATTGTTACTCCTAGTTATTTAGTAGAATTGACGGCTTGAGGCTTTAAATGATTAACATGTAAGTGAAGTTTAACGGATTTCTTTTAGTGGTCATATGGATGACTTCACATTTATCATTATTAAGGGTCAATTACCAATTTTTACACCGTGCAGATATCTTATCTAAATCATTTTGCAGTTGCTTTTGATCTTCTGGTGACGTAACTAAGTAACAAATGAAAGCATCATCCGCGAAGAGAGCTACTCATATTGTCTCCTAAATCGTTTATAAAAATAAGGAACGGTTGGGGCCCTGTAACACTACCCTGTGGGACGCCAGATATCACTTCTGTTCTATCGATGTCGTACCACCAGTTACAACATACTGTGTCCTTTCTGACAGGAAATCACGAATCCAATGACACAAGTTTAGCGATATTCCATAAGCACGCAATTTTATTAGAAGACACTTGTGAGGTACAGTGTCAAAAGCCTTCTAGAAATCTAGAAAAGCGGAATCTATTTGACATTCCTTATCTATAGCAATCATCAGATCATGTGAGTAAAGAGCTAGCTGTGTTTCAGAAGAACGATAGCTTCAGAATCAGTGTTGTCTATGGTAGAATAGGTCGTTCTCTTCGAGTAGTTCATAATATTTGAGGAAAGTATATGTTCTGAAATCCTGCTGCAAACCGATGTCAGTGATGTAAGCCTGTAATTTTGTGAATCAGTCCTATTGCCTTTATTGAATATTGGAGTGACCTGTGCAACTTTTCAGTCTTTGGATACGGAACGTAACAGCACAATTTTTTGCAATCAGTGGCTCCATCTGTTGGTTGACGGCACACGTGATGCAAGTACTCCATTAGACACGTAAGTGTAATGCACTGTGTACATTTGTGGTGTTTTGTTGTTCACAGAATTTATTTGTTTCATTGAAAGTTAAGTTCAGTGTGGATGACTATGGACTCCATTGACGAAAATAGTATAGATGACCCAAGTATTTTGGCATCTTCAGTGACTCATGTACTTGTCAGAACCGGAACTGGAAAGTTGCCATGACGTTAATTAAACTTCTGAAGGAACTGAGATACCAACAGCCGTATGTATAATAAAATATTTATTCTATCACAACCAGTTTCGGCATTCCACTATGCCATCTTCAGGTCACTGTGTATTAAACAAATCTAATGAAGTGACTAAGGCAAAAACATAAAAAACAATGGGACTGTAATGTCTCTGTTATACGATTATTTAAAAATAAATACATAAATAAATAAAATAAAAAATGAATGTTACTGTTGACTAGATTTGTACATATTGTTCATGTGGTATTGAATAGTAGTTTCATTCCTATATTGTAATATTGTATTTTCAGTGTGCTACCATACAATACTTTTTTGTTTTTTATGTTTTTGCCTTAGTCACTTGATTAGGTTTGTGTAATACACAGGAACCTGAAGTTGGCATAGTGGAATGCCGAAACTGGTTGTAGTAGAATAAATATTTCATTATACTTACGGCTGTTGGTACTTCAGTTCCTTCAGACTCTTGGCCAGCCACTGTCCCGTTTTCACCACCGATGATGGATTAAATAAATATTAATTAAACCTTTTCTTATTGAAGACAACAGTAATTGACCATACGTTCGTGGTAAGCGGCCATTCTTATCTTCCGAATCTCCAATAGAAAATTTTAGCAAGAAGCAACAGATTTACATTCCTAATGACTGGTACCAGATCACTGCTAAGTCAAGGAAAAAAAATCCCTTTCACTTCACTGTTATGTCGGACAATGATTTTTTGCCTGTTTCTGTTGATATCTGGGATATCCTGTGTCATGGTTGAACAAGCAGTGGATTCGGTACCAAAAGACTGAGCCATTCACAATCCTTTTTAAGGACACTCTTTCGAAATACATGTCCTTTCGAAAGAAAATTTAGGCCAGGATCCAAAAGAGGGAGACCTGTCAGCGTTCATAACGTCAGCCAAGAAAAGCTCTACAGAGGTCCACGCCCTGTCACCAAGGAAAAGAAAACTGATGTGATGGACCTTACGCCGTACATCCCTGCAGTCCGTCACCATTACTACGAGAGCATGAGTGAACGTAATATTAATTGAGTGTATTAAACTTGTAAATACATAATTTTTTCTAGCATGAGTGTTTTTGTTGTCAATGATACGCTTGTTTCTTCTTACAACACAAGTGGTATAACTACAAATGTTCAAATGTTTGTATAGCTTATGGGACTTAACTACGGGGTCATCAGTCCCTAAACTTACAAACTACTTATGAACTACTTACAACTACGGACGGCACAAATATCCATGCCCGAGGGGGGATTCGAACCCCGACCGTAGTGGCCGTGCAGACCGTGACTGGAGCGCCTCAATCCTCTCGGCCACCGCGGCCGGCGGTATAACTACATTTAGACACTTGTACACGTACAAGAACATAAGAAGTTTTCGAGAAAATTTGAATGTATGTTAGAGTCATGTTCATTCAGGAGATTTATGTTGAGAAAACATAAAAATGAACACTTATGATTTTTGTAAAGCAATTCTAATAAAACAGTAAATACCTCGAAACTAAGGTACTGTGAGTTACACCAGTTGTGCTTTAAGGGCCGCGGCGGAACCGCCGAGCGATTTGAGGAGCTATGCTACGATGCGCGAGGCCGTTGCCCGTCGGTTGTCGAATCGCCCCCCTCGTGCATGGATGTTTGCGCTGTCTTTAGTAGCCGCGGTGGAGTAGCCGAGCGGTTGCCGGGCGCCGTGGTACAGCGCGCCCGGTCAGGGGGCTCAACGCCCTCAGTAATAAAAAAACTGATCTAAATATTCAACGAAGAACAAACTGAACCGACGACCGCAAAACATAGATCTACCTGGACAAAAAAAAAAAAAAAAAAAAAAAAAAAAAAAAAAAAAAAAAAAAAAAAGATTGGTGTAAGGCGCCTAGATGCGAAACGCGCAGTTGCTCGCTGTCGGAGGTTCGAGTCCTCCCTGGGCATGTGTGTCTTTGTCCTTAGGTTAGTTTACGGCGTTTGAATAAAAATAAAGGATGGAGGTCCGGGTTCGATTCCCGGCCACACCACAAATTTTAATTCTATGTTTCACATTTATCATTATTGTCTTTGATAATTTCGAGACGAAAATCCGTCTCAAGAATTCTTTATTCGTATTATATTAGGTTAAGTACTTTGTAACCTACGTACTGATGACCACGCAGTTTGGTCCGATAGATTTACAAGCATTTGGACATTTGAGTTTTTTGGGGATTCGGACCCCCGACCGCAGTGGCCGTGCAGACCGTGACTGGCGCGCCGCAGTCCCCTCGGCCACCGCGGCCGGCCCGGCGGAAGTATCATAACGTGTAGACAGATTACGTGTCGGACACCATCCGCCCCCTGCTCCTGGTGTAACGCCCTCCCCCAGCGAGCTGAATGCGGCGCGTCGTAGCGGAAGAACGGGCCACAACACGCGACCTGTCGCGGCCGGGGCAGTCAGCCGCAGGTGGGTGGCGGGGGCGTGAGACCGGCGAAAGCACCCTCCGCCGCCCACCTGCCGATGCCCCCGCGGAAGCGCGTATTGTGCGCAGCCAATCAAAGCGCCATTTGTCGGCGGCGACGCCGGAAGCGGCCAGAATGCCCGCCGACGCCCATTCTCTGCCGTTCCAAAGCCGCGTGAAAACATGTTAACACGGGTGCAAATATTTATGGTTATTTTATTCCTGTGTACTCTGCGCGGGCGCGCGCGCACAAAACGCCGCGCTGTGTTGCGTTGTGTTGTGTTGCGTCGCAGGCACAGGGTCGCAGTTTCAGTTTCCGGTTAAACTACACGGCCGCGCGACACAATCCGTGGGGGAGGGGTAGGGGGTGAGTTGCCTACGGGTATCAAACATGTGAGGCCGGGCGTGGGCGGCAAGCAAGTAGAGGGTGAAAGAGTGAGCTGCCCCGGTTCTGAATGCCAGTGCAATATTCCCACTTGTGAACAGAGTCAACTGCTACCACAAAGGCTATTTCTGTGCAGTGCGATATGTGACTGTTATCCGGAAATCGTCTTAAATAATGAATTACTAGGGGAACCGTGCGAATACTTCGCACCGTTAGGCCGCTTTCACACTACACGATTTCGCCCGTAGGGGAAAAAAGCCGTACGGGTTTAAATCGCGGTGATTACACGATTTCGCCCGTAGTGGAAAAAACCGTACGGGTTTAAATCGTAGGTGATTTTTCCACACAAGAACATCAGTTTCCTTGAAAGTGTGGCCTGGGGCAGTTATGGATCGTGAACAAGTCATTGCGTTGTGCATACTGTATAGACGTCGGAGAAGACGATATGATAGGATAGGATGTTTTGGGCGCACAAGGAGATTGATCTGATTTCATTTTTTCAGGGAAGCCAAAACAGTCTTGGTCCAACCCGCCACTGCCCGCACCGAAACTAAGTTTATTGTGCGGTATCGCTCCCTGAATATCTAGTAAAGCCAACCAATGCCCTTGAACAGTGCAAGGAGTCCCTTTACCAGTTCTTTATTAGACACAATTTGTTCGGGTCTGGTTGTCCCAAATGTTCTGTGCCTTTTACTCTCCATTGCAATGCATTCGAAGATTAGATGTGATGCAGTTTCATCACCGTCATCACAGATCCTACATTTAGGGTCCTCTTCTGTTATTCCCATTGTATTTTTTTTCTTAAATTCCCATGGCCTGTCAGCAATCCAACCATGAGTCCAATCTCTCTCCTGTTCAGACCCAGGATTGCAGAGCTTCTTTTAAAACATGGCTTTGGCATCATTACCTTGCCATGTTTTTGTTCATGAACTTTGGTCCAATATTCTACGTGCTGTCTTCTGAGCCAGTAAGATCATTGCCTTGGATATTGTCAGGACAGGTTCCGGTCCAATAAATGGAGTCTCTTCCCCATCCTGGCTAATCTGTCGGCATGTTCGTTGCCACTGATCAAAAATGTTCAAATGTTTGTATAGTCTATGGGACTTAACTACGGGGTCATCAGTCCCTAAACTTACAACCCCCGACCGTAGTGGCCGTGCAGACCTTGACTGAAGCGCCTCAGTCCCCGCGGCCACAGCAGCCGGCTGCCACTGATCCCCGAGTGACCAGGGACCAACAATAGGTTTACTCTATTGCTTTCCCCTAGCTCCACCAGAGCCCTGTGACATTTTGCAACAATTTTAGACCAAGTTGCTGGAGCTGCCAGTGATCTCAGGGTTTCCTGGATGTCTGAATAGATATAGATGCTACGATCTTTGTAGCACCTACGCAAATTCTCCTCCACACATGTCCTGATGGCAGTGATTTCGGCCTGGAATACTGAGGCCAGTTTCCCTAGAAAGATGACGCGATCCAGTCGTGGCTGCACCCCGTATACTCCGGCCCAACGCCTTGGTCTGATTTTGACCCGTCAGTGAACCAGACAATATCCCCCGTACGGTGTCGTACTATTTTCTCCCACTGCTCCCTACTTCCAATTGTTATATTGAAAGGCTTGTTGAAGCAGTATGGGGTTATAATATAGTCGGCTGGCATTTCCTCAACCTTTCCTATATTTACCTCACTCACTATTTTAGTGTGTGAGCACAAGGAGAAGACGGAGTCGCAATCGTCTTCACTTGGTTCATCCAATTAATCTGAGACGTGAGGAAGTCGGGGCTTTCTACACGTTATTTGCAGACCTGAGAAACGACGACCGAAAGTTTTTTAACTACTTTCGTATGTCAGGTGGCTCCTTCGATGAATTGCATGGGAAACTGAAGAATGTTGCGCAACGCCAAAACACACAATTCAGAAATTATATACACCTATTGAAATTCTGGCTATGACTTATAGTAAGTGTTTAAATACAGCTTTGTTATTACAGGTGTTTTAATAGAAATGACTCCGAAGCTAAATAATACATGTATAAAAATGTTGAAATGTTTGTAGAACTTATCGGACTTAACTACGGGGCCATCAGTCCCTAAACTTACAAGCTACTTGCCGCGGTGGAGTAGTCGAGCGGTCTAAAGCGTGTCGCTGCGGAGCGCGCGGTTGCTCGCCGTGGATGTTCGAGTCCTTCCTGGGGCATGGGTGTGTGTGTTTGTCCTTAGGTTAGTTTACATAGGTTTAAGTAGTTTGTAAGCTACGGACTGATGACCACGCAGTTTGGTCCGATAGAATTACAAACATTTGAACATTTTGAAACTACTTATGAACGAGCTTATACTAAAGACGGCGCAAACATCCATGCCCGAGGGGTTATTCGAACCCCCGACCGCAGCGACCGTGCAGAACGTGACTGTCACGCCGCAGACCGCTCGGCCACTGCGGCCGGAAATACATGTATAAAGTCGTATTCTCAAACGATGTTATATAGTAAGGTGATATTGTAGTAATTAGAAGGGTAAACAATAAAACACAAGTAAAATAAAGTATATATCTAAAGTGTTGTCCCATAACAGGTTTTGATTCAACTAGCGATATCAAAAGTTCAGCATCAGTTCCTTCCATAATGTGAAAATAAGCTAACAAGACTGACAAACTGAAAACACAGAAAAACGCAACCTGAAACCAAACTGAGCGCAGCAGAAACAACACTGGGGACAGCTCCCGTACGACTGAAGTCCAGTGTGAAAGCACGCACTTGGTTACGTGGGCCACCGAGCCGAGAACACGGTATGGTCAGAGTCGAACATAAGAGTCGCGAAACTCCCAGTGATTTTCTGCAACTTCGCGACTGCAGCGCTGCCAAGCGGCCGGGTCATAAAATCACACCGCGAAGCGATTGAGTAATGAGAGTGTATTTGGACTGAAGCAGCATTTTCAAAATAACTTCGTAATTACGAGCTTTTTCGGCGCTATAAGTTGTAGCAACTGTCAAAAACATATTGCGGAAATCTCTCATTTGCAACGGATGCTCAGAAGTAACAGAATAATGTTATGAATAACAGGTGTTCGGTTACTGTGGTTAGTTATACTTTTAGGCATAGCAGTAAATCTTTAACAATTCATTCATGTTCAACCTTCTGCTGTTAATGAAAATCGCGAATACTTGACCACTATTTCATAATATTACTGCTGAATAAAAGTAATGTATGAATGACTGCATAAAGGTTCGTACCTCAGCTTCACAAAAATGTTAACCCTGTATACTGACATATTTTGTCGATTACCTACTACTTTGATAAAGTGAATACGTAGCTGCAAATAAATATGTCCAAGCTGTTAATGTTAGCACGTCACATTCTTGAAGATATTCAGTTTGATACCTGTCAAGTAGCTAAAAAATTATGATAAGTACACGAAAGGCACAGAAGCAAGAGCGAGGTGAAAAGATGGTTTAAACGACAATATAAAATCTAGTCCCCTACAATGTAAAAATCTTGTGTACTTTAGAAAAGATTACAATGTCCGAAATTCGCTAAAACAAAGCTCATGCAACATGTCAGTACGCATCGAGAATACGAACATAATCATAATCAGTTTCCTTTATATACTTCAGCACAACAGGTTGCAATTAATGTCTGCTTTCAAAAAGTTTCAGACGATATTACTATGACTCGAGTATTGAGAACTGTATGAATTAGACTGCACTGACAGTTTGTTAAATTATAGACTGCCATTAACAGAAGCAGTGATATTGCTTTAACGATGTTTTCGTATTTGTATTAGAAAGTTGACAGCAACGTTCAGTGACCAGGAAGTGTGAAAGTAACAGCATTAAAAACGGCAAATTGTCAGTTTGTATCGTGCCATTCCACTGTTATTCCCTACTGGCCACTTGGAGCGCTAGTATCGCATCAGCTGCAATTTTTTCCCTAGAGAGTTTCGCGCCTGTCTGTGACAGACTGTGGTACGGTCCCGTGCGGCTGCAGTGGCACTGGACGGCTGCAACACGGCGAAAAGTCGTGCCCGTGTTGTGACCGTACCGTGTGGAAGCCCTCATGCTCTTCATCAGGCGACTGCAGCGTCATTGACCGGACGGTTCTTTTCCCGTACGGGCGAAATCGTGTAGTGCGAAAGCGGCCTTAGTGGACTGACAAAAAAGTTCGAGAAAAATAGAAGTAAAGTTGAATTTTCACGCATATATTTCTTCAGAATAAATCAATGTGTCCGTAAACGCTAACTTTCCATGTTAGAGCTCATTTTATTACTTCTCTTCAAATCACATTAATCATGGAATGGAAACACACAGCAACAGAACGTACCAGCGTGACTTCAAACACTTTGTTACAGAAAATGTTCAAAATGTCCTCCGTTAGCGAGGATACATGCATCCATCCTCTGTCGCATGGAATCCCTGATGCGCTGATGCAGCCCTGGAGAATGGCGTATTGTATCACAGCCGTCCACAACAAGAGCACGAAGAGTCTCTACATTTGGTACCGGGGTTGCGTAGACAAGAGGTTTCAAATGCCCCCATAAATGAAAATCAAGAGGGTTGAGGTCAGGAGAGCGTGGAGGCCATGAAATTGGTCCGCCTCTACCAATCCATCGGTCACCGAATCTGTTGTTGAGAAGCGTACCAACACGTCAACTGAAATGTGCAGGAGCTCTATCGTGCATGAACCACATGTTGTGTCGTACTTGTAAAGGCACATGTTCTAGCAGCCCAGGTAGAGTATCCCGTATGAAATCATGATAATGTGCTCCATTGTGCGTAGGTGGAAGAACATGAAGCCCAATCAAGATTCCTGTCCAAAAGTTCACAGAAAATCTGTGTTGGCGTGATTGCACAATTGCGTGCGGACTCTCGTCAGTCCACACACGTTGATAGTGAAAATTTACAATTTGATTACGTTGGAATGAAATTTGCTTTTAAAGAGAAATACTAAAATGAGCTCTAACATGAAAATTAAGCGTTTCCGGACACATGTCCAAATAACATATTTTATTTCTTTGTGTTTGAGGAATGTTTCCTGAAAGTTTGGCCGTACCTTTTTGTAACACCCTGTATAAGCTGTTGTCGTTCATGTTTTTTCCCTCGTGTATTGCAGTACTTTTTGTTTTAACGAAAATGAAATCCGAATTACTTTAAAGTCCACTAAACGCTCTATTTGAGCCACGTGAAGCCTGTGACGTCAATCCACACGATGCCGTCCCTCCTATCAGAAAAAGGGCACGTTTCGTAAAATGGTCTTCACATACTGCGTACTACCGCAGTGTACAAATGCACCTATTAAAATTTCTGAAAATTAGTGTTTACATGTGCCAAGCAATGAAAAATGCGTAAAACGTGGCTGAGATTCAGAAGAGTCTGTGATCACTTCGTGCGTTTATTTCTGTCATTATTCTATTTGTTCACTGTTAACTATAATGTTCTGCAACTGCAAAGGCGTAATGTTCAAATGTTTGTAAATCTATGGGACTTAACTACTGTGGCTATTTCCGTAGGCTTATACTCTATTCAAAATAACTTAAACAGAAGGCCTTTATCATACTGTATAAGATCTTTGACAAAGATTTTTTTTTATCAAAGCCCATTGGTCAAATCTTTGACACTGTCTACGGTATGTTATATAAAAGATTTATTTTATAAAAGATATTTGATAAAAGCTAGAGCGAGGGCCTAGCTTTTATAATACGAGGCGTGTTTCTTAAGTATCGTTTTGAAATTAAAAAAAAAGACGTGCTCAATAATTTTATGCGCTCTGGGTACCTACATCTGTTGTCTACGCACCGACACCATTACAGTCTGATTCTCCCTTGTTTACGTTGTGTTCTGAGTGTTTAAGATGCCTCCGATAATCGTTAGTCCCGCCGACTATGAAGTATGGGCTGTTATAAGATTTCTTAGTGCTGAAGGCCTAAAAGCGATCGATATTCATCGTGATATCTGAGCAGTTTACGGGGAAAACATTCTGAGTGATGGAATGGTAAGAAAGAGGGTGAGAGCATTTACAGATAGCCGCACAAATGAGCATGATGAACACCGGACTGGGCGTTCTTCGGTCGTTAATGAAAGTTTGGTGCAGGAACTGGACAATAAGGTGAGAGAAAACAGATGCTTTACGATTTCCTCCTTGCGGGATGACTTTCCTAATGTTTCTTGTGGTGTTTTGTATGGCATTGTGACCGAGCAAGACGATGACGAAGTCAAAACAGTTGTGATGCAGTGGTTAACAAGTCAGGCGGCAGACTTCTATGAGGAAGGTATTCAAAAACCGGTACAACGTTATGACAAGTGCCTCAATATTGACGGAAATTATGTAGAAAAGTAGATTAAGGTAAAGGCTTTCATGTAAAAATAAAATTATTCAGATTTCTTAGCACGTCGTTATTTATTTATTTATATCAACACGATACTTTTTAAAAAACACGCCAGGAAGTTCGCCAATGTATACATGCGTCTTTTCTTTCTTTGGTGCGTTTTAACCTACAAATTAACGTCAAAGTGTATTTGTTGCATCGCTATTGCCGCAGTGATCGTTTCAAAATATTGGTGTACGGAATATTTCTTAATACAAAGCATTTTTATAATATACGGTTAGAATCGTAAAAAGAAAAAGCTACTGCTGTCAGTTGTATTCAAAGTGGCTCACTGTGGATGATGATAGAGAAGAAATTATATAGACCAAAGGATATATGGAGATGCATAAATGAAATAAATGTTTTTATTTGTACTCTAACCTAACCTCATAATGGTAGGTCTGCACTGTAAGATTCCTGTATTTAACTGTCTGCTGGAATAGATTTTGTCTGTGGATATAAATAGGACCAACTGCAGCGGAAAAGGCATTCATAATTTGCTTAATAAAACATTGTACTATTTTTTTTTCTTTTCACTGCACGATGCATATCGACATTTAATCACAGGAGCAGGTATTTATACGGATAATTTGTGTGTCGGAAAATCAGGCAAAATAAGTGTTAGACTGCAGTAAACTAGAAAAATGGCTTTTGCAGCGAATGATCTGCAGTGCTGCACTTGCAAGCATAACATGAAAGAACTACAAAAATATTCCCTCTTCTTAATTATGATAAAGTGTCTAACGAGGGTACGTTCAGCGTGACACACACAACTTATTTCAGTGTTCCATTATTCACACATTGACACAGTATTAGGGCTTCCTGAAACATCGATTATGATGAATTTCACTATTTAAAAATATGTGGGTGAATTAAAATGTTTGGCCACCCGTTCTCAAACAGTTTAGGTTATTATGTCCTAGCAGTGTAGCTCATGAAGTACATTTGTACCAGCACTTTTCATATTTTCCTCTCGCTATTCACGGTTTTACCTAAAATTGTTTCCATTTTTCATTCTTTTCAATGAATGCACTCCTGAGCAACATTATATTACGTGCTATAATACAGATGATTGACTATTTCAGCGTCTTTTCCGAGCAACTGTGACGTAAAATTTTGCGCTAGTGTAATAGGATCCAGTGAAGTAGATTCGTCGAAGATGTTGGATAAAATCTTTGAGAAAAATCTTTGTGTAAGATCTTTTACAGTGTAATACAGGCCTAATGACAACACACAAACCCATTACCGAGGGAGGACACGAACCTCCGACGGGGAGTAACCACACGCTCTGCAGCAACATGCTTTAGAGTGCGCGGCTATTCCACTGCGGCAGTTGATGTATAAATCTGTGAAACATCTGTTCATGATCTAATACACCAACGATTCGTATTAAATGTCTATCCTCTTTGTGTCCACACTGTTTATCGTCCATGTTTCACTCCCCTACAAGGCAACACTCCACACAAATGCCTTCAGAAAAGACTTCCTTACACTTAATACTCTATGTTAGCAAATTTCTCTTTTTCAATAATGCTTTTCTTCCGATTGCCATTCTGCATTTTATATCCTCTGTACTGCGACCGTCATATGTTATTTTACTACTCAAGTAACAAAACTCATCTACAACCTTCATTGTTTCATTACCTAATCTGATTTCTTCAGCATCGCCTGATTTTCTAAGACTGTATTCCATTATCTTCGTTTTGCTCTTTACTGTGGTTACAGTTCGAATTCAGATTAATTCGTTTGTATATGCAAATTAATCTAGAGCATGGAACGTGATTATGTTGGCAACACCAACAACACGATATTTTCTATCGTGTTGTAATATCTTCATCTTGTCGACTTACTGATGAATGTTACTATTATTAACATAAGTTGAAGTATTAACTATTTCGTCAATAGCTTGCTTCTATTTCATAGCCTTCTGCAACAACAAAAGAGAGAGAGAGAGAAATTAGTAGGGTTGCATTTGAACAACAACAGGAAACTTGTAGCACTAGTCACTTTCCATTTTTTCTATGCTGAGTGGTTGTATACATCTGCGAAACATCTGTTCATGATCTAATACACCAACGATTCGTATTAGTTGTCGTTTTCCATTTTTGTTGTTGTTGTTATTGTTGTTGTTGTAATGATAGCATCAAAGCATGGTCTGTACGATACACTAATCGACCAATTGTGTTTACAATGGTCACTGGGGTAAAATTATACCCATTTGTTCGAACCACATAGAACAGTGGTTTCAAACAGAGTTGTCAGGTTAAGTATGAACTTGAGAGGTTAAAATTACGACGCTTACCCTCGTCTGCTCAGTAAAACTAATTGTCCTCGTAAAGCGAAGATTCCATGAGAAAACATCAGCGTTGTCAAGCGATTGGCTAAAATGAAGATTCACAGGATTCTCACTATTGAGAATCTGTTGCCAACATTATCATAGGAGGCCGCTGGGATATTTGGTAAAATTTAACCGGCACTGGGAGGTATGAAACGGTATCTTTTACCTGTTAAGGGAACTGCCTGACACAATAACAACAAATAAAAACGGAAGTATATACTTATCATGCCATTTTCGAATTATATAACTTTCATTAGCCTAATATTTGAAATGAACTACAATTTCGGTGAAAGAAATAATGTTATTTCGATACTGCGATATTCAGAATTCCAGAGCTGACAACATGTCGACTTCGTAGTTCCACCCGTGCACCGCTACATGCCTCTCCCGGCGCATCATCCTTTATATCCGCATTCATATGAAAACATCCATTTCCTTTGAACACTCTTAATCACTGCGAAAATGAAGCATTTGAACGGTACAAGAAAGTGAGTTGGGAGCACTACATGTTCGATATACACTTATTTTAATACGTTATTTTAATACTGCAGATGCGCTGCATTACAGCTTCTTTGGTCGAGGCGAATAGGCAATCAGTGAGCTGATGGTTGGAGAATGTAGAACTTGATCCAAGTTGTAGAAAGGAAAATTTCTACTTTCTTTTACCACTTTTAATGGCTAAATGCATACATAATATTTATATTCTGAAATCTACGACAAACAATCTTTCAAAATATGTAACTTTCATTGGCAAATGTTTCAAATGTTTGTATAGTCTATGGGACTTAACTACGGGGTCATCAGTCCCTAAACTTACAAACTACTTATGAACTACTTACGAACTAGGACGGCACAAATATCCATGCCCGAGGGGGGATTCGAACCCCCGACCGTAGTGGCCGTGCAGACCATGACTGGAGCGCCTCAGTCTCCTCGGCCACCGCGGCCGGCTTTCATTGGCCTTCTTGTGCGAATAAATTAGTAATCTGTACCACAATTTTCTTGTTAGCGTATTTATATAATGATCTAATTCTTCAAATTCAAAGTAAAGTATCGCCATGGCTTTGACATTTGACCTGACATGATCATCTGCTTTTGCTCTCGAAGAACCTTTTCCGGCTCATTGTGAAGACCGAACCTTGGTCTCATCATCATAAGATTACCAGTTATGATTCTGTTGTTAACCGACAGGGCCGGTAAGAAGAGCTATCACATTTCATACATAAATTGAGCTGAAGATGTGAAGTCCCAAAGCAAATATTGCAATATTTAAAAGGTATTTATATATCCTTTCATCATGACAAGTTTCGACAATTATACAGTATCTTGCCAATGTCAAATTATCAGAAACTAATACTTCATATTCGTGAAACACATTTTTAAAACTTTCTAAGGGCATAACCTGAACAGATCTCTGTTATGCTCACAGGAATATACTCAATTCAAATTTTAATAGACATATTCAGCTTCAATGCGAGAAACTTATGTCTCTACAACGAAACCTTATCACGTAAACTGGAAGATAATCCTAAGAAATTCTGGTCGTATGTAAAGTATACTAGCGGCAAAACACAATTAATAACTTTAATACGCGATAGCAATGGTGATGCTGCTGAGGGCAGTTTTGTTAAAGCAGAATTGCTTAACACAGAAGACGAAGCAAATACTCCAGAATTCTTATCAAGAACAGCTGCCTACACACGTAATACAGAAGTAGATACCCAAGGAATTTTAAGGCAACTTAAATCATTAACAAAATTAAGTCTTCCGGTCCCGACAGTACAGCAATTAGGTTTCTTTCAGAGTATGCTCATGCCACTACCCCATACCAAATTATCATATACAACCGCTCGATCACTGAAAGATCCGCACCCAAAGTCTGGAAAGTAGCACAAATCATTCCAATATTCAAGAAAGGCAATGGGAGTGATCCACAGAATTAAAGGCTTACACATTGACGTCGATTTGTAGCAGGATTTTAGAATATATACATTCCTGAAATTTTATGTACTACCTCGAAGACATCGACCTGTTGCAGCTATCTCTGTACTCATATGTCATTAGTGCTATTGTCAAGGGATGTCAAATAGATTCCGTATTTCTAGATTTCCGAAAGGCTTTTGACAAGTACTTTAGGAAAGTCTTCTAAAGAAATTGTGAGCTTATAGAATATCGCCACAGTTATGTGATTGGATGCGCGATTTCCTGTGAGAAAGGACACACAACGTTGTAACTGACAGTAAGTCATCAAATAGAACAGAAATGGTATCTGGCGTTTCACTGGGAAGTGTTTAGGAACCCTACTGTTCGTTATTTTTATAAACAATCTAGGAGACAATCTGAGTAGCTATCTTAGACAGTTCGCGGATGATGCTGTCATTTACTGGTTAGTAAAGTCACCAGAAAATCAAAAGCAGCTGCAAAATGATTTATATAAGATATCAGCGTTGTGAAAAAATTGCCAGTTGACCTTTTATAATGGTAAGTGTGAAGTCATGCATATAAGAACTAAAAGAAATCCGTTAAACTTAATTTACACGATAAATCAGTCAAAGCTGCAGGCCATACATTCAACTAAATACCTAGGAGTATCAATTACGAACAACTTAAATTCGAAAGAACAGACAGAATATATAGTAGGGAAGGCGAACCAAAGACTACGTTTCATTGGCAGAACACTTACAAGATGCAACAGTTCTACTAAAGAAACTGCCTACACCACACTTGTGCGTCGTATTTTGAAGTATTGTAACGCACTGTGGGATCCTGAACAAGTGGAACTGACAGACGATTTAGAGAAA
Source organism: Locusta migratoria (assembly GCA_026315105.1). NCBI lineage: Eukaryota > Metazoa > Arthropoda > Insecta > Orthoptera > Acrididae > Locusta > Locusta migratoria. Next base: position 297,454,369 of record CM048744.1, read on the forward strand.
GTTCAGAGAAGAGCAGCTCGTTTTGTATTATCGCTATGTAGGGGAGAGAGTGTCACGGAAATGATGCACGATTTGGGTGGAAATCATTAAAATAAAGATGTTATTCATTTCAAACGAGACATATTTGCGAAATTTCTTTCACCAACTTTATCTTCCGAATGGGAATATAGCACCCAACTACATAGGGCGACATGATCTTCACAATGAAATAAGAGAAAAGAAATGTTCAACTGCGGGGTCAGCAGTCCCTAAACTTAGAAACTATTAAATGAAGTAACTGATACTAAAGACAGTAGAAAGATGCATCCCCGAGAGAAGATTCGAACCCCCGACGAGGAGTGGCCTGGCTCATGGGAGCATAGCGTCTCAATGCGCTTGGCCACTCCGCCGCGGCTGAAATAAGAGAAATCAGATCGAAAACAGAAATATTTAGGTGTTCCTTTTTACCGCGACTATTAGAGAATGGAACCACAGAGAAATATTATGAAAGTGGTTCGACGAACCCTCTGGCGTGCCCTTAAATGTGACTTGCGGAGTATCCATGCAGACGTAGATGTCGTCCGAAGACGCCGCGTTGTCGGAAGACAACCACACTCACTATCAGTGAGCAGCAAAAGACACCCACGTCTGTCCTCTCGACTACAGTACCTCATATAAGCTGTCAGTTACACTGGCCTGTGCTGGATCATCTGGGAACAGACTCACAGCAGGCATGGTCTCGGATGCGGTACATGCGTCTGCCATCGATCCCTATGACCAAGTGCTCTCAAGCCGCAAGAAATGGAGTAGTTACAGAAACTAGCAAGGAGGCCCTGACAAGAAAGCGAACCCCATTTCCCTCCGACACTTTATAGACGCAAAATTTTATGAACTTGCTATAAAGAATAACTTACGTGCTACCCATGCACCTGAAGAGTCGTTAGTGACATCAGCACCAGCGAGTTCAGTATATGTTAATGTTAAACATTTGGATAAAAACGAAGACACTCCTCTGATGTTTGATTATATGACTGGTGGTATTAAGTGGAGACGTTTACATTCAAAAACAAGATTCAAGTTTTATCATTATTTTAAAGCTCGTAGTACTTGTCCTATTGCATAGTTAGTTGGTAAAGGTGTTATTCCGTTGCCTAATTTGGAAGTACTTTGTGACATTGGTTACAAAGGTGCACATAATGCAAAGTTGTATCATAATAGTTTTCATGATTCTCTTGGTATTTTAATGAATAGTAATGAACCTACATCTAGTGATAAGGACTATATGTTGAAAAGTATGTTAGTTTTAGAGTTAGAGTTGTTTCAAATCAAATGTTTGTATAGTCTATGGGACTTATCTACGGGGTCATCAGTCTCTAAACTTACAAACTACTTATGAACTACTTACGAACTAGGACGGCACAAATATCCATGCCCGAGGGGGGATTCGAACCCCCGACCGTAGTGGCCATGCACACCGTGACTGGAGCGCCTTAGTCCCCTCGGCCACCGCGGCCGGCAGTTGGTATTATGCCATGGCCTCTAGGTGGAATTTAGCTTATGTTTGTGATAATTGATTTCAGGCAATAAATGACTGCTTTGGATTACTTCGAGTCTAATTTTTGGAGAATTGATGATCTTCCCCACAGAGAGAATGCCCGTTATAGGAGGAGATTCAGGCGTTCGCGCCTTACTGTTTTCAAGGGAATTGATGATGTGGAAATTAATTTGTAATCAGGTCTTGGAGGACAAGTTTTTATTTAGGGACCGTCTGTTTTTGTGGAGGAGTTTTGAACTTCACAATTACTCAGAAAGATAAACCTAGTCTTGGCAATGGATGGATAACTGTTGCTATAGTACGGAACGATGGTAGTACTGTTAAGTCAGTTTCTGGATTGGAGAGTTTTAATAACAGAGGTGTGATTGCTTTTCGTACATTTCAAGTTGCTGAAGTGTACAAGAAAATGTTTAAATGTTTGTAAATCTATCGGACCAAACTGCGTGGTCATCAGTCCGTTGCTTACAATCTACTTAAACGTAGGTAAACTAACCTAAGGACAACACACACACCCATGCCCCAGGGAGGACTCGAACCTCCACCGGCGAGCAACCGCGCCCTCGGCAGCGAGACGCTTTAGACCTCTCGGCTACTCCACCGCGGCTGAAGTGTACAACCGTTACCTTGGGAAGTCTTATTTCACCTCTAGCATGCCTTTTACATTGAGGACGAGAAATCATCAAACAATTAGTGAGCAGGAGGGTTCTTGTATCTGGGTTAAAGGTCATGATAATAGTTTTAAAATTACACAGAAAGCATGCCCCGTTATAGGAGGAGGTTCAGGCGTTCGCGCCTTACCGTCTTCAAGGGAATTGAGGATGTGGAAATTAATTTGTCATCAGGTCTTGGAGGACAAGTTTTTCTTCGGGGACCGTCTGTTTTTTGTGGTGTTGTTTTGAACTTCACAATTACTCAGAAAGATAAACCTAGTCATGGCAATGGATGGATAACTGTTGCTATAGTACGGTACGATGGTAGACGATGGTAGACGCAAAACAACGACTGCTGGTGATTTGTTTGAACAGGCCTCGTAAATAAAGTCCATTTGAGGTGCTGGTGACTGCAGTTTCAGCTTTGTAGTGAGTGAGTGAGAGTGGCAGCTCTTAGCCGCCGTGCCCTGCACGCATCCTGGGAATAATGCGCAGGCAGGGCTCTGGCTCTCTTGCCACGGCCGCATCAGCGCCGCCAGATAGACTCGCGAAATAAACTGACTGCCACGCGAAACGCGCGCGAAATATTTATTTAACGCCGTTCCAGGGTAATTCCCATATTGGCACAGCTCTCCGGCCGCGCCGGCGCTGAATTGCTGTAAAGAGATAATCGCGGCGAAATGTGGCGCCGCCTGCCAAACTAATGAAGCGAGCGTGAATTACGAATCTGATGCAAGCGTACAGGCAGAAGGGAACGGGGTGACGTTACGTCAAAAACTTGATGCCGCCGTTCGCCATATACTATATACCACAACATAGTAGCAGGTTAGTTGACATAAACGCTTTCTGTGTTAATATGCAGGTATTTATTTTATATGAAGCGTCAATGCAACTGCAATAAAACAAGTTCTTTGGAATACACGTTTCGCCATTATTAGCAAGGCATCTTCAGTGGCCCGGAATATATACATGATTATCTTTTATCATATTTCTTATTTTATGTTTTTAGTAATTTAGGTTGTAAACAGTTCTAGTCCGTTTCATAAGTATGACTAATGATATTTTGATTTGATTAAACCTTACAATTATCGTAGATTGTGTTCTACATGTGTTATTTCTTGCCTCAGCTAACTGCTTTTCTTTCTTCTTTTCTAATATTGGGTGTTTCATTCCAGCATTCCAGCGCTAGGTGCATGCCAATTTCTCATGTCATGTTTTTTATTTGGATGGTGTTCCCAACTGTCTGTCTGTTACCAACTGTTTGAAAGTGTGTTTCTGCTACCTTTGTTTTATGTCAGTGTGTGTGCGTGTGTGTGTGTGTGTGTGTGTGTTTTCAATGTAATTTTGAAAAATACTGAACCAGCAATATTTTTTTTATTTTATAATTCGCTGTTTATTTATTTTAGCCGTGCTTTTTAGTTTGTCTGTATGTGTATGTGTTTGTGTGTGTGTGTATGTGACGTTTTGTTTTCTAATTACTGTCTCATTTCTTTAATATATTCGAGTCAACTGAAAATGCCTTCCACATAAAGGCGAAACGCGTGTGGCAAAAGAATCTGTATATTCCACTTGCGTAGACGGTTCATATAAATAAATATCTGCATATTGATATAAGAAGCAAATGAGGGAAACAATTATTCTAAGCAGCCCAGATTACTGTATGTCATTGCTTGTTGTTCTTAATTTCTATCGTTTATGTGAAAGAACAGTTTTAAATACCAAATATTACTGTGCTTATACGAATAACCGAGTGTCAAAAACGCAGTTTATAATGTTCTATTAGTGTCGAACGTGTATTCGATTGAGTAATACATTTACTGTCGTTAATCGGGCATAGGGTATCAAGGTACATAAAAATATATTAAACATATGACATGTCTTATTCATAAGACATACAAAGTACATTTGAAAATAAAAATAATAATAATAATACTAAAATATATACACATTAGACAGAGAAGATGGTACTTCAGATATAAGACGTTGGATACACTAGAATTAGTGCATGTGGCATGTGTCTTGGGATGCGTTAGGCACAGGATTGAGTACATGACACACATGATGGTGGTAAGGTGTGATTATCGTTTCCCTGGAGCCAACGTGCAGTTTGGTACCAGTATGTTTGTACGTAAGTGTTCTTACTCGTCAACTTTATTGAATTTTGGTATCGGCAATTATTCATCCTCTTGCCCACTTGAATTGGAGCTCTTTTCTACAGCATCACCGCTGCTGCTGTCTATGTTATCGGTGACTCTTGGCCTGAAGTGTGCCCCCCACACCTCTCGTTGTTCTCTTCTGAATTCGTCCTTGAGCATTCTTGAGATTCTATCTGCTGTGTCACTTATCTCCGTCCAGTTGATGGGCTCAGCTAATGAATGCTTTAATTCCTCCAGCGTTTGTGGTAGTTGGCCTCGTGGTTCGAATTTGTAAGTTTAGGACGACATGCTCAAGTGTTCCAAGACAGTCACAGAGGTCTTCTCGGTCTGGATATAGACGTTTCAAGTACGTTGAGTACGGGCCATGGCCTGTAAGGAGGTGGATCATGCCATTACCTGGGTCAGCGCGCTTCATTTTCAGTCTTTCAGCTATGTTTGGGAATATAGCAAACACTCGCCTTCCCTTAGTGCTGATGTCCCACCGTTGCTGCCATGTGTCAATCTTCCACTGTTTTAGAGTTTATTTGGTACGGATCTCTGCGCCGGTTATTTCCTGCGCTTTGGCATATTGTTCCTTAAGGAAATCACGGAAAACCTAAATCTGGTTGGCTGAAGCTAGATTTGGACCACCGTCCTCCCGAATACCAGTGCGTTACCAATGCGCCATCTCGCTCCGTTGGTATATTTCGATTATCTAAGAAGAGAAGTGCGTTAAGTACAGCTCTCTGGCTGTTTGGCGTAGTAGCCGTCCCATAAAAAATGACAGCCCATGTTGTACTAGTCGTTACAATCGCGGTCTTTAATTTAGACATATCATGTTTCAATCGTAAATACTAGGAAATTACAGTCACGAGTAGTTGGAAAGAATATATATAGAAAAAGTTGTGGAGAATGCAGCGTGCCGGCCGCAGTGGCCGAGCGGTCTGCGGCGCGCCAGTCACAGGCTGCACGGCCACTATGGTCGGGGGTTCGAATCTCACGTCGGGCATGGATGTTTGTGTCGTCTTTAGTGTAAGGTAGTTCATAAGTAGTTTGTAAGTTTAGCGACTAATGACGCCGTAGCTAAGTCCCTTAAGCTTAAAAAACATTTCCGTGTAAAACGACGCAGTTGTCTGCTAGCGCCACTAGATGGTGGCATAGTGTAGCTGCACTAACCAGTGCTGCAGATGCGTGAGTGGTATAGCTGCAGTACGTATCTGTCTCTTGGCGTATTTGCAATAGAGCTGCTGTGTATAGTGCAATGTTACATGACGCGAGTTAATGCAATGCATTTGGTCCAAATATTAGGGAGCAAGTTGAGCGTCCTCAAAATAGCAATGACATCAGGGCCAAAGCTATTAAGATCAGGGATATATTATATAACATAATCCAGATATATAATGGCGACGACATAGAAATACGCAGAGGCTTATGTTGCAATATGCTTGGCAAAAGCCAGGGTATGACATTGGTATACTAACATCATCTTTACAGAGTAAAACAAGCAAATGGCGAAAGCAGAAGAATGGTTTCCCCCAACCACTGTACAACATCTACACAAATGATTAGCCAATTCCAGCAAATACTATGCTCTTCATCTATGCCGATGACACAGCAGTAGCTGTTCAGGGGCCAACCTTTAAAGAAGTAAAGAAGAAACTATCTCTAGCACCGGACAAACTCTCCAAATATTATGATGCCAACCACTCGAAGCCCAATCCCAGTAAAACTCAAGTGAGCACCTTCCACTTACGAAACAGAGAAGCGGTGCACAAACTGGACATCACATGGCGAGGAGAACAACTGAAACATTGCCCAACTGCAGTCTGCCTAGGTATCGCTCTGGACAGGGCTCTAACGTATAGGCAGCAATGTCTGAACGTGAAACAAAAGGTCAGTGCACGTAATGGGATACTTAAGAAGCTGGTTGGCAGCAGCTGGGGAGCCAACCAGCACCTCCTAAGGACTGCTGCATTTGCGCTTTATATATCAGCCGCTGAATATGCTGCTGCTGTGTGGGACGCTTCAGTGCAAGCTAAGCAAGTCGATATTGCAATGAATGATACAGCAAGGATCATTTCAGGATGCTTGAAGCCAGCACCAGTGCAGAAATTGTATTCAATTGTTTGAATAGCCCCACCCAATATCCGGACGGCCATTGCTGCAGACTATGAAAGAAGAAAGCAGGAGACTGACCGCAGACAGCTTCTGTATGGTCACCAGGCAGCAAGACACCGCCTTAAATAGCGCAATAGTTTCCTTGCTAGGACTGCGCCACTAGAGGGATCACCAGAGGCAAATCGTCTCGCAACATGGAAGAGCTCACTGCCTGCAGACGTACAGCCGAAAGAAGAAATAACTCCTGGCGCAAACCTACAAGACCCTGTGTGGAGGTCCCTCAACCGCCTAAGAGTGGGCGGTCCCCGATGCAAGAGCAACCTGAAGAAATGGGGAATCCTCCCAGCGAACGCAGACACCTCTTGCGACTGTGGGGCTGATGAAGATGCGAGCCACCTACTTGTATGCTCCCTCCTGTACAACACATGTACAGCACAAGATGTTCGCGAAGGAAATGACCTATCGCAGCTGCTATTTTTTGGAAATGCTGACCAGAAATGAATGAATGAATCATCATCCGAACATGTAATCAGACTGCGTGAATGCGAAAGTGATTTCGAATGTGTTAACGTGGCTTCAGTGAGGTGTGCACGTTCTCTCCCACTTTGTTTCGACCACTTCATCGAAAACCCGCAGCTGCACTTTGAGGATTAAATAAGCTTCTTCAGGTTTCCGGAACTTTTGTATGTGTGTGTTTTGCGCTATTATAATTACTTTAAGCAGAGAGTTTTTGGCGCTGCTGATAGGATATGTAATGATACATATACAGGGTGTCCAGAAAAGGACTTCCTGATTTCAAAATTAAATCTCTCGAAAACAAAGATCGATAGACGAATGCAGTAAACGGTATGTTTATTGTGAAAGCTGTAAGAAGTTTAAACAGTAGTTTGAAATAATAGTTACAAAAGCTGCTAACAGATGGCGCTGTAATCGCCATACGTAGTGCCTAGTATAAATAGTAATCCGAAGCCCAGAGCGATCAGTTCCACTATTGAAACGTGAAAGCAGGTTAGCGTACCGAAGAAAGAGATTAAAACCATGTACTCCATTGAATAAAGCGTTTTTCTGGTGCTAGAGTACCACAGGTTAGAAGAGAGTCCTACGGAAACAAGGCGAAGTTTTCAAGCACGATTTAGTGATCCAAAAGGACCCGATGCGAAAACCATTCGTACGCTCTTCGCAAAATTTCAACGAATTGGCAGCGTAACTGATGATGTTGGCCGCAAGCAAACCGCAGTTACGCCTGAAAATATCACCACAGTTTCTGGAATTATTCAGCGAAATACAATGTCATCCGTCCGTAGAATTGCATCTGAGACTGGTCTTGCGAGGGTGAAGGTCGGGGTGAGAGTTTAAAATAGGGAAAGATTAATTTTTGAAACTCACAACCACCAGCTGCGAACCACATTCCTAAACATGCAAAAACACTGGAACTGTTATTGCGACTGTTTGATTCGTTTTCTAGGGGATGATATCACACGTTCGCAGCTTTTCTTCCCTGCATATGATTAACAAGACAAATTCATAATAAATTCAAATTCATGAGAGAAAAGGGTATATTAACTACTATTCTTGAAAACACGTGAAAGTTCACTTTATGTTGTTTATTTCACAATACTTGAACCCTGTGGCTGATACGTCTGTACGTTGGCACGTTTATCTAATAAAGTTATAGCTCGAGAGCCCCCAGACAAAATGAATATTTGTCGCAAATTATTTTCACACCACGTGGCTGTCTCAAACACCGTTTATGTTCATGCCTATGCGACGACACGTGTTACATTAACAAATCACAGTCACTTTAATTCACTGCGATGCACACCTTGTTCCACCGGCTAAATATTCACAAACACACAGTAGCACTCGATTTAACTTAATGCAGTCTACAACAAGCAACCACACGTGGCGATTGCCACAGACAAAACTCAAGTCACCACCTCGAGATCCACATGCCGACTGATGCAGCGCGACGCATCCCGGCCAGCCACATCACGTGCTCTGGAGTCCTCACTTCCTGCCCTCGCGCGCGCACGCCAAAAGCTCAACTGCCGGGGTTTTTTCCCCTACGTCATCAACTTCCCCATGTGAACTGTTCTAACCGATTTGCCAACGTACAGCGCTCAGCCAATACATTTCTAAAACTTTACTTAAAATCAAAATAATTACACTACACATTAAACAAATATTTTCTTACGTTTTTATATTAGTATAAACATCCTTTGTACTGTTTATCATAATCGTGCAATTTCTTATATCACAGATAACTGATTTAACTGAATATTTCAAGGTAAAATACAAAAGATTGATTGAAAATAAAATGAAAAATAGTTAATATATTATTTTTATAAACAAACATTGCCATGCTAGTTGTGTAACTGTCTTGTCTTCGTTGGTAATTTATTACTTTTCATTGTCAATTAAACATATTACGTTAGATGTGACTATATCAGCTAATGTATTGTTTATTTATCAACAGGCTATTTTGTAATGAGGGCCTTAAAGGTTCCTAACTGCATCGTATTACTTCAAATGCCAGTAGTATTACAATATTTGTGCACTGCACTGTGCCTGGCACTCGCCATTGTCTCTCTCTCCCCTCACCGGAAACGAACTGTAAAATCCTAAGTTGGAACAAGCCACCAACGTCGGCCTGCTCGCTGGCCTCCCGTCAGCTACAAGCACACAGCAAATCTCAACGTGGAGAATTTCTACCTATGGCCTAACTATAAATGTTGTTACCCAACTGTGTACATACATTGCTACCATAATTAATAAGATTAAAATTGTGTGACATTTAGTGCATTGGCATGGTCAATGTTTGCAGTGAACTTCATACTGTTTAATTATCAAATGCTATTAATTACCAGTATTTCTATTGGGCGGTAATCTCACAGTCTGAAGCGTTCCAGCACGCAGAAAATACTGAGAAAGAGCCTACTCATGTTTCCATTCGAAATTCAAACGCACCAGGCCATACCCGTACGAGCTGTGCAACAAAGGGTTGCCTTTGCTAATCAGATACTCACAATGATTGATAGTGAAGGATTTGTTGTTGGCTGCATCTGGTTTACAGATGAAGCACACTTCCACCTGAATGGATACGTGAATAAGCAGAACTGGCGATTTTGGGGCTCCGAAAAGCCATATTGGTGTGAAGCGAAACCCCTGTATTCTCCTAACGTTACTGTGTGGGCTGCAGTATGCAGCAGAGGCATTATTGGCTCCTTTTTCATTCAAGAAACGGTCACAGGTGCACGTTACGTTGCAATTTTGGAACAGTTTGTTGCCACAGCAAGCGTTGGAGGTACTGAATAGTTTATGCAATATGGAGCCCGACCACATCGGACCGAACAAGTGTTTCGGTTTGTTGAGGAATATTTCGGCAATCGAGTCATTGCTGTGGAATATCCCAAATTTACTGGTACAGGCATGGATTGGCCTACATATTCGCCGGATTTGACTTTTTTTTTTTTTTTTGTGGGGCACAGTGAAAGACATGGTTGACCCGAAGCTTCCCGCCACGCTGAACGAGCCTGAATCGGCGATCTCTGAGGCATGTGAATCCATTTCGGATGAGACACTACGAAATGTGATAGCGAATTTCATTCTTCGTCTGCGCCACCTCTGTAGTGCCAATGGTGAACATTTTGAAAACATTGTGATGTGATTGTTTGCAAAGAGTGTTTTCATACGATTATTTCACTTACGTATGCCGATATGAACTGTACAGCGTACAGCGCCATCTGTTAGCAGCTTTTGTAACTATTATTTCAAACTGCTGTATAAACTTCTTACAGCTTTCACAATAAACATACCGTTCACTGCATTCCTCTATCGATATTTGTTTTCGAGATATTTAATTTTGAAATCAGGGAGTCCTTTTCTGGACACCCTGAAAATTGGATGTAACAGTACAGATATCTTGTTACTTTCTTTCTCTCTGTCAAAATGTTACTTGAGGTGCAATGCAACGTTATGCATGTAAATGACGCACGCCACTGTCCTGTTTATGATTGCCTCTTATTCTAAGCATGTTTTTTTTTTTTTTTTTTTTTTTTTTTTTTTTTTTTTTTTTTTCCGGTTCCGAGCGTTCGATGTGAAATGTGTGCCTTGTTACGCCACAGTCCTACTAAAGAGACTGGTTTCAGTTCACTTTCCGCTCTCTTTTGGAGCACTACGTCACAATGTGGGAATCTTTGCAAGTGGGACTGAGGGAAGACGTAGAAAAAGATCAAAGAAGGGCAGTTCGCTTTGTATCACCGCAGTGCAGCGGACAACTGATACACATGTTCTGGTGGAAGTAATTACAAGAAAGGCGTTATTCGTTGCGGTTAGGTCTATTCACGAACTTTCTATCCCCAACTCTAACCCCATAATGCCATCATATTTTGTTGCGAACCACCTATATAAGTAGACATGATTGTCATAAAAAAAACTAGGGGAAATGAGACCTAATTTGAAAATATTTTACTGCGTAAAGTCGAGAACGGAACTGTAGAAAAATAGTCTGAAACCGTTAGATGAATCCTTAAGTGTGAATAGCACATTTGTTACGTAGATGAAGATGTAAATACAGTACACAAGTCTGTGTACAGTGCTCAGAAACGTAAGCAGTTGGCACCAAGAGAGTTGTCAAACTGTACGATCTTAAAAGGATCTTTTGTCGTTTTGTTCTTGTACGTGTAAATTTTGCATCCTCGCGTTATCGTGACACAGGAAGGCGCAAGTGAGGATAGTTAAATAATCACAAACACCCTTTGCTACGCCGGTTCATGGACAAATATGCCGAATCGTTTTGAATGGGACCTAGTGGCTCCCCACTGTAAGGTTTAGGAAAAAAAAATGCGTCGCATAACACTCCGAAAGGCACAGATCTCATTCACTGGAATTGCAGGCCCAAGATGTCAAGGGCATCGTCGTATTGTTCATCACACTGGAAATGTCGTCTGATATCGCGAAATGTGTGCGGAACTACCTTGCTTATGTGCCATGATGTGTGCGCCGAAGCCTGTCTTACTCGCCGGCCACGGATTCTGAGAAGTGACCTCACCTGACCAACCATAAGGATACTGCGTGATTTCATAGCTATATGTCACAGTTCCGACCCCATCCAATGGACGTCAAAAGAGGGCGTAAATGTGGGTGAGAGGGTGCAATTTTCCTCGAGTCTGGAGGAATACAAAATGTTCAAATGTTTATAAAACTAAGTCCCTAGACTTACAAACTACTTAAACTAACTTACACTACATCCCACAAGCACGCGCGCACACAAACACACAAATACATACACACAAACACTCATACCACCTATGCCAGCGGCAGGACTCGAGTCTCATACGGAGAACATACGCGCACTCGCACCAAAGAGAATTAGAACCAATGGCTTATACAAGTGAGTGGCGCAGGGTCCGCGACCTTTTCTTTTTTTATTTATTTATAGAAGAAATCAGGTCAAAAATCGTATGCCTCTTCTGAAAACGCCGTAACCAATCATGGATCGGAAGATCCAAAAACGTTTTCTTTTTTGGCACCAGTTTGAGGTACGATGCCACGAAATTTTTATTTTGCCCAAGCGCTACTGCTCCACCAAACTATAGGCCTACGCTATATTTATGAACATTGTTAAATCTCCGCTATGTTTTATTATTTTTAAAAATTAACGATCGACGATCTCCTTTGAATTGATTAAGATTTGTTCTCCTATAATCGCTGACCACTTTGTTGCCTCACTTGCATTATGAAATACGTTGTGAAGATTGCAACTGTTGATTAGAGAGAGAAAATATAGTTCCGCATCATACACAATTTGAATACACTATGAGTTTCACAATAACTAAAGAAATTAGCTGAATCAAACATTCTCTCAAATAGCCAATGTTTATTATGTTATCTGCTTTGATGAAAAAAAGTAATTATTTCATAGATAGTTCAAAAAACTTGCTGTCATCCTCAGATGCTGATCTGTACAAAGTATAGACCTATCAACTAGTACAGCAACCTGCATATAATATGTACAAATTCACACTTGGGTGCATCACAGTATGAGGTTATCAATCAGCATTTAACGGATATGAGTGCAATATCCAGCTCTGCGAATGTTGTGGAAGGTGTTGGTCTGGCTGCAGTGCATCTGCCAAGTGCATCCCAGCCTTGCTCATTGGGGTGAGGCAACAAATTGCTCAGCCATTATTAGAGAGTGAATCTTAACATATTCAAAGAATATTTGGGGGGGGGGGAGATCAGAATTGGGGAGTATTTTACCTCCGGAATATTTTACCCGAGAGGATGCCATCATCATATGTTCATACAGTAGAGCTGCATGTCCTCGGGAAAAGTAACGGCTGTAGTTTCCCCTTGCTTTCAACCGTTCACAGTAACAGCAAGGCCACATTAGCTGATGTTACAAGGCTCAGTCAATCATCCAGACTGTTGCCCCTGTAACTACTGAAAAGGATGCTGCCCCTCTTCAGGAACCACACGTTTTTCTGTCATCTCCAAAGATACCCCTCCGCTGTGGTTGCACCTACGGTACGGCTCTCTGCATCGTTGAGGCAAGCAAGCCACACCACCTCGGCAATGTCTGTGGTTCATGACTGTGGGACGGGAGAAAAGAAAAAAGGGAAAGAAAAGAAGAAGAAAAAAATCGGACTGACCTGTTTTAAGCCCGCTTAAGGTTTTCCTGTAGTTTTATGGTATCTTCGTAAAAATTTCGGACAAAAATTATAAAAACATAAATAATTTAAAATTATGGACGATAGATTATGATTCTACTATTGTAATAATGTCTCTGCATTCAATACGTAATATTCTCTCTGACAGTAGTTTAACAAACAGCCACAAAGTTTCATAATGACTCAAGAAATTAGATTAAGTTTCAATCTCCAATAATGGCTGATCAATTTGGTGCCTCACTTGCCATTATGAAACAAGTTGTGAAAACTGCAACTGTTGATTATAATGAAAAAATATAGTTCCGCATCATACACAAAGCATATGGGTTTAAATCGGGTGAACAAGGTGCCCACTCCATTCGTTCAATTCCCTCAACTTTAAGTATGTTGTGCACCAGAAGGAAACCCTCTCCTATGGCACCAGTATGGGACACAACAAAAGGTCGAAGAATCTGGTCTCTATACCTCTGAGCAGTCAAAGCTCCATTCTGAACGACTTTCAGGTCCGTAAGGCCGCCAATGCTGACTGCTGCCCACACCATTCCTCCACTATCATATGGTGATATTTTCCATACATGAGAAGGATTGTTGCACGTTGTCTCCACAAGACGGAACAACGATTGTCCGGCTTAACACAAAATCTTACTGAACAGAACCCCGCGCCGTTCTTTACGACTTGAATACTGAAGTTCCTCCGTTCAGTTTCTGCGGGCTACACGGTATTGTGGTTTTAATGGGACACTCACCATAGGCCTCCGTGCGTAGAGGCCACATTACCAAAAGCGAAGCCGGACCATGTGTTTATACTGCGCGTCCTGTTGCTGCCTGGAGGGTGCGTTGTAACTGAGTTGCATCCAGTCTCCTGTCTCGATGGGCTGTTAACCGGAAATAACGGTCATCTCTTGCTGATGTTACTCGTGGACGACCTTGACGTCGTATTCTTTCAACGGTTCCTGCTGTCTGAAATCGCATCCAGGTCCTGACATTACACTTTGGGACATTCCAATAGCTGCAGCCAAATCCCTCTGTGAGCCGCTTCCAACCTTCCTACGGCTAACCATGCCATAGGTTCAAATAAGTCTCGTTACACGTGTTAAAAAGAACAGTCAGTCAGTTAGAACGTTATAAAATAGGTGTAAGTTTGAAAACTGATTAAAAGTCCAGTTGACACGTTGTTGTTGCATTTCACTACTTGTTCACAACACTATATGAACCCAACTGCTTGTGTAATTCATTTTTCAAACACAAGTAAACACCAGCCCCATCTGAAGCAACTTTTTCTTATTATCACTATCTCCATAGGTGCAGCCAGGATATCAATTCGGGTGGGGTTTTCAATGAATTGACATTAATACAATGTTCATGAATGCTGTTTACATTATATTTAATTCCGAAGAACTGAGACTGTGACCATAGTACGGAAAAAATAGTAAATTTCTTCAGAATGTAAGTTCCCCCGAAAATAGGAACAAGACAAATCATGTCATAAAGGTAGGCAAATGCAAATCGATACACGGATGCAACCAGAAAAATAAAGTGCGTGAAGGTTTCAATAACTTCCGAAGTATTATCAGAGAAGCACTCCCTAATTCAAATGTTTCAGTACCTAAAATGGTAAAAAGTAAGTGTGCTCTTTGACTACACAGAGAACTTGATTCGTTTACATGAGAACATCAAGAAATATTACGAACTGACGTTGTAATTACTACCAGTAATGGTGAAAAACCGCTCAAAACTCCAAAGTGCAATGACTCCCCTGAGTCCGTCAGGGTCATTAACAGTTTCAACATAGAAGCTCCGCCGGATGTCCTCCTCTTTAATATAATTTACCGTAGATACCTTGAGCAAGGAATATGAAAACAGGCAAGTCACATTCATCTGTAAACTCCAGACAAATCAAAAGAAGACACCTGGGAAAAAAGAACTAAGTAAATTTCTCATAATTTCTATAATAATTACCATAACTGTTAATACATTTAACCCACTTTGAGACAAGACGATCAATTCCTCCATGCACAAATGTCTGCAGTTAGCTACAGGGCCGTGATTTTTACCAAAAAACAAAACCAATGGGGAGAAATTATGAAGCAAGTGTAACGGATTCTCAGCCTCCGCAAAAGGTAGGCGGGTTTTACTCTGATACACAGTGAAGCCATTATTTTTGTAAGCTATGTCAATATTTCAGGAGCGGTTTGAACCACAGAAACCTCCCCTCTTATTACGTTCATGACTATCTCTGTTGTCGTAATGTTGTTGTTTCCACTTCATAGAACCGACAGGAAGACTTCGAACCATTTTAGTTCATTCTGCCGATGACAGTACTTCAGAACCTAGATATTTCAACTGATGCCCTAACTGTTTTGACCAGTGTAGGTCAAACTCTCTACTGCGTGTTGCATACCAGTTGTCAGTCGGTACCAAAATGTCCAAATGTTTGTAAATCTATCGGACTCTACTGCTCAGTTCTTAGTCCCCAGCTTACAAACTATTTAAACTAAGGTAAACTAACCTAAGGGTAACACAAACACCCATGCCCGAGGAGGACTCGAACCCCCGACGGGAAGCCGCCGCGCGCTCCGCAGCACGGAGCCCCAGTGCTGACGGCTAATCCGCCGCGGTACAGTCGTTACCCCAGATAACATTTGTCTCGCACATGGCAGACCTATCTTGTTTCTGACATGTTGTACATCCAACGGCATTTCCTCAGTACGTATCAACTGGGATGAAAAGTACATCTAATGTAATCTAATCTACAACAACAGTGCTCATCTTGCCACACGACCTGGTGGATACTGCTCTTTAGTCCTCGAGCATAAAGAATGGTGGTCCGACACAACAATGAAAATGTGGGTGAATTTATTGATGGCATAAATAACTGGTTCATCTGAAACTTTGAGAGCACTTTGGATTTTCACAAGAACTGCATCTGTCTCATAAACGCTTGTGCTGCTGTCAAGTTCTGCCAAGGCAGTTTCGTCGCGCGGCACTGGAACTATAAGACCAGAGCACCTCGTCAAGGACTAACAAAGATCTTTCTTGCACCTTTTTCCAGAAAAATATGACATCACTTCCTATAGGTTTTTCAATAGAAGTGGCTTAATGAAGAGCTTCTTTATGAATCGTCGGTATCACGAGCATATCGCGAAGAAACTTCTCAAAGCACGACGCTGCAGAGAGGTCGAAAACTCTTTGATTGCTCTAACCCCATCAATAATGATTTTTATTTTTTGGTCAACGAAGGTTATTTCTTGGCCGATAATGGAGAGCTTCATTAGACTTAAATGGAGTGCCTAAACTGTCTGACAAGTGATCCACCCCCAAGGAGTGCTCCAACATTGTCCAATTTCGTTATGCATGTACGCCATTGCTGTGTGAGCAAATTATTAGATTTACACGGCTCCGTAATCTGTTGAATGCCCATCATAGTTCATTCTTGATGTCGCCGCCCTGTTGTTGCGAAGTTGCTACCAGTCAAACACAGTGAGTCAGACAGTAAGGAAGTCGTTTAAGCACAGTACGAAGCACAGTAAGTTAGACAGCCTATCCACCAAGTGAATGCATTTGATGCGTCTGTCACAGGCCACATTGTTCTACTTCGTGGTCGTATCCTTCCAGTGCCAGGCATGTCGGTTATTCAACTGTCAGAGAGGCTCGAAGTTAGAATCAATGGGTACATGACGGCAGTCTTGCAGATTCGGATCGACCAAAAAGCACTGAAACGTACATCTGACATACAAAAATTAAGGTTCGTTTGTTTTTATGTTCGAATTTTATGCACGCTCATACCGTACATCCGATTGTGATAAAACTGTCAACTGATTGCTTGCACTCGCGCGAAGGTTGTAGGCACACTAAAATTAGCTCCGTATGGTGCATGGCGGAGGGTGCTTTACAATTAGTTAATTCGTTTCTTAGCCTTCTGCGAGGGTCACTCCAAAAGAAATGCATTTTTTTAAAATACAGTTTTTATTCTACTTGTTTCAAAGTTTTACAGTGTGTAGATACATCCTTTAGGAACAATATTTTCATTTCTCCACTTGATCCCCATCCCTCTCAACTGCCTTGCGCCATCTTGGATAGGATAGAAAGTATTGACAGTGGGCGCATTTGGGCATTGATATTAAGCAATGGCAACAAGTGAAAATGTGAGCCGGACCGGGAATCGAACGCGGGTCTCCCGCTTTGGGCCAGCGGTCGCCTTAACCACTAGGCCACCCGTGCTCGCCTCCCGTCCGTCTCAAATTCTCACAAGTCGCACGCTATGTTTGTAGCGCCCCTTCGTCTATGCCCTTTTACACTCGCCATTACGGATTCCCGTGCGAGGTCGGACGTATGACAGCATCTGCAGTGAAATAACTGAAGCTAACACCGTCGCCGCGTTGAAATACTTATTGTATTGGTGTGGTCCGAAAGAACAGACACCCCACCAATACAATAAATATCTACGCACTACAAAACTTTCTAACATGCAGAATGAAAACAGTATTTTTTTTTTTTATTTTTTTTTATTTTATTTTATTTTTTTTTTTTTTTTAATAGTGTGCACTTCTTTTGGAGTGACCCTCGTACATCTACATCCACACTCCGCTAGTCACCTGACGGCCTATTCTTTTCTATATGGACAGCAACGGACCGGACCGCGGATAACGCTGGCGATGCAGACGGCAGCAGAAGACGCTCTCGGTTCCCAGGGCGGTCGTGAATGCGTTGTATCCGTGGCTCAGCGGCCACAATGGCGCGCGTATGAATGCGCATCGCGGCAGCTGGCCGTGGCCGAGGCACAAAGCGCGCTGCTATCACAACACGGCGGCAGACGTCTCAAGCCGGCCCATACGAGATTAAGACCCGCGCCCGCCCACCGCCCACTATCGATTGGTCGCGCTCCGGGCGCCGATTGTGGTCACTTGTCGCCATCGATCACGTCCGCGGGGATTACCCGCTCCGCGTATCGCCGGTGGCTGAGCTGCCCGCGGCCTAACGGAAGCACGGCTGCCAACCATTCAGGAAGGCTGCGCGCCTACCTGCTCGCCTCTTGTGCTGCCGCTGCGGACTTTTGCGCGCCTTACCGCGTGTCCGACTCTTTTATTCGGCACAGAAACGCACCTGTTGCTCGCCCGTTTTGTAGCGCGACCTGCAATGAATTTTTCCTTGTGGGATTCCGCGTCCCCTCGACGTCGTATCCGTGACAGTGAGCGGACACTGACGCGTGCTTCACGCACGCTCGAATCTCCAATAAAACGTGTAGGAATGCACCCCAGAGTACGGCGGCCAACTCTCCCGTATTATACAGGTTCTTCCGTGTGTGTGTGTGTGTGTGGTCTTTTTTTTTTTTTTTTTTTTTTTTTTTTTTTTTTTGAAAATGTACAGCTTAGATATCTTTTATTCGTTTTTTAATTATACAATAACCCAATACCTATACATAAATGGGTCTTCTCATGCTACTACAATTTTTGTGCTTTTTATGCTACTTCTAATGTTTATACTGAGCTACATGATATGTTTTGTTTTTGCTGTTGTGTCTGCCGTATGTGCTATGTCATGTAGGGTGCGTTGGCATGTTGTGGTTCATGTGGAAGTCGCTACTTCTACGTTTAGTGTCTTATTTTGTGTCCCCCCCCCCCCCCCCCCTGCAGTGCTCACAGGTGTGCCAGTAATGTACAAAACTACTGGTTGGCCTGTGCCCCCCGAACTAATTCCGGCGCCGGCCGCGGTGGCCGAGGGGACTGAGGCGCTCCAGTCACGGTCTGCACGGCCACTACGGTCGGGGGTTCGAATCCCCCCTCGGGCATGGATATTTGTGCCGTCCTTAGTCTTAGGTATTTCATAAGTAGTTTGTAAGCTTAGGGACTGTTGACCCCGTAGTTAAGTCTCAGAAGTTCTACAGACATTTGAACATTTTGAACTAATTCCAGAGGGCGTGACCCTGGCACTGGGCTGGCCTTTTGCATTGCAGTCCTTGAGTTGTTTTCGTGTTTTCTCTTAAGCCTAACTTATATCTAGCGTAGCAGTCGGTGATTTGCTTACGTGTCTTTGCACTTTTTGGCCCACTTTAGGTTACGGTAGTAACAGAGTCCATCATAAACAGTCACGAAACTCCCTGTGATTTTCTGCAACTTCGAGACTGCAGCGCTGCCAAGCGGATGGGTCCTAGAAACACATCGCGAAACGATTGAGTAACGAATGCGTATTTGGAGTGAAGCAGCACATTCAAAATACCTCCGTATTCACGAGCTTTTGTGGCGCTATAAATTGTAGCAACAATCAAAAGTATAAAACTTCCTGGCAGATTAAAATTGTGTGCCGGAACCGGGACTCGAACCTGGGACCTTTGCCTTTCGCGGGCAAACGCTCTACCGACTGAGCTATCCCAACACGACTCACGATGCCACCTCACAACTTTACTTCCGCCAGTACCTCGCCTCCTACTTTCTAAACTTCACAGAAGTTCTCCTGCGAAACTTGCAAGATTAGCACTCCTGGAAGAAAGGATATGGTAGAGACATGGCTTTGCCACACCCTAAGGGATGTTTCCAGAATGAAACTTTCACTCTACAGCAGAGTAATGTAATTTGGAAAGGATGCTCAGAAGTAACAGAATAATGTTATGAATAACAGCTGTTGGTTTACAGTGGTTTGTTATACTTTTAGGTATATAAGTAAATCTTTAACAATTTATTCATGTCCATACTTCTGCTCTTAATCACAATCACAAATACTTGACCACTATCTCTATCTATATAAAAGCGAAAGGACACTCATTCACTCACTCATTCATTCACTCACTCACTCACTGACTAAACACGAAATCTCGAAAACTACTTCACCTATGAAGCTGAAATTTGGCAGGAATGTAGTTTGTAGGTAGAACACGTCAGCTAAGAAACAATTTTCCGATAGGGCCGATATTTCAGGAGATAAGACGTCATAAAGAATGAAAACTTCCCCGTATTGCGGCACGTGATAGTGTGGATTTCTCAGTCCACTATTTGAGAAAGAAAGCACTTAGCGACTTGCAACAAACTTTAAACGTAATTTCAGACCTTTAGGAAACCTTTTCTTGCTGACAACCCCATCAAAATGGTGAAAGAAAAGATGTTTGTTGCTTACTACCTTCTCGGCGTTCATGCAGTAAAATTAAAGCATTTGGCATGACGTTACAATTTATTACTCGTACACTGTTAATTGTATTCTCGAGAAATGTTGCATACAGTATATACACATACCACTGTACGTACGTTCGAAATTTTATGATTGCACAACACGCAGTTCATGAGACATGGAGTCATAAACAATTTAGGTTCATGCGAAAACCGCCTCATCACGCATAATTTTTTTGATTTATTACGTCTTTCCTACTAACTTGATTCGCGAATTATTTTGTAGACATTTTACATAGACACCATTGGATGTACCTTCGAAATAATATCGTGTAGTTCAGGTGATATGACGTCAAAGACAATGAAATACACGAAAATTCGCCCCAATAAGCATGAGGTTGTAATTTACTAATATTCCACTCTACGAACGTGATAAATAATTTTTTGTAGGACACATAATTCAGGAGATACCTCAATATATAAAGGGTGAATTACCTAACGCTTGCAATGCAAATATTGCGGGACGGAAGGTGCGATTGATGTATGGTTTTCACAGAAAGGATTGGTAGTCAAAGGTGTAAACTTCTGTTTCGCCTCCAAAATAGTGAAAAAGGAATGTTCTTAAATGAAAGACGATCTGCTCAAAATCAATTTATTATAATTAAACATTCAGATGACATTTCCTACCATGTAAAACAGATAATGGTATTCACACAATCTTTTACACATATTAAAACATTAACACACAAAAAATGACTGGCTGAGTCAAAGGTCGGAAGTTTTTGCAAAACAGAATGCTATTCGATTGGTTAGACAGGGGCTTGAAATTATCGTTAATCCTAAGCTCCCCAGAGTAAATAGGCAGATCTCAAAAGAATAAAATAAGGGATCGGATCCAACAAGTCTGATTCATATAACCCTCCAGCAAGTGCGTCACCTTACCCACACAGATGATCATTGACGGCAGCGTCTCAGGCTCGCAGGCAGCAGGCGGTGGGAGCGGATGAGCTGAAATTTTTATCCGACCGTAATTGCTGCGACCTGTTAAGCAGGGTCGACATGTAACTTAACACAGCGTCACTGGCGTCGACGTCGCTAGGCAGTTGCTGTGCGATTCTATCACGCTAGTAGACTAATCAATATTTTGCATAGGTGACACAAAGGCCACTTGGCACAAATCGAACAGTCACTTGCGTAATAAGATTTGTAAAAATAATGCCCGATTCGCAAAGGCGCGAATGCTCAAATAGAGACTTCTAGCAAAACGAAAACTAAACTGTGGCCGCTCACAGCGTAACCACAGGACAATGTAATGTCCGCGAAGTAAACACAAGTTCTACAAGGTCCGAATCTTCGGAATCACACACAAGTCTAACCAGAGGACCGTTTAAGACTATGTCCTCCCTGCGAATCTAAACGGAGTATTCCGTGTCTCCCGAGGTCCGTACACTTCGGATGCTCAAACAGGAGTCCCGCGAGGTCCGTGCACTTCGGACGCTCAGCCACGAGTCTTCGTACGTCCTCGCGCTCTGCCGCAGCTCACGGCAAGTGACGGCGGCCACACCCACGCGCGAAAAGATGCACCAATATCTGCTGACGGCTAATAGTCAAACCAATCGGATGGCGTAGCACCGTTGACAAATTGTTTAGCTGTCATACTAAAATACTCTGCCGAATCAGGGCGCGTTCTCTGCGGCTGCCAAGAGGCTTCGCCCACACCACCAACACTTCTCGCGCATTTCACCGTTCCCAGGGTGAATGCCCTGCAAGGAATTTCACCTTGCTCCTAGCTACAGTCACACCACCTAAAAATGTTAACGTTGTGCTGTATATACAGCCGCTGGAGCCAAACCCCTGGGGTGCCAGACCTAACCATTTGTCACACTAACTGTGTTCAAACTCTGCTGCTTTCTAGGAAGTTTTTTTAGATAACGCCTAAGGGCAATACGTCTCCATAAACAGTCCGGGGCCCAGAGAACTCTGTATCCGGCAAATTCCTCTCTTGCGAAACGGCCGAATGACTAAAAAGGCAGTCACCGCTATCGCCCACCGTAAACCGCGGGCCAGCATTGTAAAGCGTCCCACATACTCCGCCGCCTGTAGCATCGGCGCCAAACAGGTCAAGCCAGCCCACTCGTCCTTCCCCAAAGGCGAGTGAAAGTTGGTGGGATGGGGAGACCCCTAAGAGCGTCTCTGCTCTGCCCGGCCTGGCCGTGCCCAACATATAAAACCACTTTTTAGCAGCCAAGCTGCGCCAATAAACATTAAAATCCCGAAATTTTCATATAAACATAGAATGTACTACAATCCCAAGAGCCCATCAACCCTGATGTGTCCCCAAAGGCACAGAAATCAAAATAAATAAAGATCTACAAAGAAAAATGTCACATATTTCAATAATTAGCGTAAAGAGAAAGGTACAGTAACACAAGGTTAGTGTGAAAAATAGACTAATTACAGCCCCCGTCTCACAGGGGCTCCTATTTTTAGCCAACAAACAGATTGTAATATTACTGAGAAAGTGTGTTTTTAATGCAAACATACAGTTTTTTTTAAATGGAACAACGGTTCTTTCTGTCATGCACTGGAATTTTTGAGACCAGCTATGTAAAATGATTTTGAATTACTTTTTTATCACGTTTAGTTTGGCAGCTACAACAGTTCAGAGTTTCGGGGGCTGAGGATGCGATAGCATAGCTGACTGGCCGAGTGGCTAGCCCCTGGGACACGGTCCACTGTCTCATGACCACCAGCCAGTCAGCTACACTGTCGTAGCCTCCGCCCCCAAAACTTTGAACGGCTGTAGCTGACAAACTAAACGTGATAAAAATGTCATTCAAAATTCTTTGTACACAGCTGGTGTCAAAAATTCCAGAGCATGATAGAAATAACCATTGTTCCATTTGAAAAACTACATAAAAATACACTCTCTAGGTATTTTTACAATCTGTTTATTGGCTAACAATACAAGTCCTTAACTACTAATCCATTCTCTGTAAACCGCGCATCAACCGCACTTTCCTTTTCCGCAATATTTGCGGTGCAAGTGTTAGGCGATTCACCCTGTATAAAAGCGAAAGGTCACTCATGATCTCATTCACTCACTGACTACACACGAAATCTCTAAAACTACTGCACCTCTGAAGTTGAAATTTTGTCGGTATTTAGTTTATAGATAGAATACTTCAGCTAAGAAAGTATTTTGCGATAGGACAGAATTAAGGTGCATGGCGGAGGATACTTTTCCTACAGACTGACGAAACCTTTAGGTTCATTCCGATCTTCACGAAATTTTCCAGGCTCGACCTTCAAAACAAGAGGAAGCTTACCGTCCACCTAAGGTTTCATACGGAGCATGGGGGAGGGTACTTTGCAATATAAAAATGGATCCCTAAATACTTGGTCGTGCCTTAACTTGAGAACGGCTCGACCGATTACACAGATTTTATTTTCTCTCCTCAGAACAAGTGTTGAATGAATTAAAACTGGAAAATTTTAGCACAACAAAGTGCGTTTTTCAATGTGACTCTGTCTTTCTATTGCATACAAATCTATAGTTTTGTTCCGATATTAATGAAATTTTGCACACTTGACCTTAAGAACAACAGGAATGTCACTCTCTGTATAAAATTTTGTTCGGTACATTCTCGAGGGTACTTAAATTTCGGACTTTGAAAAAATTTATAGTTTTGCTTAGATCTTGATGAATTTTTGTACACGTGACCTTCAAACCAAGAGGAAGGTCACTGAGTTCATAAATGTTTGTATGGTACATGAAAGAGGGTACTTTGCCGAAAGGGGGAAGGGTGAAAACGAACAGAGAGATGGGAGAGAAATAGATGCAGAGAGTGCGGGGAAGGGGAGGTGAACTACGAGAGTGTAGAATAAATAAATATCCGGGAAACGCCGTGTCTACAGCGAGTTTCATAATATTACTGTTGTATAAAATTAATGTCTGAATGCTTCCAGTAGCTGTTAAACAACTCTTTCAGGAGAGCCTGCTTAGTTTCATACCTCAGTTTCAAAAAATAAGCCAGTATAAAAACATATTTTGACGGTTACCTACTAGTTTGATAAAGTGAATACGTAGCTACAAATAAATATGACCATATATAAACTGATAATATTAGCAAGTCACATTCTTCAAGATATTCGTTTAGATATCTGCCAAGTAGTTAAAAAAATTGATAGGTACACGAAAGGCACAGAATCAAGGACAAGGTGAAAATATGATGTATACGGCGATGTAGAATCTAGTCCCCTACAATGTAAAACTGGTGTGTACTTTTGAAAATATTATAATGTCCGAAATCCACTAAAGTAAAACTCGTGCAACATCTCAATACGCACCAAGCACGCGAACATCATTTCCTTTTATATACTTCAGCACATCAAGTTGAAACTCATTTCGACTTTGAAAAAGTTTTGGAATGAATAAGGTATTGTCAGCTGTATGAATTACACTGCACTGTCAATTCGTTATTATAGACGATCATTAAAAGAAGCAGTGATATTACTTTAACTATGTTTTCATATTTGTATTAGAAAATTCACACAAACGTTCAGAGAATAGGAAATGTGAACGTAACAGCATTAAAAACTGCAACTTGTCAGTTTGTATCATGCCATTGCACTGTTATTACAGTGGCCGCTTGGTGCGCTAGTATCGCTTCAGCTGCAATTTTTCCCAAGGGAGTTTCGCGACTGTGATAGACTGTGGTAGTGACGTTAAAAGAGGGCCTACGCAATCGCCTTTTGACAGCTCGAAACTTAAATAAATATAAAAGCTTAACTGTTCATCTGACACCAAAACTGGATTAACGAATTTGTAGAGGAGAAAATTCTCTACAACAGTGTTTTCTAAGCTGTGGGGTTGAAACCCCCAGGGGGGGGGGGTCTCCGTCACAAGAGGCAGTAGTTGCACCAAGGAATTACTAGGGGTTCATTAATACGAAAACGTGTACCTAAGTGAAATGTATTTAACGTCAAAATTTCGGAGTTCATTGAGTGACATTAATTATAAATTGAATAGATCATAGATAGTTCTATAATACAGTGTGTTAATGATGAATAAGCACAAAGCCTGGAAACTGTTGTCAAGGTGAAAGAACATGACACAATAAGTAATTCTGAAAAAATTAAAAAACAACCACTTGATTACAAATTGACTATAAAGTGAAACCTTTCCTAATTAGCATAATTCGCTTCTGAGTCTTGCCTGAAATGCGAAACACTCGTTAAGCAAAATATATTTTTCTGTCGGAATCATGCAAAACTTTGGTAACGTGTTTCATTCCAAAAAATACACACAACAACGTTAATCCAGCAATTTAAAAGAAAGCTCTGACAAAAGGAAGAAGATGAACTTTGTTTCCCTTTAGTTAACATGGTTTTATTACGGTTTGGGGGTGGGTGAAGGTCGTAGAATATTTTTATTTCGAAGAGGGTCGCCGGATAATTACTATTTGCAAGGTGGTCGCATTTTCGAAAAGGTTAAGAAACACTGCTCTACAATGTAATCTTAATTTTTATCATATGTTGCGTCGTTTCAGAGATATTTGTAAAATAATAATAATAATAATAATAATAATAATAATAATAATAATGGCGATTTGACACTGTCACTTGAACGGAAAAAGATATTGAAAATATGAGAGTGACATTACAATGTAGTTTAAAGAGTTAAAAGTTAAAAATACAAAAGAAAGAATTTTTCTCTAAGCTAAACTCAAATATCAAATAATGTACAGAGAGAATATGAAATACTGAATGCATATATATTATTACAATAATAGAATCGTAATCAATCGTTCTTAATTTGTTATTATTTATATTTTTATAATTTTTAGTAGAATGGTTTGCTAAAAGTCATAAAAGTACAGGCAAAACCAAAGTGTGCCGTAAAACCCGCCAATGCGACTTTTTTTTCTATTCTTCCGTTTCCCATATTCTCCGCCTGTGTCTTCTCTATATTTCGTCAGTGATGGCATTTCGCAATGCTTCGAAAGAACTAGTACTGATCGATCGCTTAAGCTGTCAGCAGTCGATGACTGAGGGAAGTTAGCGCCAAATGTTTCGAGTTGTGCTACGTTCTTTGTTTTTTCGCAGTAACTAATGTGAAGTGTTGTCTATTTTCATTTGGTTTTAAAGTGAACTGGTTTTCTTTGTGTGTTCTCGCAGTGAAAATGAAGATGTGAAAACTCTCACGAAGCAAGAAGATGAAATTATATGTTTATTTGAAGATATGAGGGGGGGGGGGGGGCAATATTCGTGGTTAAAGCCTACGGGCGAGAACGTTAATCGAGCTTAGTGTACGCTGCCGACTGTAGCCAACATTTTTGTACTGAACATAATAAACGTGAAAACGAACTCATATTCGTTTAAATATTTTGGTGATACCACTTTTCAGATCTCCCCCAAATTCTGATATACGAGTAAAAAATAAGCGAAGTATCTCTGATATTTTTATGTTTACATTCACATTATCATCCATTCCTAGAAATTACGCAGCTGAATTAAATCTTTCTTATTCTCTCTTATAATCATGTTATAATTTGGTCATCTCCCATAATCCGCAATCAAAACTTGGTCGTCCTACCCCATAAACGCATAATATTTGTGCCAACGTCTGTTAACTGTATTATTTTTTCAAGAAGGGTCGAATAAGTAGAATCCTTTTTAACATCAAAACAATCTAGATGACGTTTTAACTGTTTATGGCATGTCGGTGTGCAGTCAACTGCATCCCCAGGCAGTTGCAACCCCCGACATTTGCGGCTTTACCTTCTTCTAAGGGCTGGGTAGCTCATCTCCCCCTCTTCATCTCTCCCACCCCTCGGCCCCTAAACGGTGTCACTTCCTGACCAGACGCTAGCGGTTTTACTCAGAATGGAAGCTTCTACGATGACCAAGGGCATGCCTTCTGCTCATTGCAATGATTACGCGTATCGTTAAGTGAAGAAATATACGAAAAGTGTTGTTTTGTGCATGTACTTACGCCGTAGCTTTGATCAATGGAAGCGAAGGATGCGTTCCAAGAACTGGAAGTGTTTAAAGTTGTAGGAGATCTCTGTGGACCACCTGATGATGCCGATCTAGACGAGAGGAAGCAAGTGGAAGGCTGAAGAGGAGGGCTCGTGCAGAAACTACGCAGACATCCGAGATATATCTACATAACTGAAATGGCAATATTCGCTATAAAGGCTATCATTTCGTGACAGTGATGCCTAGCTCACAATCTATTAAGAGAAAGTTGCGTCATCAGCGAACTCAGGCGCGGGGTAACTAAGAAGGGCCAGAACTATTATTAAAAGGTCTTTCATGATGATACATAAAAATGGAGAGTGGTAATAGTTTATTTCTTGAAGAAAATCGATTAGAGGAGTGGTTGAATATTTTTAGTGGAAACGAAAGAAAAGTTACATAAAACATCACCCCACTTCTTAAGGATGGAAAATTTAAGAGTTGCAACAGGCAATTTGCACATTTCTGTACGATGCACGTAGACGTAGGAGGACTGAGTGACGAATCATTCTTCCTGTTGTATTTACACTGCTCCAAAATAAGAAAAAGACACTTATGTTCGCTTGTTTCTAAAGATTAACTAGTGGTGGCCTAGAGAGCTAAACGTCGATTTCCTAGCAGTTGCGATGTCGACACTTCAAGTTTTCTCCTCGAGTGAGATAAATGGATTTTATTTAATGTGAAGAAGTGCTTATGCAGGATACTTCAAGATCTTGGTCTAAGTGAAGAACATCGACAGCATAATGATTTAAGACTTCACGCCTGCATGTAAACAATACTAGTATTCGTAAAACCAGAGGACGTAAGCAATGGATTGGTTGAGATTCAGGCATAAGCTCCTGACAGCGAAAGGCTCCCCAAAATTTTTGACTACCTTGTGGACAGCTGGTTATTGAACGGAATGTGGAATTTCTACGATAAAAGGCACAGAACTATCAATGCTCTGGTATAATAAAAAAATAATATTACGGTAAACCCTCACACCTGGAGCTCAAAAACTGCATGGACATGAAACTGGAAATGAACTTTGAAAGTAAGAAGAGGAAGAAATACCTCAAGCTGTTTGACATGATACAGAGAACAAAAAAATAATGATGAGATTGGCGACATAACGTCGAGCTTGAAATAACGTAATATTCTACAAGCTATGAAGACTAATGAGTCCTCGAGATTATTTAATTAACATTATTAACTGTATTGAAACAGCACTATAGGCACTATTCTTCCCCTTCTTTAGTGTTCAGCCCTGAGGTTGGTTTGCAGCAGAGAACCATTCGTCTCTTTTGCCTGCCTTCCTGTTTATTTCCACGTATGTATTGCATCGAACTTCATTCACGAACTGTTGCATGTATAACTTTCTGGATCGTTCATGGCAATCTCTTCCCACAATTTTCTATTGTGGAAATGGTGCTTTTGTGCTTCTAAGCACTGATTCCTTTCTTACTCTTCTTCTCCAGCTGATCATCACCCTTCGGTAGCAGCACATCTCAAGGGCTTCTAGCAGTGTTCTGTCATATTTCTCCAGTATACAGGATTCACATCCGGACAGGGTCACACTCCAAGCAAAAGCCATCATGATACTTTTCCTAATTTTCAGACTAGTATTATTGTTGGTCAGTAAGTTCTTTCTCGAATCAAATGCCATTATAGCTTGCTGTAGTCTGCTCACAATTTCTGCCTGGATTCTACCGTCCCATATGATTTTGCTTGCTAAATAGGTAAATTCCTCTATCAATTCTAGCTTCACTCTTCGAATTCGTATTCTTGAAGGTTCTTATTGTGTTTCAGTACTGAATACCATCACTTTCTTGCTTTTTCTCATTCCGTAACGACTATGTAATATACTTCCCACTGTTCCGAGGACTTTTTCCATGCCCTCTTTTGTCTCCGTGACCTTAGCAATATCATCTGCGTAACGTAGCATGTCGATATCCTGCCCATTTAATTTTGATCCCCACGTCAATAGTTTCGCAAACATGGTCTATACCTTCCTGGCTGTAAGAGTTGAATATAAGAGGAGAGAGAGCACATAGTTTTCTCACGCCTTTTATAATATTTGTTTCTTGCTCTTGATGAAAATGTCTTATCACAGCCGCATAGAGACTATCACACGAATGCCTGCGTACTTCATAGTAAATTTCTTCAGCATTCTGATCTCTTGCCAGACATCATTATCAAATGCCTTTTGCACGTCTACAAAAGCAATGTGCTTTATGTTTATGCCTTCACTTTTCGATAAGAAGTCTTAGCACTACAACCGCTTCGTTTGTTTCAAGTCCCCTTAGGAATCCAAAGTGATCTGCACTCCGCATCTCCTACAACTTTCCTCTGAATTATTTTGATACAGAATTTTGATACGTGTGATATGCTTAAAGTTTGGTGCTGCTCATATTTTATAGCTTCCGCCTTCTTCGGTATAGGAACCATCATGTATTTCTGGAAGTCCGTCGGTACCTTTCCCGTGTTATAGTTGAAGAACCTTATCAGTTTAAGCAACCTCATTTTCATTCTGTCATGAGCATTCTTGATTAGTTCTGCAAGGCTGTCATCAGTAGCCACAGGTTTGTTGTTCCGCAAGTCTTCTTGCAGAATGTCGTACCGAAACATCTACTCACATAAACTATTATGTGCCAACTGGTGTGTCATTTGCCGCAGTAATTTGACAAACAGTTGCACGATGGCGTCAAAACCGATAATGTATATTACGTCTTCTTTATGTTAGAACCAAATTAGCTGGTCATCAGCAAATTGTAAGGAATATATACAAACACTAGATGCGAAACCCGACATTGCCCAGGTAAATACTTATCCAGTCTTATATTAAAAATGATAATAAAAATTTTGAAAAGAATTCTTCTTCGTGTATTAATGAAAACAGCATATAAATAAACGCACAGTGATACAAAGAAAAGTGCACAATGTACACCATTATAAGAGTAGGATCCAAAGAAAGAAGAATAGTAATTGAAAAACAAACGATTTGCTATATTCATTCTGTTCACATTATACACTTAATACTTTATTGCGCCTCATACTGTTTATAAAGTCGTATCTCCTGAACTACATTTCACAGTGGATTACAGCTGCGGCACGTCTATTGCATGCATGTCCTCCTGCGCACATCTTCTGTTTCCACCTCTCTTCCTGGTCCACTTCCTCCTCACCCCTTTTTTTTATGTCCATTCCCTACGCCACTCTCCTCCATCTCCTTCTCCCACTTTTCTGCCAACATAATCTTTCTCTCTCACCCTCCAACTCCCCCACATCCCGTCAGCCATACCCATCTGTCCATGTAACTGACGGATGTATTGTAGCCGCGGTGGAGTAGCCGAAAGGTCTAAAGCGTCTCGCTGCGGCGCGCGCGGTTGCTCGCCGTGGAGGTTCGAGTCCTCCCTGGGGCATGGGTGTGTGTGTTTGTCAGTAGGTTAGTTTACCTAGGTTTAAGTAGTTTGTAAGCTACGGACTGATGACCACGCAGTTTGGTCTGATAGATTTACAGACATTTGAACATTTTGGATGTATTTTATACACTTTTTGCACGCATTTCCTGTTCCTCACATTTTCATCCATCGCATTCCTCCTTAATCTATAACCATCTCATCCTCATCCCCTCCATTCCCCCCTCCTTTTTCTATACCTCTCCTTCTCCCCACCGTACCCGCCTTTTCTGCTCCCCTGTGTCTCATGACAACACCCCCTCATCTCTCTTCCTCACATGTATCTTCCTACCCACTCTATGTTTCCCCATCTCTCAAAAATGTTCATATGTTTGTTAAGATGATGGGACTTAACTGCAGGGTCATCAGTCCCTAAACTTACAAAATACTATATAAACTACCTTATACTAAAGATGGCACAAACATCCATACCGAGCATAGCGCCTCAATGCGCTCGGCCACTCCGCCGCGGTCATCTCCTCAGTTCGCTATTAGGGACGCTGTAGAAATATAAAGGCCACGGGAGGTGATGCATCATTTATTTGCGTGTTTCTAAATAATTATCATCAGACTCTAGACCTGAATATAATTCAGCGGGGCCATGACGATATACGTGTAGCATTGAACTTACCCCAGGCCTCCTGAATAGGCGTAACTTAATATTACGGTTAGAATTCATCGCTTCCTCCTCCCTATCTCTCGGTTGCATCTCAGCCTTCACTTGCATCCAGCCTTCACTAGTGTAATTTCCAAAAATATTGAAACACGTATTTTTAAAATTCGAATCAAAAATCTAAATCTGAAGTTTTGTATTTCTTGCTTTAAAATTGCCTGAATAGCAGCATGTTTTCAAAAAACCGTCAAAACCCATTTCACCGCCTTAATGATGGGACTATCGAAAACTCGCTGATGCCTACAATGTAAGATAAACAACGTCTACAAATTTCAAGTTTCTATTGACTGTAGGTTCATTTTTCAGCGCCGTTTCCTGTCTGTTAGAAACGGTTCGAGAACATGAAATTTCTTTCTAACGCTTTTGCATCTTTCTTGGTAATTTTACTTTTCAAACTGCAGTATGGACTTATTTTTCCGTACGCTTATTGCAGGAGAAAAAAGAATGTGCATCACGTTTCGCTGTATATAACCTATTTGCTATTATAGTGTCAAAAGTCATCACTGGTCTTCAGTCCGAATTTTATATAAGCTGACGACTTTCAACCACTGTATCTTCCACCCTCTTATAGCTATCGACAGGGAACTGCTGTGGCGTACAAAGAGGACTTTTTACTACAACAACACAGAGAGATCGTACGTCTCCATTGTGTAGTTTTTGCTGAAGAGGAAAATATTGACACTCACGCGTAGAATTTTATACTAGTCGGTAAGTTTCAACTCCAATATCTTCCACCCCCTTATCGTTATCAACCCTCTACCACCATAGTGCACGATGGGAGACTGATACCTACTACCACATACAAACACTATTCGTTTGCGGTGTGTAGTTTTCGCAGGAGAGTGGCACACACACACCTCAATTTTTGTATATATTAAGATGTAGATTCAACAGTTGAATTCCTTAAGAGTTGTTACGAATAAAAATGTCTCTAAAGGACAACCGCGGTGGAATGGCCGAGCGTGGGTCCATTTGGTGTCCTTAGAATAATTTAGTTTAAGCACTTTGTAAGCCTAGGGACTGATGACAAGTGTAGTTACAGTAAGTCCCTTAGATTTGCAAACATTTGAACATTTTCCACTGGTATGCAAATGTACAAAATAACAGATATGCAAATTAATTTTAAATATAATCCTCATTAATGTTAATATCAAGGGTCGACACATTTTTTTTAACTTGTATAAAGATCCAACACCCTACATCTACAAGCACGGTGGCGAGATAATTCATCAGAGTTCACCAAATAATAAACACAGTCCTCTATGTATCTATCTAATTACCCCTCTAAAATAGTGAGCTAGGAGTTTGCAAAGGAAAGTAAATTTATGAGTGTGGAGTGTTGCCTTGTATGGGAGTGAAACTTGGACGACAAACAGTGAGGACAAGAAGAGGATAGAGGATTTTGAAATGTGGTGCTACAGAAGAATGCTGAAGATGAGGTGGGTTGATCGCGTAACTAATGAGGAGGTACTGAACAGAATTGGGGAGAAAAGGAATTTCTGTCATTCCTTGACTAAAAGAAGGGATCGATTGGTAGGACACATTCTTAGTCATCAAGGAATTGTGAATTTAGTGTTGGAGGGAAGTGTGTGGGGTAAAAACCGCAGAGAAAGACCAAGAGATGGATGTAAAGTTTTTAGCACTAAATTATTCAATATCTGGCTATACATGTGGTGTTGTCCTATCGTGGAAAAATAGATAGGTGGACAGAGGCGCTAAGAAATTAGTTATAGGAAAGAGAAGGCAACATCGATCATACGCTATCACATACACACTGATGGGTGATTACTGCAACTACATCCCTAGCAAATAACGAGCAACACGTTACCAATAATCTTGTGTCGGCTTCATCTGTCAACGGTGGATATCGCTGGCGACTGGACGATGTTGAAGGAGTGGATCTGAAAGAGTATAAATTCTTCCGCCCGGAAATCTCACTATGATCTGTGAAGCATTATCGACATTTAACTATAACAGCCCCACTACACGGCAGATATCAGTTGTCAGGTAAATTCTTCCAGTCTGGGCTAGGACATACACTCACAAACTCAAGCGTAAAACGCGAGTATTGAGCACGAGTGTCCTCAGAATGGAATTGCATAAACCACTAACACGTCGGTACGACCAGTACGACGGTGGCTGCCTAATCTCAAGTCTCGACAGAACAAGAATATAAAACACAGCTGTTCCGCAAAGCGAACAACTGCAACCGAGTTCCTGTCCTGGTCAACAGGACTCTCCCCCAAACAGCGAATAAACTCTTCGGGTACTATCTGAAAGAAAACGTCCGAACTAGCCGGAGCCTACACGAGAAGTGATTTGCCACTCTTCGTCCACCCACGCCAAAAACTGGCGTCACCACCTCTCCAAACTCGATATATCAGAGAGCTCTAACCCTCTGGCCAATGAGATGGACAGGCAGCTATGACAGATAGCCTACAAAAACGGAGCCAATTGGATCGCCTCCATAGGACGCCACCCAACCGTCCTTTCCACACGCCCTTCGTTTCCCAGACTTTTGCTCTAAAAGGAATTTAAAGTCTTATCTAGCGAGCTTGTAGCCCAAATACCCCCAGATAAAAGAGCGCCGGTCGCGGTGGCCGAGGGGATTGCGGTGTGCCAGTCACGGTCTGCACGGCCACTACGGTCGGGCGTTCGAATCCCCCTTGAGCATGGATATTTGTGCCATCCTTAGTATTAGCTAGTTTGTAAGTTTAGGGACTGATGACCACGTAGTTAAGTCCCATAAGCTCTACAAATATTTTAACATTTTTGAATTTTGATAAAAGAGCAAAGTGGAAAGGGGACAAAAAACACCAGACAAGAGAAGACTGCATTGCACGTCGAAATTCCACCGGACACCATGCAGTATATCACACTGAAAAAACATAGCCGGAGTCAGCCCCTGGGTGATTCTGCAGACAAGGAAGGCTAATGGATACTTAGAAGATAACCTTCCCAAAATGCGTACACTGAGAGGCTCGGTGATGATAGGAACCTCACGAAATGTGGCCAACACTGCCCGCTATCTAAAAGGGAAGCGATACATTATTGACTGTTTTCCAGAGTGGAGCCACCTCAGGTTGTGAGCCTACAGACAGATAGGTCCCGCCTCGCAAACTGCCCCCAGCCAGCGAGCAGCCTCCCTCGACAACAACAGCCCAGCTCTGCCTTCCGCAGGCAGGGACAGCGCCAACAGCTAACGAATACAGTTCCCAAGAACAACGAGAAAACTATCACCCAAGACAAATACTGCAGACTCAAAAAACAATACATTCAGAGGCACACCCTTAGGACATGCAAAAAAAAAAAAAAAAAAAAAAAAAAAAAAAAAAAAAAAAAAAAAAGCCAAGCAAATTAGTCCCACTACACACAGCACACATAAAGGCACTAGAAAGAGAGAAAATAAATGAACTAATAATTAACCAATCTACAGTTTGGAAAGAGATAGAGAGAGACAGAGGGAGAGAGAGAGAGATCGTAGACTAAGATCCCCACATTTTCCAGGGAGACGGTGTGTTGCATTAAGGAAAACGTTGGGAGTGACTAGTCTACAATATAGCTGTAAAGCCTTCGTCACAAGGAATGGGATATCTAACGTTTACGTGACGGTCTCTCGAGATTTCTGACGTCACATCCTGCTTTTTCCCGTTAAGGAGCCATCCCCCCCCCCCCCCCCCCCCCCGTGAGACGCTAAATAAGTTCTATAAGTTCTGCGATATTTCAGTAACGTGCCACGTGTTAGTCCGGTTTATTATTTACTTCTAGCAACATGGCTACTGTTTTTTAAGCCACGAAGGAAGACCAGTCCTTATATAATAAATAGAAAAACAATAGAAATGGCAATATTGAAATACAGATGAAACATTGTATAAAACATGCAATGATGACGTTTCACTCTATGGAAATAAGACCTCCAGACAATGTATGACATAAATCACCCTAAAAAGGTTCGGTTATTGAAGTTTTTGAATACGATGTAGCGCCAGGAGAGCTTTTTCTTCGTAATAATGAAATACAATCACGAAACTTGGTGAAATACGGCGCGAGAGACTAGTGAACTGTAAAACTGAAGTTACGTTTTGCGATGTTCTTTCGTTAACCAATGAAACCGAGGGAATATGGTCTGTTTAGAGCAAAAATGAAATGGTTCCAAAACAAGTTCGATAAAAATTTTCATGTTTCAGTTTATATCAATATTGCTATTTCTACTGTTTTTCTATTTAGAATTTCCTCGCCCAAAACCTCTTAATTCCTTCGGTAGTCCCGTTAAATTCTTATACTTATTTTTTATTTATTTTTTGCTTGCATTTGTATTTGTGTAGTTATTTATTTCCTGTTGTTATCGACGCCACATTACATTCGCATTGAAATATGAATTTCGTTTATCGTCATGACGTTGCGGCTGACGTCATGGGTCCAAGGGACAAAGCAGACGGGTGCTATCGAAAGATCAAATACTGTCTATGAATGGTTCCCCTGCCATTATTTCGCCGCTGAATCCACTCCCGTACGCACAATCTTATGCGGGATTTCCTCCTCTTATCTTCGACAATAGCTAATAACGCCAAAATAGCTAATTCAGTAGGATCCATTTCAAACACGTACTCTTCGACGCGTGTGCTTCGCGTTCGGAAAGGGGTGTGGCAGACGACGACTGCGCGCTGGAAACTGCCGCCAGAGAGCTCTGAAAGCCCAAATCACGCTAAGCAGCTTGTCCCGTGTGCTGACGAAGCTGTACCTCACAAAAAATTTTGAAATGTCTTGGTCGCACTGTTTTTATTTTATTATTACGCGTTTCGATACATCCTCATCATATATACTTTTTTTTTTAATCGATGGTAATTAAAATACGTCTTGTGGTGTCGCACAAGTCTAAAGTGCGTGCCACCTACTTTCGCCATGCACGCACGGCGCGGCGTTCTTACGACGTCGGCTACGAGAACCCTCTGCTGCAACTCCGCTCGTGGCCACCACTGAACGACATCGTTCACTTGGGACTGAGATACGAACCAGCTAACACTTCGGAGTTAGATAGGCACCAGTGAAGACTTGGCTATCGGATAGGCACTAGGCAGGCCTCTAGCTCAACTATGTATCAGCATTCTGCAGTACTGAGCTATGTAAAAGTTAAGTATTGTATAAATTCTGTGCAATATATATCTCGTTCTAATTTACTCTAGTGTTTCTAGTTTCTGCTGTCCCATTGGCTGGTCACCTCCTACCTGCACAAGCGTGCGTCCTTTATTCCTGTGTCGGTATTTCTGCTCGGCCACCGACACCTACGACGGAAACGAGACACAAAAGCGGGGACGAGGCTGGGACAAAGAACGTCTTATTGGAGATGACTAACTAAAATATAAACGACCATCGTAGCTGTCTAGTCAAGGGGTATGGTCTCATGACCAGAGTTTGGCACGAGATTCTAGTCGACAAACCTTGATTACGCAGCCACGATGGTGCTTTATATTTTAGTCAGTCATCTCCAATAAGACTTATTTTAATTACCATCGATTTAAAAAAAAGTTATCTGATGATAATCGAAACGCGTAATAATAAAATAAAAACAGTGCGACCAAGGCATTTCAAAAAATTTTTATGGATGCAAACATATGGTCGCCGTCCACAAAAAAAGATGGTTTTATGAAGCAAGTGATAAGCTGTGCCTCGTAGCGTTGTTCCGTGTACCGAGGGCTTAAGTCATCACGGCCGTCGCTTGACAGGTGCGACACAGTAGCGGTGTGCACCTCTCGCGTCACCTGGTGCTGTGCCGTGCCGTGGGAAGACTCGCCCGCCGCACCGGCCTGCACTGTTGTGGGGCCCGCATGCGGCCAGCACCCCCACCCCCCACCCCCGCTAGCGCCGGCCGGCCGCTATCGACCGGCGGTTTGCACTCGGCCGTCGCTAACTCATTTACGCACGCAAATGCGCATTACGCTGTTTGCCGCTGCCGGCCAGCGACGACTGCAGGTGGCGGCACACATCAAAGGCCGCCTCTCGCCAATTCCCACCCGATAATTTATTCTTTTTGTCTCGCCCACTGTCCGACAGGTGTGTTCGCTCTCTCTCTCACTTTTTTTTTCCAGTGAAGTAATACGCACACACATTACGCCGGGCCGAAATTCAAATCGCATTAGGAGCGGCTCTGGCGAGATGGCGTTTGCAAATTCGCCCAGCGCGCGCGCGCTGCCGCGTCCTTTGTCGGCGCGGGGTCGCGCCGCGGTCCTGCCTTATTAATATTTAATTGTTTACCAATTACCGGCGGGCCTCTCAAAAAACACGGCGCCGCTTTAATTATGCACGGCGGGCGCCGAAATGCCGGTGACAATCGCGCAGCGCGCACCGCGGGCCATTTGGCCGCTGCCGATTCGCTGTTTAAATTTGCCACCGCCAGAGTGCTCTGCTGTCGCAATTTCGCGGTCACAAGTCGCGCTCCGTGCGTTCCTTTGTTGGCGCTCATCCCCTGCACGGCTTTGCCCCCCAAACTAACAGCGGTAAGTGCTTTTCGTATCGTCACACGGTGTCCTCCTCTTTGGTAGTATTTGCCATTTCTTTCTTTCCAGCAATTGTGCTACACAGGCATGTGTCCCCTGTTTGGCCATACAAGCCACTTAATCTTGCTTTTTACCATCACCACTTGCACATTACCGAAACAGAAACAAAAGCACTGTTTCTTTTGTGTCTCGTTTCCGTCGTAGGTGTCGGTGGCCGAGTAGAAAGAGACCGACACAGGAATAAAGGATGCACGCTTGTGTAGGTACGAAGGTGAGCAGCCAGTGGGACAGCAAAAACTAGAAACACTAGAGTAAATTAGAACGAGATCTATATTTCTTAGAGACTTAGTAATACTTAACTTTTACATAGCTCAGTGCTGCAGAATGCTGACACACAGTTGAGATAGAGGCCTGCCTAGTGGCTGTCCGATAGCCAAGTCTTCACTGGTGCCTATCTGATTCCGAAGTGTTAGCTGGTTCCAATCTCAGTCCCAAGTGAACGATGTCGTTCAGTGGTGGCCACGAGCGGAGTTGCAGCAGAGGGCGCTCGTGGCTGACGTCGTAAGAACGCCGCGCCGTGCGTGCATGGCGGAGCGCGGCGAAAGTACGTGGCGCGCACTTTAGACTTGTGCGACACCACAGTTTCCATTTAACCTTGCTGCTCTCAAGCAACATTAAAATTGTGCACGGTTTTCTACAACTACACATATACTCCACAATCCACCATAAAGTGCGTGACGGAGGGTGCACTGTACAACTACGAGGCATTTCCTCTTCCATTCCACTCCCAAACAGAACGAGGGAAAAGAGAATGCCTATATACCTCCGTACAAGCCCTAATCTCTCTTATCTTGTCATTGTGATCACTACGAGAAATGTAAGTAGACGGCAGGAAGAAAGCTCCAGATTAAGCTTCAAATTCCCGCCATCTAAATTTCCTCAACAGAATTTCTCGAATAGAACGTCGTCTTTCCTTCAGAGATTCCCATTTGAGTTCCCGGAGCATTTCCGTGACACTCGCTCATAGGTCGAACCTGCCAGTAGCTGCTCGCCTCTGAACTGCTTCCATGTCTTCCTTTAAACTGATCTGCTGCTCGTGGACACAGTATGACAGCAGATGACAGAAAAATGCGAAGTTTTTCAGAAAACAGTGGAACCTTTCGACCTGGTTGCCG
Organism: Locusta migratoria; assembly: GCA_026315105.1. NCBI lineage: Eukaryota > Metazoa > Arthropoda > Insecta > Orthoptera > Acrididae > Locusta > Locusta migratoria. Next base: position 297,493,376 of record CM048744.1, read on the forward strand.
AAAAGAGACTGATATGCAGTAGCAAGTGCTCACACCCACTGATGATACCTTATGATAAAGGCGAAACGCGTGTCGGAGAATTATAAAAATAAAAAACACTTCCTTTTCAGTAGAAAAAGGCGTTTTCTTTAAAAACAATACAGTGAAATAGATAGTGTGGTGTCGCACAAGTATGAAGTGCGCGCCACCTACTTTCGCCGCGCGCCGCTATGCACGCACGGCGCGGCGTTCTTACGTCAGCCACGAGCGCCCTCTGCTACAACTCCGCTCGTGGCCACCACTGAACGACATCATTCACTTGGGACTGAGATAGGAACCAGTTAAGACTTGGCTATCGGATAGGCACTAGGAATCATCAGTAGGCAAGCCTCTATCTAAACTATGTATCAGCGTCCTGCAGTCAAGATGTAAAAATTAAGTATTACCAAGACTCCACGAAATATATATCTTGATCTAATTTAGCCTAGTGTTCTAGTTTCTGCTGTCCACTGGCTGCTCACCTCCGTACCTGCACACGCGTGCACCCTTTATTCCTGTGTCGGTCTCTTTCTACCGGCTACCGACACCTACGACAACCGGCGGTATCGAGACACAAAAGTGGCGATGAGGAGGGGATACAAAACATAGTATTCAGCTACTGCCAAATGAACACTACAAGCAACGTGTTAAATACCTTGTTTGCCCAGAATCACTGACTGCCCTTCGGTTCCTTCAAACCCTGTACGCCAGCCGCGGTGGCCGAGGGGACTGAGGCGCTTCAGTCACGGTCTGCACGGCCACTACGGTCGGGGGTTCGAATCCCCCCTCGGGCATGGATATTTGTGCCGTCTGTAGTCTTAGCTAGTTCATAAGTAGTTTGTAAGTTTAGGGACTGATGACCCCGTAGTTAAGTCGCTTAAGCTCTACAAACATTTGAACATTTTTTGAAACCCTGTACCCACCAGATAAAGAAGCCTGAACATCGAAGACGTTCTCTCCCACGTACAAAGTCTGGGGCTGGGGTTGGGTACCAAGTAATATGTGTATTCAAGGGAACGAAAGGAAGGAAGAAAGGAAGCTTAGGGCACAGAATAGGGAGCATACAGAAGGGAAAGCTGGGGGCGGCGGCTTTGATCTGAATGTTACCAAGCGTTGCGCTCGACGCCATATTGAAAAGCAGTAAACGCGGAACGATAGCCACTTAGTACTTTGGCTGGAAATGGAGTTTTTACGAACTGCAGCTAATCTCACCGACTTTTACGAAAGGAAACGGCTTTCAACTATTTTGCGCCATCTTCTTGCACGTAATTGTAATCCAACGGAAAAAAAGAAAAAAAACTACGAAAATGTACAGTGGAATCGATGATCGTTTTATTTGGTGCTTATCTCTAGAAAAATTCCAAATAACGCGGAGTTATGTGTGGGAAATTAGTTATAAATAAGAAAGTGACTTTACAACGGCCAGGTTTTACTTGACACGAATAAATTCGCACAAAATATTGAGTCAGACTTAGCAGTACAACGTGATTACACAGAACTAATGACGTCTGGGCGTATATAAAAGTTGTATTTGCTTCAGGAGTATCCTTAATTTACTGATCGGATAAGGGCATATAGAGGAATCTGTCAACCACAGAACAGGAATAGCATAAAACAATTATTCCCCTTAATCTATTTGTTTGACTATCCGAAGAGCATTCGTTGCCAACATTAGCACACTACGCCTCCAATGCCGTAAGCAAAATTTTACCTGCCTACTTACGCACTATTCTTTGTCACTCATTTTATATTATTCCGTGCAACGTTAAACTTATAAAATATAAATGTACTTCAACATTTTGATGCTGTTGAACTGCTGCAGCAACAGCAACAGTGAGTGTTATCGTCAAGAGAAGAAGCAAGGCTACTTTTAATAATTACGCATCAGTTTCATTCGAAACTGATAACATTTAACTTTGACTACACATATAGAGACGTTCACTTACTGCTCAGCATCTTTTGGGAAGGTGAAGAAACTTTTATCCTTATTCGTATTCGAATTATTGCGACAATTAGGTGCTGAACGCCATCGGCCGCCTTTTCTTTTATTGATGTTCATAATAAAAACGGAACAGCTCCATCTATTGACACACAGTTGTTTCTTTTCACTGTACCAAATACTTGTTTACTTTTATGCGATTCAGGTAGTTAAAATACAGAATTAACAAACAAAGACGGCGCATTACGACACCACAGAGTAGGGAGTGATCACACGTTTACTGCTTTTCAAGATGGCCGATTCCGCTCATGCGCACTAAATTTTGGACGACAGACTGCAGCGGGCGTTTCCTTTCTGTATACTCCTTATTCTGTGCTTTGGGTTTAACGACCCGTTGACAGCGTGGTCATTAGAGACGGGGGAACGAAAGGGCAGACATCGCAGAGAAAGGGGCGTGTTGCGCGAGTACGATATGTCAGTGTCCTATTCTCTCGCATGCTCTGGCCAGACTGTTGACGATCACTCATGTGTCGATGGGAGGATGAGTGGCGAGAAATACTGAACAACAAGTTGCGAGTCGTGAAGTCCACAACACTGCCGTGGCGGACACCCTTCCTATCGCGCTGTTATCACTCGTCTTGGTATCGGTTACTGTCCATGACACACGGCTTCTTGCTCCGGCGGGAGGATCCAACTTGGTGTGGTACTTGCGATATACGGTTAACTGTACATCACATTTTAGTTGAACGTGTTTTATATTCACATCAAAGGTCGGCAGCTCTTTTGACGAGAAATCTATTTTAAGCGATGTTCAAATGACTGTCATCCATCTTTTAAAATTTTGAGAATCCTCTGACTTACTTCCTAAAATTTTAGGGCAACATTTTTAAGGTATCGTCAGGTTGAGTAGCTATGCCATCTTTTTGTTATTGGTCAGCCAGTCTTTTCCACCTATGACTTCTGTTTATGTTCTTGCCCGCTCGTTAGCCGTGTGGTCTAACGCACCGCTTTCCGAGACGGGGAGGCGTACCGGCCCTGCGGATTAACGAAGGGGGTCGGAGTGCCGGCCAGCCCGAATGTGCCTTTCAGGCGGTTTTCCACATCCCCCTAGGTGAATACCGGGCTGGTCCCTAAGTCCCGCCTCAGTTACATAATCCGCAAACATTTTGTAACACTTTACACTTTCACACACATATAACACTATACGCACGCACACTTTTGGGGTATACATTTTCCCCTGGGGGGGGGGGGGTTGCGGCAGGTAACTATTAACGCATGCCAGACCCGCGTTTAACTCAGTGTCGATACTGCATGCATGCAGGAAAAGCGCCAAAGAGACACATACAAGACACTTGTTTTTATGTTCTTAGTTTTACTGGTCAGTTTTAGATTGGGCTCACCTGTCTGTATCAGTAAATGTCTTAAGCAAGTTTTAACCCTTTCATTGCCAATGTTGTTCCTCGACAACAACGCATTAATAGCTGTTTTATACCGTATTTTGTGTACCAGTCTTTTGACGTCACACGGTTGTTGATGAACAACATGCTTCTTGTAAGACGTTTTGCCGTTTGCCACTTTTGAGGCATTAATTTATCCGTTTTGGACGTTGTGTTACGTTGCCGTCTGTATGTGACTGTGATTGTGATCTTAAGTGTGGATCATATTATTTCATTTCAGCAGTGTATTGTATTGTCTTTGGTGCTGTGGCGAAGATTATGCTAGCACTATTGATCTGGCAGTGTTATCTATCAAGATAAAATAACGTTCGAAGTAATAAAGTACCTCGATACAAACGTTTGTGTTGCGCATGAAATACATGTTCGATCAAAAATTTTAAAACATATATTTTGATGTTTAGTGCAGTGCATTAATGCAGTAAACACTGAATTTTACTTTTCCAACGCTGATTCCATGATGTGGTAATGAAAGGATTAAGGGTCAATTGCCAATTTTTGCACCATGCAGATATCTTGTCTAAATGGTACTAGGTACCCTCCGCCACGCACCTTCCGGTGGATTTCGGAGTGCAGTGGCGTACCTATGGGGGGAGGGGGATGAGGGGGATAGAACCCCCCCCCCCAGAACCCGAAAAAAGAGAGAGAGAGAGAGGAAAAAAAAGAAGAAATCGTATAACAGTAATCTGGTAAAGGTAAAGATTTGAAACTTGGTGTGTTTTATCATAAGCTTTCATTGGAAGGGAGTGAATTAGTTTCTTCAACGGGAGTGGTAGATGGTAGTCTGTCTGGAAAGTGACTAAAATTTTGCTCGTCAAGCAGATCTATTCCTCCCCCCCCCCCCAAAGCCAAGTCCTAGTTACGCCACTAGCGGAGTGTGTATGTAGATGTAGACTGTTAAGGATGAAGCTACTGCATCAGCATACTGTGATAAGCAGTTAATCGGTGTACGAATTAGAATGGAAGATTTACTTTTAACAAGCGATCGTTCCGACGATATCTACATGAGTATTAATAACGTTGGCAGTTTGTGATCTGCAGAACATTTCTTTTCGTCATTGTTTCAACTTCGCGTGACGCGTTATCAGAAGATCGCGGAACTTGTTTGTCGGCCGCGGTGGCCGAGGGGACTGAGGCGCTCCAGTCACGGTCTGGCCGGCCGCGGTGGCCGCGGGGACTGAGGCGCTTCAGTCACGGGGTTCGAATCCCCCCTCGGGCATGGATATTTGTGCCGTCCTAGTGCGTAAGTAGTTCATAAGTAGTTTGTAAGTTTAGGGACTGATGACCCCTTAGTTAAGTCCCATAAGCTATACAAACATTTGATTTTTTTGGAACTTGTTTCGCGTTCGACGTGACGAGCTACCTCCTGAACGTCAAGTAGCAGGCAGTGACGTCACAAACCACGTCTGGCTCCGCGTCTGCCTTAGTTAGCTCGTTTGGTGTGACTTAGCTGGCTGCCGTGCGTTGCGATGCCGGCACGCGACCACCGCGTGCATTATTCAGGAGACGGCGCCTTATGCACGCGTGGCTGACACCGCTGGCTGCTCACGTGAGCGCTCGTAACAGCCCGCCCACCCTGCCGCTGATACACGTCTCTCACACACACACCGCGTTGTCACAACACCGCGTCTGCCGACACACACACACCACGTGTATTTACCGAACCCTCAGTCGTGGATCTGATTTCTACGAGCTGCATTCGTGATATAGCAGCATAACGTCTTTTTTTATTTATTTTTTATTAGAAAACCCGGAAACGCTTCGCAGTAACTAATGTTTACAGCATACAGGGTGTTTCACTAAGTGTGTTTGCCTCTGTAACTTATAATAGGTGACGGGAAATTTTAATGCGGTAGGTCAACACAAGAAAAGTTACACTTTCTGCTGAACTATGAACTTAGTTTATTGTATCATTTTCCACAGAGTTACAGCACAAAGATACAATTTTTTAAATGGAAATATAGTTTTTTCTATCGTGCATTGGAATCGTTGAAACCAGCTGCGTCCAAATCAATTTAAACTACATTCAAGTTAGTTTGGGAGCTACAACCCTTCAAAGTTTCAGGGGCAGATACCACACGCTGTACATAATACAATGCGCCTTCTAAATGTGGTGCGGCCTAGTTGTAACGTCGCCGGTGTCACGGAGCGAGAAGCTTCCTCGATGCGCTGTTAGACTGCCGACTGTCGCCGCACACGGCCGTATACCCGAGAGTTGGAGCCACAAAAACAACCGGAGCTCAATATACTACAGTTACTGACATCGGATGACGATGGCATACACGAACAACGAGTACGTTGACATGTTGCTGATGCTCGGCGAGTGCCGACACAATGCCACTGAAGCAGCCACGGCGTATGCCGTGAGATATCCCAGGCGAAGAGCCCCGGCAGCCATTACGTTCTTACGTGCGGAACAACGACTTCGGGAAACAGGCAGCTTAGTAATGCGCCGCAGATAGCGACGAAGACCTGCAAGAAGTTAGGAGACGGAGGTGTTTGTTTTAGCTGTACTACACCACGATCCACATGCCAGATTCGGAGCCGTTGCTGCAGTCACTGGTGTCAGTCTCACATCTGTGTGGCGTATAGTACACGGCCATAACATGCACTACTGGGCCGCAGACAATCCTCGGTGGGTACGACCAGTCGACCGTCAACGTAAGTGGTCTATTAACGTGTGGTGTGGAATCCTTGGGGATGAAATCATCGGTCCACATTACTTCCCAGGTACACTGACAGGTGAGTTATATCTCGCTTTTATAGCCGGCAGTTTGGGTGGTCTTCTTGAACATGTGTGTCTACACACGAGAGTCCATATGTGGATGCAGCACAATGGTCACCCAGCCCATTCTGTGTGTGCTGTTGTGGAAGAACTAAACAAGTTTGCAGGAACATGGTTGAGGCGCCCTGGTCCTCATTCATGGCCCACAAGGTCGACCGATTTAACACCAGTAGATTTCTATTTGTGGGGATATCTAAAGGATCGTGTTTATGTCACTGAGCCCACATCCCCAGATGATCTAAAACGGCGCATCGAGGACGTATGTTGCGCCGTCTCACCGGCGATGTTACATCTCGTCCGCACATCCTTTCGACGGCGCATTGCATTATGCATTGAGGAACATGGACACACATGTGAACATATCATGTAAATCAACTTCCCACCGCCATAACATGCATCACAGCCATGCATTATGTACAGCGTGTGGTATCTGCCCCTGAAACTTTGAAGGGTTGTAGCTCCCAAACTAACAGTGATAGGAATGTAGTTTAAATTGATTTGGGCGCAGCTGGTTTCAACGATTCCAATGCACGATAGAAAAAACTATTGTTCCATTTAACAAATTATATCTTTGTGGTGTAACTCTTTGGAAAATGATACAATAAACTATGTTCATAGCTCCGCAGAAGGTGTAACATTTCTTGTGTTGACCTACCGCATTAAAATTTCCCGTCACCTATTATTTTATAAGTTACAGAGGCAAACACACTTAGTGAAACACACTGTATATATGCTAATCTCCCTGCGTCTGTCCCCTTCCGCCCCCTCTGTCCATCTCCTCCTCCCCCTACCTTCACACCACTCCCTCTTATCCCACGCCATATCCCTTCTTCTAAGCGTCTAGGTCATCCCTTTTTAAATCCATTTCGTTCCCAAAAACAACTTTCTTGTTTTATGTTAAAAATAATTGGGGAAAGAAGCAAAACCGGACATATTTACAGCACAGCTTAGCATGTTTCTCTCGCAGCGAGCAGAATAGAAGTGCTTTTTATAAAAACAAAATCATTATAGCATGCGCTGTTGTCCGCCGCGTTCCGCAGCAGTCAGACACGGTTGTTGACTGGCACTTGTATGTAGTGTGTGAGTCAGCTGCAGAGCGTATAAACATGTAAAGAAAGACTCTCTACTTGTCATTTTGATGAATTTCATCGTCTTTGCAAAGAGCTTTGATTGTGTGAAGAAAGTTTTTTTTTTTCAATTATTTTCGAATGTCTCGCTAACTGCATTGGCAGCTACATAGAAAGCATGTACGGATAAAAGTCCAAGAAAAGAGTGGCTCAAGTTATTATTGTTATAAAAAAAATCAGTTGTCTCGTTTGGAGTTGTTGATCATGATGACATCTTTGTGGTTTTGATGTGGGCAGCTAGAGCAGACACAGTGACAGTGTTATTTTTTAAAACACTACATTTCTCCACGGATTGATACATATTCCTTCAAACCGTCTTGATTGCAAATTATTTTATTAGTTAATGATGCGTTTCGCCCTTTAGCGGGGTATCTTCAGATTATCTGTTTTGTGTCCCTACTTCGTCGCCGCTTTTGTGTCCCAGCCTCGTCGTAGGTGTCGGTGGCCGAGTGGAATGAGCCCGACACGCTGGTGCAGGTACGGAGGGGAGCAGCCAGAAACTATAAACACTCGAGTAAATTAGAAAGATATATATTTTGCACAGAATGTAACAATACTTAACTTTTACATAGTACTGCAGAATGTTGAGACATAGTTGTTAGAGGCCTGCCTAGTGCCTGTACAATAGCAAAGTCTTCACTCGTGCCTATCGGATTACGAAGGTCCTAACTCGTTGCTATCTCAGTCCGAAGTGCCCGGTCCTTCAGTGGTGGCCACGAGCGGCGTTGTCCCAGAGGGCGCTCGTGGCTGTCGTCGTGAGAACGCCGCGCCGTGCGTGCATGGCGGCGCGCGGCGAAAGTAAGTGGCGCGCACTTTGTACTTGTGCGACACCACACCCCTCCCCCCCAAACCGCCGCGCCGTCGTGGCGTAGGGCTGAGGGCCACGGCGACGGCACTGGGAGGAGGGCCTGGGCGGGGGCGTTACTGGTGGGACGGGCGTCGTAGCTGAGGCCGGGATCGAGACGCCGTCCGCGCCCCGGCATCCGCCTTGCGATCCTCCAGGGAACCCGCCGAAACCTGGGGAAGGGCGCCCGCCCCCGCCCAGAGGGAGCAGGTCATCTTCTTCTGAGGTGCGTGGCCCAAGCTGGGGGGGCCCGCACGGTCCCGGAGTCCCTCTCGGTGACGCTGTCATCTGCGGCGGCGACAGCGGCGGCGACGACTGCGTCGGATGTACGTCGACGTCCATAGGGATCTCGTAGTCCGGGGACGAACGATGTGGCTGTGCTCCCTGGCGGTGAACTGGGTCTGGAATCAAGAAACCGGAGACAGGATCGCGCGGCCTGTGCAGGCGCAATTGGTTTGCGTGGCGCCGCAGCTCCGACCCTGTGGAAGAACGTACAACAAACATATTGCGCCCAAACACGCGTTGAATGGTGCCCGGCAACCATGTCTTCTTGTTTCCAGCAAACACCCTGTACAGCACCGGCGTAGAAACCTGAAAACGCGTAGCGCCATACGAACCGACTCGTTGCGTGGGAGGCTGCAGCAGGTGAAGGAGAGTGCGGTGACGGCGGCCGTGTAGCAGCTCGGCAGGAGACGGGCCGTCACGTGGCATGCACCGATACGTAGACAGGAAAATTTGAAGAGCTTGCTGCCTGGAGTGCTGACCTTTCATCTTCTCCATGTGAGACTTGAATGTTCGAACGAAACGTTCTGCTTCACCATTGGACTGAGGGTGAAAAGGTGCAGTGGTAATATGCTGAATGCCATTCACACGACAAAACTGTTGAAATTCCGCACTAACAAACTGAGGTCCATTGTCACTGACGATAGTTTCAGGCAAGCCTTCGATGCAAAACACTGATGTTAAGGCACTGATTGTACTAGACGCCGTCGTTGAGTTCATGGCAATCACAAAAGGAAACTTGCTGAAAGCGTCTACAACAATTAACCATCGCGTATTCCAGAAAGGTCCGGCAAAGTCAATGTGTAAACGTTGCCATGGTCCCTTGGGGCGTGGCCAGTCTGAGAAACGTTGCGGAGGAGCCGCCTGATGCTCCGCACAAACAGTACACTGTGACGTCATGTGCTCTATCTGAGCGTCCATACCAACCCAGGTACAATGACGTCTGGCCAATTGCTTTGTCCTAACAATACCCCAATGTCCTTGATGCAGGAGGCGTAACACCTCTCGTTGCAGGGAACGAGGAACAATCACTCTTGCTTGGTCGTTGTCGGTATGCAACAACAGTACACCCTGACTTAAAGACAATGCATGACGGTGTGCAAAATAACGTCGAACCAGAGGCCGATCAATGTCTTTGGCTCTGGCAGGCCACCCTATGCGAACAAAACGTGCTACCACACTTAGGTCTGCATCCGCAGCTGTTTCCTGTGCAACCCGACGAGAGTTCAAAGGAAAGTCTGCGACAGCGGAAGCATCTCTGGAATCTATCTGACAACATGCCATTTCTGAAGAATCAAATGATACATCCTGGCCAACCGGAAGTCGAGAAAGTGTGTCCGCGTTAGCATGTTTAGTGGTAGGTCGGTACAAAATCTCATACTGATAATTTGACAATATCAAGGACCATCTCTGAAGCTTTTGTGCCGTTCGTGGCGGAATTGGCTTTGTGGGTGAGAACAACGACGTGAGAGGCTTGTGGTCTGTCAACAAATAGAATTTTCTGCCATACAGATAATGATGAAACTTTGTGACGCCGTAAATGATTGCTAAGGCCTCCTTTTCTATCTGACTGTAATTCTGTTGCGTCGGCGTCAGTAGCTTGGATGCAAAGGCAATAGGACGATCGTGAGATCCAATACGATGTGAGATTACTGCGCCCAGACCGTACGATGAGGCGTCAACTGCTAACACTACAGGCTTCTGGGGGTCAAAGGGAATCAGACATGCATCACTGAGTAGTGCAGACTTTAAGTTGTCAAAGGCAACCTGGCAATCTTTGGACCAAACAAAAGGAACATTCTTCCTACGTAAGTGATGCAGTGGAGCTGCAATCTGAGAGGCATTGGGAATAAATCTGAAATAATAGTTAAGCTTTCCCATTACTGCTTGCAATTCATGCACATTCTTAGGAGGAGGCAAGTCTTTGATTGCTCGAAGATGTGACTGTAAGGGATGAATTCCTTGGGCATTAATCACATGGCCTAGGTACTCTATTTCAGTTTGAAAAAACGAACACTTTGCTTTATTGCAACGTAGACCTGCTGCAGTCAACACTTTGAAAAGGCACTCCAGGTTTGCTAAATGTTCTTCAACTGTACGTCCAGATACCACAATATCATCTAAATAGTTCGAACAACACGGTACAGAAACTGTCAGCTGTTCCAAAAAACGCTGAAAAATAGCGGGAGCGGAAGAACTGCCAAAGGGTAGGCGTTGAAATTGAAAAAGGCCCATGTGAGTATTAATGACGAAAAACTTTTTTGACTCGTCATCAAGCGGAATTTGTAAGTATGCCTCTGCTAAATCAATCTTAGAAAAGAAACGAGACTGTCCTAATTTGTCCATTAGTTCGTCAGGTCTGGGCAGGGGATAAGTGTCTACAATTGTTTGACTGTTCACTGTTGATTTGAAGTCCGCACAGAGACGAAGTTTTCCTGACGGCTTGGGTATAATTACTGTAGGCGAGGCCCACTGACTCGCAGAAACAGGAGAAATCACCCCACTATCTTGCCAACGTTTAAGTTCTTCGGCAACTGTATCACGCAAGGCGATAGGCACTGGTCTAGCGTTACGAAACTTTGGAACTGCAGATTCTTTTAAAGTTACATGTGCCACGAAGTCTTTTGCACAACCTAGTTCCGGCGAAAACAAGTCACTATATTTGTCACATAAAGCATTGATTTTGTCCTGAGGCACTACTGACGAAATTTGAAGCACATCTCTTTGAATTGATAAACCAAACAAGTCAAAAGCATCTAGTCCAAAAATGTTCTGTGTCGATTTGGCCTGAAGAACAACAAAAGCAACTGTTTTCGTAACACCTTGAAAAGAGGCAGGCAGGCTACACGTTCCTAGCACGGGAATATTTTGACCTGTATAAGCTGTTAACACTTGCTGTGACGGCGACAATTTTGGCGAACCCAGAAGTTCATAAGTATCTTTATTTATTAATGTGACAGCGGAACCAGTATCAAGCTGAAATTGCACAGTCTTATCTTCTATGGAGAGAGTAACAAACAGCTTGTGCTTCTGGCGCACGACCGGTGCGCGAATGTGGGCAACGTCTAATACATATTGTTTTCTGCGCTTGCGCGGGTTGCGTGCGGTAGGAAGCGGCGCATACTCGGCACACAGCGGATTAACCACACTGTCACTAGATGACACTACCGCCGGATCGGCGTCCGCGCAATGCAAGGCTACTGCACTAAAATTACTTTCAGTATCTACAACAAGTCTACTGGCACTATCTACACAGTACTGGGCACTTTTACAATAAGAAGTTGCAGAAGGCACTAGGTTCGCTACAGGATTGCACTGTTCATAGTCACTTTGCTCGTCCCGAACCCTTTTCCGTTGCACTGTTTTACGCGCTCGTCGGCGCTTGCTACGTGGTGCACTATATAGTTTTGCAATAGGTGCAGAAGAACTTTCTTGTAATTGAGAACCAACTAAAGCACTGTTCAATTCCACAGCCCGTATAACATTTACAGAATGAACTGTTCTCGCACTCTGCGAAGCACTGTTTCTAACGGCACCGTTCTCTGAGTTTTTAATTTGCATACACACAGACTGCACATGTCCCGATTTGCCACATTGATAACAGGTTGCGTTGCGACTAGGGCAATGAGCACGCTTGTGGCGAGACACACACTGGGGGCAAGATTTACGTACATTTTTCTGAAATGAGCGTTGGCGCCCGTTATTCAAATCACTGTTTCTAACACGACGGGGCGACCTTTGCGTCGCACTTTTACACTGGCTATTGTTCACTGTCTGTTCAGCACGGCCGGTAGAAAAATAAGAATCACTAGTGCTATACTGAGAACTACGGCTAGGAAAGCGTCCGTTGCGGCGCACTGAATTTACACTGTGGCTTTGCATTTCTACATCTGCTAAGTCAAAAGTATCATGCGCTTCTATAAGCTGCAGTACACTGTCTAATGAGGGGTCAGACTGTTTCAGAATTGCTGCTCTAATTCTGGGGTCCTGAATATTCTGCGTAATCGCATCCCTCAACATCACGTCACTATACGAAAGTCCACAAGAGCAAGTAAATTTACATTGGCGGGTTAAGCCCTTCAATTCCGTAATCCACTCTTGGTGTGACTGCTGCGGCAATTTTTTAAGTCTGAAAAATCGGTATCGTGCAGCGGCTACAAGAACTTTTCTCTCATAATGAGCATTCAGTGCATCTACAATTTGTTCAAAGTCTACATCACGAGGAGATGCGAGAGGGAAAAGTTTTTGCAATAGTACGAAAGTCTGGGGGCCCACAATCGATAAGAAAAGGTTCTTCACTCTCTGACCTGTAATTTGATGAGCCGCGACGAGTTCTTGAAACTGTGCGAAATAGTCGCTCCATTCTTCCTCACGTTCGTTGTACTGGCGGAACGTCGGAAGCGGTGCGGCGGCAGGTGTGGGCTGCTGATGTGACGACTGTTGTTGTTGGTGAGCAGCCTGTGTCGTCAACTGCGACACGGCCTGGAGAAGCTGGGTAATTTGCGCCGTCTGTAACTGAATAATGTCCATTAAGTTTGGGTTCGGGGTAGTGGCCATGCTGACCGATTAGGCGCCGCGTATACAAGTAAATTAGAACAAAACACAAATGCAAGATAAATGAGGACGCTCTGCAACAAAAAAGTCCACAAAACACGTAACTGAAAATGTTCCCCCAAAAATCTTATAATAAGGGTGGGTGGGCGGGAGCAATTTTTGCGTGCTCCGACTGCTGCTGTCTGGCTGCTGCAAGCGTGCTGGTCCACGGTTCTATCACTCCTCGTCGCCACTTTTGTGTCCCAACTTCGTCGCCGCTTTTGTGTCCCAGCCTCGTCGTAGGTGTCGGTGGCCGAGTGGAATGAGCCCGACACGCTGGTGCAGGTACGGAGGGGAGCAGCCAGAAACTATAAACACTCGAGTAAATTAGAAAGATATATATTTTGCACAGAATGTAACAATACTTAACTTTTACATAGTACTGCAGAATGTTGAGACATAGTTGTTAGAGGCCTGCCTAGTGCCTGTACAATAGCAAAGTCTTCACTCGTGCCTATCGGATTACGAAGGTCCTAACTCGTTGCTATCTCAGTCCGAAGTGCCCGGTCCTTCAGTGGTGGCCACGAGCGGCGTTGTCCCAGAGGGCGCTCGTGGCTGTCGTCGTGAGAACGCCGCGCCGTGCGTGCATGGCGGCGCGCGGCGAAAGTAAGTGGCGCGCACTTTGTACTTGTGCGACACCACAATCTGCTTGACAGCATTTACACAAAATCACAAGGCGGAATTACAAACAGTTATAATGGTACATGGGCTTATTTTGTGTTAAGAAGACAGTATAAATGGTAAACAAAGCTTACAATTCGCTCTCCGTGGTGTGACACCGTAAGCTGTTATTGCGGTGTTTCTATTTTTCTGGAATTTTTTTGGATTTCCTTGTCGCCCTACAAATGATCGGGTAACAACGAATTATAGTTGGAACATACTCGGTAAAGATGTGAGAAACATAAAACCGATTTTTAAGATTACCTTAATAGAAGCGGTGGTCTCTGGTGATACAAGATAAGCCCATATTTACAATTGCGATCACGGGCGGTGGGCGGGCGATGTGTGCTGCTCCACCGACTTGTACAGACTAACTAAGGGAATGTGGGTAGGGAATGACATAGGAAGCTGATGTATAAGACGCGGTACGGCAGAATGTAACACAGTGCCCGCGTGGGCTGCCCGCTCTCTGTTTGACAGGCTTTAGACAGGGACAACAAATCAAGATTTTCGGGAGGCCTCCCCTGTCGTACGGCGCATGCCGGAAGTGGCAACCCTTTCCAAATGGGGTCACCCCTTTGCCCCACCATCAGCTCCTCTGATAATTAGCTGAATAGAACCGCGACTCCTTATGGGCCGGATCTCAAACATCCCGCTCCACTCCCAGGAGTGGAGAATGAAAAGAACAAGTTCCATGTGAAACAAAACCATTAACTGAAATACAATACAGGCCTATGAAAATAACAACGTTTCGAAGGTCTTCGTGTTGCATTCATTGTAACGCTTGTTGGTAATCGATATCTTTTGTCTTTCTGTCCGGAGAGAAACCGAACAGTGCTGATGTTTTACCAACTCTTCAACACGCTGCCGGCCGCAGTGGCCGAGCGGTCTGCGGTGTGCCAGTCACAGTCTGCACGGCCGCTGCGGTCAGGGGTTCGAATCCCCCTCGCCCTCCTCCCCCTTGTGCCGTCTTTAGTATAAGCTAGTTCATAAGTAGTTTAGGGACTGATGACCCCGTAGTTAAGTCCCATAAGTTCTACAAACATTTGAACATCGAACACGCCATGTACAACTGCCCGTGGAAAAAAACACGGCAATTCAAGATTTACTCAACAAACTTCGAACAACTGGCCTAGCGCTTTATTACTCGACATTGCGATGAGAGTACGCCGACCGATATTACGACGTCGCAATGGAGGCATTGTTCCAAAAATATAAACCACGATTTCTACTCAATGCGTTGTAATAGGGGAGAGCGGGACAAGATGGGGTGGAGAGCAAGACGGGCAACCTAGCAGCGAATACTTGAACTAGTAGACACTTGCTAAGCGAATGCCTGACAGTGCTGGCAGCCATTTTGAGCAACCCATTCGGAGTGAATAAATCCAAACGTGTTTTCGTCTGTGCTGATATAAGTTTTCGTCTTTTTCAGACGTGGAAAGGTAAGAGAAGTAATTTTTTCTCATACTCTTAAGTATTATCAATGAAAAAAAGCTTGGTTAGCAATAAATTAATGCATGCAATAACTAACTGAATATATCCTTGATGCTATAATATTAACATAACATAAAAATGGTTCCTGGGGGCAAGATGGGGTTCCCTATCTTTTCCGCCCTCTGGTACCTCTTCTTTCCACACATGATATAACACATAATGCAAGAAACGTAATTATATATATTTTTTTATTTCCAGAAAATGTTCGGACATATAAAAGGAAAACAGAGAGGTGTTCATGGAGTGGAGAAGCTATGCAAAATGCTGTGACTGAAGTAGTCAACGGCCGAATGGGTTATTATCGAGCAGCAGCGGCATTTCAGGTGCCTCAAACAACTCTTGAAAATAAGGTAAAAAAATTCAAATCAGACTCTAATGAAGGTGGAAACAATGAATCTTTTGTTGTAAAGGATCAACTGGGACCTAACAAAAGTGTATTTAGTTATTTACTTAAAGAATATGGAAAACCGTTTGTTTGACTGGTAATGACGTGAAGCGGCGGGGTTGGAACACTTGCGCGGAGTGACACTTGCGCGGTACCCGGGGCCCTTGGGGCGGCTTTTGGCTTTACCTGGGTACAGGCACACCAAGAAGTCTAGCACTGCTGTTGTCAAGTTTCCACATTGTCAACATAACACGAAACTCAGTGAAATTGCACAACCCTTTGCAAGCTGAAGAGCAATATAGTAACTTGTTCTAACTACATATTAATTCGTTGAGTGTTCCTCCTGTACACAAAAAGGTATTTTAATAGTGATAATGTTTGGAGAGTTAGTCTCTGCTACTACATGACTATGACTTTCCACAGTCATACTTCCTAAAACCATATTATTCAGAACACTAAGCATATCAATACACCTGCGCAAGCAATAAATATATTAGGCATCCTGCACAGATACGTTGATATAATTGACCGCTATGTAGTTTATCCCACTATCACGCAACTTCCATCTCTTTAAAAATAGCTACTATGCTCTTTAATAGGAGATGCAACCTTAAACTTTCAATTAAAAAACGTTAATAAGTCAATGAGTATTTTACATACTTAAAGCGTTTATTCGTAGACCCCAAAACGATTTGGCTGTATTCGAATTACAAATACATCGAAGAAATATATGAAATACGGAATGTGTAAGGGAATGTCACGCACCGAAAAATGCTAAAGATAAATTCTATTTTCCATCACCGTCATATAGAACCATTTTACTCCGAACTTGGCATAAGCCAACAGGGAGAAACAAGTTGCAAGACTTCCAGGAAAAATGAAGCGAAATTGGCAGCCAATAGTTGGTTATAAATTACATTGCCTGTTAACTGTATAAATATAAATTACGGAATACGCGGAACTACTGTTCAGTACAGTCAATAAGGTCTAAGGTAATAGGCAGTGGTTTACAATCAGATATCCGTATCACTCTCCTCCTCAAGAAGCCTGTGTGAAGATTTATATTCAGAACATTCAAGAAAAAGGTGTTGAAACTATAAGAAGCAGCTCATTTACTCAGGAAGGGAAAACGTTATGGTGCCCGTAAATTTGAATAGCTGTATTTCTTGTAGTAACATTTAATTTTTAATAAAATGTTAAAATCTAATATACCAGAATTTTGCTTTTCTAAACTCAGTGCCAACATTTTTTGGCGAAAATTTTGCAGGAAGTAGTCTTGACGTGATTTCATACTTCTATGCATTAATATTATCAGACATGTAATTTGTGTCACAAATTGCGCGGCCGGTCCGGTCGGAGGTTCGAGTCCTTCCTCGGACATATGTATGTTTGTTTGTACTTTGCCTAAGCTATTTTAAGTAACATTAAGTAGTGTGTAAGTCTAGCGACCAATGATCTAAGTAGTTTGGCCGCATAAGACTACACATATACACGTAATTTATTTATTTCATAACCACATTTAAGTACTAATAATTAAAGAAACTTAAAAGAGAAATTTGAACGGCGGAGGTTCGAATCCCCCCTCGGGCATGGATATTTGTGGCGTCCTAGTTCGTAAGTAGTTCATAAGTAGTTTGTAAGTTTAGGGACTGATGACCCCGTAGTTAAGTCCCATAAGCTTAACAAACATTTGAACATTTTTCCACTTTACCGAGAGCTATATATGTATTGGTGTGATGTCTGTTCTTTCGAAATAAGACATCACACTAATCTATGTATCATTTAGACGCAAAGATTCTGGGTTCTGTTTTCATCGCTAACATGATTAACAACGTTAGACCTCGTGTGTAAACAAAATGTTCAAATGTTTGTATAGTCTATGGGACTTACCTACGGGGTCATCAGTCCCTTAACTTACAAACTACTTACGAACTAGGACGGCTCGAGGGGGGATTCGAACCCCCGACCGTAGTGGCCGTGCAGACCGTGACTGGAGCACCTTAGTCTCCTCGGCCACCGCGGCCGGCGTGTATAAACACTTTAAAGGTTATGAGTGCAAATGTTCAAATGTTTGTAGAGCTTATGGGACTTAACTACGGGGTCCTACGGGGTCATTAATCCCTAAACTTACAAACTACTCATAAACTAACTACTACTAAGGACGACACAAATATCCATGCCCGAGGGGGGATTCGAACTCCCGGCCGTAGTGGCCGTGCAGGCCTTGACTGGAGCGCCTCAGTCCCCTCGGCCACCGCGGCCGGCGTTATGAGTGCCACTGAAAAAATGCATAAGTAACACCTGTTGTTTGAGACTTGAAGATGACCTGAAATTAGCCGAAATCGATATCTCATAATAAACATAAGGTGTAGCTGTCTATATTTCATAATGCTTTTCCTAACATATTTAAAAGCCGCTCAAAACCAGCTACAAAAAACCTTTATAATGAGGTTGTATATAATTCCACGATCAAATTGTGTTTTAGTTATTTGTAGTAGTACACCCAAAGATCTGCCCTTGCTTTTAGTGCCTTGATCAGCTGTTTATTTTTAGAGGTATTACTAAGGACAGGAAAAATTCGCATTTGCGATAAATGCGAATATAGATGCGAATTCTGACTCAAAATGCAGTAAATCCGAAATTGTAGTTAGCAACGGTTGCGCTCAATTCCGATTTTATCACACTCCTCTTCACATGGTACTGTACTGTAAATCGAGTGATATTTGTATGACGTGTTATCTCCCTGTTGAATGAGGCTGTGATATCTCCGGGCCGTTACTACTGCTCTACCTCGTTAGGTGGGCCTTTCCCTGAATACGGCACAGGTAGCGGCTGGAGGGCGAGGAGTAGGGGTGGTGTATCCCTACTTCTACACCCTGTTCACTACCTGCAGCGTCCGGGTCTCCGCGCAAGAGTCTACACATTCCCTTTCCGCGCAAGTGTCACTCCCCGCAAGTGTCACAAACTCTGAAGCGGCTGGCATACCAGTTAGCTGAGAGAATTTTAACCGGACCAAAGAATCGGCCGGAAAGGATTGGATTAGGGGATTTTTGCGAAGAAACCCAGGTTTATCATTTAGGAAACCTGAGCAAACCTCCGCAGCTAGAGTGATGGCTTTTAACTAAGTTAATGTATCCAAATTATTTGGTTTCAAATTCAAATGATTGTAGAGCTCATGGGACTTAACTACAGGGTCATCAGTCCTTAAACTTACAAATTACTTATGAACTAGCTAATACTAAGGACGGCACAAATATCCATGCCCGAGGGGGGGGGGGATTCGAACCCCCGACCGTAGTGGCCGTGTTGACCGTGGCTGGCGCGCCTCAGACCGCTCGGAAACCGCGGTCGGCTTATTTGGTTTATTATGGGAACTATACGAACTATACGACCAGCACAATTTTACAGCAGATCGAATTTATAATTGCGATGAAAGTGGGATTGATATTGTTTCAAAGAACACTTCCAAGATATGGCATCGAAAGGGAAAAAAAAAAAGAAAACAAGTAGACTCATTATCATCTGCCGAAAGAGGGAAAACTGTCTATTATGAATTTTGCGTGAATGCAGCTGGAGGTCTTAGTGTTTAGTGTTTCCTCGCCAGTGAATGAAGCAGAATTTATTTAACAATTGTTCACCTGGAATGTAGGCGGAATGTCATGTATCTGGTTGGATGCAAAAAGACTTTTTTGAGAAGTGGTTCGACAAATTCATTGAATTTTCTAAAGCAACCAAAGAGAAACCCGTGCTGTTATTGTTAGATGGACATTCAACCCATTTGCAAAGCCTGTCTATAATTGATAGAGCAAGTGTGTGGTCACCCTCTGTTTTCGATCCCATTCTAACCACAGGCTTTAGCCTGAAGATGTTTCATTCATGAAGCCCCTCAGCACGTACTATGATCAAGAGGACTTCCACAGCGGTGATTAAAAAAAAAAAAAAAAAAAAAAAAAAAAAAAAAAAAAAAAAAAAAAAAAAACCGGTACTTTGCTCTTTCGAAGCAAACAGCTTCCCAGATTCAGTGTTTAAAGTTTCTGTCATTACAGACACTCCTTTAGCTACAAGTGAGGCCGCTAACGTTTCTGTCAATAATGACCAAGGAGAACTTTAGTTGTCTCACATAAGCAGTTTATGTCAGAGACAAGCGATGGTCATGTCAACCAAGCCGGTACTAAAGAGCAAGTTGCGCTTGCTGTAGGCCTAAGCCCAGGGTGCTCATTTTGGAATGATAATAACCCCAATTAGCACACTACAAACAAGCAGGCTTCTGAGAACAACACCAATCAATTAAGGTCATTTGCTGTTTCACCTGAACAGATTGCCCCGATCCCTCATGCCGGAAAGAAAAACATCCGAAAAACAGGCCGCAAAAAAGGAAAAACTGTTGTTGTTACTAGCTACCCTTACAGAAGAGAACTCCTGGAGAGTGCAAGTAAAGCCTGGAAAAAAGAAGGAAAAATAAAGGAAGAGTTCACCTGAGATGAGTGTTAAGCAATCCGTCTTTGTTTGTAAAGGCAAAAGTTGGAAGAATAAAAACGCAATGACGAACTTGGCAAAGAAGATGAAAAAAATTGAAAAAGAAATCAGATTAGAAGTAGATGACACTGCGTGCCTGTATTGCGGCTACTTCTACTCGCAGGCAACCCGAAGGAGGGTGTCATGCGTCTCTTGCAAAAAATGGGCTCACTGTTCATGTGAGGGAGAAGAGGACGAGGATGCCGAGGTACATCATGTGTGGGCGATGTCTTTAGGTTAGTTTAACCTAGTTTGTAAGTCTAGGGACTGATGACCAACGTAGTTTGGTCTCATAAGAATTACAAATATCATGTGTGTGAATTTTGCTTACAAAACGACGATAACTGAAAAACAATAAACTGAACTTTAACATCAGACAATGTTTACTTAATTCATTTTCATTAGAACTGATATCATAGTAAATCCTTTATAAATTTGTAAACCTGTGTTCATTGAATCATTTAATTACTTGTGCCTTCAGGTAACCCATCTTGCCCGACCTGCGTACCCCATCGTGCCCTTACTGTAGGACAAGATGGCGTACTTGGTAAACCCTGGGAAAATATATTTTTTAATAGTTATAATTACAATTTTGGTCCTATTTTTTTATAAACTCTAGAAATACTGAAGTTTAAGGTGGAAAATCTGATATTTTATTAGAGCATTTTGTAAGTCTACAAAAATTTTTTAGTCCTTAAGTATCCCGTCTTGCCCCGCTCTCCTCTACTCAAAATTACCATGAACTGACATTAATTCTGTCTTTGCAACGTCCTAAAGATATGATCACATTGATAACACGATGGAGGTATGAATAATTCGAAAGGGCTTCTAAAGAAATAACGTTTCATGTTAAATCTGTCTGGCTGTATTTGGTAGATAGGCGGGTAACCAGTGAATAAGCTGATTGTTGGAGAATCCAGAATATGATCGGAGCAGGGGTCGAAATTTCAGTTTTTCTCAAATTCTTTTTCCGGTAGACTTTCCAAAAATTTTCTTTCATACAAACCTTGTCCTGCGAATTACGAACAAAACAAAGAGAAGATCAGCCTAATCGGTGAATTCATTCTCAAGTGATGCGCTTTCATACACGCCTACATCATTGATGTCGCTCTGCAGAAGGATTTTAGAATATATACTTTTCTAATACCTTATAACTTATTGCATCTTTATCATGAAAGTATTCACTATTTTCGTTCGCTCTTATTTTTTATCTCATGATTCTTTGTTTTTCTTTTGATTGGAATTTGCTTGTGTCATTAATAACCAGTAATTAAGAGTCAAGCAGGGCTGCTGATTAGTTCGTAACACTGCGGCTCCTTTAAGCGCTGCCCATTGTGAGGATATTTGCAGGTACTAACGATACGGAAAAATTACACTTTCATTTCAGCGCTGTATCTGGAATTTTTCTGTTTGAGTTTGCTCATAGAGGTTAAGTGTTAAACACCTTGAACGAAGCAACACGGCTGACAGCCGTTTTTTGGATATAAAGTACGTCACGTGTGATTCGCTTACACACATGGAATTAAAATGAGGACTGAAAATCTCGTCTTCTGATGCAGTTGACTCACTGATCATAAAGAATTAGCTATCGACAGAGATTTTCGCATTGCTGACATTAACCTTTGACTGCTTTCTCCGACGCTGTTCCATGTTATATTAACAACATTTGTGAAGTGTTTCTGTAGCTGAGCGGTAGCCGGCTGCCTATGTGACAACACTGTAGTGTCACGTGACAAACGTAATTTTAATCAGACTATACGGCTATCCGTCAACGACTGTCAAAAAGCCGCAAATTCGTGAACGAATGTTCAGTCACATTTAAGTCTTAGCCAAGTCATAGAACGTAACTCCTATGCAAACACTTTGACTTTATGAGAATGAAAATATCAGAGTGACTCACACAGAACATACTTTGTGACAGCATAATCACTCAGCGCATGAGAGAAAAAATGTTCAAATGTTTGTAAAGCTTAAGAGCCTTAACTGCGGGGTTATCAGTCCCCAAACTTACAAACTGATTATGAACTAATGACGACACAACCATGCATGCCTGAGGGGGGATTCGAACCCCCGACGTCGGACGGCCGCGCGCAACGCAACATGGCGCCCCAGTACGCGCGGCTAATCCGCCGCGGTCCCATGAGAGAGTAAGAGGGATTTATGGAAATATAAAATATGTTTTTCTGTCACCACTGGAGCCACCACTTCTCCCACAACTGAGCATTCGTATAATGAAAATTTTATAATCTATTATCCTCTATTTACTTCGTGTCAACAAGCATCTAAAAATAATACCCAGTATGATCTTCAACCAGTGAGCTGCCGATACATGTATTTTCCAACTGAACCACAGCTTGGCACGAGAGGCCATTCGTATTTGTCTCCTTCTCTCTTTAAACTTTATGACCTTCTCCTTCTTTGTCATACGTGCTCATTTGTTGCTGGTGCTGAAACTATGCATCACGAGTTAAATTTATTACCTCATAAATTCCCATTTTGTTGGTACACACTGAAAAATATACGACGCGCCACGCACTTCCTAGCTGAGTTCCATCGCAATCCTTATAATGTGTTTGCTACAAAAAGGTAAAAGTCGACCACTGTACGAAACAAGAGCTTTGTTTTATCACTAAAATTAGCAAATGCGGTCCGTGTGAACTACTGGTTACTTCCTGCTACAAAGCCTTGTTCCTTGGCCCAAACTGAGAGCTGACTCGTTTCAAATTACTTCAATAACAAGAAGTTAATACTACAGTGGTCAATATACATATCAGCTCACACGTTACTACGCACAGACATTAATAAGCATGCCACCACAATTAAAGTTATCTCAGAAAGGTGGCTAAGAAAACATTTATGGCGCAACGGAATTTAGACATAAAACCTGCATCTGAGCAAGTTCTCAGCACTTGTGAAGAACAACATTAAATAAAAGAGGGAAGGTACTCTAAAACTACAATTTATAAGCAAACGGATTATACTGAACTTAAACTTGTTTATTCAGATAGAAAACAAGCAAAATGGGGAACCAATTTTGTTAATACAATAAAATGCATCTCTTACATGGATTCACAAACACTAATTCTCTCACACACATGCAATGCCACAGCGAAACTCACCAAAAACAGCGTGCTGCGACGAGGGGGAAGCAGGTGCCGCTATCGTAGGCGAAATTCAGCAAGTCGGAGGTAGCACAAAACACAATATACAACACACTTTGAAGCTGGCTCTGGTCTGTCGTGCCTATTTCGAGATGGAGCGCGTGTATAGCCAACTTAAATTACATCTGAATTGGATCGCGAGCAAACACTAACGGCGACACACGGCTACGTTACATGAACGCACTCCACTGAAGGTGAAGTGGTTGAAAATCGGATTCATTATACAAAATCACGGTGGATTCTTAAGTTGCAGTCTGTTAGAAATCGATCTAGGTACTGGTTTTATATGAGAAGTGGCGTGAATTCAGGCGACTAGCTGCAAACCCCAAAAGTCGGAACTCGGACCCACGTGCTTCCGAAAACCGATAAAATGGAATAAATTCAGTTTCCTAAAAATAAAGAAAATTAACTACTGCATGTAACCCATAGTAATGCTTAGAATAATATAAGGAAGTGAATGAAATACAGCTACACGTAATAGGGGGCGATTACAGAGACAGATGAGGTCCTGTCTCAGATAAACCACAAAAATGAAATAATTACAAAGTCGGAAAAATAAAAATAAGAATTACGGCAAAACAACCCATAGAAATGTTTAGAATTACATGAAGAAGCGAAAGAAATGCAGCTACACACGATAGGGAGCGATTACACAGACGGATGAAGTCCAGTCTCAAAAAACTCAGAAAAGTGAAATAATTACAAAGTCGGAAAAATAAAATTAAGAATTACAGCATTCAATACATAGAAATGTTTAGAATTACATGAGGAAGCTATTGAAGGAGCTTGCACAAGGCTCAGAGAGAATTACTGACAAAGACAGAGTGCGTACTACCAATCGGAGAAGAGACAGCAAAATTAAAATAGGCGGGGAAAGAAGATTGCGAAATATTAGTCGGAATCAGAATTATACCCGCATAGTCACTTGCCTGATGGGCATGGAACAAACATGGGTGGAAGCTGAAGGTTTTGTTCTATGAACCAACCACATGGAACACATATCACTCAAGGAAAAAAAACGATGAGAAGATTTTTACATGCCCTGTACAAAAATGAACATATCACCTATTAGAAATCGGGTCCCACAAATCTAGAAAATATTTACACAGAGTTCATACCCTGCCTCATGATCACAAAAGGTTTTAACACATCAGGCCGTTATCAAACTGCAACTAGAAACACACACACTGCATTTATTTAATGGAAATCACTGAACTGAAAAATGAGAACACATTTCCTCACACAATCGGAGAAAATATTCCAAAGAAAATGATTCTAAGTTCACGAATGTAAGTTAAACGTGCTAGTCAATGAAACGCTACCATCTCCAAACACAAGAGCAGAACCAACCTTACCTCACCAGACGACCAGCCCAGAATGATCAGACCGAGCGGCTACCGGACGCAGGAAGCGATCAGAAGCCGGAAAATCCAAGAAACAGCGGTGGTGGGGGCGGACAGTGAGACTCGCGCTGGAGAGAAAGCTCACTGACTGGACTCTAACCAAAGGGTATAGAAACCTCTTTGGTAACCTCAGCAGCTATCGACTCTGAGCCAGAGAGAACGATGCAAAGCGAGCTATCACTCCCCACATTTAAACAGCCATAGATTCTCGCACTCACTTAAAAGTACAAATGCACATTCTTACGGGCGCAGTGGCGTATCGGAGAAGCCATACTTATGCCACATTAATTTATACAATAATAAATTATTAACATAACAAAACAAGAAAATCTAGCAAAATTAATTAATATTTTAACAAATGAAATAAAAATGCTATTCCTCAAGCCTTGAAAAGAGTGGGGTTCAAGTTTTATCAAAATGATAATCTAGCGACATTAAATAAATTATAACTTTACAGAAATATACAAAAAGTATATGGAAGACGACAGACGGTCGTCCTTCAAAGGCTATGTTTAATTTTACTGTCTTACTATCTCTTAAACTCGCATTGCCTGGGTACAGATTTTTCAGAAACGAAAATGAAAATTCATGCTCAGGTATTTCAATATCCTACTACCACATTCTCTGTCAACATAATACTTCACCCTGTCTTACTCTCCATTGCAGCAGTGGAAATGCCGAGCGCTCCCAGCCGAGCAAGGCTGCTGTAGAGTGCGCGGTTGCTTCCCGTTGGAGGTTCGTGCCCTCTTATTGTGGCGCCGCTATTCGTCACAACGCTGGCGGTCCATGCAAGTCGCTGCGCCACTACAAGGCGCGACAAATCGCTCTACGGTACTTCGGCCGCCGAGGTCGCCCCTTCCACCATAGACATTGCTTTCATGTTCAAATATTTGTGAAGCTCAAGGGACTTAACTGCGGAGTCATCAGTCACTAAACTTACAAACTACTTATGTGCTACCTTATACTAAAGACGACCCAAAAATCCATGCCCGAGGGATGAATCGAACCCCCGATCGTAGCGGCTGTGCAGACTGTGATGGCGCGCAGCAGACCGCTCGGCCACCGCGGCCGGCAGCCGATAGAGCTTGACACGATATTTACGCTTACAGATTTTCACATGAGTAAAATGTTCAAATGTTTGTTAAGCTTATGGAACTTAACTACGGGGTCATCAGTCCCTAAACTTAAAAACTACTTATCAACTAGCTAAGACTAAGGATGTCACCAATATCCATGCCCGAGTGGGGATTCGAACCCCCGACCGTAGTGGCCATGCAGACCGTGACTGGAGCGCCTCAGTCCCCTCGGCCACCGCGGCCGGCTCACATGAGTAAGTAAACTGTTACTGATAGGAAAGCATGAGATATGTTATGTCCTGTACTAAGCTATCACATTCCGTAATCAGAATCGTTATAGAATTGGACCCACGAATGATGACGGTTGGGTACGTCTAGACAACAGCATCTTTGCCGGTTTCAAGTGACAATTGAAGTACGCGTATATACGTGCTCTGTGCTTGAAGAAACCTTTTAGCCTACAAATAATGTCTGTCGCTTGCTTGGATAGAATTTGATGCATGTAACCATAATACTCGATGACAACTAGCAACAAATAGAATAAAATACACTGAATAACTCACTACAATCAAGTTTAATTTCGGCAATGCCTACGACAGTCACAACAGAGCGTTCGGAACAATTCTGAATGCTCATTGGCTGTCGCAGAATCCGTGACGTCGTTGCTCAGGCCATCGTACCTGGATCCAACTACAGTAATGACTAGCAGATTAGTTATGTTTAAGCTGAAAAACGCGTACTGCGAATAAGAATAAAAGGAAAATTTATAGTCACAACGAAACGCTGTGGCGTGAAGGAGAAACGCTTAATGTTATTGACAAAATAATGGTAACTACACCTTCTTGTGGTACAGTTTACTGAACTTGTTTTTTAATTTTTTAATTATAAATTTTAATTTTATTTTATTTTTCGTTTAAGGTTTTTTCCCCTCCCTGTATCATATTCAACTTACCACCTTTTTCAAAACTACAGCTACATCTGAAAGTGTTCCAAATTGATGTCATCTAATAATGACTTCACACCAGGTTAGGTGTTAGCACGTAAACGAACTTTTTTTGCCTTAAACTTTTTAAAATAAGAAGTAAGCACTCGTACATTACATGACTTGTCTAATTACAAAATAAAAGTGAGTCTGGAGTATAGGAGACGATCCCTGAGAGGCTGCTACGGCCTTTACTCGACAATAGTACCCGCCATTTTTCCAATTTCATTGCTTCTCAAATTGGGGAGGGTACTGAAGGCGGAAGCTTCATAAATCCAATAATGCTTTCGGTTGGTTCAGGAAGGCATAAATTTATTAATCATTTTATCACGCTATGTATGAAATGACTATTTTATGACAAATTTATTTTTGTACACACACGAAACTAATATGTTATTCAATTATTTGTTGCAAACTCTGCAGCTGTTAATTTAAACGATGTCCAAATCTATGGGAGTTAACTACTCTGGTAATCAGCCCCTAGGCTTACAAACCACTTACCCCTTTCATTTCTGCATTGAAAATAATAATAATAATAATAATAAATAAAAATCGGTGTTTTCCGTATTAATACAGTGCACTAAACATCAAAATATGTGTTCTGAAATTTTTGATCGAACTATTGCACTTTAAGTCATTTATATCAGGCACAACACAGACGTATTTTATTACTTGGGAGGTTATTTTGTTGATAGCTGACACTGTCAGATCAGTAATGATAGCATAATATTTGCCACACACTAAAATTTTCATGAACCACACTCACGCTCACAGTCACAGCCACATACACACAGCAACGTAATGCAACATCCAAGACGAATAGATAAATGCTTCAGATGTGGCTACACACCGTGCCAAGCGGCAAAATGTCGTACTAGAAGCATGATGTTCATCAACAACCATGCGTCTTTAAAGGCTGATACACAAAATACAGTAGAACTCAGATTTTAACACGTTGTTATCGAGGAACAACACTGGATATATATTTCGTGTAGCTCATTGCGCTAAGGACAACTAACACACTCATTCCCGAGGGAGGACTCGAACCTCCGACGGCGAGCAGCGGCGCGCTCCGCAGCTAGGCGCCTGAGAACGCTCGGCCACTCCACCGCGGATTTAAACGATGCTGTAATGATAATTCTCTGACCGCCGGTATTCATTTTCGTGTGTTTTTTACAATATAAATCTGAATTCAACACTAGATGCGGGAAAATGGAAGCCTGGCGATAGGGAATTCAGAGCGGGGGGTGGGGTAGACAGCTATTGTTACCGTTATTTATGTTGTAAAAATGACATTCTTCCAGAAGTCAGCGGCTAGTAATATTGCAGAATTTCGCGTAAATTAGCTGCCAAACGTTACGCAACTAACAAACTAAGGTCACTTATGGTATCCGGGCCATGGGATTTTTTTCATAAAAGTTGTGAGAATAACTTCAATTCAAGTGGTTGGCAGCACTAATGAACGTTGGCATCTCCCTTGAACAACAGTCTCACTTATCTAAGTGTTATGATTTTCGTGTGGACGTTTTTTTATCCAATTTTGTAGTGCTGGATTTTTGTAGCAATGTGATGTCATCCTTACTTTACGGAGTACCTAGATGTTTATCACTGTGGCGGTTTTTTTTAGCATAAAGTAGAAGCACAACAGTCACATGAAACATTACTGGCAACATCTCCTTTATTGTAGTAGGCTGAGGTGGTGGTCCAGTTACCCCCCAAAATGTTCCTGAGGCTTTATATAATATACTAGATGACCCGGTGAACTTCGTATCACTTACCTCTTGATATAAACCATATTAATTTCAATCATGTGTATTCTAGACCCAGTAGCTTTATAAAGGCATCATCAGATAGTCTAAGTATCGGCTCGATAGTGGGCGGAAAGAGTGGGCAGATCACGTACACTTGTCCAGGAAAATGTTCATGTCACACTCGTACAAGTTCAGGGAAGGTTTAAACGGTGATAACATATGGAAAAACTGCAAGGAAAATTTAGATATAAAACATGCCAAATAATGACTTGATTGTTGTGTTATCTAGTAGATCCGGCAATGGTTTGTATTTGGAAATTGAACGTCAAATGTGCAAAATTGTATCGCAATCGTACGAATACTATTGATGTCCCAAAAAAATGAGCTCTTTCAGTTTTCCACAAATTTTCCTATTTTCTGGTCAAATTTTTCAAACTTTTAATTCACTCAAACCTTCCTTCGCTTTGAATGTCGAATGTGCAAAATTTTATCGGACTCGGACGAACGATATTGATATCCCATTGAAAAAAGCTCTTTCAGTTTCCCACGAATTTTCAAATTTTCCGGGTAACTTTCCCAAATTTTTAGTTCATAAGAACATTCATCTTGCGTTGAACGTCAAATGTTCAAAATTTTATCGCAATCGAATGAACGGTTCTCAACTTATAGTGTTGAGTACATTTAGAAACACAATGAAAAAGGAAATTGGTTCAAATTTTTGCGACTTTCCTTTTTAACTGCCCCTATTTTTAAACTGAAAACTTTTCCAAGACCATAATGGACAAACCAAAAAGAGAATTACCCCTTTCAGTCGTGCGAATAGTCAGTTATAGTGCTGAATTCAATCAAAAACACATTGAAAAACGCACTTTCAGTTTTTCTCCGGCAGATTTTCCAACAACAAAAAATAAAAATAAATAAATAAATAAATAAAATAAAATAAAATTAAATAAAATAAATAAAATAAAAAAAATCTTACAAACCTTGTACTGTCATGCCGTACTTAAGTGATACTCTTACAACCATGTAGCAATTGATTTTTGTTCATAGATACAAATAGCTTTCGGTTTTTCCTAAATTTTTCTACTATCCGGGTAACTTTTCCAAATTTTTATTTGATGCGAACCTTCCTCTTGCTTTCAACATGAAATGTACAAAATTTTATCGCAATTGGACGAACGGTATTGATAACGCACTTGAAAATACTGTTTTAGTTTTTTTCCGATTTTCCTCTTTTCCTGACAACTTTTCCATATTTTATCACCGTTTAAACCTTCCCTGAACGTACACGAATATTTCAAGACTAAAATTAGCTAAATCGGTTCAGCCGTTCTGGAGTTTTAACGAGACTAATGAACAGCAATTAATATATATCGTTAAGTGACTATTGACTTACAAACAAAATCATTTCTAAAGACAAGGTGCAAAATAGCAGTCAAAATGTAAAATAGCAGAAGAGGAATAATACATTACAGAAAATTATATAGTAAGAAAGCTGTCGAAGCCTCTTAAAAGCAGCTCTGCTAATTTCAAAGGCATGATCACCTTCACTGGTTATATGAGTGACTTAACGAATATTTTGTAAACTTTTTTAGTAAGATACAGTTAAATGTTACTAACGGAATGTGCACTTATTAACTTTACTTGTGTACCTCTAACTCTTGTTTCGTAATATGAGTTATTCAAAAATTTGGATTAATTTCACACTGAGTCATTCTATAGAGGTTCGCTTGGATTGCCGATAACTCGACTACAGTGTGATTGAGATGACTTGTTTTAATTTTCTCATGGAGTTTACTTGTTACGCAATACGCCAAATTACCTCAACTGAGACAACATTAATTAGTATGGAACTAAGACTCCTATGGTACAGTTACCCCACTCTATGAGCCCATTTAACATTTTTTTCTTTTCCCCTTCTCAAGTTTAAATACAATGCAGATTACTTTCTGTTATAACATATTTGTAAGTACAAACAAATAAAATGCAGCAACCAGTTGCTTGTGATTATTTATTACCTGTATAGGCTAATGGATTTCAGCGTCTGACAATAGTTGAATTATTTTATCCATTTTAGCAATTTGTAGGTAGAATGTTGCATTAGAAGAAAATATGTTTTAGATGGTAATTTAACGTATTAATACTAGTATTAGACTAGTATTAAGTGAGTAACTACGCAATCACGTTGTAAAATCATGGCCCAGATGCCCCAACTGACCTTAACGGATTTTCGAGATTTATTTATTTATTTATTTATGTCGTATTTTGGTGTGAAAAATTTGGGGGCCCAAGTATGTAAGGTAATAAGAATTACATCTTTAATATAATTTAATTTTTCCATGGTAGGACGGCGATCTCTTTCCTTTGAAGTATAAAAATGCCAAGATCGCAAATATTGATTTATTTTTCCTGACGACCGGTTTCGATACACTAAGGTATCATCATCTGCTCACTTGTGTCCTATGTTATCGTTTTCTGAAGGCGTATGACATTAAAATGTTACGTCAGACATATTGTTTTAACTCTGACGAAACATTTTAATGTCATACGCCTTCAGAAAACGATAACATAGGACACAAGTGAGCAGATGATTATACCTTAGTGTATCGAAACCGGTCGTCAGGAAAAATAAATCAATATTTGCGATCTTGGCATTTTTATACTTCACATCTTTAATACTAGGATGCGCAAAAGTTGTTAATTTTAAACTTTTTTATTTGTATGCACTACTCGGGTTTCGACACCTATATCTCATCATCAGGTGTATCTGCAAATTACAATCAAATAAAATAGCGACGTCTGTCATGTCACTGACTCACTAACAAGGAAAGTACTTGGGCTGTAACAAACATATCTGTATGAACGTTTGCTTACAGGATCTCTAAGTACAGCTCAATGTGCTGGTGTGTGTCGTTTTTCTGCAAAGCTCTGCAACCATACTCTAGATAGAACTGTAGATGTAATTGAATACGCCATATGTAATGCAGATATCTTAACTATAAGTTGTGTAATAATCACCGTACATGTTCTTTAGCGAATTGTCATCAAAAGCCGTGATGATAGTTGCAACTTTAACCTTCTTACCGAAAGACTGCTGGTATTCACTGCCACTGCTTCCATCGCCTCTTCCCGCACTTACCGTAGCACTACCGCTTGCAATGAGTTCTTCGTCATTACCATCCCTATTATCATTATTATGAGTTTGTAACAACAATATCTAACAATACCATCTTCACGAAGAAGGGTTCTTCGTAACTTCATCTCAACTAATCGCAACACATTAGCAGGACTGATTACCAATCGCCGCTCCATCTGACGCTTCAGCACACAAATAACATCACAAAACGCAACTTCGGAGGCACACTGCACCGTCCCTACTGGCGAACCGACAGGTCAAAGTGCAATGCGGCATGGCACACGCAGAGGCCTCTAACGGACGACTGCAGAGTTTTACAGATGCGGAAGTATCGCTAGTGCAATAAGGGACCTTTACATTATCTTTCATACGATTTTGGTTTATATGTGTTTGTTCGAGCCCAAGTACTTTCCTTGTCAGACAACATTAATTAGCATGGAACTAAGACTCCTATGGTCCAGTTACCTCACTCTATGGGGGTATCTGAGCCCATTGGCATTTTTTTTCTTTTCAGCTTCTCAAGTTTAAATATAATGCAGATTACATTGTGTTATATTTCTAGGTAGAATGTTGTATTATAAGAAAATATGCTTTAGATGGTAATTTAACGTATTAATACTTCCTAGAATAGTATTAAGTTAGAAACTACGAACTCACGTTGTGAAATCACGGCGCAGATGCGCCAACTGACCTTAAATTATTATTATTATTTTTAATCTCGTATTTTGGCGTCAAAACTTTAGGGGTTTACTATAGGCGGGGGGTTACTATAGGCGGTGGGGTACTATAGCCAAGTAAATAAGGTTATAAGAATTACATCTTTAATACTAGGAAGCGCAAAAGTTGTTTATTTTAGACTTTTTTATTTTTATGACTACTCGAGTTTCGACAGCTATATTTCATCATCAGGTGTATCTGCAAATTACACTCAAATAGTGACGTCTGTCATGTCACGTACTCACTAAGTACGAATAGTCTCTTTGAACTGAATAATTTTAGTAAAGATGTAGGGTAACCATTTTATTAGATGACAAAAGTCACTATTTTATTTGATTGTAATTAGCAGGTGTACCCGTGGATGAGATGTAAGTGTTGAAACTCGTGTAGTACATGCAAATAAAAAAAAAGTTTGAAATTAATAGCTGATGCGGATCTCATTATTAAAGATGAAGATGGACGGATATGGATGTTCTGAAGGAATACAATTGCGTCAGTAAGAATTGTGCTGCCCCAGCGGCACGTGGTTCCCCGAGTGGCCGGCAGCCGCTCCGCCACGTACGGCCCGGTGCTCGGACGGCCTCGCCACGCACGCCTCGCCACGCCGCACGCCAGCACGGCGAGTGGACGCACGACCGGCTGCGCTGAGGCCCGTGTTTGGCCAGCGAGCGCACGGCCGCGCCAGGAATCGATGTATTAAAACAAGCGGAAATTGAGTTGCTTTATTCGGGCCCGCAACTATGAAATGCTGAGTAAACACGCCGGCCCGGCCGCGCCTGTTTGCCCGCACAGCGGCGGCGGCGGCGGCTGCGGCGGTGGCGGCAGCGGTGGTAGCGGCCGCCACCCAACACACAGACGACACCACCACCAGCCACCACCACCACCACCACCAGCACCAGCCTGCTGCACTCTGCCAGCGGTCGCTCGCAACACACTCACTGCCACCCAGGGTACACTACCCACTGGGGCTGTTCATAAAACATCGATATTTTCACAAAAACTATTCTTTTTTATAATATATCGGTTTATTGATATTAAAATAGCAGTATCGAGTGCCGATATTTCAACTAGGTTTCTGGGTATGACTTCTGCCTGATATGCATAGCACTATTTTATTTGACACCCAAACGAGTTTCGGCACCTCTGTGCCATCATCAGTGGGTTTTCCATTAACTTATTCCTGTGAAAACAAAATACATTGATTTTACTACTGTACTACGTCCAAATTTAGGCCTAAAACCCAAAATAAGACTCGCGACTTTTAGGCCTAAATTTACACATAGTACAGTAGAAAAATCAATCTATTTTGTTTTGATAGCAATAAATTAATGGAGCCGCGGTGGAGTATCTGACCGGTCTAAGGCGCCTCGTTGCGGAGGTTGTCAAATGAAATAATGCTTTGCACGTCAGGCGAACGTCATACCCAGAAATCTCGTTGAAATATCGCCACTCGATACTGGTATATTAAGATGAATATTTCAACGAGGTATTTTAAATGGAAAAGTACGAAACGTGCCGGCCGCGGTGGCCGAGGAGACTGAGGCGCTTCAATCACGGTCTGCACGGCCACTACGGTCGGGGGTTCGATTCCCCCCTCGGGCATGGATATTTGTGCCGTCCTTAGTTGTAGATAGTTCATAACTAGTTTGTAGGTTTAGGGACTGATGAACCCGTAGTTAAGTCCCTTAAGCTTAACAAATATTTGAAACATTTTGGTACGAAACGTCTAAAAATACCAAACTGTTTAAAGATAAAAATAACAGCCTAGTTTGCAAAATTTTACAATTTATTATTACAGGTAAATTTTGCGAACTATACTGTTATTTTTATCTTTAAATAATTATAAGTTCGCTCCTTTTTTTTTTTTTTTCAAATATAAAACCAAGTTTTCCAAACTGAAAAACCAAACTGGTTGAAATTTCAATATGCCGCTTTGAGATAATGCAGTGCAACTTGTGGGGATGCCACGCATGCGTCGTCACCTCCCCCTAAAAGATTCAAGGCTGTGCTCTCAGGAGGCAAGTGATACTCAAAATGTTTATGAATCTATTGCACCAAATCTATTGCAATGCTCATCATTCCATAGACTTACAAACTACTTAAATCAATCTAACGACAACACACACACACACACACACACATGCCCCAGGGAGGACTCCAACATCCGACGGCGAGCAATGGACAGAAGTCTTCCGGAGTGATGTCAGGTGTGCCACAGGGGAGTGTCGTGGGTCCCTTGTCGTTCACGATATATATAAATGACCTTGCGGATGACATTGGAAGTTCACTGAGGCTTTCTGCAGATGAAACTGTAGTATATAGAGAGGATGTAACAATGGAAAATTGTATTGAAATGGAGGATCTGCATGGAATAGACGCATGGTGCAGGGAATGGCAATTGAATCTCCTTGTAGACAAGTGTAATATGCTGCAAATACACAGAAAGAAAGATCCTGTATCATTTAGCTGCACTATAGCGGGTCAGCAACTGGAAGAAGTTAATTCCATAAATTATCTGGGAGTAGGCATTAGGAGTGATTTAAAATGGAACGACCGTATAAAATCAATCGTAGTTAAAGCAGATGCCAGTCTTAGATGTGTGTGTGTGTGTGGTCCTTAGGTTAGTTTACCTAGGTTTAAGTAGTTTGTAAGCTACGGACTGATGACCACGCAGTTTAGTCCGATAGATTTACAAGCATTTACGCCTACGTTAGTTTACAATATTTACATAACGTCATTGGCAGGCTTTGCATGCTGCCATTATTCAGTATTATCGAGTTTTTTACAGCTTGCTATTTGCAACAAGAAAAACGTTTTTATTTTCAAAATTATTGATTTAGCATTGTCGATTTCTTTACAGTTTGTCATTTGCAACAACAAAAACGTTTTATATCCAAAAGTAATTAATTTATTGTGTGGGTTACAAAAATAAAACAAGGTCTCTAAAATCTGACATTGTCAGCATTAGATACAATTCATAAAATTTTAAACAATTTATTTGAAATTGATAAAAATAGGCTAGAGTGCATTTTTTTATTTACAAAGTGGTGACTGGTTCCGACTTTTCTGTGAGGTTACGAACCACTGTTTTGATTGAATACGTAAACCAGGAGCGAATCTGAGCAGTCACAATATGTCAGTTCGATCCATTAAGAATTTGTCCATTCGGAGCATAAAATTCATCAGTTACAGGTGGTGTGGGCGTTTGCTTGTATGACATTAACATTTGTTACATGATGGGCTCATTGACGTTCTGGAGACATGTAACAAATGGTAATGTCATTCAGGCAAACGCCCAATACCATCAGCAACATTAGTATAAATATAAAAACTTAATAAATCACGGAATAATGTAGATATATAAAAATTGACACACATGCTTGGAATGACATGGGGTTTTATTAGAACAAAAAAAGTATTGCTAGACGCGTGATAGATCTCTTGCGCGCTGCGCGCGTCGTTTGGTGATGATTATGTGTTCAGCCGGCACTTTCGTCATGCTTGGCCTCCGAGGTCCCCAGACTTCAGTCCGTGCGATTATTGGCTTTGAGGTTACCTGAAGTCGCAAGTGTATCGTGATCGACCGACGTCTCTAGTGATGCTGAAAGACTACATCCGACGCCAATGCCTCACCATAACTCCGGACATGCTTGTTTTACAGTGCGGTCGATGCTATTTTTATCAATTTTAAATAAATTGTTTAAAATATTATCAATTTTAAATAAATTGTTAATTTTTTTTAATAAAACCAGGTGTCTTGCATAAGGCGTATTTCTTCAGCAACCTATTACAGCGCCGGCTGAGGGGACTGAGGTGCTCCAGTCAAGGTCTGCACGGCCACTACGGTCGGGGGTTCGAATCCCCCGTCAGGCATGAATATTTGTGCCGTCCCAGTTCGTAAGTAGTTCATAAGTAGTTTGTAAGTTTAGGGACTGATGACCCCATAGTTAAGTCCCATAAACTATACAAACATTTGAACATTTTGCACCTATTATAGCAGGCACGGAGGTGACAAGGTCTGCTCTGCTGCATCACGAGGGCATTCGTCAGCGAGCTTTGTGTGCAGGTGCCGGCCGCCCTGCCCCAGCGCAGCCCGTGCGAGGCGAGGCGAGGCGAGTCTGGTCCGCGTCGCGGCGGCGACAAGTGCCGGTGTGGCTCGGTGTGGCGTGCGTGCAATCTGCGCTGTTTGCAGAGGCCGGCCGCGGCGGCCGTGCTTTCGCGGCTCGAGTGTTTGTCGAGATCTCGGCCTACACCTGTACCGGACACGGCGCTCGCGTCGCCACGCCCCCTCCCCCCGCCACGCCCCCACGCGTCCGCCCCCACTGTCTTCCCCAGCCGCGGAATGTCGCACCCCCGACGCCGACAACGACAACGACATCCCATCCGGGTCCCCCACTGCGGTACACCGGTCGTTTCAGGGAAACAGTGCATCGCGTGAAGAGGTATTCCGAGAGAATAATGTCACGTTAAAAAGTTTTCTGCCCTCTTAAGTCTACAGTGGTCACGTACATCTACATCTACATGGGATGCTCTGCAAATCATAGTCAAGTGCCTGGCAGAGAGTTCATCGAGCCACCGTTATACTAATTATCTCCCATTCCGTTACCAATAGCTCACGGGAAGAAAGAACAGCTGAATCTCTCCGTTCGAGCTCTGATTTCTCGTATTTTATTCTGGTGATCATTTCTACCTATGTAAGTGGGAGTCAACAATATATTTTCGAATTCGGAGGAGAATGTTGGCGATTGGAGTTTCGTAAGTAGCCCACGACCCAGCGACAAGCGCCGTTGTTGTAATGATTCCCATCCCAGATCCTGTATCACTTCCGTAACACTGTCTCCCCTGTATTGTGACAATACAAATCGAGCTCCCCTTCTTTGGGCTCTTTCGTTGTCCTCCGCCAAACCCACCTGATAAGAATCCCACACTGGGCAGCAATACTCCGAACAAGGATGGACAAGTGTAGTGTATGCAGTTTCTTTTGGAGTTCTGTTGCATGTTTTAATAGTTCTGCCAATAAAACGCAGTCTCTGGTTCGCCTTCGCCACCTTAACAAACATTTGAACTTCACACTTCTCATTATTTAGAGTCAATTGCCAAATTTTTATACCATTCTGATATCTTATTCAGATCGTTCTGCAGTTGGTTTTTTTGTGTCTCGTTTCCGTCGTAGGTGTCGGTGGCCAAATAGAAAGACCGACACAGGAATAAAGGATGCACGCTTGTGCAGGTAGGAGGTGACCAGCCGGTGGGACAGCAGAAACTATAAACACTAGAGTAAATTAGAACGAGATATATATTGCACAGAATTTATACAATACTTAACTTTTACATAGCTCAGTACTGCAGAATGCTGATACATAGTTGAGCTAGGGGCCTGCCTAGGGCCTATCCGATAGCCAAGACTTCACAGGTGCCTATCTGATTCCGAAGTATTAACTGGTTCCTATCTCAGTCCCAAGTGAACGATGCAGTCCAGTGGTGGCCATGAGCGCAGTTGCAGCAGAGGGCGCTCGTGGCTGTCGTCGTAAGAACGCCGCGCCGTGCGTGCATGGCAGCGCGGAGAAAGTAGGTGGCGCGCACTTTAGACTTGTGCGACACCACAGTTTTGATTTTCACAGCCGCGGTGGAGTAGCCGAGTGGTCTAAAGCGTTTCGCTGCGGAGCGCGCGGTTGCTCGCCGTGGAGGTTCGAGTCCTCCCAGGGGCATGTGTGTGTGTGTGTGTGTGTGTGTGTGTGTTGTCCTTAGGTTAGTTTACCTAGGTTTAAGTAGTTTGTAAGCTACGGACTGATGACCACGCAGTTTGGTCCGATAGATTTACAGACATTTGATTTTTTTTTATCTTCACATGATTTTACTAGACGGTAAATGACGGCGTCATCTGCAAACAATCTAAGAGAGCTACTTAGATTTTCCCCTAAATCGTTTATGTAGATAAGGAACAGCAGAGAACCGATAATACGCCCGATATCACCTCTGTTTTAGTCGATACGTTACCATCGATTGCAACGAACTGTGCCCTGTCTGACAGAAAATCCCCTAACCAGCCGCAAATTTGAGACGATATACCATAACGAAGCAATTTGATTAAAAGCCGTTTGTAAGGTACGGCGTTAAAAGCCTTCTGGATATCAAGAAGTAGGAAATCGATTTGCGAACCCTTGTCCATAGCACCCAACACTTCGTATGAGTAAATAGCTAGTTGTGTTTTTCATGAACGATATTTTCTAAATCCGTATTGACCTTGGTTCGAGATAATTCATAATATTTGAATTCAGGATATGTTCCAAAATCCTGCTGCAAATTGACATCAATGAAATAGGCTTGTAGTTTAGTGGGTTACTCCTATTGCCTTTCTTGAAAATAGGTGTGATCTGTGCAACTTTCCAATCCTTTGGTACAGATCCTTCTTTGAGAGAGCGGTTGTATATGGCTGTTAAGTGGCTTCAGCATAATCAGATAGAAATGGGTATACAGTCCGGACTGGAGATCACATATGTAATCCACCTGTGTAAATTGAAATAAATCTGGAAGTCCAGAAGCGACAATACTTCTAGCCTCTGTGTACTTTAAGATTGACTATTGGTGGACCCTGTCAGTGTTGTGTGAGCGCCGATCATGTGTGGTTGCGTCACAGGACGTCGTCAAAGTCGTCGGTCTACCACTGTAATCCACGCGTCAGTCACCAGTGTTAATGATGAAAGTGTAGCCCTCGGTCGCGAAGATAAGATTTTTGATCCAGAAAAATAGAATTCATCAGAAATTTAGAATTAATACAACTTACATAATAAAAGTTCCAAATCAGCGGTAAAGCTTATGTCACAAAATAAAAAATAAATGAAGAGGTAGCCAATAGGGGCTGCATGCCTGCACAGAGGCATCACTCTGATGTGACAGAAGCTTTACCGCACATTTGCAACTTTTATTATGTGACTTGTATTAATTTTATTTTTCTGATGAAGACAATCTGGTTAAAAATTCTCATCTTCTCGACCGATTGCTGCACTTTCATCCTCTAACTTTGTAACGGTCGCTAGCAATCGCAGTCATGTTTAAAATTTTAAGTTACGTAAGTATTTTCGAAAAACATTTTTTCACTTATTTGTTGGAATACGTATCACATAACTTCATTATTGTTTTACACGACATAAATATTTGAAATAATAGTAGAATTTCATTGACCTTATCGGTTAGCCACGTGGTCTAACGCACCGCTTTCGAGACGTGCCGTCACTCCGACCCTCTTCGTCAACTGCCCGGCGGAAAACGAAGATTGTCGAAATGACGGCCAGCTTGGCTGTGGTTTTTAGGCTGTTTTCCACGTACCCCTAGGTGAATACCGGGCTGGTCCCCAAGTTCCGGCTCAGTTACTCGATTCGCAAACATTTCGTAACACTTTACACTTTCACGCATATAGCACTATACGCAGACATTTGTGTTACACATTTTCTCCCGGGGGCATGGGGTGGCGGCAGGAAGAGCATCCGGCCACCCCGTAAAAATTAACACGCCAAATCCGAATTAACAAAGCCGACCCTGCGTGTGCGGGAACATAGCCAAAAAGAAAGAAAGAAACTAGAAATTCATTCAATTTTATGATAATTATAAATCACAAGCAAGACGCTCGAATTGTGTAATGAAACCTCTGGCTAAGCGGAGAAACGACAAACAAATGTTTCCAAGAACACTGTACTTCAAAATAAAGGACTTTCTTGGTATTGGAAAGTCAGCCATCAGCTTCGACAATGAAACAGACGAGTTCTGTAGCGCGCTGATATGACTTCGGAAGATCCAGAAATAGAAGTACAAGAAAAGTGTGTAACACGTGTAAAAATTTGTTTGACCCAGATAATTCAAAGATTATTGTAGAATGTCATGTTGAACACAGCTGCTTAATGTATTAGCCCAAAGCTACTGGCCGTTTCGGTTAATACACCATTATCAAGCACCAAATATTTATTTTCAAATTTTTGAAGATTGTAAGATGTCACGTTTATCAACTGGCTGGCATTTGCTGGCGATTGATAATGGTGTACTAACCGACACCGGTAGCTTTGAGCTAATAAACTAAGGAGCTGTGGTCAGCTTGACATTCTACAAATATTTAAAAGCTGTTGACCACCACCTTTTCACCTTTCTAAATTCCAAGATTTTCTGTGTTTCTTGTTCAGAAAATAATTGTTAGATTTGATTTTACACAAGTATGTGTTTTTCGAAAGTAAAAAAAAAAAAAAAAAAAATGTTCGCCGGCCGCGGGTCCGAGGGGACTAAGGCGTTCCAGTCAAGGTCTGCGCGGCCACTGCGGTCGGAGGTTCGAATCCCCCCTCGGGCATGCATATTTGTGCCATCCTAGTTCGTAAGTAGTTCATAAGTAGTTTATAAGTTTAGAGACTGATGAGCCCGTAGTTAAGTCCCATAGACTATATAAACATTTGAACATTTTTTAAAAATGCCGCGGCCGGCTTTTTCGAAAGTAAATCAAAACCAACGATGTCATCTTACTTAAAATTGTTACTTCCTGTGGAAAGTTTGTTCTTCTCTTAAATATGAGGTGACATGTTTACTTTTTTGTTGATAGTTTTTAATAAATATTACACCGAAAAAGTATTTGAAAATACAGTGCCTGTGGTGTCGCACAAGTACAAAGTGCGCGCCACCTACTTTCGCCGCGCGCCGCCATGCATGCACGGCGCGGCGTTCTTCCGACGACAGCCACGAGCGCCCTCTGCTGGAACCCCGCTCGTGGCCACCACTGAAGGACATCGGTCACTTCGGACTGAGATAGCAACGAGTTAGGACCTCCGTAATCAGATAGGCACCATTGAAGACTTTGCTATCGTACAGGCACTAGGCAGGCCTCTAACAACTATGTATCAACATTCTGCAGTACTATGTAAAAGTTAAGTATTGATACATTCTGTGCAATATATATCTCTTTCTAATTTACTCGAGTGTTTATAGTTTCTGGCTGCTCCCCTCCGTACCGGCACCAGCGTGCTATCTTTGTTCCTGTGTCGGTATCGTTCCACTCGGCCACCGACACCTACGACGAGGCTGGGACACAAAAGCGGCGACGAAGTTGGGACACAAAAGTGGCGACGAGGAGTGATAGAACCTTGGATCAGCCCGCTTGCAGCAGCCAGACAGCAGAAGTCGAGCACGTAGAAATTGCTCCCGCCCACCCACCCTTATTATAAGAATTTTGGGGGAACATATTCAGTTGCGTGTTTTGTGGACTTTTTTGTTGCAGAGTGACCTCTTTCATATTGCATTTGTGTTTTGTTATAATTTACTTGTATCCGCGGCGCCTAATCGGTCAGCATGGCCACTACCCCGAACCCAAACTTAACGGAAATTATTCAGTTACAGACGGCGCAAATCACTCAACTACTGCAGGCCGTGTCGCAGTTGACGGCACAGGCTGCTCACCAACAACAGCCGTCACATCAGCAGCCCACACCTGCCGCTGTACCGCTCCCTACGTTCCGCCAGTACAACGAACGTGAGGAAGAATGGAGCGACTACTTCGCACAGTTTCAAGAACTCATCAAATTACAGGTCAGAGAGTGAAGAACCTTTTCTCATCGATTGTGGGCCCCCAGACCTTCGTACTATTGCAAAAACTTTTCCCTCTCGCATCTCCTCGTGATGTATACTTTGAACAAATTGTAGATGCACTGAATGCTCATTATGAGAGAAAAGTTCTTGTAGCCGCTGTACGATACCGATTTTTCAGACTTAAAAAATTACCGCAGCAGTCACACCAAGAGTGGATTGCGGAATTGAAGGGCTTAACCCGCCAATGTAAATTTACTTGCTCTTGTGGACTTTCGTATAGTGACGTGATGTTGAGGGATGCGATTACGCAGAATATTCAGGACCCCAGAATTAGAGCAGCAATTCTGAAACAGTCTGACCCCTCATTAGACAGTGTACTGCAGCTTATAGAAGCGCATGATACTTTTGACTTAGCAGATGTAGAAATGCAAAGCCACAGTGTAAATTCAGTGCGCCGCAACGGACGCTTTCCTAGCCGTAGTTCTCAGTATAGCACTAGTGATTCTTATTTTTCTACCGGCCTTGCTGAACAGACAGTGAACAGTAGCCAGAGTAAAAGTGCAACGCAAAGGTCGCCCCGTAGTGTTAGACACAGTAATTTGCATAACGGGCGCCAACGCTCATTTCAGAAAAATGTTCGTAAGTCTTGCCCCCAGTGTGTGTCTCGCCACATGCGTGCTCATTGCCCTAGTCGCAACGCAACCTGTTATCAATGTGGCAAATTGGGACATGTGCAGTCTGTGTGTATGCAAATTAAAAACTCAAAGAACAGTAACGTTAGAAACAGTGCTTCGCAGAGTGCGAGAACAGTTCATTCTGTAAATGTTATACGGGCTGTGGAATTGAACACTGCTTTCCTTGGATCTCAATTGCAAGAAAGTAGTTCTGCGCCTATGGCAAATCTATATAGTGCACCACGTAGCAAGCGCCGATGAGCGCGTAAAACAGTGCAACGGAAAAGGGTTCGGGACAAGCAAAATGACTATGAACAGTGCATTCCTGTAGTGAAAATAGTGCCTTCTGCAACTGCTCCTTGTAATAGTGCCCAGTACTGTGTAGCTAGTGACAGTAGACATCAAGTAGCTACTCAAAAGTGTAGTGCAGTAGTTAATAAATCTGGAGTAGCTTCGCAGGCTTGCACGGACGCCGATCCGGCGGTAGTGTCATCTAGTGACAGTGTTGTTAATCCGCTGCGTGCCGAGTCTGAGCCGCTTCCTTCACTACGCGGCCCGCGCAAGCGCAGTAAACAAACCGTAGCAGACGTTGCCCACATTCGCGCACCTGTCGAGCGCCGAAAGCAAAAACTTTTTGTGAATCTTTCCATTGACAATAAGACTGTGCAATTTCAGCTTGATACTGGTTCCGCTGTTACCTTAATTAATAAAGATACTTATGAACTTCTGGGTTCGCCAAAATTATCGCTGTGTCAACAAGTGTTAACAGCTTATACAGGTCAAAATATTCCCGTGCTAGGAACGTGTAGCCTGCCTGCCTCTTTCCAAGGTATAACAAAAACAGTTGCTTTTGTAGTTCTTCAGGCCAAATCGACACAGAACATTTTTGGACTAGATGCTTTTGACTTGTTTGGTTTATCAATTCAAAGAGATGTGCTTCAAATTTCGTCAATAGTGCCTCAGGATAAAATCAATGCATTGTGTGACAAATATAGTGACTTGTTTTCGCCGGAACTAGGTTGTGCAAAAGACTTCGTGGCACATGTGACTTTAAAAGAATCTGCAGTTCCAAAATTTCGTAAAGCTAGACCAGTGCCTATCGCATTGCGTGATACAGTTGCCGAAGAACTTAAACGTTGGCAAGATAGTGGGGTGATTTCTCCTGTTTCTGCGAGTCAGTGGGCCTCGCCTATAGTAATTATACCCAAGCCGTCAGGAAAACTTCGTCTCTGTGCAGACTTTAAATCAACAGTGAACAGTCAAACAATTGTCGACACTTATCCCCTGCCCAGACCTGAGGAACTGTTGGACAAATTAGGACAGTCTCGTTTCTTTTCCAAGATTGATTTAGCAGAGGCATACTTACAGATTCCACTTGATGACGAGTCAAAAAAGTTTTTCGTCATTAATATTCACGTGGGCCTTTTTCAATTTCAACGCCTACCCTTTGGCAGTTCTTCCGCTCCCGCTATTTTTCAGCGTTTTTTGGAACAGCTGACAGTTTCGGTACCTTGTTGCTCGAACTATTTAGATGACATTGTGGTATCCGGGCGTACAGTTG
This sequence comes from Locusta migratoria, assembly GCA_026315105.1. Taxonomy (NCBI): domain Eukaryota; kingdom Metazoa; phylum Arthropoda; class Insecta; order Orthoptera; family Acrididae; genus Locusta; species Locusta migratoria. Next base: position 297,537,491 of record CM048744.1, read on the forward strand.
AAGAACATTTAGCAAACCTGGAGTGCCTTTTCAAAGTGTTGACTGCAGCAGGTCTACGTTGTAATAAAGCAAAGTGTTCGTTTTTTCAAACTGAAATAGAGTACCTAGGCCATGTGATTAATGCCTAAGGAATTCATCCCTTACAGTCACATCTTCGAGCAATCAAAGACTTGCCTCCTCCTAAGAATGTGCACGAATTGCAAGCAGTAATGGGAAAACTTAACTATTATTTTAGATTTATTCCCAATGCCTCTCAGATTGCAGCTCCACTGCATCACTTACGTAGGAAGAATGTTCCTTTTGTATGGTCTAAAGATTGTCAGGTTGCCTTTGACAAACTAAAGTCTGCACTACTCAGTGATGCATGTTTGATTCCCTTTGACCCACAGAAGCCTGTAGTGTTAGCAGTTGACGCCTCGTCGTACGGTCTGGGTGTTGTTCTGTCGCATCGTATTGGATGTCACGATCGTCCTATTGCCTTTGCATCCAAGCTACTGACGCCGACGCAACAGAATTACAGTCAGATAGAAAAGGAGGCCTTAGCAATCATTTACGGCGTCACAAAGTTTCATCATTATCTCTATGGCAGAAAATTCTATTTGTTGACAGACCACAAGCCTCTCACGTCGTTGTTCTCACCCACAAAGCCAATTCCGCCACGTACGGCACAAAAGCTTCAGAGATGGTCCTTGATATTGTCTAATTATCAGTATGAGATTTTGTACCGACCTACCACTAAACACGCCAACGCGGACACACTTTCCCGACTTCCGGTTGGCCAGGATGTTTCGTTTGATTCTTCAGAAATGGCATGTTGTCAGACTCCAGAGATGCTTCCGCTGTCGCAGACTTTCCTTTGAACTCTCGTCGGGTTGCACAGGAAACAGCTGCGGATGCAGACTTAAGTGTGGTAGCACGTTTTGTTCGCTCAGGGTGGCCTGCCAGAGCCAAAGACATTGATCGGCCTCTGGTTCGACGTTATTTTGCACAACATCATGCATTATCTTTAAGTCAGGGTGTACTGTTGTTGCATACCGACAACGACCAAGCAAGAGTGATTGTTCCTCGTTCCCTGCAACGAGAAGTGTTACGCCTCCTGCATCAAGGACATTGGGGTATTGTTAGGACAAAGCAACTGGCCAGACGTCATTGTACCTGGGTTGGTATGCCATGAACTCAACGACGGCGTCTAGTACAATCAGTGCCTTAACATCAGTGTTTTGCATCGAAGGCTTGCCTGAAACTATCGTCAGTGACATGGACCTCAGTTTGTTAGTGCGGAATTTCAACAGTTTTGTCGTGTGAATGGCATTCAGCATATCACCACCGCACCTTTTCACCCTCAGTCCAATGGTGAAGCAGAACGTTTCGTTCGAACATTCAAGTCTCACATGGAGAAGATGAAAGGTCAGCACTCCAGGCAGCAAGCGCTTCAAATTTTCCTGTCTACGTATCGGTGCATGCCACGTGACGGCCCGTCTCCTGCCGAGCTGCTACACGGCCACCGTCACCGCACTCTCCTTCACCTGCTGCAGCCTCCCACGCACCGAGTCGGTTCGTATGGCGCTACGCGTTTTCAGGTTTCTACGCCGGTGCTGTACAGGGTGTTTGCTGGAAACAAGAAGACATGGTTGCCGGGCACCATTCAGCGCGTGCTCGGTAGCAATATGTATGTTGTACGTTCTTCCACAGGGTCGGAGCTGCGGCGCCACGCAAACCAATTGCGTTTGCATAGGCCGCGCGATCCTGTCTCCGGTTTCTTGATTCCAGACCCAGTTCACCGCCAGGGAGCACAACCACATCGTTCGTCCCCGGACTACGAGATCGTCCCGATGGAGATCGACGCGACGCCGCCGCTGTCGCCGCCGCAGATGACAGCGTCACCGAGAGGGACTCCGGGACCGTGCGTGCCGCCCCAGCTTGGGCCACGCACCTCAGAAGAAGATTACCTGCTCCCTCTGGGCGGGGGCGGGCGCCCTTCCCCAGGTTTCGGCGGGTTCCCTGGAGGATCTCAAGGCGGATGCCGGGGCGCGGACGGCGTCTCGATCCCGGCCTCAGCTACGACGCCCGTCCCACCAGTAACGCCCCCGCCCAGGCCCTCCTCCCAGTGCCGTCGCCGTGGCCCTCAGCCCTACGCCACGACGGCGCGGCGGTTTGGGGGGCAGGGGTGTGGTGTCGCACAAGTACAAAGTGCGCGCCACCTACTTTCGCCGCGCGCCGCCATGCATGCACGGCGCGGCGCCCTCTGCTGGAACCCCGCTCGTGGCCACCACTGAAGGACATCGGTCACTTCGGACTGAGATAGCAACGAGTTAGGACCTTCGTAATCAGATAGGCACCATTGAAGACTTTGCTATCGTACAGGCACTAGGCAGGCCTCTAACAACTATGTATCAACATTCTGCAGTACTATGTAAAAGTTAAGTATTGTTACATTCTGTGCAATATATATCTCTTTCTAATTTACTCTAGTGTTTATAGTTTCTGGCTGCTCCCCTCCGTACCTGCACCAGCGGGGTATCCTTATTCCTGTGTCGGTTTTATTCCACTCGGCCACCGACCCCTACGACGAGGCTGGGACACAAAAGCGGCGACGAAGTTGGGACACAAAAGTGGCGACGAGGATGGGATACAAAAGTGCCCTCTATTTTTAGTTCAGAAAATGGCATTATATAATCCATGCTACCACATATATTTCTTTTTAGAGCGCGATCAATGAAGGATTAAGGTACGTTTAAATGGGAAACCGCACCTTGTATAAGCGACATGTCAATTTGACATGTCGCGATACATCACCTCATACAAAACTTCATCGAACTTGTATGAGGACCTTGCTGCGCACACATTTTGTACATCGCTTTTTCGACATATACGCAACATGTCTCAGAACTTGCGCATGCGCAATTCTGAAGCGAATGTAACAAAGTGATTCCTTCATTTTACGAATCAAATCAAGGTCTTAAGCTTTGCGAAAGAAGCGGCAACACTTTCTGCGCAACCTACCCATCATTTTGCACGACAATGCGCGGGCGCATACAGCGCAAGTTGTGGCTGCTCTGTTCGGTCGATGGGACTGGGAAGTACTGTACCGTCCACCATACTCCCCGGACTTAAGTCCTTGGAACTTTGGTCTCATTTCGAAGACGGAGAAACCACTTCGTGGCATCCGCTTCAGAACTTCCAGAGATTCGACAGGCAGTAGACCGCTCCATTCGCACCGTCAACAGAACAGGCTCTGCTAACGGTGTACTACGGGTTCCACATCGCTGACAACGGGTTCTACACAACGCTGGTGACTTAAGGACAGTAACAGGTGCAAACATGTAAGTCTTTTGTATCGGTTGTGAATAAATAGTGGCAACTATCAAAATTTAATAACAGCCACTCTACCTTCACTTCTGGGGTATAACTTGTACAATGTCCTAACGAAACCGAAGAATGATATTGCATATTGAGCTTTTTGATATTGTATACAAATACAGTGCGGCTCGGTAGCACAGTGATAGAGTGCCAGACTGTAAATCCATAGGTCGCGGGTTCGATCGCCGTGCAGTCCTGTCTCTCCACACTTCTTTTACCTCTCACAGTGTTGCTGATGTGAAAAATATCGAGTAGCAGAGTGGGTCGAAACCCACGTTAAACTGTAGATCCCCCTATAACTGGCTGGGTAAGTCAGTTCGAAGGTCGGAGGAAGGCAACGGCATACCATCTCCAAACAGGACCATGCAAGGTAAAGCACTGTGGTGTTCAAACCAATCTTCAGATTGTGGACAGCTTTACCTTATATATATTAACGTGGAAAAGGAATCCCCAGTGACCAACAATCTGTTTGTCACTGCCAACTGATCCTCTGTTGGAATTGCTCTCCGAAATTTTGTTTTCTTTCTGGACATGAGGGTAACTACGAAACTCAGCATACTACCGAAATGTACCATTCTTATACTACCATGATTTCTCGAATACGCGCCGAGTGGTAGAGTTACTTCTCGAACAAGCATTGCGTGAGCTCCATGAGTAGCATGTTTGCGAAGGAACTCTCGCTGCCACCATTTCTGCTGCCTTCTCTTTTCTTTCCAAAAGAGCAAGCGCACCGGCACATAAATATGTAAAATTTTCTACATCGGCGTGGGAATCCATTGCAAACTGATACAAAATTAACAGGTGTAAACGCGTGACCATACATGTATGAGATCACTACTTGTCAGCTATACAAGTCAGCTATAGAAGTCGCATATTCACGTCGCCCATACATGCTTCGTACAATTCCCAGTGTAAACGTACCTTTAGAACTTCTTGGGGCAGCTAGATTCGATAACTATGGGTGATAACTTAGTCCATGTAATATGACCATGTAGGCTTCTGCGGCCATTATCAAGATGGGTGATATATCATGTCAATGCATAAACTACTTTAAAACATAAACAATTAGAGGTATCTATTCCAGTCTTCTGTTCCCTCATTTCTCTGTCCTCCTTTCTTCCTTTTCTCTGACTATAACGTCCTCCCCCGCCTATTCTTTCAATATATTCAGCTGTTTCTGTTTTTCCTTTCTACCCGCCTCCATATCTTCTGATATAGACGATGGAGACTGTAACACAATAACATTCCCTGGGTGTCGTCCACGACATTGTATCTGGTCGTGAAAGCCTTCATGCTACGACTACATTAAGTAAATACTGCAATCTTCCTCCCCCACCCCCTCAATGTCCACTTGCGCCTGGGCACCTATTGATCTGCTCCCCTCACTTGGCCATCATTTCCTACGACTGCCCACTGCCTCCTCCCACTCCGCTGGCCCATCCTTCCCCAGACCTACTACCCGTCTCATCCTTCAATCATCTCAATTTGCCTTTCTCTCAGTCCATCTCTATGAAAAATAGAGCAGTTGAAAAGAATGGCCATAGTGTTCAAATGTGCATATAAGTTGAACATTAACAAGAGCAAAACGAGGGTAATGGAGCGCAATCTAAGAAAATCAGGTGATGCTGAAGGAATTAAATTAGGTAACGAAATAATGAAGGAGGTAGATGAGTTTTGTTACTTGGGCAGTAAAATAACAAATGGTGGTCGCAGTACAGAGGCTATAAAATGCAGAACGGCAATGGGTAGAAAAGCGTTCTTGAAAAAGAGAAATTTGTTACCATCGAATATTGATTTAAGCGTAAGGAAGTCCTTTCTGAAGGCATTTGTGTAGTGTTGCCTTGTATGAGAGTGAAACATGGACGATAAACAGTGCAGACAGGAAGAGGATAGAGGCTTTTGAAATGTGCTGTTACAGAAGGATTCTGAAGATTAGGTGGGTGGATCGCGTAACTAATGAGGAGGTGCTGAACAGAATTGGGGAGAAAAGGAATTTCCGGCATACCTTGACTAAAAGAAGAGATCGATTAGTAGGACACATTCTTAGACATCAAGGAAGTGTGAATTTAGCATTGGAGAGAAGTGTGTGGGGTACAAACCGCAGAGGAAGACCGAGAGATGGATACAGTAAGCAGATTCAGACAGATGTAGGTTGCCGTTCTTACGTGGACTTGAAGAGGCTTGCTTAGGATAGGGTATTGTGGAGACCTGCATCACACCAGTCTCCTAACTGAAGACCACAACAACAACAGTATATGATGAAGAATATCCCAAGATCGCACAAATAGATAGCTGTTACTAGATGAAATAAGTTCACTTATAGTAGCGCACTCTACCGGCATTCGTAGGTAACGTTACAATAACTGCGACGCCGCTAGTCAGTTCTATGAAATCGTTCAAACACAATTATAGTTCTTTGTGAATTTTATGTTTGACTATATATCAGCACAATACTGTTTTATCCACCAGTTTAATTTTCGAATAGTATGTGGAACGCTAAAATCACAAGATAAATGTAGGAAATATGTGACTGATATTTCAAATTTGAAATTATTATTGTACGTATTTCTTTTATATAACAATTTGTATTTACCTTGTAACTGTTTAACATAAATACACATTTTGTTCATTCTCCCCAGGTGGTTGAAGATGATATTTTTGAGTATCGAAGCAGATCATCTTGCGTATCATTCGCTTTGCTAACTACTTAAAGTAGTACTATCTCCGATGTAGGACCTGAACCTCCGACGAGGAGCAACCGCGCGCACCGCAGGAAAGAGCCTTAGAGCTCTCGGCCATTCCATCGGGGCTGTCCATCTAAAGTTTTACATGCGTAGACTCCTCTTGGTCTTGAATGCCATCTTGGGCTGCGCCAGACTACTGTTTACGTCCTTCTTGCTTCGCCCGTGGTGGCTTATTTTACTTCTGAGCTAGCAGAATTTCCTTAACTTCGTCTACGTCGTGATGACTAAACATGATGTTTTGTTTCTCGCTACTCTCTCTCTCCTACAACTTCACATTAACTTTGTATTGTTTTCTCTCAGCCAGTACTCTACGCTCAGTACACTGTTTATTCAACATATCCCTCTCACCGAGGATAGCTTCCCACTAGCGAAGCGTATTCTTAATATTCTTCTCTTGTCATTTCATTCTCGGACCAGTGTTGTATTTTATTCTTAGCTTTTCAATCTATATATTATACAGTAGGGGTAAACGCCAGCATCCCTGTCTTATTTTCTTTTAAAGACACTGCCTCTCGTTCTTGATTTTCCAGTCATATTTAACCCTTTTGCTTCTTGTACCTATTATGAATTACCCGCCAGTCACTACATTTTATTCGTTTTTTTAAATTTTGAACATCTTGCGCCACTTCCCATTATGGAATCCATTTACAGGACGACAAATCCTATGGACGCAGGTCAGATTTTCTTCAGCCTCGTTTCCAAACTTATTGTCACGTAACAAATCCTTACATTTCTTTTTCATTCTTCTGTGTATTATTCTCGCCAACTGCTTAAAGTCATCAGCTGACTGTGCAGTACTTCCCACTCATATTTGCCCTTGCTGTCTCTGGAACTGTGAAGATGACTTTTTTTTCTAAACGTCTGTCAGAACGTCGTCAGTCTTATAGTTTCCTCTCACTACCTTGAACATCTACATCGACATAGATACTCTGCAAATCACATTTAACTGCCTGGCAGAGGGTTCATTAACCACTTTCATAACTTTTCTCTAACGTTCCATTCTCTAGTAGCGCGCGGGAAAAAAGAACACCTAAATCGTTCCGTTTTCGATCTGATTTGTCTTAATTTAATGGGATGGTCATGTCTCCCTAAGTAGGTGGGTGCTAGCAAAATATTTTCACATTCAGAACTAAAAGTCGGTGATTGAAACTTCGCAAACAGATCACGCCGCAATGAATAACGTCTTTCTTTTAATGATTTCCACCCCAATTCGTGCAACATTTCCGTGACGCTTTCCCCCCCGTAACTTGATAATACAAAACGAGCTGCCCTTCTCTGAACCTTCTCAATATCTTCCGTCAGTCCCACCTGGTGAGGGTCCCACAAGGGGCAACAGTACTCCAGGAGAGGACGCACAAGTGTGATGTAGGCAGTCTCTTTGGTGGAGCTGGTGCATCTTCGAAGCGTTCTGCAAATGAAACGTAACCTTTGATTCGCCTTCCCCACAATATTTTCTATGTGTTCTCTCCAGTCAAATTTGTTCGTAATTGTAACTCCTAGGTATTTGGTAGAATTTACGACCTTAAGGTTTGACTGATTTATCGCGTAATTGAATTTCAGTGGATTTCTTTTAGTGGTCATGTGAATTACTACACACTTTTCTTTATTTAGTGTCAATTGCCAATTTTCGCACCATGTAGAAATTTTGTCTAAATCGCTTTCCAGTTGCTTTTGATCCTCTGTTGACTTCACTAACCGATAAACGACAGCATCATCCGCGAACAGTCTAAGGGAGCTATTCAGATTGTCTCCTAAATCGTTTATAAACACGAGGAAGAGTCGTTTCGCTACCACTTCCCTACGATTCTAGAAATTCTGGTGGAAATTATTATAGAGATTTATCTATGCCGCGGTGGAGTAACCGAGCTGTCTAGGCGCCTCGTCAGATGTTGGAGTCCTCCCTGGGGCATAGGTGTGTGTGTTTGTCCTTAGGTTAGTTTACCTTAGTTTAAGTAGTTTGTAAGCTATGAACTGATGACCAAGCAGTTTGGTCCAATAGATAAAAAAAAAAAGTTTTATCTGTTCATTCTGCCTTATTCAACTCCTCCAGAGTTCTATTTAACTCTGAATGATACTGGATCCGCTGTGTATTCCATTTTTTTTCTTCTATGACGTCAAGTGTTCCCCTCAGAGACGCCTGAAATATACTCTTGTCGCCTTTATGCTATTTCCTCAGCCCTTATCAGTTCAATTACCATTGCACTCCTAACTTCTCATTTCATCGACGGGTGACTCCTCTGTATGCCGAGCCAGTGCTAGCGCCTATCGTTTCCTTGTAGATTTCGTCACATTTTCCTGCACCTTTTTAGCCTTTGTTTTTCCTGCGCTTCCTATTTATTTAATGTCCAAGTACAAAATTCAAAATTTTCAAATGTTTGTAGAACTTATGGGACTTAACTACGGGGTCATCAGTCCCTAAGCTTACAAACTACTTATGAACTAGCTAAGACTAAGGACGGCACAAATATCCATGCCCGAGGGGGGATTCGAACCCCCGACCGCAGTGGCCGTGCAGACCGTGACTGGAGCGCCTCAGTCCCCTCGGCCACCGCGGCCGGCTGTCCAAGTACAACTCAATCATTTTACAATAGTGATGGAATATATTTTAAGACTTCTGATGGAATTTACTATAGAATTACTGACAATATATTTTAGAAATTCTGGTGGAATATAACGTATGTATTGCGTCTTATTTGATTTCAGGTCTTCCACTAAAAGTGATCTTCTCCATGCGAGCCGCGCGGGAGTAGTCGAGCGGTCTGGAGCGCAACGTTACGGATCTCGCGGCTTCACGCGTCGGAGGTTCGAATCCTGCCTCGGGCATGGATGTTAGTTCATAAGTAGTTTGTAAATGTAGGGATTGATGACCCAGTGAAGTCCCAAAAGCTTAATAAACATTTGAACATTTTTTTGTCCGCGTGGTCTTAAGTGTCATGTCAGGAACTGCGCTGCCGCTCCTGTCGAAGGTTTGAATCCTCACACAGGCATGGCAGCCTGTGTTGTCCTTAGTACCTGTCTTTGTAACAGAAATGTTACGGGAATATGTATTTTAAACACCAGTTTCGTATCTAACAACGTATGTCTGAGACACGAATTATTTTAAGGGGAATATTTTTAATAAAACTTTATCTTCGAAAATGATGGAAGTCGAAACGGGGAAGGCATAAATAAATTGTAAGTGTGGGCAAGACATATTATTTTCAAGTGCATCCAAATAGTCAGTACGTCTCATGAGAGTCTAATGCAGACAGCAAGGATTAGTAAAAGTAGTTTGTAAATATAGGAACAGATGTTCCAACCAGGTTCGAACTCGTTCGCTTACAAACATTTCAAATTGTTTTTGAACGACCTATCGTTCCATAGTCAACACATATTCAGAAAGCATCGTTCTCACGAAATAAAGCTAGCTCATTATTCACACCAAGTGGTGAATACTTCTGATAAGGGACCTCAGATCGATTTCATTTTTCTACATTTCCGTGAGGCTTTTGACACTGTAAATCACAAGCGGCTTCTACTAAAATTGCGAGCTCGGGGAATATCGTCTCTGTTGTGCGAATGGTTTCGTGTTTTCCGGTCAGAAAGGACACAGGACGCAGTAATTGACGGAAAGTCCTCCAGTAACTGATAGTATGATAAGGAAGTTTAGGGTTCAAGACGGGCGAAGTTCACACTCGGATTCTGTGGTTAACGATGGAAAGGGAATGTATTTTCAGAGGAACTAGCTCGCAATTATCCTGGAGTGATTTAGTGAAGTTACGAGAAATCTAAATTTGGATGGCCACCGCAAGTAAAGGTCCATGTGGTTCTAGGCGCCATATCAGGGTCAGCGTCGACATCCCTGCCGGAGGTTCGAGTCCTTCCTAGGGCATGGGCGTATGTGCGTGTGTTTGTGTCGTCCTTAATAAGTTTAGGGACCGATGACCATAGTAGTTTGGTCGCATAGGTTTACAAATATTTGAATATTTTTTTTAGTTTTCAAAATGACAAGCCAAGATCGCACACTAACAATTTATTAAATGACGACCGGTTTAGGTGCACTGTCACCATCATCTGGTCACATATATGTTACAATCTGGTCATCTTGTTAAAAAAATTGGGTATAAAATAACAAGTGCAACATTGCACTTAGTCACTATAAAAAAAAAAAAAATACATAAGTTAAAATCTTGACAGCTTACAAAATACTGTCATTTTGAAAGCTATAAAACGATTAAATCGCCTCCAGACCCGACTATGTCAGGTAATCTGAATATTTATTGATGGCCGGGAGTGGATATGAACCACCGTCCTCCCGAAAGCTATCGAATGTGTTAACCACTGCCCGACCTCGCTTGGTAGGAAGAGGAGTGGTTGAATAGGAGGAAGAGATGGAGAGTCATAAGAGATAGGCCAAAAGAGGGGCAAAAGTTGGTGGAGAGGAAATATAGTGATAATGGTGGGTGGATGGTAATCGTTTGTGAAATTATGCCCATGGCTCGTTTCTGTTTGAATGCCCGTTATAATTAAAGGTCTTACTTTATATGACAGCGCTGACGACCTTTCAGAAGACCGCGAAAGGCAACTAAGCTTTTCATTATCGCATCTAAGAATTCGTACACAGTGTCAGTCACATTTTGTTTCTTTCAATAGCCTGCTCTCATTGCAGATCAGTTTTAGCTTGTACTGTCGATTCCAGAGTAGTTGGATGCGACTGTCAAGCTGAGATTCATACATAAGATATCGAAGACGTACTGGAAATTGGGTTTGTATTTCTTGAGCATATTTTAATTTTTTTTTCTTACATTTAGGAGTATATGTATATATTTCATCAAATGTTTTTTTTTTTTTTTTTTTTTTTTTTTTTTTTTTTTTTTTTTTTTTTTTTTTTTTTTTTTTTAATAATAGTGATTCATCATATTTAAATTATAAAATATTCATATCGACATCCTTCCAGAATGAAGGAAAATATTGCAAAACTAATGACGTGATTGTGAAGAAAAGCACTTATAACGATCTTGCGTAGTCAAAAAATATTACACGGTATTCGGGCTACTTTCAGCACACTACGGCACTATTCTCAAACATATACATAGATAAAAGTGAACAATGTTGAACAAAGAAAGTAATACTTTTTAAATAAGTTGAGATCTTGGTTCTAACTTCCTCTTGGGAGTTTTTATCGGAAAGTGAATAGATACAACAAGAAATTCTACTGTGACTGTTTCCGGTCGGAGGTTCAAGTCCTTCATCTAGCATATGTGTGTGTGTGTGTGTGTGTGTTCTGCTTAGCATAAGATAGATTAAGTAATTTGTAAGGGACTGGTGATCTCTTGTAAAGCTACTGGACCAAACCGTAGTGGTCATTAGTCCCTAGACTGGGACCTTTACCTTTCGCTGGCAAGCGCTCTACCACTGAGCTACTCCGACACGACTCACGGCTCCCCCAGACAAGTTGTGAGGCGGCGTCGTGAGTCGTGTCGGGATAGCACATTCGGTAGTGCGCTTGCCAGCGAAAGGCAAAGGTCCCCGGTTCGAGTCACGGTTCCGGCACACAATTTTAATCTGCCAGGAAGTTTCATTTCAGCGCACACTCCGCTGCACAGTGAAAGTTTCATTCTATGTTGTTGGATACTACATATACATCCATGCTCGCAAGCCATCTCAGATATACCTTCCTACTCAAGGATTAGAGAGAGAGTAGGCCCACACGGAGGCATACAGACAATCGTTTCTCCCGCGAACCATACGCGACTGCAATAGGAGGAAGTTACAATATTATGCAAAGTAGCCTCCGCCAGACACCTTGAGGTAGGTTGCGGAGTGATATGTATGGAGCCATCTCACTGAGCACTCGACCTGTGTGTGGACGTACGCCACAATTTTATGATGTAGACATTGTTTTAAATTTTACTCTTTATTCTATTGACATGGAGTCAGCCACATTTTATTTAACAACTTTTTTAATGTGAGCTTTATGTAATACTTCTGAAGAAGGCAAAATTACTTTTGCCGAAACCTAGGTAAAGGTTTATGCATGTAAACCCTTTTTATGCAAGTGGTCGGCTGAAACTGTGTTGACTTTTGGATCGTGTTCCACCGTTGCTGAATTGCAGCCATGTTTAAAAATTTTTAAGCTGATTATTAAGATGTAGAAGCAAATGCAATTATTATTCTTTTTTTTTTTTTTTTACTTCTGAAGTAACAGTCGAACTGAGAACCCCCTCCTTTTTTTTAAATTGATTAAAAGAAAATTTGCAAAGAGTCAATGAGTGTCACCTCAAAAAATAAAAATAAAAATAAAGTCTTCTTCCGGCAGCATGCATCTCCGTGTAATGAAATGTACGGCTGGTGGTGAGCACGTCACTGTAGCGAGGGGTTGGTGGAGTGCACAGCCAGAGCGAGAGCCCTGCTCTGTGCGTGCGTGTGCGTGCGTGCGTTCCGCCGCGGCCCCTGGTGACCGCCGCCGTCCCGGGGCCCAGCACGCACGCACACACAGGGGTGGCCGGCCCGGGCTGCCGGGTTCGAGCCCCGGCGGCGCCTCGGCCGCAGCCGCAGCACACCGCCCCGCCCCCCCCCCCCCTCCTTCCCCGCGCCGCCCGGCACATTCGATCAAACAATAAACCCGATTCATCACGGCCGGCCCCGGCCCCGGCCGGCCAATCACACATCAAACACCAATTTGCCATGCATAGAGAAATGCAGGTGTTGAATGGATTGTTGACTTTGGTGCCAAACAAGCGGGCGCGGCCGCAGGAGGCGTGTGTACCCCCGGGCTCCGGATCGCAATTAACGGCCAGCGCCGCCAATTGAAATGCGGTGGCCGCCCCGTCCCACCCCCGGGCTGCGCGGGGGCGGCATTAATTACGCAATGAGCTGCGCTGCGCCGTGCACAGCAGGGCCCGTCGACGGCTGCGCCACCGCGCCGGGCAGCCCCTAGACGCGCTCTCCAGGCCACCACCATCGCGCCATCACCCGACGACTAATCCGGCCGAATTTTTCCAGCTGCCGCTCCCACGGTGGGTGTGTGCGCGCTTTTTTTTTTTTTTTTTTACCCTCTCTCTCCCACTCTGCGCGACACCCGCTGCAGTTTAAAAAAATGCTCCAGAGACCGGACGCTTTCTACTTTATTTACTGTCAGACTCTGATGGCTTCCGCTTTCCACCTCTTTCATCGGCGATACGTAATAAATAAAAAAAACTGCAGCCAATATTGATACGTGCGGTGACATTTGGTTTCGTGATGCAGGTGTTCATACATTACACTATTTACGTAGTCGTCCGGATTCAAATTATAATGGCTGAAAGGCAACGGCATACGGATCTACAACTACTTTGCAATTCCTCGCGATTACGAACGTTTAGCATCAATGAAACAAGTGCTCATCTTCTTGCAAAGTTTCTGCTTGCGCAGGTCCTTAGCAGAGTCTTTCCATTTTATACAGGATGTACATAAAGCCCAGGAACACTTTTTACTTATACAAAATGATTCTTAAAATGAAGAAAACAGCAACCAACCACGTTTACATTTGTAGTTCATCGTCAGACGGCTGTTCATTTCCACATACATGTTATTTACATTTTGTTTATGCACTTAATTTTGCTTGTGCCCAAAAGTCGTTCGTTATGTCACGCCATCGAAAAGCGAGTTCCATTATGTTGTACTGCTGATTACTGCTGCTTTTGGCGGAATGAGCACTTTGTGTATCACTTATGTGGAGCAACAAAGCGCGATTAATCACACACACACACACACACACACACACACACACATATATATATATATATATATATATATATGGTGTTTCACTAAGTGTGTTTGCCTCTGTAACTTATAAAATAATAGGTGACGGGAAATTTTAATGCGGTAGGTCAACACAAGAAGTGTTACACTTTCTGCGGAGCTATGAACATAGTTTATTGTATTATTTTCCACAGAGTTACAGCACAAAGATATAATTTTTTAAATGGAACAATAGTTTTTTTCTATCGTGCATTGGAATCGTTGAAACCAGCTGCGTCCAAATCAATTTAAACTACATTCCTATCACTGTTAGTTTGGGAGCTACAACCCTTCAAAGTTTCAGGGGCAGATACCACACGCTGTACAACACATGGCTGTGTGGTGGGTGATGGATGTTACGGCGGTGCGTAGTTGTTTTATGAGATGTTCAAATGTGTGTCCATGTTCCTCAATGCATAATGCAATGAGCCGTCGAAAGTATCTGCGGACGAGATGTAACATCGCCGGTGTGACGTAGCGACATGCGTCCTCGATGCGCCGTTTTAGATCATCTGGGGATGTGAGCTGAGTGACATAAACACGATCCTTTAGATATCTCCAAAAAAAGAAATCTACTAGTGGGCCATGAATGAGGACCATGGCGCCCCAACCATATTCCTGCAAACCTGTTGTTTAGTTCTTCCACAACAGCACGCGCAGAATGGGCTGGGTGACCATCGTGCTGCATCCATATACAGTCGGCAGTCTAACAGCGCATCGAGGACGCTTCTCGCTCCGTGACACCGGCGACGTTACAGCTCGGCCGCACCACATTTAGAAGGCGCATTGCATTATGCGCAGAGTTTGTGGTATCTGCCCCTGACACTTTGATGGGTTGTAGCTCTCAAAGTAACAGTGATAGGAATGTAGTTTAAACTGATTTCGACGCAGCTGGTTTCAACGAATCCAATGCACGATAAAAAAACTATTGTTCCATTTAAAAAATTATATCTTTGTGCTGTAACTCTTTGGAAAATGATACAATAAACTATGTTCATAGCTCCGCAGAAAGTGTAACATTTCTTGTGTTGACCTACCGCATTAAAATTTCCCGTCACCTATTATTTTATAAGTTACACATGCAAACACACCTAGTGAAACACCCTGTATGTATACAAGCCACCATCTTTGTATTCTATGTGGCAAAAACGTTTTGTTTCTTTGTGTATATATGTGGTTAATCGCGCTATGTTGCTCCACATTAGTGATACAAAAATTGCTCATTGCGTCAACAGCAGCAGTAATCACCAATAAATACAACATAAATATAAAGCAGAATGTCCTTGTGTTTGAACGTGTTGCATACAAATCTACAGCTTTGTTCCAATCTTTATGAAGTTTTGTACACGTAAGCTTCAATCCATCAGGACGGTCGCCGTAAGTGTAAGAATCACGTACGATATATAGTTCCGAGATATGACGTCATAAACAATGTGATGCACGAAAAACTGCGGCATTTTTGGAGTAAAATTACAGCATTCAGTAGACGTTACAATTTTTAATTTCTACACTCCAAATTGTAGCCACACTAAAATTTACAGACTGTATATACGCATAATGATAAGTGCAATTCTAAATTGTATCACAGTATGACACATACTTCATAAGATATAAGCACATTAACATTAAAGTTCATGGAAAACCTCCCCATCACGCACCAACTTTTAATCTGTTAGTTCATTACTATTTGCAATCGCGGCAGATTTTACAGACATACAGCTCTTATACAAATGAATATATACGTGAAAAGTGACAGTAATTAATAAATACCCGGGCAACGCCGGGTTTTCAGCTATACATAACAACAACAAAAACTGTAGCCGATATTGATACGTGCGGTGACATTTAGGGTTCGTGATTTAGGTGCTCATACATTACGGTATTTACGTAGTCGTCCGGATTGAGAAAATGACAGGTGTGTGAAATTATGATAGCTGAAAGGCAACGACATACGGATCTACAACTACTGTGCAATTCCACGCCATTACGAACCATTAGCATCAGTGAGACAAATGTTCATCTTCTTGCAACGTTTCTGCTTATGCAGGCCATTAGCAGAGTCTTTCCAAGCCTTTCTTTTTTCTATCATATATCGTTTAGCAAAAAAATTTCAAATATTTTATACAGGCTGAAACAGCAACCAACCACGTTTGATTGTGCTATACATTTACTAAATAGCGCCGTTACCGGTTTAAAACTTTACAGTTCATCGTCAGACGGCTCTTCATGTCCACGTACATGTTACTTACATTTTGTTTATGCACTTAATTTTGATTCTGCCGAAAGTCCTTGGTTATGTGATACCGATGAAAAGTCGATTACATTGTATTGCTGATTACTGCTGCTGCTGACGCAATGAGATCTTTGTCTATCACTTCTGTAGAGAAACATTCCGCGATTAACCACATATATACACATCACACACACAAACACAAATCACCATCTTTGTATTCTATGTCGCAAAACGTTTTGTTTCTTTGTGTGTATAAGTGGTTAATCGCGCTGTACCATAACAACGCAGTTTGATTAAAACTCGTTTGTGAGGTACGGTGTCAAAAGCCTTCTCGAAATTAAGAAATATGGAATCGATTTGCGAACCCTTGTCGATAGCACCCATCACTTCGTGTGAGTAAAGAGCTAGTCCTGTTTCGCGTGAACGATGTTTTCTAAATCCGTGTTGACCTTGTCAACTTCGAGGTAATTCATAACATTAGAATACAGGATATGTTCCAAAACCCTGCTGCAAATTCACGCCAATGAAATAGGCCTGTAGTTTAGTGGCTTACTCGTACTGCCTTTCTTGAATATAGGTGTGACCTGTGCAACTTTCCAATCTTTTGGTACAGATCCTTCTTTGAGAGAGCGGTTGTATATGGCTGTTAAGTAAGGAGCTATTGCTTCAGCATAATCAGGTAGAAATCTAATGGGTATACAGTCCGGACCAGAATACTTGTTCTTGTTCAGTGAATTTAGATGCTTCACAACTCATTACGGCCTCTGTTCGTAATTCGAAATCTGGGATATTGGTTTCGTCTTCTTTGGTGAATGAGTTTCTAAAAGCTATGTTTAATAATTCTACTTTTGTAGCGCTGTCATCGGTAGGATCGCCATTACTATCACGTAGTGAGGGTATTGTTTGTGTTTTTCCCCTAGTATATTTAACATATGACCAAAATCTCTTTTGGTTTTCAGTCAAATGTCGAGAACGAGTTTCGTTATGATAAGTATTGTAGGCATCTCGTATTGAAGTCCTCGTTAAATTTCGAGCTTCTGTGTAGGATCGCCAATCCTGGGGATTTTGTGTTTGTTTAAATTTAGCATGCCTTTTCCGTTGCTTTTGCAACAGTGTCCTGACCCGTTTTGTGTACCAAGGGGGATCGCCTCCTTCTTTTATTAATTTATTTGGTACATAACTGTCAATTTCTGTCGATACCACTTCTTTGAATTTGAGCCACATCTTGTCTACACCTAAGTTTAGTGTTAGAAATGAGTGTAAGCTGTCTTTCAAGAAGCAATGTATTTTATTTATATCTGTATTCCTGAACAAATATACTTTTCGTTTATTTTTGGTAACTTTGGGACTTTCGATATTTAATCACGCTACGATGGCTCTGTGTTCACTAATACCTGTATCCGTTTTAATGATCGTTATGACCTCAGGATTATTTGTTGCTAAGAGATCGAGTGTGTTTTTACATCCATTTACAATTCTAGTTGGCTCATGAACTAATTGTTCGAAGTAATTCTCAGAGAATGCGTTGAGTACAATTTCTGACGATGTTTTATGCCTACCTCCTGATTTGAAAATATATTTTCACCAACAGATTGAGGGTAAATTAAAATCACAGCGTACTATTATCGTGTGAGTCGGGTATGTTTTTGTAATTAGACTCAGGTTTTCTTTGAACCCTTCTGCTATTGTATCGTCAGAGTCGAGAGGCCGGTAAAAGGAACCAATTATTAACTTCTTACCATTTTCGGGTACAACCTCTACCCATAAGAGCTCACAGGAACTATCAACTTCAACTTCGCTGCACGAAATACTACTTTTGACGGCGACAAACAAGCCTTCACCTATTTTGTTTAATCTATCCTTTCTGAATACGGTTAGATCTTTTGCAAATACTTCTGCTAAACTTACTTCCGGCTTGAGCCAACTTTCACTGCCTACAATGATGTGTGTTTCGGTGCTTTCTATTAACGCTTAGAATTCTGGTACTTTCCCGACACAGCCACGACAATTTACAACTGTTATACCGATAGTTTCCGGATCTACATTTCTCCTGTGATCCACCTGAACCCTTTGAGATTGCCCATTTTCTATTTCCCCGAAGCTCTTTATCCTAAAAAACCGCCCAGTCCACGCCACACAGCCCCCGCTACCCGTGTAGCCGCTTCCTGCGTATAGTGGACTCCTGACCTATTCAGCGGAACCCGCCACCCGATGGCGCAAGTCAAGTAATCTGCAGCCTACACGGTCGCAGAACCGTCTGAGCCTCTGATTCAGACCCTCCACTCGGCACTGTACCAGAGGTCCACAGTCGGTCCTGTCAACTATGCTGCAGATGGTGAGCTCTGCTTTCATCTTGCAAGCAAGTTTGGCAGTTTTTACCATTTCAGAGAGCCGCTCAAAACCTGAGAGGATCTCTTCAGATCCGAAGTGACACACATCATTGGTACCGACGTGAGCCACCAAATGCAGTTGTCTGCATCCCGCACTCTAGGCGCGTGGCTAGTCGCGAGTTAAGCTATGTTTCTCCCGCAGGCTCAACTGTTGGCGCTCGGCAGGTAACTCCTCCCTTCCACGCTTCCCCTACCGCCTCCTTACATCACGCCAGCTATAGTCGCGTATCTTTCGTGATAGAAACGATTGCTGTATTCATCCGTATGGGCCCTAATCTCTCCAATTTTAGACGGCCGTGGTGGCCGAGCGGTCTGCGGCGCGCCAGTCACGTTCTGCGCGGCCACTACGATCGGGGGTTCGAATCCCCCCCTCTGGCATGGATATTTGTGCCGTCCTTAGTATTAGCTAATTACTAAGTAGTTTGTAAGTTTAGGAACTGATGACCCCAAGCTCAACAAACATTTGAACATTTTTTTCTCCAATTTTATTCTTGTGGTATTTTCTTGTGATATATATAGGAAGAAGCAATGTATTGGTTGACTCCTTGAGAACTTTTACAGAAGCCCGTACCGTGGTACAGAACGCCTCTCTTGCAGCATCTGCGACTAGCATTTACCAATCATCACTGTGACTCTTCGCGCTTTCTGAATGAGTTCGTAGCCAAACATGTTGCTCTTCGTTGGATCTTCTCTATGTCTTCTATTAACCCTACCTAATATGGATCCCACACTAATGAGCAATATTCAAGCTCTGGCCAGTTTTGTAACCTACTGCTGGAGGCCTATCGGTAGGTTCCCAGCTGTATGTCAGGATGTGGTGAGGATACCTAGTGGAGCGCCAGAGGACGCTAGTAAACCGGTATTACAGTTTACGGCTTTATTCAGTTGTTACAAGATTTCGTGATGTAGGGGCTAACTCGCCATCTCGCTGGGTCTTCTGTGTGCCGGCTGCTGTGAGCCGTCTGGACGGGTATGGGAGTCGGAGAAGGATCCACCTTCGGTCTATGCAGCTGCTTGCGGGTCCATACTTCGAACCAATGGAGTCGGATGCCATGGTGACAGAGTAACTCTTGATACCACCTGAATGCTGCCACATCGACAGTATCATTGACCTTTAGGGCACCGACCAATGAAGGCTGCCTCAGACAGCAGCCATAGCGCTGTGAAGACGGTAGTAACTCAGTTCACCGTCTTCCCTGGATGATGAGCAGTTCGTAGTAGTTTCTGGTATTCTAATTGTGACTAGTGGCTACTAGCCTGTGCCGTTTTATCTAAGACATATGCTGAATACAGTGATTAGATCATTGGATCGACGATTACTGTCCTGAGCCTAATCGATCCCAAATACCAAGTGACCAAAACTTCAAAAAGCGGGCGTATATGTACAGAAATCGGCTGAAGCTATAACATATGGGTCAGACCTCCCAGATGAGCAAGGTTATTGTAATGCATCGAGTACATATACGAAGTACACTGAACACCTGTTTTTTCGCGTGTTTACTCGTGGCTCGTGGCACAGTAAAGAACTGGGCAGAAAACTGAAAGAGACTCTAGAACAACAAAACCATCAGTGATGAAAAGTGAATGAGAACAGTAACAAATAAACAAGAATTAATGGTATTAACGGTATAAAATTCAGCTATATTCAAGACACTTCAATTTTGTTACATTTCGCAAATATGTTTCAGCACATTTCGTGCTATCAACAGTGGTATTTCTTTACTGTTTCTCTGAAAATTATATGAGTACTGTACAAAACGTCTTTTGATATACATCTAAATGTTTTTACAAGATTCGCTTGAATTTGCAGATAAAAATAACTATTTCAGCTTTTTTCGAAAATCAGGCCTAGAAATACCACTTTCACACTTTTGCTACGTACCTTAAATGAGGCTACGTTAAAATCACACAGTGTAATACTTATTACTTATAATAATTTTGTACAAATTTTCATCTGCAAGACAAAGAGGCGCTCCAGTCACGGTCTGCACGGCCACTACGGTCAGGGGGTGCGAATCCCCCCTCGGGCATGGATATTTGTGCCGTCCTTAGAATTAGTTAGTTCATAAGTAGTAAGTTTAGGGAATGATGACCCCGTAGTTACGTCCCATAAGCTATACAAACATTTGAGCATTTTTTTTGCAAGGCAAAACAAACAGTTTATATTTATTGATTTTCAATATTCAGTTCGAACATTGCGTCATTTGCGTTATTACTTACGACCAATGAAAAGAAAAAGAACCGTAAGTAATAACAGAAAAGACGCGATTTTCGAACCAAAATTGGAAAACAATACGAGGGTTGGAACTTCAATAGTGGCAACACTGCAGTGGATACACTAGGCAATGGAATATAATTTTGTCGCTGATAGCACACGTTGCTGACATATAGTCGACGAGATTTAGGAAGAGCTACGAACTGCGCGTAAGGGGAAGGGAACGGCCACAGGTGGGGAGGCGCTCGCGGGGGGGAGGGTGAGCGCCGGCGGTGCTGTCCGTCCTGAAGATATTGTGGAGTTATGTGGTCGCTGACTATGAAAGCTATCTTTTCAGTTCTTGCTTTTATTTTTAGAAGAACCAGTCTAGCCATTGCCCCGCTCTGTAAAACGGGAAAAATGGACATTCCGTATTGGCAATTGGCCGATCGAGTCAAGACTGATCAGGCGCAACTTCATTGCTTATCCTAAACTTGGAAAAATAGGAGCGTCACAATTTGTTCTAACTCGCTATGATAGATATGATAGACTTTGTATGTACAGTACAATTAGACTTGTCAGATTCGATGAGTAAAATATCTGGAAAAAATGTAGAATGTCTGGATTTTGTAAATTGTTGATAGCTAGAAATAAATTGTATTAATACAATATCACTTCTTACAGATCAGCTTCCCGCTGGCAGACTTAATTTCTACATTACCACCCTTACTTCGAATTGGATTTTAAGATTATCGTATTCGGATCGTAAAATAGTATTAAGGAAAGATTAAAAATTCAAGCAGCTGGCATCAAATTTCAAAGTTATCATGAACTCGGACTGTATTAAAACAACACACTCTGGAATTTCCGACTTTATCTGCCACTGCGCTCTCAATTAAATAAATGGGTAAACATGAAAATTTGAGCTTCACCGCGTTTCTAACCCAAATTTTAGGTTAACTAGACAGTCACGCTGACAGCTATGCCATCTGCACACAGTGGTCACGTCTGCATCGCTCCCCTAGCACATCTCCTGCCAGGCCCAAAGTTTCATTTTATCGACACGCTAGTGACCCAGTGCTAGTGTCTATTATGACCCAGTACTCATGGCATTTCACGCTGACGTTTATGGCCTAGCAGTGAAATCTGCAGTAACTTGTGGAGGGGTTGCATTTCCGCGACGTTGAACGACTCCTCAGTCGTCGTTGGTGCCCTTCTTGCAGGATCTTTTTCCGGCCTCTGCGATGTTGCAGATTTAATGTTTTACAGGTTTCCCGACAACGGATAACGATATTGAAAATATTTAAAAAGTGAATTGAGAAGATCATCTTAAGAACATGGTAAAAATTTCGAGTAGCAATGAGTAGAAAGTATCGTAGTGACAATCCCCGCAATTCGTGTTTTGGTACCCAAAAGTCAAGCTTATTCATGATTTTCTCAGGAACCGCCCAAGAATAAATAATGCGACGAATGAATCCAAGTCTCATCGACATATATAATAGGCCTCCGACTCTTTCTGTAATTCTGTACAGCCCGTAAAAACTGTAATCCTTGTACGCGAATTTCTTCCTTTGCAGTTAATAACACAACACAAAACGCAACAAGAAACAAAGTGACACACGTTTCTAATCCTTTACTGACCTGATCTTTAGTGTCGGAGGCTAAACTAAATCGGCGCATTTTTCTTTCAGTTAAAATAAAATAAATAGAAGTACCATTGAGACAAAATTGTAAATAGATGAGTCAGAAAAATGTTTGTTGAAACGCAGTTCATCTAAGACAGCGTCTTAACCAAATAAATAAATAATAAAATTCTTCAAATGTTCATATGTTTGTAAAGCTTATGAGACTTAACTGCGACGTCATCAGTCCCTAAACTTAAAAACACTTGTGAACTACCTTATACTATAGACAGCAAAAACAGCCACGCCCAAGGGGGGATTGGAACTCCCGACGGGGAACTGCCTCGCGCATCGGAGCATAGCGCTTCAATGCGCTCTGCCGCTCCGCCGCGGCTATATAATTCTGAGACCTGTTTAGAGTTCTCTGAAAGTGGAGATGGGTTGAAATATAGTACAGCGTGTCCCACATAAAACCGGTAAGCCTCTATTGTGCCACCACTTGCAACATCCCTTATAATGAGGTAACTAAACGCTTTTAATGTTACTTTCATCTATTTCTTTTTTACTTAGTTCGTTCATTCTTTAATTTCGGAGCGCGAGTGATATTCCTTGTATACAAGCTGTATACAATGATATTGTCGCGGCGGAGCGCCGAGCGTATTGAGGCGCTATGCTACGGTTCGCGAGGCCGTTCCCCGTCGGCGGTTCGAATCCTCCCTCGGGCATGGATGTTTGTGCTGTCTTTAGTATAAGCTAGTTCATAAGTAGTTTGTAAGTTAAGGGACTGATAACCCCGCAGTTAAGTCCCATAAGCTTAACAAACATTTGTTTGAACATACAATGATTTTTACCTTGTGGTAGGTACATTTTCTGAGAGCTACAAAAGCGAAAACAATAAATTGACGTTGCGGCGGAATAGCCGTGCGCAGTGAGGTGCTGTGCTGCGGTGCGCGCGGTCGTTCGCCGTCGGGGGTTCGAGTCACCTTTCGAGCGTGGGTGTATGTGTTGTCCTTGGGTTAGTTTAACTTAGTTTACGTAATTTGTAAGCTAGGGACTAATAACCCAGCAGTTAGGTCCCATAGATTTACAAACATATGATTTTAATAAAATGACTGTATATGACTTAGGCATAGATGTAGCTATGAATTTCAGTATAATTTTGGTTTTCTTCCTTTTATCATTTCCATCTAGAAAGCCAAAAAGTATAATGTCAGAAAATTTTATTTCAGTCTATGAACACCAAAGTCGCAGTTAACATTGATTTATTCTTGCCTTCTAGTACCAAAGACGAAATATATACTTCCATTAATTTTATAATGTGGACAAGAAATCAGTTGTATGCCTGTTATAAATTATGACATCATGTAGAAGCGTAGCAGATCATTGTCAATTGAAATCGGTCGCCACACAAGAAAAAAATAGTTCTCCTGGTTATGGATCATTAACACATCACGAGGGAGCGACACACGTGGCCAAGAATTCAGTTTTACGGTGCTGCAGTGCTTCACGTTACTCCTAACATCCGCCGAGATCGAAGGCTTGCGATCGCGGCGTGACGCCGCTCAGATGACTTGCAGTTACTTGTGAAAGGAGGTAGACATCAGTGCGACTACCATTCCAAAAACTTTTCTGTACTTTTAGCTCCATTTCACTCACTGTAATGTATGGTCTAAAATGCACAGAACAGTAAGCTGCCCGCTGTCCAACTTTTCCAGTACACGATTTGTGAATCAAGCGCACACACCTGACAGATAGCGTCATCTGAAAACGGCTGCAATGAATAATGAAAAGGTGAATGATTTATTAGAAAGCTGGGATGTTTTACTACCAGTGCCAAAAAAATCCAATTTTTTAACCGCATACTTTCATCAAAACTCCCACGGAATGAAGAGTAGACATTTTCTTTTTTTATAGGCAAACCAAAGCTTGTAAGGAGAAAATTAGTCGAGAAAACGATGTGGGGTGGTCTTATATACCGTCCAAACTTGAAAATCGGAGAAATGTATATTCCTCCTTGTTTTGGCTCGCCCCGGCCCGGCGCGCAGTGTGAACATCCTGGGCAGCCTAAACACAGACGACTCTATGTTTTCGGACTGCAGTGAAACGCGCGAAGCGAACTGTGCCGCGGTCACTGCTGGTATGCGTCCGCGCCTTCCCCCACTACACAAAACCGGCGCAGGGCCACTGCGCATCCTGACGTCATAGCTCACGCTAGAGCACTGTATAGTACAAGCAGAACAATCCGCCATTTTGAATCCCGCTTTAAAAGGGTGCATTTAAAGACTACTGAACAATTACGCTTTTTAATATATTCCTAAGGCCATTAAATATATTTTCCTAACGCAGAAAATATTACAACATAGTAAATTTATTGATTGTAAGAGGCAAGCAACTTAAAGTTCGACATTAGATGGATATTTAGAGATATGAAACGTTCTCTTACATTCCACATTAAGGCAAATGTTGTTGTTCTAAATTTTGACCAAATACAATTTAAATACATAAAAATTATTGTGTTTTCTAGTTTATATATGGTACATCCTCATACGTTTACGGCAACTAAGAGTTGCATTCGGATACAGTTAATAATGATGTTAAATTGCGATACTGTACTTCCCGTGTTTCCCTCTTAATGTCTCGCATGTTTTACACACACCATAATTCAGCAGATTTTTACATAAAAATGTGTTTAATAACTTCGAACGTCTGGTTTCGTTAGATAACACTTAAAATACAATTAACAGCCCAACTGTTTCTAGTACAAATTAAAAATAAGTTTTGTTCTTAACTTTACTCAGATAGTTACTCGATTTAGCGTCCATTCGTGGCGTCTGGAATAAAAAAAAATAAAAAAAAAATAAAAAAAATGTTCAAATGTTTGTAAAGCTTATGGGACTTACTGACTAGTTATCAGTCCATAAACTAACAAACTACTTATGAACTACCCTATACTAAAGACAGCACAAACATCCATGCCCGAGGGGGGATTAGAACTCCCGACGGGGAACGGCCTCGCGCATCGTAGCATAGCGCCTCAATGCGCTCGGCCGCTCCGCCGCGGTTCTGGAATTTACGAGCTACCTTTCACGCCGATCTATAATTTGAAAGAAACCGATAAAGCTTACAGCAACCATGTCTGCTATTATTTGAAGCTGCACAACCGACCATTTCACACTGTGAACCAATAAAATCAGAAAATATTCGCTGATTCACTTCGCTACACCACACAAAGCTTACAACACTGTCGCCGGACGGGGATTCAAAATGGCGGATTGTTCAGCTCGGTATATCTAGTGCTTTAGCTCACGCTACATCTCGTCAACTATACCTACCTTACCTCCCAGCAAATGGACTCGCCCGTCCCACGTCACCGGCGTGCGCACAATCGAGGGAAAAACAGTCACTTGTGAGCGAGCGGTCTAACGTAACGGTCTCACTATGTTTTCGAAACAGAAACAAAGGAGTTGGATCTAGACTGAATGTGCCCGAGGTCATACAGAACGACAGTCATCAACGTCTTAAAGACGTTTGAGGGGAATCGGCATTGCCGTACAGAACAGTCGCACGTTGGGTGAAAGCCTTCAACGAAGGTCGATAAACTGTGGCAGACATGCATCGGGCAGGTCGTCCTAGCGTCTCTGAAGAAGTACATACTGTTGCCGCGTTAGTGAACAGTGATCGAGAGCAACACTTTTTGCGTAACCACCCACCATTTTGCACGACAATACACGGGCGCATACAGCGCAAGATGTGGCTGCTCTGTTTCGTCTATGGGACAGGGAAGTACTGTACCATCCACCTAACTCGCCGGACTTAAGTACTTGTGACTCTGATTTCATTCCGAAGATGAAGGAACCACTTCGTGGCATTCGTTTCAGAACTGTTCAAGACATTCGACAGGCAGTAGACCGCTCCATTCGCACCATCAACAGAATAGGTTCTGCTAACGGTATACTACGCCTTTGATATAGTTGGCAAATGGTTCTATACAACGCTGGTGACTACTTCGAGGACAGTAGCAGGTGCAAACATGTAACGCTTTTGTATCGGTTGCGAATAAATAGTTACACTATTTAAGTTACAACCCTCGTATGAATTGTTTTGCCTTTCAGATGACAAGATGTACCAAATTAATGCAACAAGTAATAAGTAGTACACATTTTTCTACGCCTTATTTTCGAAAAAAACTAAAGTAGAAATTTTGTTTGCTTTTTGAAGAACACAGTTACTGGTCTTGCAAAAACATTTAGATGTATATGAGGACATTTTGCACAGTATAATATATGATTTTCAGAGTAATAATAAAAAGATCCCGCTGATAATTGCACAAAATGTGCTGAAATATGTGTAGGAAATATAATAAAATTGAAGTGTCTTGCATACGGCGGAATACCTTCACAATTATTTAAGGAAGCAAGGAATACAGTAGAGCCTGAACATGAAAAAGATGAAAGAAATGTATGAACTCCGAATATTATTGATCATTAGCTGTATGATTTAATGGTAACATATAAAAATTTGTGCTGAACAGTAACTCGAACCTGGTTCCCTACTCTTTGCTACCGGTCGCGTTAACCATTAACCAAGCACGACTTCGGATCGACCCAAACCTCTATATGCGACACATTGACTACTGAATACTCATACATTCACAATGTAATTACCGCACAAGGAGAGACTTTTTATTACAACTGCCACAAGCCTTGCTGTGGCTTGTTTAACCACAATGTGAAATGTCCGTGTCTATCGGCAGAACCAAGCAAATGTCCTTCCAGGCACGCATGAATGCCTGAAGCACATTTACATGAAGGTGTTTAATCCATGATCTTTTTGAACTCCGTGACTGTTCGTAATACAGGGTGGAGAACAAAAAGCGCTACCAGTCACATTAAAAAAAATGTATTATGTCTTTATGATAGCTATGGTCAACGTCATTTTTCAATTATCTAAAAGCTGTTAAACCCCGCCTGTTCACCTTTCTAAAATTATTGATGGCATGAGCGGTTTCGGGGATGTGCTTCAGGTGCTTAAAACATACAGAATTTTACATGTGTAGGATGTTGGTGGAGTTCACTGTTTGAAAACAAATTATTTGGTATTAATAACAGCGAAACCAATTGCAGGTGGCGAGATTTCAGTAAGATACCAGAAACATATTGATGCTTTCTGGCTAAATAATTATGATAAATCAACTTTTGCGTCACACCTTAAAGATCATGGCCACTCAGCCACATCAATTTGCAGATACTGCTCATTGTCAACAAAGAAGGAAAACCTTCATGAAGAATTGGAAATTTATATCCATAACTCAAACTCACTACATCTCACACTAAATGAACAAACCGACCTAGCAAACAAGCAATTTCTAAATATATTCAGTGAAATATTTAGAAGTAAATAGTAATTCGACTGTATCAAAAACTCTTCACGATACAAAATAATACATCTAAATTTATCTAAATAACCCACCTTACAGTCAAACGCACAAATTTTATACAGACTAAATAATACAATATAGTTTACTTGTGATTATTTTATGTTTTATAAATAACAGTGTTTCTGCACAATTATGTAAAACTTTTTATTTTTATTTCTTGTAATACTTTTCTCTCCCTATATACATGTAATGCCTTTGTAATTTATGTGTTGTAAAGACTAACTGTGTTGTAACATCTTTGTGCTTCTTAGATATAAGCTCTTTGACCAGAAACTCTGTATCCAATTGTAAACAAAGTGTTTGGAGTGAGTTCGCATTTCTGTGCAGTGATGGTGATAAATTGTACTCAAAAATGACAATCAGAATAGTAATAAAAGTAAGCAGTACAATTTTGAACACGGTCTTATATGCAGCAACTGTATGTAAAATAATTTTGACAAATTGCAGACCCACAAGTTACTATAAATTAATTACAAAACATTTTTATCTAGATTTCGACCACACTAAGGAGGTCATCATCAGAAATGTAAAATTACCACATGAAATTTTTACAGGAGTGATGAATGCTCATGTTGTGTAAAGAATTGAAAAACATTATGCTAGTTACTGGCTAGCAGTCTGAACAAATAAAAATTTTTAACATAGTGGCAAGTAGCTAAGGGGCTGCCCATTTCCAGCAGATCAGGGCGACATCAGAGTCTTTTTATTTGTTCAGACTGCTAGTCAATAACTAGCATATTTTTTTCTTAATTCTCTATATAACATGAGCATTCATCACTCCTGTAAAAGTAGCATGTGGCAATTTTACATTTCTGATGATGACCTTCGTAGCGTGGTCTCAATCTAGATATAAAGTTTTGTAATTAATTTAAAGCAACTTGTGGAGTGGAATTTATCAAAATCATTAAAAGTAAGGAGTTTATAAAAGGAAAGTGTGTTCTCAAAAGTGCGACACATGGACAATCGCGATTCGGATAAAATATTAATTGCAAGTTTGTTCATGTCATCTCGCCATCTGCAGTTGGTGTCACTATTATTAACACCAAGTAATTTGTTTTCGAAACAGTGAACTGCACCAACATGCTACACATGTTAAAATCTGAATGTTTTAAGCACCTGAAGATGGGCACAAGCCCGAAACCGGTCGTATCATAAATAAATAATACGATCTTTAATGTTGCGGCGGTACGACCTCTTCTTGCATGGGACTGAATACCAAATTTTGTACGTGCCGTGTCAGACTTCAGGATCCGAAAGTAGTCCGCTCGTCAACAAGAAAAAAAAATCCAATTAATATAATCTTCCTTTATTGTGAAATTTCAGTGACAGATCCTAGCGCAGATAGAAGAAGCATATGATTCTAGGTTTGCACTTCTTTAAACTGTCACTTTGAAATTAATGTTTTAAAAGTTCCCTTAAAAATCGAACTGTCAAACACATGTTCGTAGTTGTTCTGGTTGCTATAGACACAGATATTACAAGTCCTGTTCACTGGTGACCGATTGCTATATAAGATCGATTTATTAAAATACTGAAAATTGATAAAAGTCTTCTTCCCCTAAATGTCTTCTTTGAAATTGTAAAATAGTTTGACAGTAAATCATTCTTAAGTTCCAATAAATGAATATATTTCTTGTAAAATTTCTATAAATATCAAAATAATTATCGTTGACACTTGGTTAACTTTCGAGACAAAGTGACATTTATTTGCTCTCACAATACAGATCATGACTCAACGTCAGTTACATAGAGAATGATTTTTTGGTCTTTTTGATTTTGCACGAAAGTTTCTATAATAATGTCAATAGCCGCGACGATAACCGCAGAGACCAGCATCTTCTTGCCTCGTGGCCGTCGACCCGTGACTTTGAAGCGGCCAGATGTTTATTCCTTGAGCTCGGTGACGAAGATGTTGCTCTCGTAGGTTTAATCGCCACCACAGCACATGAAACACAAGAAACATACAAAACTCTTTTAAGAATCACATAACATAAAACATTTACATAAAAATCATTTAACCCTCGCATGATGTGTGGGGTCTTTTCAAACCCCAAGGCTCATTTAACTATAGATAAACAAAACAAGTCATCCTTCATATATGCTATCCACAGACTTTTTATTATACGTGGGTAAAATATTTATGGTTATATCTCATTTTGCAGTAGAGCAATTTAAAATTTTTGCAGTGGGGTCAGAAAACACCCCTGGTATACAATAAGTGATTTTCTGTGTCATATACAAGTTTTGTTACGAAAATAAATCTTGGCAACAGTGTACCTTATAAACCGACATTCATTTGTACATTTTTGTAAACAATGAATAGAAAATACAATTATGTGCACTGTTACAACAAATTCACAGTTTTGAATTGAGCTATGCACAAAGAAGACGTGGTGCTATAGTTTATTAATAATGGATGGTGATATACGTTTTGCAAGGGGCTACAGTCTCAAACAGGCTTTCTCAGATTTACAGAAGACTGACAATGATAATCAATAAATTTTTGGAAACGAGGATGATAGTGATTCTGATGGATATATGGTAGAGGAAGGTGTACAGGTTGGAGATAAAGTCGAAGATGATAATGGTATTCAGGTAACTAGTGCATCTACTTTTGTGTCTAGAAGTGGACAGATAACATATAACATATTACCACCTGATGTGCGCAAGCAGGTTTCAAGGAACCTAATACGTGAAACTGCGCATATTCCACGTCACCTTAGACCACAATTACAGACAAGGGCAGAACGTTTCAGACTTTTTATCACCTATCACGTGCAAAGTGTAATAGTAATTCATACCAGTAATGATGCAAAAGATAATAAAGTAATGTACCCAACCCCTGAACGCCGGATTGAACTGGATTGACACCGATAGCGTGTAGGGGTGTATTTCTAATAATATTCCATGTAAATGATATTACACATTATACTAATAAATTACAGTATTGGTACATAGTCTGTGGGTTATGAATATTTTGTGTTAAAATAATTTTTGGAACCAAACAAACTAAACAAAACATGTTTTCATATTTGAAACAAATGTAGTAAGTAATTACAACTTGGAAAACATTGCTTCCTTGTTTGGAAGAGACAGCGAACTTATTATTTAATGATAAAAATAACAGTCCAGTTCGCGAAATTATATTTACAATTTATTAATATAGGTGACCGGCCGCATGCTCACCGCCTGAACATCTATAGCGAGGTCTGAAGATGATCGAAACCTAGATCGAAACCGGTCACCTATATTAATAAATTATATTTACAATGTTGCGAACTGGACTGTTACTGTTTTATCAATTACAACTTATATGTAAGTTAATTATATGAATTAGTAATATCTACATTGTGCATATGTTTCTTAATAAATTATATTTACTTTTTATGGACATATTTCAAATTTTATCTGCATAAAGTCGCTTGAATCACTTTGGAGTTAAAAAAGACCCCAGACATACAATACGTTTTCCTAGAGCTGATACCATGCGAGGGTTAAAAACATAAAATATAAATACAATCTTCTGAGCTTACATAAGATAGTAGTGGAGACAATAATCCGTCCCACTACAATGTGACTGGTATCGGTTTTTATTCTCGACCCTAGATTTACGTGGTTCCATCGATAAGCACGGACACTTCACAAAGTTACTAACAAAGCTGCTTGAAGTGCTGCCGATACGATTGTTGTCGAGACCAAGTAGTAACGCGCAGGTGGCAGGTGGCTGGAGGTGGTCCTGGCCTGGTTTATCGACTGGGCGGTCGTGGGCGCTCTCCTTTACGCCGCGGCCGCTTCTTCGTCTTTAAGTCCTCCCGCGGCTGTATTGATGAGCGGCAAACTGCCGGATACGTCCCGGAGCACGGAACACCGGCCTCGTCAATTCCTAACGCCGGCGGAGGCGGAGGCGACGTCCCATCTGCCAGCACTACTGGACCGCCGCTTTTAACAGATTACCGGATTACTTCATTCACTGTTTACTGACGGCGGCGATTATATTTTTCTCACCGACAAAAAGTAGGACACTTAGCTGTCTTCGTTTTAGACTGCCACAAATAAAAATTAGTCCTACCTAGAGCCCTCCAGTTCACTAAAGGTTTATTGTTAAAATGGGTTCATATGCAGTACATGAAATGATTACATATACAGCCAATAGTCCAAGCGGTAAAGGGGTAATAGGTGTTGTTACATCCGCCTCCACATACAAAACAATATTTCTTTTGTAGACTTTGACGGCCGGCGTCTTCATTAATTAAAACTTCCGGGCTAAGTTGCCGTGGTCCATCCATAAAACTTCTAACTCCCGACGTTTCGTTACCTACTGCGGGCAACATCTTCAAGGGTGCGTCGACGACTGCCTACTAGGCTTTTTTTTTTTTCCAGTTGAACAAGGTAGATGAAGTCCCATCGCCAACTGGCGACTTACACTTCCTGGGATTACAGAGGTATGTGGGTTAATGATAACTTCATTTTACAATAAACTTTGGGGATAGGCTTCTAAGGGCCAGTATGTCGGTCAGTAAGGTACCCCACTTGATTTTAGTACGTAGTTCCATTGTCGAGTAATTCAAATGAAGGTTACAATATAAATTACCTTACCACATCTTCTTACTAACACGTTTTATTCAGGTAACTAACGATCGTGGCACTTTGTACCTATGCCAAGGGCGTGGAGCTATCATTCCTAAGGTTTGGATGTTATGTACTGTTGCCCTAAGTTGTTCTATTTTATTGTGTATCTTCGTCGTTCTCTTCTTAATTGCATCCATGAGATTGTCCATATGGAGTTCCTGGTGGATGTCGCCTACTAGGCGCTGGAGGTCCTGCTTATATAGATGGCGCCACCACTTGTCACGTGCTGCCGACGTCATTTATGAGCAAATTGAAGGGGTGGCCATGGGTAGTCCTATCGCTAATTTATTTATGGAATTTTTTGAACATCAAGCTCTGCAGTCTGCCAACAAAAGTCCCTCAAAGTGGTACCGGTACGTGGATGATACTTTTGTGATATGGAATCACGGTGATGAAGAATTAAATGATTTTTTGGGGCGCCTCAATAGTATTAATTCACGGATACAATTTACTGTGGAGAAAGAGGAAAACGGACAGTTGAACTTTTTGGATGTATCGGTAATCAAACGGGCAGATGGGACCTTGGGGCATAAGGTATACAGAGAAGACACCCATACCGATCGTTATCTTCATAAGGATTCGAACCATCATCCTAGGCAGAAGAGAGGTATCATTAAAACATTGTTGGATCGAGCTAAGATATCTTTGAGCCTATTTATCTGAGAGATGAATTAAACCATTTGCGAACAGCGTTTAAGAAAAATCGATACACCGATAAAGAGATAGATCGAGCTCTCCATCCAATAAGAAAAGGGTCCGAAAACAAGCCACAACAACAACTGCCGGCCGGAAAAGTTTTTCTTCTTTTCATCCACAAAATTGGGAATGTTTTGGCCAGGTTTCAAGTTTAGACCTACAAAGAAAATTAGCGAATGCTTACGATCGGTGAAAGACGCACGACATCCCCTAGCAACGCCTGGGCTGTTTAAAATTCCCTGTAGCTGTGGCATTGTGTATATAGGAACAACAAAAAGGAGTCTTAATACTCGCATATTGGAACACAATAGGATTTGTCGTCTGGGTCACACAGGCACGTCAGCTGTGGCAGAGCATGTTTTTACACGTGGTGACCATGAAATCAAATTTAGTGAAACGAGCGTACTAGCCAGGACGTCGCATTATTACACACGGATGTATAGAGAAGCCATAGAAATACAAAAACACCACAATAATTTTAACAGGAAAGAAGGTTTGAAATTAGATAAGATTTGGCGGTCAACTTTGAACCAAAGATATGACAATCGATTACCTATAATCGAGAGACATGACGTCGGCAGGACGTGACAAGTGGTGGCGCCATCTATGCCCTCTATATAAGCAGGACCTCCAGCGCCTAGTAGGCAGTCGTCGACTCACCCTTGAAGATGTTGCCCGCAGTAGGTAACGAAACGTCGGGAGTTAGAAGTTTTATGGATGGACCACGGCAACTTAGCCCGGAAGTTTTAATTAATGAATATTTATTTTCCCATATTTAAATTAATTATGCTTATATTTGTATATTTTTTCTTGTAATTTCGTATAATTCTCAATGTGTCACTAAATTCTTAAAGACGCAATAGTCTTTGAAAAACTTAAAGACTAACTCTGAACAAAGAGCAATTAGAACAACACATAGATTTAACTATTGTTTCTTTTAAAAGAAAGGAGTAGTGACGCCATTTTTCTCTTCGGTATTATGCTCTTCCATATGCGCTTGTATATGACCTGATGAATTGTGAAAATGTCTGTACGATATATCTCGATGAGAAAGTTGTAATTGAAATGATGTACTATGAAATGATCTCGACTGTATGAATTTAATGAGATTTCACAAAGGTAACTGAACTTTGAATGTGATTTATATGTAGATTGCTTCATTTATTTGAATAATAATTGTTTCGTGAGTTTACCGAAATTTGTCCGAATACTTATTTGTAGTGAGATTGGAATCTTATTTTTTCCTTTCACATTTTTCATTTAACTGTGATGCAATTTATTTTTCAGGACAAAAGAATGATGAATTACACTAATTTACGAATCTAATTGTTGGAGATATGTATAATAGGCCCCGTTTTTATCACGTTCTTTTACTAAATAATTATTCTAACTGCGACCCTAAGATTACGAGCGACTTACCATTTTCGATCAACTAGCCGCAAACTTAGTGACAAAATCAGCAATAGTGATAATGTCTCCAACAGTTAGGTTCACGTTGCTTATCAGTATCAGCCAGGCTAGAAAAGTATTTTAACTACTTTCTTGGTGCGTAGCTCATTAATTTCTCTAAAAGTTCAGCATAGTAATTCATTTCAACAGATAGATGGTTTTGCTACGTAACCAGTATTGAAATATTTCTCCCAACCACTCTTTACGGTTATTCTATTTCCTGCTCACATTTACTTGCGAAAATTTATACTGACTAAAAAATTTAAATTAAAATAAGAAAATAAAGAGAGGAATGTTTCAGTGTCTATGCATGCAGAGACCCCCATATTAGCACATGATGTTGCCTCCAACCACGTGTCGATCCATGCTGTGACAATTATACATGGGTTGGAACTTAAATAGTGGCAGCTATTCATTGACAACTGATAGAAGAGCGTTACATGTTTGCACCTGTTACTGTCCTTCAAAGTAGTCACCAGCGTTGTGTAGAAATCGTTGCAAGCAATGTGGAAAGGGTAGTATATCGTTAGCAGAGCCTTTTCTATTGATAGTGCGAATGGAGCGGTCAACTGCACGTCGAATCTCTGCAAAATTTTTGAAGTTAATGCCACGAAGTAGTTCCTTCATCTTCGGAACCAAATCTAAGTCACAAGGACCTAAGTCCGGGAAGTATGGCACTTCCCAATCCCATCTACCGAATAGGGCAGCCCACAGCTTGCGCTGTATGCACCCGCGCATTGTCGTGCCAATTGATGGCTGGGTTGCGCAGAAAGTGTCGCCGCTTCTTTCGCAAAGCTGGTCGCAGGTGATGCTCCAAAAAGGAACAGTAATACTGTGCACTGACGATCTTCCTTGGAGGAACGTAATGCGTTAGGATAACACCACCACAGTCATACGTGAGAATCAGCATATCTTTGACCGTACTGTGAGGAGTCGCCTAAGCTGTAGGTCCCCCTTCCCCGGTTGGATAACTGGGGTAGGCTGGGGACACGCAAGTAGCCGAAGTGGCGTCCAATTGAAAGACTTGCACCAGGCCAACGACCCACACTAAATTATTATCATTATTATTACTGGGGGTCTGACGCACTTTCGACTGCCGCGACGACCCATAACGACGCCATTCGTTGGATAGGCGTTTCAGTTTTTGCCATCAGTTATGACTTCACTGTACTAGGTTTAGATGGAATACCAAATAGGCTGTGGTATAGGAAACAGACAGTGTAGTAGCGAATGAACATTTGGGTGTGGCGGGATACGTGCAGCGTCTGCCTAGTAAGCAGGAGATCCCGGGTTCGAATCCCGGCCGGGCACAAATTTTCATTCGCCGCACATTGGTATTGCATCTAACCTAGTTCAGTGAAGCCATAAGTGATCGCAAATCGCGATTTATTCCATTGTGTTCGTCAAGCACACTGAGATGTATAATCATGATGGGTTACACCGTCTAACCCCAGTAGTTGTATGTTAGTGGCGCTGTTTACTTACGGCCGGCCGCGGTGGCCGATGGGACTGAGGCGCTCCAGTCGCGGTCTGCACGGCCACTACGGTCGGGGGTTCGAATCCCCCCTCGGGCATGGATATTTGTGCCGTCCTTAGGATTAGCTAGTTCGTTAGTAGTTTGTAAGTTTATGACTGATGACCCCGTAGTTAAGTCCCATAAGCTATACAAACATTTGAACATTTTTTTTGTTTACTTACGCAATTAGAAGGAATGGTAAAATTTATTTGAGAATATTCTGAATTAGATGATGTAAGTTCGGACCTCTCTAATTTGTTCACTACGGTCGGGGGTTCGAATCCCCCCTCGGGCATGGATATTTGTGCCGTCCTTAGTTGTAACTAGTTCATAAGTAGTTTGTAAGTTTAGGGACTGATGACCCCGTAGTTAAGTCCCATAGACTCTACAACCATTTGAAAATTTCTAATTTGTTTTTCTGCGATTCTTGCTTTGTTCATATAACAATATTGTACATTATTTTGTTTTGTTACGGGGCATCAGCATCTAAATCCAAATTATCTCTGGCATGGTACGGCCAGTATTAGTATTTAGGTAGTTTCACACACATGAACAGTGTGCAGCACGCACAGCTGATTACTGCACAGTGTGTGGCGCGCGACTTGTCGCGATAAAACTGGAGCGGCCGTTGTGTGGCGGCAGGGGGCGACGCGAGGGCCGCAGCTGTCCAAACAGCGCAGCCAGCACTGCACTCCACACCACAGCACGGCACTGTCTGTCTGCAGACACTGGTCTCCCTCCCTCACACACACACACCGACTCCTGAAAATAAAACGGACACACACCCAGCTACATACTCGTAGCTCAGGCTCTCCTTTTCCGTACAGCAGAGGTTCCCGGTCTTTGTACTATTGCGACCCACAGTCATCCTGGAAAAATTTTCGTTACCCAATGTAATCACTATAGCTACTACATAGCAATTAATCTATACATATCGTAAAGATGCATGTACGTTCGTTATATGAGTAGTCTGTTATCAAAGAAGGACATCTGTCGTTTGCCAGAAACTGAGATAATCGTCATTTTTCATTGCGAAAGGTATAGCTGATTTGAGCATTATCAACTATAATACTCGTGTATTTATACCTGGAACTTGCTAATATAAATTTTATTACTCAAGCAGCTTCACATTGTGGTCTTCTTTGAAACCAAAATGTGTCGGTGTCCGGCCGGCCGTGGTGGCCGAGGG
This sequence comes from Locusta migratoria, assembly GCA_026315105.1. Lineage (NCBI taxonomy): Eukaryota > Metazoa > Arthropoda > Insecta > Orthoptera > Acrididae > Locusta > Locusta migratoria. The sequence goes on from CM048744.1 coordinate 297,574,711, forward strand.
GACTGAGGCGCTTCAGTCACGGTCTGCACGGCCACTACGGTCGGGGGTTCGAATCCCCCCTCGGGCATGGATATTTGTGCCGTCCTAGTTCGTAAGTAGTTCATAAGTAGTTAGTAAGTTTAGGGACTGATGACCTCGTAGTTAAGTCCCATAAGCTTTACAAACATTTGAACATTTGAACATTTGTGTCGGTGTCCGCTTTTGATGTGAACACGCTTTGAGAGAACCGTTTTTGACACACAGGGATTCGCTTACTGCTGACGAGAATCTTTACCACGTGTATAATCTGGGAAATTATGGGAATATCCACATAAAGTGGAAAATATTAAATTCTGAACTCTATTATACATTGGAAAAGTGAAAACTACAATAATCATAAAAATCTTTTTAATTTTAAATGCAAAATGAAATGTTACGGCACTGAATCTCTAAAATTATTAGCTTAAGGTCTGTTGAAACTGTCGCCAGATTTTTCCGTAAACATCTTTACGCTACTTCGGACATCCAACTTCTTTGCAACAAGTGATAATTTCGTACAACACACCTTACAATAGAACAGTGTAAATTACAAGCTAGTCTTACCTTTCTTTCTTTTCAATGTTATTTTCCACTTTTCAGGTTGTCGCAACCGCTTCCTAGCTTTTCCTTCGGACGCTGGTGATATATTATGTTCCATTTTAATCCCTTTAAGATGGTTATTAGTAATAATAGTATAAAAAATTACTGAAAAACTTAAGTACGGGCTAATACGTTTTTGTACCTGGCACATACTGTCGTCATGTCTGATTTTCGAGGTCATGTGATCATATACTGTGTTCCCATTGGTGCACACTGCTTCGTTCAACAAGTGTCCGAATTTGATATCAAGCTCTTATCTAGGAGTCCGCTTTTGATGTGAACAGTCGAATTTAACGTGTGATTTATCACATTTACGTCAATTTTAGAAAAAAAAAAAAAAACGGATTTCACCAATGAAAAGAGCGGAAAAACGTCCTTTAGCATCGACTGGTAACTAAATTTCGACCATTAGGTGAGATGTCCAGGTATAATATTAGGCTACTCATATGTTCCACAACTCCTCCTAAACGAAAGGCTGTTCCACACCAAACTTGCATAGATACGTATTGTGGTGTCGCACAAGTCTAAAGTGCGCGCCACCTACTTTCGCCGCGCACCGCCATGCACCCACGGCGCGGCGTTCTTACGACGTCAGCCACGAGCGCCCTCTGTTACAACTCCGCTCGTGGCCACCACTGAACGACATCGTTCACTTGGGACTGAGATAGGAACCAGTTAAGAACTTCGGAATCAGATAGGCACCAGTGAAGACTTGGCTATCGGATAGGCACTAGGCAGGTCTCTAGCTCAACTATGTATCAGCATTCTGCAGTACTGAGCTATGTAAAAGTTAAGTATTACTAAGTCTCTGTGAAATATATATCTCGTTCTAATTTACTCTAGTGTTTCTAGTTTCTGCTGTCCCACTGGCTGGTCACCTCCTGCCTGCACAAGCGTGCATCCTTTATTCCTGTGTCGGTACTTTTCTACTCGGCCACCGACACCTACGACGGAAACGAGACACAAAAGCGGCGACGAGGCTGGGACACAAAATGTATTCCTTACTGAAACTTCCTGCCAGATTTAAATTGTGTGCCGGAACCGGTATTTGGAACTTGAGACCTTTGCCTGTCGCATGCTAGCGCTCTACCGCCCCTCCTATGCTCTATGGGTAGTTCTGCTCTTTCGCTCGCTGATCATGTTTGTTCGTTGATGTTCGATGTGTTCTTGGCTCAGATTTTTTTTATTACAGAGCCGTATGACCGGGTGCGCTGAGCCACGACGCCCGGCTCCGTCTGAGCTATCCCGGCACGCTTCACGGTCCGTCCTCGCAACTTAACTTCTCCCAATACCTCACCTCGTACTTTGACAGAAGTTCTCCTGCGAACCTTAGTGAACTAGCAATCCGAGAAGAGAGGATATGGCGGAGACATGGCTTAGCCAGAAGTCCCGTTAGAACAAATCTTTTTACTTGACGCCTCGATGGTGACTTGCGTGCCAATGATGACCAGGGCCGTCTTTAGCAGGGGATGCAAGGGGTGCGGGGCACCCCGACGCCGGTACCCAGGGGCCGCCAGGCGGGGATGGGCGCTCCCGCCGGAGGTTCGAGTCCTTCCTCGGCCATGGTTGTTAGTGTTGTCTTTAGAATAAGTTTAAGATGGTTAAGTGGTGTGTAAGAGTAGGCACCGATCACATTAGCAGTTTGATTTCATAAGCATTCACACACATTTCGCCTGGCGAGCGCCTTATACCCTGTGCAAGCTCGTAGTTTTGAAAATTACTGATCAAACAGTCATTACACCTGTAAAAATGTAGACAGCGATATTGTTTACAAACACGCCCCATGAAACTTTCGGTTCAGCTTAGACTTTCGATGGGCAAATGTAAGTGGCACACACACACAAATAGTTACTGAGGTAAGAGAACACTTCTTAGATTTTCCACCTGTAACTGATACTACTGCAATATCGAACTAAAAGATTTACTAGACCAAGAATATGATAATTGTAGGCAAACATGAGAAAGTATTGGGCTCAAAAGGCAAACATGATATTTATTGACCTATGACAAAAAAAAAAAAAAAAAAAAAAAAAAAAAAAAAAAAAAAAAAAAAAAAGCATGAACCCTCCTGTATTTACGTTATATGTGCAACTTATGCTCTAAATATAGTAGTAAATATTATCAAAAAGGAACAACTTTCTGATGTTCTGCAAAACTTTTTTATTGGTCACAAACCGGCTTTCGGCTTCTTGGGCCATCATCAGGTGACAACTGACTGTAGTACACATGTTTTCAAAGATGTTAAGATTTACAAAGATGTTATCAGGGACAATCAATACTTCACAGGAAAGTTCATCGCAAATACTTATTTACGAGAGTTATTAACATTTATATAAAAATATAATAACTATGTGTAAAGAATCAAAACTAATATTATTATTTTTGTTGAAAAGGAAGGTTGAAAATAAAACTTATTTCAGTAGAGGTGTAGAGGGGAACTGGATCTGATCGTTTAATACTAAACTAGCATCCCGAGCCAAATGTTTATTGATTTCCAATATTTCCAGTAGTGTCATCTTTCTGCTTTTCTTCAGGAAAAATCAATTAATTTTATAGTAGTAAATGTTGCAGGTAGAAGCTCTTTAGAAATCTCAACCGTCTTTTGTATTGATTCGGCATGAGCTTCATGTTGGGGTGCCGTTATGAACCAGATACCTACTTTGACACTAAGCCTCTTTCAGATACACACTCTTACATGTTCATATGTTCAGTTGTAATGTGCTACATAAAGGAAAAAAAAAAAAAAAAAAAAAAAAAAAGAAAAAAGAAAAAAAACGGCAAGAAAAATTCTGCAAAGGTCTGACTTTATTCTTTCAGAGGCTGTTAAACTGATACATCTGGTAAAAAAAACCGTTTACGTATACACCGCAAAGACAGTGCATTTGAACAAATGCTAGTTGATTCTAAATTACTTGCGGAAGATTTAGAATGTGAACCAGAATTTAAAGAAACAGCTAGTCGCCGCACGGGAGTAGCCGAGCGGTCTGGAGTGCCACGTTACGGATCGCGCGGCCTCCCGCATCGGAAGTTCGAATCCTTCCTCGTGCATGGATGTGTGTGTTGTCCGTAGGTTAGTTTAAGTAGTTTGTAAGACTAGGGACTGATGACCAACGTAGTTTGGTCCCAAAGAATTACAAACAGTTGAACATAGGAAACAGCTCGTCCACGCCCTCGAAAACGAGACATTGCTCACAAACTAAGTTTAAATTTTCAGTTTTTGTAACTTTACAAGGCGAATTTACAATTAAATGAAAGTTTCCATTTGTTGACTGTGCATGACAACAGGTTTTCATTTTGGCAATACATTGAAAGCTGGAGATAATTGGACAGAGAGCAAAGAAAAACACAATGTCTCGTCATAGAACAAAAGTTAACACATGAAAATAGACCAGACACTGACGGGGAAGCCGCGGTGGAGTAGCCGAGTGGTCTAAGGCGTCTCGCTGCGGAGCGCGCGTTGCTTGCCGTGGAGGTTCGAGTCCTCCCTGGGGCACGAGCGTGTGTGTTTGTCCTTAGGTTAGTTTACCTAGGTTTAAGTAGTTTGAAAGCTGCGGACTGATGACCACGCAGTTTGGTCCGATAGAATTACAAATATTTGAACGGGAAAGAGCTGTTCAACGATTTGGAATTCCTTTCTACATTTATTTATTTTTTACCTTTTTTTTTTTTTTTATGAGTAGCACAACTCCACTTGCTATGATAAACTTTATTTATGTCCCTGTTCGGAAATATTTCAACATGTTTGCGTAGAAGGCGAAAGATCATATTTCAAACTGAAAATAATAAAAAACTATTTCCGATCAACCTCGACTCAAGATAGACTGAAATGTGGCCATCATAAGTATCGAATCAAAAGAAGAATTCAGAACATATGACGTGATAGGAAAGTTTGCCGATTTAAAAGCCAGAAAAATTGTATTCAGTGTCTGAAATTGTTTCTGTATTACGTAAGTATTAAATAAAAGAAATGGAAGATGAAAATTAAATTTTGAGTGGCTTTTTTTTCCTTTTGGCGGCAAGTGGGGGGGGGGGGGGTAGGGAGGGCTCTAACTGATTTTCAGCATCCCGACCTTCAGTATCATTAAGACGGCGCTGATGATGCGGACTAGACACAACACACGGCGCCTGCCGGGAATCGAACCTGCGCTCCCTGCGTGGTAGTCAGCGATGCTATTGCCTGACCTACGGAAAAGTGTAATAATCCCCATTCCAAAGAAAGCAGGCGCAGACAGGTGTGAAAACTACAGAACCATCAGCTTAATAAGTCATGGCTGCAAAATATTAACACGAGTAATTAACAGAAGGATGGAAAAGCTGGTAGAAGCCGACCTCGGGGAAGATCACTTTGGGTTCAGGAGAAATGTAGGAACACGTGAGGCAATACTCACTTTACGGCTTATCCTAGAAGATAGATTAAGGAAAGGCAAACCTACATTTCTAGCTTTTGTAGATTTGGAGAAGTCTTTTGATAATGTTGATTCGAATAAACTCTTTCAAGTTCTGAAGCAAGCAGGAGTAAAATATAGGGAGCGTAAGGTTATTTACAACTTGTACAAAAACCAGACAGCGGTTGTCAGAGTTGAAGGGCATGAAAGGGATGCAGTGGTTGGGAAGGGAGTAAGGCAAGGTTGTAGCCTTTTTCCAACGTTATTCAATTTGTACACTGAGCAAGTTATAAAGGAAAGCAAGGAGAAATTTGGAGAAGGAATTAAAGCTCAGGGTGAAGAAATAAAAAACATTGCGTTTTGCCGATGACATAGTAATTCTGTCAGAGACAGCAAACGACGCGGAAGAAGCAATTGAACAATAAAGGAGGTAGATGAGTTTTCTTACTTGTGCACTAAAATAACAAATGATGGTCGTCGTACAGAGGATATAAAATGCAGAATGACAATGGGTAGAAAAGCGTTCTTGAAAGAGAGAAATTTGTTAACATCGAATATTGATTTAAGCATAAGGAAGTCCTTTCTGAAGGCTTTTGTGTGGAGTGTTGCCTTGTACGGGAGTGAAACATGGACGATAAACAGTGCGGACAGTAAGAGAATAGAGGCTTTTGAAATGTGGTGCTGCAGAAGAATGCTGAAGATTAGGTGGGTGGATCGCGTAACTAATGAGGAGGTACCGAACATAATTGGGGAGAAAAGGAATTTCTGTCATACCTTGACTAAAAGAAGGGATAGATTGGTAGGACAAATGCTCAGACATCAAGAAATCGTGAATTTAGCTTTGGAGGGATGTGTGTGCAGAGGGAGACCAAGAGATGGATACAGTAAGCAGATTCAGACATGTTGCCGTTCTTATGTGGAGTTAAAAAGGCTTGCTCAGGATAAGGTATTGTGGAGAGCTGCATCAAACCAGTCTCAGGACTGAAGACCACAACATGGAAATATAATAAGAAAACCCAGTAATACCTTCGACTTCCTTGTATTATTATTCTGGAGTCAGAAACATACAAATTCACAGTAGCCATACATATCATAAACTGATAAATAGGTACAATTGTAATTATATTACATGTGCCCAACACTTCGCAACCTCCAAGGCGTTTGGAGTGGCTTGCAGAAGATGAGTCTTTGTGCAGGATGTAGGGACCAAAGGGCACTGGAGCATATGGCTTGCGGTTTGTTGTTCTCCACAGTCACAGGAAGTGTCTTCTGTCTTGAAACCCTATCTCTTCAAGTTGTGTCGGGATCGTGCAACTCCGGATCATAATCTGTTCAAAGCTTTCCACACGAGCCAGTTTTCATTGTGTCCAGGTGGTAGTTCTTCGGCTTCAGGCATCCATCCATCCATGAAGGTCAGGCGTCATCTTCTTCCATAACTCCAGCCTTGCCTCCTCTGGTGAAACGGTGAGTTTGTCAGATGTCCTTAGGAAGTTCTTTCACGAGCTCAGCCATTGCTGTGGTGGATTTTATCCGTGCAGTGGGTGGGCACTGTTCACTTCCACTTTCAGTCTCTCCTTGTTGGCAGCCACTTCTCTGCGTACACTTGGTGGTGCTATTCCGGCCAGATAGTAAAGCTTCTCGGTTGGAGTAGGTTTTAAACAACCAGTGATCAACCTGCAGGTTTCATTGAGAGCAGTGTCTAGTTGTCTCGCCTGTACCAGACTGGGGAAGCATATTCTGCAGTAGAAAAGCACAGTGCCATTGCAGAAGAGCGGATAGTCTGTGGGTGTGAGCCCCCAATGTTTCCCCGTTAGTTTGCGAATTAGGTTATTTAGCTTGGAGATTATCATTTTGGTATTCTTGCAGTGAGTTTTGAATGTCAGAGACCTATCGAGAGTGACACCCAAGTATTTAGGGGTGTGATAATGTTGCAATTGGATACCTGACCATTCTATATGTAGCTTTCTGACGGCTGATCCTTTCACACCAGAAACATCATCTTGGTCCTTCTCAGGACCACAGTTGACCAGTTGACTTCCTTCTGTGCCAGATCGCATGCATATGGAAGTGCAGGCACACTACAGTTCTACACTCATTCGCCGGAGTTATTGACTAGTTTGTATAGAGGTCACTGGCCACGCCACTTAAATTAGAGGTTAGATGTTCAAATGTTTGTATAGTCTGTGGGACTTAACTACGGGGTCACCAGTCCCTAAACTTACAAACTACTTATGAACTAGCTAAGACTAAGGACGGCACAAATATCCATGCCCGAGGGGGGATTCGAACCCCCGACCGTAGTGGCCGTGCAGACCGTGACTGGAGCGCCTCAGTCTCCTCGACCACCGCGGCCGGTAGAGGCTAGATGCTGCATTAGAATACGGTCAGCAGCAGAACATTGCAGCCGCGTTGGAGTAGCCGAGCGGTCTAAAGCGTCTCGCTGCGGAGCACGCGGTTGCTCGCCGTGGAGGTTCGAGTCCTCCCAGGGGCATGGGTGTGTGTGTTGTCCGTAGATTAGTTTACCTAGGTTTAAGGAGTTTGTAAGCTACGGACTGATGACCACGCAGTTTGGTAGGATAGATTTACAGACAGACAGAACATTGCAAAAACGTGCACGTATGGTGAAACAATGTTGATGTAAAGGCGCAGAACACATTCGCGAAAGAGCGGCGGCAGCCGTCAGTCCAGTAGGGAGAAAGGACGAAGCCAGCAAGCAAGCCGATGGGGCCATTTGTTACTGTCACGACTCGGAATCATATTTTACGGAAAAACGGAACTTGACTGCGCTGCGAAAACAAAAGGGAAACCAGGAAAAAAGGGGCGGTATCCGGGGAGTCGATGAATTAGTCGACTGTAATGCCGGAAAAGCTGCAATGCGCGGGCGATTGCCGCTGATGTATGGGCGCGCCATTCATTAGGCGCGCTGACGCACTGCCGGATAAACACGCGACTCCTCATAAATTTGCGCCGGCTCGCCCGCGCCAGTGTATTCCGTTTGATACGCTGCGCTGCCGCTGCCGCCGCCGCTGGCGTTATTATTATTCGAGGCCGACGGCTAATGAGCAATGGCGCACGCGAGCGCTCTCTTCTGTTTGCGACGGCCTGCGACACACTAGCGACCGCGTTTTTTCTCCTCTGCTTCTTATGCGTCCCACCAGTGATCTCTATACAAACTGGATGTATAACCAGAGTCGAACATAAGAGTCGCGAAACTCCCGGTGATTTTCTGCAACTTCGCGACTGCAGCGCTGCCAAGCGGCCGGGTCGTAATAATACCACGAAGCGATTGAGTAATGAATGTGTATTTGGACTGAAGCAGCATTTTCAAAATAACTTGGTACTTACGAGCTTTTGTGGCGCTATAAATTGTAGCAACTGTCAAAAATATAATTCGGAAATCTCTCATTTGCAAAGGATGCTCAGAAGTAACAGAATACTGTCATGAATAAAATGTGTTAGCTTACTGTGGTTAGTTATACTTTTAGGCGTAGAAGTAAATCTTTAACAATTCATTCACGTCCAAACTTCTGCTGTTAATGAGAATCGCAAACACTTGACCACTGTTTCATAATATTACTGCTAAATAAAAGTAATGTATGAATGACTGCTTAGGTTCAAATGTTCAAATGTTTGTTAAGCTTATCGGATTTAACTACGGGGTCATCAGTCCCTAAACCTACATACTACTTATCAACTACCTTATACTAAAGACGGCACAAATACACATGCCCGAGGGGGGATTCGAACCCCCGACCGTAGTGGCCGTGCAGACCGTGACTGGAGCGCCTCAGCCTCCTCGGCCACCGCGGCCGGCTGCTTAGGTACGTACCTCAGCTTCACAAAAATGATAACCCTGTATACTAACATTTTTTTTCGGTTACGTACTAGTTTGATAAAATGAATACGTAGCTACAAATAAATAATACATATGTCCATATATAAGCTGTTAATGTTTGCACGTCACATTCTTGGAGATATTCAGTTTGATACCTGCCAAGTAGCTAAAAATTGTGATAGCTACACGAAAGGCACAGAAGCAAGGACGAGGTGAAAAGATGGTTTAAACGACGACGTAGAATCTAGTCACCTACAACGTAAAAATCGTGTGTACTTTTAAAAACATTACAGTGTCCGAAATTCGCTAAAACAAAACTCTTGCAACATGTCAGTACGCACCGAGCACGCGAACATAATCATAATCAGTTCCTTTTATATACTTCAGCATATCAGGTTGCAATTCATTTCTGCTTTCAAAAGGTTTCAGACGATATTAATATGACTCGGGGATTGTGAACTGTATGAATTACACTGCACTGACAGTTTGTTGAATTATAGACTGCCATTAACAGAGGTAGTGATATTATTTTAATGAGATTTTCGTATTTGTATTACAAAGTTCACAGCAACGTTCAGTGACCAGGAAATATGAAAGTAACAGCATTAATAACAGCAACTTCTCAGTCTGCATCATGCCATTCCACTGTTATTCCCTACTGGCCGCTTGGAGCGCTAGTATCGCTTCAGCTGCAATTTTTTTTCTAGAGAGTTTCGCGACTGTCTGTGGTATAACTCTGGTGTGTGAGCATAGAACTGCAGCGTGCCTGTACATTCAAATGTTTTGCACACGATTTCGCATTGTCCGCCATGTTTAAATTTGGCAAACTAGATTCCATCAGTTATTACGTAACAAAGAATTGCTTCATTACCTCTTGATTTAGAATTTAATTAATTATTCGATGTAATAAGCTGATATGGGAGCGGAATCGAACAATATTTTCTTCTCTTTTTCTTGTATTACCTCTTAGCAGCCATGTTTGAATTTGGCAAGTACCTAAATATGAATATCTATATGGCTGGCACGCTAAGACAACTGAAGTTCAACATCCAGATAATATAGAGATCAATGCGTCCCACTAATGTGCTGCTGTAACCTAGTGATGAGAACAATCGAATGAAAACAATCGATTCATTCGGTTGATGGAAAAAGATCGATCATTCGGTTGTAGTTTCTCATATCGGTTGAATTATTCATTCATTCTTCTGAGTGAAACCTGTCGGTGGGGCCAACCGAATGAAAAAACCGATTCATTCGTTCTTTTGAGTGAAACCAGTAGGTGGAACCAACTGAATGAAAAAACCGATTCATTCGTTCTTTTGAGTGAAACCAGTAGGTGGAACCAACCGAATGAAACAACCGATTCATTCGTTCTTTTGAGTGAAACCAGTCAGTGGGATCAACCGAATGAAAAAATCGACGCAGTCGGTTGATCTACTCATTTCTTCTTTTGAGTGAAATCAGTCGGTCGGAGCAACCGAATACAAAAATCGACAGTCAGTTGGACCACTCATTCCTTTTCTTCTGAGTTAAATCAGTCGATGGGACCAACCGAATGATAAAACTGACACAGTAAGTTGGCCTCTTCATTCGTTCTTTTGAGTGAAACCAGTCAGTGGGAGCAACCGAATGAAACAGTCAGTCGATCGTAGTTTTACTATGTTGGATTAATATTCGTTTAGTTTTTTCGAATGAAGGTAGTCTGTGAGAACAACCGAATGAAAACATCCGATACTTTTGCAGTTTTGTACATTGACTGAATTACTCATTCTTTCTTTTCAAGTGAAAACAGGCAGTAATTTTTTCTGTCGGTTGAACCATGTAACCATTATCCCAACTGAAACGACTCGTGTTTTAGCTTACAGAGCTATCCATTTATTTGTATGAATGAAACTGGCATGCACATCAGATAACTACAGCAGTGCTACATTATACTGTCATGGAAAAGGAGTATGCCAAAGTTAAAATGCGTATTACAATGTTCATTTAATTATGTACTGAATGAAGCAACTTTTCGTTTTACAATATACAGTAACAGTGATTCATATTTTGTTGTAGATTAAATTGTTTGAGGTGCCATCAACGAGTAACTAATTAGATGTCATATCGCTGGAGCAGGCCTGCGATCACTTTAATTGCCCACCCCAGACTTCAAAAACGCCGATCATCTGGGCCCGATCAGATTTCTTTAGCAGACACTCAAAATCTTTAGAAGATAAGTGGCCGATGACCACGAAGTATCGCGGGGAGCGGGGACACGAGAGGGGGTGCTGCCTCGCTGGCGTTTTCACTGCTGACAGCGCTAGTCCAGCAGGCGCGCGCCAAACTCCACACAACAGTGTCTGGTCGGGGGGGGGGGGGGGCGTACCATCGCCGATTGTTGTCGGTTTCTTACTGTCTCAATAAATAAGCGTGGAAACTACAGGGTGTTCCAAAATGATCTCTACAAGTTTAATCTCGCATACTGTATCTCCGAAGCGGGAACCGGTAGAAACGTCCGGTTTGCGGCTTATTGTCCACACATATCTAAAGTTCTATTAGGACAGAGTTAAGTATGTTAACTTTGAGCATATTTGCTAGATCCAAATTCGAAGATTACTAAAACATTAGGTATTGAAAAAAAACCTCATTAAAGTATTTTGTATAAAAATATTTCTTATAAAAATATTTTTGTTAATTCCATCTAATTGAAGGAGTACGAGAAGACATACAACATTTATCAGTGCTGTAAATTTTCTTCAGCGTGTCTGTATTCGTCAACAGTATATGAAAACATTCATCTCAAGTTTCATAATTATTCACTCTTGTCACAGATATTTCTGTGGTTGTCGGTGAAACGGTGTGGAGGTTTATTCCATCCCTCCGCCATGTATCATACAAAATCTTAGATTAACAGTGAACTGCCACTTGTTTTAAAAGTCAAGTGTGCAAAATTTCATCGAGATCGGAATAAAACTCTATATTGGCGTCAAAGTCTGGAATACCTTCTGTCATGCATCGAACTAAAGTATATGTAGATTGTTACCATTCTCTTTCTTTGAAGGTGAAGAGTGAAATATATCATTAAAATTCGAATACAAACGGAATTTGTCGAAGTTAGTAGGTAAAGTACCCTCTGCCATGCACCTACGAAATTTATTGTACACAGTTACCTACGCCTTGTTTTAAAGGTCAAGTGGGCAAAATTTCATCAAGATCGCAGCCAAATTGTGGTTTTTTTCGAAGTCAGTATGTAAAGTACCGTCCACCATGCACCGAATGAAATTTGATGTGTGCAAAATTTCATCAAGATTGGAACGAAACTGTAGATTTGCATGCAATAGAAACACACACACTGACACACTGGTATATTTATAAGATTTATCTCTAAGAAAGTTTCATGCTGAATCACGTTTCATTTATACCCGAAAAGGCTGAAGGAGTATGCAAATAAAGTCACACAAAGTCGGTGAATTAATAAAAACACCCATATAACTGCAGAAACCGACAAAGACTTTTTCCAGTCGGTTGTATCGCATCAAGTGAAACCACTCAGTGCCGAGAACATTCATATAAAGGACACAGACTTGTTTCATTCGGTGGTCGCGCATCGACTGAAACCACTCAAACCCACTGAATGAGTGAAAACATTCATATAGCGGCTGCAACCGACAGAGACTGGTTTCATTCGATTGTTTTGCATCGACTGACACCACTGAAACCCCGCCAGTGAGTGAAGACATTCATACGGCCACAGAGACTATTTTCATTCGGTTGTTTCATTCGACTGAAACAACCGACTGAACGAAAAAACAACCGATTGACCAATCGGTTGTTAAAAACAGTCGGTTGTCCCATCACTACTGTAACCTAAGAGGTAAACTAGCATCACAGTCTAACATATACAGTCACGACACTCCCACAGAATTTTGTTATACACAGCGACAGCAGCGCTCCAAGCGGGCGGAAAGCTACATTTATGAATACGATATTGAACGAGTGCGAATAGTATTGTTTATATTGATTTTAACATACTATTTATATTAGGGAACCCATGAAGTGTCATAAAAATAGGCAGTAACTTAAAAAAAATAGCTCCACATTTGACTTTCGTACGTTTCGTTAAGTTTCCGTATGAAACGGTACAGTACATGACAGTTTATTTACATTTAACTTGTAACCTACAGGCTTTTCTAATATATAAAGCAGAGTGTCCGTATGTTTGTACGTGTTGCATACGGCCGGCCGCGGTGGTCGAGGGTACTGCGGCGCGTCAGTCACGGTCTGCACGGCCACTACGGTCAGGGGTTCGAATCCCCCCTCGGTCATGGATATTTATGCCATCCTTAGTGTTAGCTAATTCATAAGTAGTTTGTAAGTTTAGGGACTGATGACCCCCGTAGTTAAGTCCCACAAGCTATACAAACATTTGAAAATTTGTTGCATACAAATCTACAGTTTTGTTCCAATCTTTATGAAATTTAGTACACGTAAACTTCAATCCATGAGGACGGTCGCCGTAAGTGTAAGAATCACATACGATATATGGTTCACGAGATATGACGTCATAAACAATGAGATGAGCGAAAACTGCTGCATTTTTCGACAATGCTGCTCATTTTCTCCTAAACCATTGGACCGATTTCAACCAAATTTGGTACAGACATTCCTTACCGTGAGGTAACAATGCTGCATGGTTAAGAATCACTTACGGCACATGGTTCAAAAGATATTACGCCATAACCAATAGAAATGGCAAAAAATGTCCTATAATGCGGCGAGATTTTATAAATACGCTATATGAGAATGAGAGTACTTAGCGACTTGCAACAAACTTCAAACGTAATTTCAAACCTTTATTTAACTTTTTCTCGCTGGTAACCATAGTAAAATGATGAAAGGAAAAAAAAGTTTCTCGCTTACTACTTTTTCGCTGTTTATGGAGTAAAACTACGGCTCTCGGTATGAAGTTACAATTTATAATTTGAACTCTACAAACTGTAGCGACAGGGAATTTTACAGACAGTATACACATATATAGTTGAATGTAGCTTCTAAATTGTAATCACAGTATGACACGTAGTTCAGGACATATGATCACATTAACAGTAGCGTTCATGGGAAACAGCCGCTTCACGCACCAAGTTTTAATCTATTACTTCTTTACTAGTAATTGCATTCCGAAGAGATTTTACAGACATATAGCCCTTATACAAATGAATATATACCTCAAAAATGGCAGAAATAAATACCCGGGCAACACCGGGTTTTCCGCTACTACTGAATAATTTCATTTACCATTAAAAATAGAAAAATAGCTAAGAAACATCATCACTATAATTGCAGTATAATCGGTGAGGGTGGAACGTAGGAAACGTATATACAATGCATTAACTACAGTATTTAACGTACCAAATCAACCACCACAGCTGTAGCTGAAGGAGAAACGTCACAGACGCGACAATAAAACGACAAATGCAATCAAACTGTTTTCCAACAAAGAAGAGCCCAGTTCACAATTGTTGCTACATATGAAGCACAGACGGCAAGAATATTCAAAACATTGGCTTTTCGATCTAAGGTAATTACATTCAAAAAAATACGCGCGTATAAGAAAGACTAGTGAGGTGTAAAAATGGGAGAATGATTAGACTCCACACTGCATTGAAACATGTCAAAAAACTGCTTGTCATATTAATAACAGACCATAACAGAAATTTATGTTTGTCTTATGTTTATATTCTACTTACTTTCAGCGGAATAAGCTGCGAATATACAAATATTAGTAAGTACTTGTTCATGACTAAGTTGTCCTTTATACCACTGAATCGGTTAAATTCGGCTATTCTTACATAAATTTCAAATGTTCAAATGTTTGTAAAGCTTATGGGACTTAACTACGGGGTCATCAGTCCCTAAACTTTCAAACTACTTATGAACTGCTTACGAACTAGGACGGCACAAATATCCACGCCCGAGGGGGGATTCGAACCCCCGACCGTAGTGGCCGTGCTGACCGTGACTGGAGCGCCTCAGTCACCTTGGCCACCGCGGCCGGCACATAAATTTCCATATTATGTACATCAATTGATATTTTAATAATCCTTAACGCAAAATTATACTAACGTATTTGTTTAAATACGTACAAAAATATTTATCAACAAACATCTCTACTTCGACGGCTTGCCCACCGCTAGGAGTCTAGTGTCGTTACAACTGTCAGTTGGTAACAACTTTTATAGCAGTGAGTGTCACGACTGTATATTTTAGACTGTGAAAACTCAACAGTCACCCGCCATGTTATCGGAAGTCCAGAGAGGGGCGTCGTACATAAAAGTAGGTTAGAAGATTACGAAAATATGTTTGCGCCTTTCAGTTTTAGCCAGAAACATTAACTCTCGCACAATGAACAAGCCAATAAGGACAGATACCTTTCCCCGGGAGTCTATAAACTACAATCCCCCTAATGCCCAGCTGAATATATAGCACAGACAGGCCGGACTTTTAAAGTACGTTTACCGAGCAACGTCTTACGAAAAAACGTCGACTAAAAAAAAAAAAAAAGAAAATCCCCTTTTGCGGAATATACTAAAGCCTCCGAACACCAACGGCCTACCATTTATAAGATATTTCCGTCGTTCATGGAATAGCATCGGTTTTAAAAATGTTTAAAAAATCAATTTCCAATTATTGTATGCGAAAACCTTACCAAAGTGTCTTAAAGAAAGTTATATATATTTAGCCAAAATTATTCACTGCAGATCAATGGTGGTTATGCATGAGAGTAGCATTTAGGTTCGCGGTGTGCACTATGGTGTTTTAGTCGCGTTGTGTGGCGGTGGATGAGTGTGGCGAACAAAAGTCCGTAAAATATGGAGCAATTCGACGATTAACAGATGCTCAAAGATAAAACACTGGGAAACACAGACATACATTAACTGACTATTAACTACACTGGCAATTCAACAATGATCACAGTATAAACACTGGAAAGACAACTGTAGTGCTTAGGATCAAAATACTGACAACTGAAGTAGAGAGACAAATAGCCTATACGCCGAGCGTCACGGTTTCATAATACACAGTGTCATCTCCATATTATCTTTGATCTCACTGCAATACACAGACTGTAGACATACGTTAATGTATGTCTGAGACGGAAAGTTAGTAAGTCATAGGTTACTTTGGTTTAGCTGACAGTATCGCTTTACTAACAGATTAATACAATTCATTTAGGTGAGTAATCTGTGTTTGTATTCTTTATTTTACCTTTTCTAGAGCAATAATTACATGGTTGAATTGCATTTAATGCGGCCCGGCTAGCGCTCGTTAGGTGGCGTCGCGTATACCGATTCACAGGGAATGAGAAGATTACTAGGGTACGTCGAGAACTTGCCAATCATAGAGCAGGAACAGCAAACCGATTCATAAGGAATGTCTTTACGCCACCTATCGAGCAGTAGCCGAGCCACATTAAATGCAGTGGTACCAAATACTTTTAAGAAAAGCTACGTACTCCCAGACTAACGACGTTTATCGTACATGTGAAAATACGGTTACTGTATAATTCTTAAATCGAAGTAGTTTCAAAGGAAAACACAGACATACATTAACTACACAAGCAATACACAGATTGTAGACATACCAGTGATCAATGAGACATACGTTAATGTATGTCTGTGATGGAAAGTTCGTAAGTCATGTATATGATGCTCAAGTGGTAAAATTGCATTGCCAGTAACAAAATTATCTCCATGTGAATTCTTTGAATATATTTACATAAGAATTCTTTGCAAGGAAAATCGAATTTATGTAGTTCCCTTTCTGATTTCGGTGTAGACCTATCCTCATTAGATTTTGAGTTCGTTATGTTTTTAGAAATGCGTAGAAATCTCCATAGTACAGGAAAGAACAAATTGAGATGTTAGTTACATAGCACACCAAATAACTAACAGATGCCGATGCTTCGTTTTTTCATTCTCATAACTGTGGTGTAATACACTATAACAAGGGGTACAATTTTACTCACGGCATCGGCGTACTGCGCATATGTTGGCAACGGCCGTTTAATGCTTTATTGAAAAAGAATGAGGGAAATCATTCTTTATGTTCACCATGAAATAAATATTTTTTGCTGTTCTGATGAGTAAATTAATGATCCTCCTAAAGCGAATAGTTCGTTGCCAACGATAGCAAACTAAACCGCTGCCACTGCAAGTAAAATTTAACCCAGCTGTATCCCACAGGCTTTGCAATGACATGGAAAGAAAAAAAAAATCCTCTTTTGACGGGTATAACTTTAAGAAGTAACGACGTTCCGTCGCGTCTATTGATGTTTTCATTTAATAAGAATTATTTGCAAGGAAAATCGAATTTATATAGTTTCCTTTCTGATTTCTGTGCGTGCTTATTAGATCTTGAGTCCCTTCTCTTTAGAAACGCCTAGAAAACGGTTTAGTACAGTAAAGAACAAATAGAGGCCCTGTTAGTTACGTATAACACCAAATAACTAATAGAAGTCAATGCTGCTTTTTTATGCTCATAACTATGGTGCAGTTCTCTACAAGTGATTGAATCCTTTCTTTAATATCTGTTCCGAAGAACGCGTGTACAGCTATTACAAATCTCTAATGTCCTAAAATACTTCACGGATTTACATGGGACAACTTCGTTTCATAAAAGGGGATCACGGAGAAAAAAAATCGTAATTTAAAGTTTTGTATCTACAACCGTTATGTCTATCTGTCCAATAGAACACGTTTATCTCCAAAAGTACATGACGAATTTTCGTAGGATTTTCAGCCGTAGCTTGAGCATATCGTGCGGTTGGATACACGTTTCATTTTATCAAAATCGGATCAGAGAAAATAAAAATATAATTTAAACATTTTAAAAGCAATCACTATCTATCTGCAAAGGCCAATCTCCAAAAGTACTAACGAGCTTTCATGGGGGCTAAAAAGCAAAGGATACATGGCGCCGTTATTATTATTACTATTTCTCGTCTCAACGATAGAAGTGTTTTCAGAAGTTTACGCCAAACAGACAATTACACACCGCAGTCTTAACTTTATGAACACAACCTAACATTGAACTGACATCGTTCCGGAGTACGGGCTGAAATTAATTTCAATTATTGTATGAAAACTTTATGAACATTCTTCGTTTTCGACAATGTCTTCTACTTAAATTTGACATCTTGGCTAGGAGAACTAAGTTCATTGACAGAGCGATCCGACGTCATAAATAATGAGAGGCCACCGCGTGAGAATACCCAGATTTATGCGTTTAATTGTTGGAAAATGGGAGTAGTTAGGGACCTGCAAAAAGTTTGCTTGCATTTTCGGACGTTTATGAAGCGTTTTGTAACTGAACTCCCCCCCCCCCCCCCACACACACACAAACACAAAATGATGAAACGAAAAGAAGTCTACCGCTCACAACAGTTTCGCTGTAGATGCCGTAAAAAGGCCGCATCAGACATGATCTCGTATCAAATAAAGTTGGCATTACAGATTTCCATGTGACTATTTATTTTTATTTGCAAGTCTCCCTTAATTCTCTCACATCCAAAATCAAGCTTTTCTTTTTTTTTTTTTTTTTTTTTTCAATCTCTTAGTAAAAGCGAAAGGATACTCACTCACTCACTGACTAAACACGAAATCTCGAAAACTACTTTATCTATAAAGCTGAAATTTGGTAGAAATGTAGTATGTAGCTAGAAAACGTCAGCTAAGAAAGTATTTTGTGATAGGTGCATGGCGGTGCATACTTCTCCTGCAGAAACACGAAATCTACAATTTCATTCCGATCTCCACGAAATTTCCCACGCTTGACCTTCAAAACAAGAGGTACATCACCGTCTACCTTAAGTTTTATACGGTGCATGGGGGAGAGTACTTTGCAACATGGATCCCTTAATACCTTGGTTGCGCGATGACTTGAGAACGACTCGACTGATTTCACAGATCCTTTATTATCAACTATTAAACTTAGAATCCTTGAGTCGGACTTTTTTTTAACAATGTCAAAAAAATGTCAAATATTTGTAGAACTTATGGGACTTAACTACGGGGTCATCAGTCCCTAAGCTTACAAACTACTTATGAACTAGCTAAGACTACGGACGGCACAAATATCCATGCCCGATGGGGGATTTGAACCCCCGACCGTAGTGACCGTGCAGACCGTGACTGCAGCGCCTCAGTCCCCTCGGCCACTGCGGCCGGCTTAACAATGTCCTTTCAAGACGTATTTCACTGCAGTTTCAACAATGGAGGAGTATTTCGAAAAACTTACGGGTATGCAGCCAGGTACCAAAATCGACGACGGTCGATATTTCGGCAGGAGACCGCCCTACCATTTTCAAGGCGAAACTGCGGTGAGGAAGCAATGTGCAACAATCTTTAAAACCTCGGTTTTCGAGTAAACAGGAAAGACGACACAATGAGCAAGCTCACAGCTCCGACACGACCAAAGATGAAACCGGTCGGAATATCGATAATAAACATCAGTTCTCGACGGATGAGGTCGGATTAGTTTTGTCCCTCTGTTTTTTGACAAGTGAGAGAGCAGGATCCCAAGCGGAATTTAAGCAGAAGCCTCCATCCCTATTCATAAGGTTGCCACCTACCGTATATTTTCACAGATAAGACGATAGCTGAATCACTGAAAAAGGGCCCGACAAAACCGAGGTCGTTTTATCCGACGATTAAAAAAGTTTTAAAAATATTAAAAAGAAAGAAATTTAAAAAAACTTGAAATTTAGTCTGAAATTGGTAATTTCGCAGATGTGTTGCATAGTGCGGCTTCGACCTCCAAACGATATATATCGATCGGTTAAGTATCAAAACAACACGTATTGAAACAGGCGAATATTATTATTTATATGAATATGTCGTTATTTTAAAGGATGTGGTTAGGCAGGATTCTAACAGTACAGCTTTCTGGGTTATTTACAAGAAAGCTTACACTCGAAGTAGCTCGGCCGGAAATGATATCGAACAGTAGATTTGGCCGCTACGCGCCCTCAGTACTAAAAAAAAAACTTTTTGTTTAACCTATACCTAACCTTCTTAAGGCTACGCTACAGATACCTTATTTGAAAGTGAAAGTTAGGTTAGGTATAGGAAAAACAGGAATTTTTTTAGCGCTAATCTACGGTTCAGAATCATTCGCTTATTGCATACATATCGTTTCGAAACTTATCAATTCGATATATATCGTTTATTGGTCGAAGCCTCGCTATGGCCGCGCTATGCAGCACATCTGCGACATTACCGTGATGAAATATACATCATGGAGGAACGATTTAGGGAAACAAAGTTTTGTGCATTTTTTTTAAATATTTGCTTTACGAGCTTTATTAATTTATTGAGTGGACAAGTGTACATACGATAACCTATATGCCATAAAGCAGGGATAGAATTAATTATTTACAATGCAGCTTGATTTTACAATAACGCTTGTCAAAAATAATTTCTCAGTATATCCAGAGTCACACTGAAACGATTAGAGTAAATTTACGTAAGGAGTAGTGAAAGGGTTAAAATATTTCGGAGCTATACGCAACAATTGTGGCTTCCTTCGAAATCCTTTATCTTCAGTTTTCGGGAAATTTCGTGTTTTTTCACCCGCATAATATGTGCATCGGCGCAATTACATGCCGTCTTGGCGAAAGAAATTCCATTTTTTTTTTTTTTTTTTTTTTTTTTTTTTTTTTTTTTTTTTTTTTTAAGGGTGAAATCCATGTGTATCAATCACGAGAACTACTTTTGGCGGCGTCTAAGGCCAGTTTTCGAAACTTCCTGAAGCTTTGTCTCCGAATCCATGTCGAAGAAGACGTATTTTTAGATCCCGAAAACCTGAAAAAAGTGCAGCATGCATTCGGGTAAATACGGTAACTTGGGGGGTCGTCTTATAGGCCAGATACATGCTTGAACTATGAAATCTTGATGAAAATTTGTACTTCGTCTTATCTGAAGGTTGTCTTATGTGCGGAAATATCCGGTAGTTTTATTTCTATCGCTTCCTTGATAACGCAGTCCCAGTAGTTGGAAGTGCATGCCAGAATTCCATAGGGTGACCTGTGTCGAGACAATGGAGGAGGGTTGTGACGCGTTACGCGCGAGACGTGAGGGTCGTCCTGAGCGAGCCTTGACTTGTTGACAGAAATGGCGGCGCGGGCCGTCCTTCGGGGAGGCGGCACAAATGAAGGAGGCAAATGTTTTCCGTGCCGTGAGTCCCCGTGTCGCCACGACAAATATTTGCCGCCGCCGTCGCCGCCGTCCGTGTTCACACCCCGCAAATCAGGCGTGACTGCCCCGGCCGCAGCCGGCTGCGACACGCCGCTTCTCGGAAACCTCGCCTTCTCCTGGACGCCGCTTCACGGGGACTTCACGTGTCCAGGCACTGCTGCTCTGCTGGAAGCTGTGCGGACCGCGTCTGAAGCATAACATTCCACTGCTTACACCGCAAGCGCCCACACAAAATGTCTTACTGTTCCAGCGGCACAGAAACCATTTCATTGATATCTTTAGGGTAAAAAATTGAATGCAAAACCCTGCCGTACATCAGATAAGAGCACCTTTTCTCTCTCTAGCCTTTGCCGTTGCCAGAATAGGACGCAGCTATCAGTGTTTCCAAGTTTTCACTGTATTTAATATGCGTGTGCATTACATAGTCCCACTATGGTCGGGGGTTCGAATCCCCCCTCGTACATGGATATTTGTGCCGTCCTTAGTATTAGCTAGTTCATAAGTAGTTTGTAAATTTAGGGACTGATGACCCCTTAGTTTTTTGAACATGTCATAGTCAATTAAATACAATTGATTCCTTTAGTGTTTTTCAACCTGTGGGTCTCGACTTCCAGGGGAGGGAGGGGGTCGCAAAGCCTAGTTTCGGAGGGTCGACGTCACAGAAGAAACTACTTGCGCCATAAAATAACTATTGGTTCAGTAATACAAAAACGTATGACTAAGCGAAATATATTTAAAATTTTATGGAACATTATCCCCATAGAAAATAAACAACAATCAAAAAACTTCTGGATAATATAATAACTGCAGCAGTCTAGATCTGCTATGAAAAGTTACTGTTTTATTCAATCAATTTAATCAACACTAGTTGTAACTTGTGAAATGACGAAAGAACTTCGCTACAGGTAGGTGTATCACGTTCTAACCTTGTTATGTAACTTCACTGATATTAAGAACGGAGGAGGAAAAAGTGGTATTCGCCAATCCGAGCCGGCCGCGGTGGCCGAGGGGACTAAGGCGCTCCAGTCACGGTCTGCACGGCCATTACGGTCGGGGGTTCGAATCCCCCCTCGGGCATGGATATTTATGCCGTCCTTAGTCTTAGTTAGTTCATAAGTAGTTTGTAAGTTTAGGGACTGATGACCTCATAGTTAAGTCCCTTAAGCTATACGAACATTTGAATTCGTCAATCCGATCAGTTGTAAGTTTGAACTAATAAAATTACTTGAATATTAGTTGATTATACAATTAAGTCATATTTTTCATTGATTCGTGTGCGAAAATTTATGATGAAACCGAATGACTCTTGACAGTCATTCTGTTATACTGTGGTGACAACAGTCGCGGAGTAGCAATAGATGCAAATGACGGTAGTATCGAGTACGAAACGTACGAAACGGAGTGTATTGACAGAGTGGTTATTAGTACTGCTGGCATTCGTGTTAAAAGGTTCCCCATGTGTATAGCTTACAAAATCAAATGTTTGTTAAGCTTATGGGACTTAACTACGGGGTCATCAGTCCCTAAACTTACAAACTACTTACGAACTACCTTATACTAAGGACGGCACAAATATCCATGCCCGAGGGGGGATTCGAACCCCCGACCGTAGTGGCCGTGCAGACCGTGACTGAAGCGCCTCAGTCCCCGCGGCCACCGCGACCGGCTATAGCTTACACATTCTGTTGCAGACTTCTCGTGTGACTTCTTATATTTACTGCCAACACCGCTTACGTTGAAACAATTTATTTTGATTGGTAAAAAGGACAGCCCTCGATCGTAAATATAAAGTCCATTTGATCTAGGTTTCGGCGACTACTATGAGTGCCTTCATCAGAAAATAACACAATTTAAAAAAATTTATATATAAGTACTAGTTCGATATAGAGAATGGAAGCATTATGTGTTCGTCACGCGATAAAATCAAATGGAAGTGATAAAGCCTAAGTCACAATTTGTAATAGAACAATACAGCAGCCTAAGCATTAAGAGCTGCTCATACGTGTGAAGGATGCTTCAGACTGGCGTGTCCAAGGTAGAAATGAGGACAAGTGAACACCAGTGGTGCCATCTAGTAGCCGCAATTATAAACAGACTAAATTAAAGTTTTGACAGATAAATGTTATGAAGAACAGTATTTTACAAAAATAAATAAGACAAATGTCTGAAGCGGCGTTATTTTAGAGGATAAAATGTAGCCTGTATGAATCAGCGAGGAAACAAACGTTACAAATATGAAGTGTAGTTAATACGACATTTCGTTAAAAAAAAAATAAATAAATAAAAAAAAATAAAATAAAAATAAAATAAAATAAAATAAAAAAATAATTAAAAAAAAGGTTGAAACAACTCAGAAGAAATATTTCGGAAACTGCAGGAGAGAAACAAAATAAAAAATATCGAGTAAGGCTTAACACGTTGAAGAAGCTTCTATTACTGAGATGTAACTGTTCATTGGGTTATAAGACCGTCATTACGAGGAAGATTTTTAAATATTTGCAGTTCCTCGAGAACGTCTGCTCTGTTCTCAGTGAGCGAAATTTCTTTGGGTGCGTGACCTGTAATTAGCTTGTGGTCAGCAAAAGATTAATTCTGGGTGCTAGTGCCTTTTTTTCTCGGAAGATGTATCTTGTATCGGATTTTAAATGCACGTCCTTTTTTTATTCTGTACAGTAAGAACAGCAAGTTTCACAAATAATCTTATAGACGCCAGACTTATTCATAGAAGAACAGGTTGATTTTAAATTGTGAATATTTTTTTCAAACTATTGTTGGGAGAAAAGACAACATTACAGTTGTACGTGTTACGAAGAATCCGTTGTATCTGATAGGAGATGAGCCCCAGAAGAGAAATGGAGAAGAATTTTTTCCTTTGGTCAGACTCGTTGATGGAAGTGCCTAGAGTAGTAGTTCTTTTAACAGTTTTCTTTTTAAGGATGTCGTTAACTATGCCAGGCTCGTATTCGTTAATAAATGCTGTAGTTTTGATCAAATTGGTCGTCGAATTTTTCTTTAGAGAGTGTAGTAGAAGTCATTCTGTGGATAACAGAGTGAAAAAACCTTTTTATGACATTGAGGATGCATGGAAGAAGCAGGTACAATTTGATCAGTACACTTTTCTCTACGATAGAAGATAAAAGAAGTTTTATTTCCTGTTACTGTATAGAAATTTTGTGATGAAGGCACTCACAGTAGTCGCCGAAACCTACGTCAAATAGACTTTACGTTTGCTATTGAGGGCTCTTTACTACCAATTAAAATAGTAAACGGCCGCCGAGAAACTCAGCCATGTTTAAAACTTCAGTTTATTTTATTTTATTTCCAGTTCTTACAGAACTAGTTGTTATCCTCAGATACTCTCAGTTCATAAAACTAGGCGTCATCGTCGTCGTTGAAATGGTAATGTGCTGGAGTTATAAAATATGTTACCGTACTGTGTCGTCACAATAATAAAAATTACTGAAATAGAAAAGGATTTTCTTTTTCTGGACCTTTTGGTTAACAAGAAAAATGTTGGTACTTTGGACGTAGCGTATATCGCAACCCAGTCATACGTCACACCAACGCATGGGGGTCTTGCGTACTCTAGTGAAAAGATCGTACGCCATTTCTGATGCGGAACATTTGGATGAAGAACTGGAGCATTTCAAGGTCGTCTTTAAATATAATGACTACACTGCTCAACAAATTTTTCCTGCGTTTCAGTTTGGACAACAGAGAAACCGTTATAGGACAGCTACAAATCTAATACATTTTTGCCTTTCACCGGGAATATTTCCTCGAAAATTTCAACAAATTTAAGACGATTTCTCATTTAAACTGTTTTTATGCCACCAGCAAAGACTGGGGCCCTCCATTGGTCGGTCAAGCATCATTTGGGACTGAGGAAGCCCGGTGAATACAGAATTCCGTGTCAGTGTGGTAAGACTTACATTGGCCAAATCATCCTCACTTTTCAGGATCGGTGTGTGGAACATCATCATCATAATGGTTTACTTCAGCCTGAAAAGTCGGTTATTGCAGAACACTACCTTAATAAGGAACACAACATGTTATACAGGGTGTTACAAAAAGGTACGGCCAAACTTTCAGGAAGCATTCTTCACACACAAAGAAAGTAAATATGTTATGTGGACATGTGTCCGGAAACGCTTAATTTCCATGTTAGAGCTCATTTTATTACTTCTCTTCAAATCACATTAATCATGGAATGGAAACACATAGCAACAGAACGTATCAGCGTGACTTCAAACACTTTGTTACAGGAAATGTTCAAAATGTCCTCCGTTAATGAGGATATCCGCGTCCACCCTCCGTCGCATGGAATCCCTGATGCGCTGATGCAGCCGTGGAGAATGGCGTATTGTATCACAGCCGTCCACAATACGAGCACGAAGAGTCTCTACATTTGGTACCGGGGTTGCATAGACAAGAGCTTTCAAATGCCCCCATAAATGAAAGTCAAGGGGGTTGAGGTCAGGAGGCCATGGAATTGGTCCGCCTCTAGCAATCCATCGGTCACGGAATCTGTTGTTGAGAAGCGTACGAACACGTCGACTGAAATGTGCAGGAGCTCCATCGAGCATGAACCACATCTTGTGTCGTACTTGTAAAGGTACATGTTCTAACAGCGCAGGTAGAGTATCCCGTATGAAATCACGATAACGTGCTCCAGTGAGCATAGGTGGAAGAACATGAGGCGCAAAGGCTATTGCCCCGTGCTAATCCATACATCAAATGGGCATCAGCCAACTCCGGATTTGTAAACATTGCATTGACTGCAAAACCACGTTCGTGATGAACACTAACCAGTTGATGATACATAGTGATGTGCTTGATGCTGGTACTGTAGAGCAATGAGTCGCATGTCAACACAAGCACTGAAGTCAACATTACCTTCCTGCAATTGGGCCAATTGGCGGTGAATCGAGTAAGTACAATACATACTAACGAGACAATTGGGTATTTTGACAATTTTCTCCACGAATTATTTCAATTTACATTTAAAGAGAAATACTAAAATTAGCCTTAACATAGAAATTAAGTATTTCTGGACACATGTCCACATAACATTTTTTCTTTCTTTGTGTATGAGGAATGTTTCCTGAAAGTTTGGTCGTACCTCTTTGTAACACCCTGTATAATGAGACACAAATGATTGCTCCTGCCTCTCGCTACTGGGAATGTGTTCTTAAAGAATCGATGTGAGTGAGTGAGGTAAATATAGGAAAGGTTGTGGAAATGCCAGCCGACTATATTATAACCCCATACTGCTTCAACAAGCCTTTCAGTGTAACAATTGGAAGTAGGGAGCAGTGGGAGGAAAATAGTTCGACACCGTACGGGGGATATTGTCTGGTTCACGGGTCAAAATCAGACCAAGGCGTTGAGGCCGGGGTATACGGGGTGCAGCCAAGACTGGAGGGCGTCATCTCTCTAGGGAAACTGACCTCAGTATTCCAGGCCGAAATCACTCCCATCAGGGCGTGTATGGAGGAGAATTTGCGTAGGTGCTACAAAGATCATAGCATCTATATCTATTCAGACAGCCAGGCAGCCCTGAGATCACTGGCAGCTCCTGCAACAAGGTCTAAAATTGTTGCAGAATGTCACAGGGTTCTGGTGGAGCTAGGGGAAAGCAATAGAGTAAACCTATTGTGGGTCCCTGGCTACTCGGGGATCAGTGGCAACGAACATGCCGACAGATTAGCCAGGATGGGAGCAGAGACTCCATTTATTGGACCGGAACATGTCCTGACAATCACCAAGGCAATGATCAAATTGGAGCTATGTAACTGGCTCAGAAGACAGCACGTAGAATATTGGACCAAAGTCCATCAACAAAAACATGGCAAGGTAATGATGCCAAAGCCATGTTTTAAAAGGAGCTCTGCAATCCTGGGTCTGAACAGGAGACAGATTAGACTCATGGTTGGATTGCTGACAGGCCATGGGAATTTCAAAAAACACCTACATGCAATGGGAATAACAGAAGAGGACCCTAAATGTAGAAACTGTGATGACGGTGATGAAACTGCATCACATCTAATCTTTGAATGCGTTGAATTGGACAGTAAAAGGCACAGAACATTTGGGACAACCAGACCCGAAGAAATTGTGTCTAATAAAGAACTGGTAAAGGGACTCCTTGCAATGTTCAAGGGCATTGGTTGCCTTTACTAGATATACAGGGAGCGATACCGCACAATAAACTTAGTTTCGGTGCGGGCAGTGGCGGGTTGGACCAAGACTGTTTTGGCTTCCCTCGGAAAATCAAATCAAATCAAATCAATCGATGGAAATTCATATGGACGATAATGTTATTAATAGGGACAAAGACATCTTTTTAAGAAGGACTTGGAACCCAGTTTTATCTGATATCAAATGCAGTTTCCTTTGACTAGTTCTTGTTTCGTTCGACCCATCGTTTTCAGCAACCTTCTCCTTCGGCGCGCTGTTAGTTCTATTACGCCTAAAGGGCGTCTACTTTGGTTTCGCGCACGGGCGGTGGTCCGTCAGCGGTGTTAAAGGGGCCGTTGTTTCTGTTCTGCCTCAGTTAACGGCGAGTAAGTGCATTCGGCGTACTCACCTGAAGATGGCAGCCAGTTGGTCTGTCGAAATATTGCATCAAGTTGACGATGTTATCCGGTTGCAGAATCGAGTAGAATATTATACAGTACCTACGCTTTTCTCCCATTGTGCCACTGATGATTCGAAGGATTATGTGGCTGCTAAACGATGGTGCTCGACCGCAATCAGCCGTTAACGTCCGGACGCGTCTCAGTTGTGTCTTCCCTGGTCGATGGGTCGGACGGGGAGGTCTAGTCGCGTGATCTGGTCGTCCACCAGATCCAGCCTGTGCGATTTCGTGTTATGGGCTATCTAAAAAGTATCGTGCATGCAGAGCCCATTCCAGATGTGGAGACAATGGAACGCGTATTCATGCAGCGTTGTGACCACTGCGATTTTAGCGCTCGTGTGTCAAAGGCGGCATGAATATGCATGAGTTGAGGCACATGCAGTGGCGTAGCGTGGAGGGTGCCGGGGGGGGGGGGGGGGGGCATGGCCCCGGGCGGCACATATTTGGGGGCGGCAGGGAACGGCCGAGCTAGAGAAAAAGGGAGACTTCAAACACACTTACAGACTTGTCACGAAATTAAAACATGTGATTATAATGCTGCATTCAGACGTTTCTAAGCTCCCATAACATTTGTAATAGTGCTATGTAAAATACTCACAAATTTTAAATAAGTCAATCCAGTTGAAATCAGTTCGCTTTAATATTTATTCCTGGGCCACATTAACATGTAAAAGGGAATATGTTTATAAATGTGGCGTCTGTTCCGAAAGAACAGACGTCACTTCTGATCCTGCAGTTGTTCGCCTTGAACGACCTCGGCCTTGCCTTCTTTTAACGGTTTCTGTTGTCTGGCCGGCCGCGGTGGCCGAGTGGTCTGCGGCGCGTCAAATACAGTCTGCACGGCCACTACGGTAGGGGATTCGAAACCTCCTCGGGCATGGATATTTGTGCCGTCCTTAGTATTGCCTAGTTCATAAGTAGTTTGTAAGTTTAGGGACTGATGAGCCCGTAGTTAAGTTCCATAAGCTCTACAAACATTTCAATTTGTTGTCTGAAATCGAGTCCAGATCCTGGAAATTTAAGCCCGTCTCAGACGACGTTTAATTTGCTGCTGGAATCCGTGTTTGGCTTCCCAGCGGTCTGTGAAGCGTGGCGTTGCGCACTGCGATGGCTTCTGTGCGAGGCTGGCTGCACACGATGCTTGGTTAGAGGACGAGCGAGACTTGACAGTGTCAACATGGACGCTGTTATAGTGGAGGTAGCAAAGCGTAGTCGACGAGAAATCGGCGTGTTTTCATTTATTGAAGAAGTAAGGCGAAGAAGACTATGTGAGAATGCTAACCGTAGTTTGTAGTCATTTCTGGCTATCTCGCCATTGTAATGAGCAATGTGGTTTCGCAATATTAATTGACGAACTTGCGCAAATCACCGTAAATAATGAAATTCATTGAAGAAAAGGATCTGTTAATAATGATAGTTTTGTAAACGAACGTCTTTATTCGTTTTTAATTTTGACATGTTGTAAACTTTTTACTTTATAACACACACCTTGTCCGACAATAGGCTGCTGCCAACTAAAAAGTTGACAATATGACACTTGGAGCTCAGAAACAAAGTAGTATCAGTAGACTCTAGGGGAATGCTTGGAAAACATACGCTCACGTGACGGAATTCGTCTTCCTCGTTGGCTAACGTTAAAATCGACCACAGACAACAAGCCGGAAAACAGGACAGGTCCTGTCTCAGAGTTCCAGCACGCAAGCCCGCAGCAGAGCCAGCAGTGACGTCATTTTCCATATTAGCTGCCATCACGGCTGCCATCGCAGCTCCCAGCATGCAATCCGGCAGCAAATCGAGCATCGTCTGAGGCGGGCTTTACTTTTTGGGGCACTCGAGTAGCGGCAGCCACCTGCATGTATGTCTCTCACGCTTCCAAGCTTCCTAAGCTCCCCACGCCTTAGTTTCGGGTAAGCCACTTTGTTGCTGCATTGCACTAGACTTGCGCATAATAGTTTGCTATCGGGAGCGCTCACTTTAGTTCGCGGCTCTGCCGCGAACTAGTTCGTTCTTTTAGTTCGTCCGCTCCCAGAGACGGCTGAGCGGCGTGGTCTGCGCATGCAGGTTGAGAAGTTCCCCCACCTAGCTGCTTCATGCGCTTGCTGCTCGAGCCGCTAAACGTATCACGCAAACCAAAAGAAACAGTTTGTGGATAATTTCCCGCGTTTAAGCTTAGAGTTATCTCTATATTGGCATTATGGAATTTATTAGTCAGATATTGCAGAGTGCAGAATACTTCAAAGCAGAAATTTTGTAGCACTGAACTATGTAATCTAGCAGGCAGACGCTAACCTTGGAATGGCTGTCATCAGCAGAAGGCAAACGCGTGATTTTCAATTCTGTTCGCGACCTATCGCGGATATTTTAGTTCGCGACCTATCGCGTATATTTTAGTTCGCGATCTATCGTGCGTTTTTAGTTCACGACCTATCACGCATATTTTGTTTCGCGACCTATCAGCATATTTTAGTTCGCGACCGATAGCTCTCCTTTTAGTTCGCAGCTTGGCTGCGAAGTAGGTCGCTCTTTTTAGTTCGTCCGTTCGTTTTGGCTTTTGCTACCGCTAATAAAACTACAGCTGAGCTGCATCTCAGCTCGAAATGACGGCAGATAGCAGAACAGAATCACGGGATTCTGCGCGCTCTCGCGTCCTCTCGCTGTTACCCGCTCAGTCTTCGGAAAAGGAGCGGACGAACTAAGAGGCGAGGGATCTGCGAACTAGTTCGCGTAGTTCGCCTGTGGGAGCGCTCTTCCGAGGTAGTTCGTTCGCGAACTACACAAGACTACTTTGCAATACTTGCTGACTACCTGTTCACTACACCATCTGAAGCAAACTGCTTGTGTAATTCTTCTGGTAAACACAAGTCAGCACCAAGCCTTCCTGCAGCAACTACTATCTTGGTTGCGGTAATGTTGTTGTCTCCATACCGTGGGATCGATAGAAAGACGTCGAACCATTTTAGTTAATTCTGCCGCTGACAACAGTTCAGAACCTGGGTACCTCAACTGATCGTCTAACTGTTTTGGACCGACCGCGGTGGCCGAGGGGACTAAGGCGCTCCAGACACGGTCTGCACGGCCCTACGGTTGTGGCTTAGAATCCCCCCTGGGGCATGGATATATGTGCCGTCCTTAGGATTAGCTAGTTTATAAGTAGTTTGTAAGTTTAGGGACTGATGACCCCGTAGTTAAGTCCCATAAGCTATACAAAAAATGTTCAAATGTTTGTAAATCTTATGAGACTTAACTACGGGGTCATCAGTCCCTAAACTTACAAACTACTTATGAACTACTTACGAACTAGGACGGCACAAATAGCCAAGCCCGAGGGGGGATTCGAACCCCCGACCGTAGTGGCCGTGCAGACCGTGACTGTAGTGCCTCAGTACCCTCGGCCACCGCGGCCGGCATAAGCTATACAAACATTTGAACATTTTGAACTGTTTTGGCCACTGTGGTTCGCGGCGCCGCGTGTGTGGTGGTTTCGGCTGGTCGGCGTGGCGTCGTCGTCAGGCGCCATCGGTCAGCGCGGCAGTAACTGTCGCCGCGTAATGGATTGGCCGGCGCGGCTCGGCGCGGCGCAATATCGGCCGCAGCCCATCGAAACTCATTTTATTGCCCGCTTAAATGGACAGCGGCCGGCGGCCCGCGTATTGGAAAACACGCACTCGATGTAATTACTAATTTCGTGATGGCGCGCTGTGTACTAAGAATCAAGTGTGTTTGCCTCCTCGCACATACACTGCTCCATTTTCCAGTTAATTTATAGCGCACGGGCCGGCCGCGCCGTTTTTATTTCCTCTGACCTCGGAGTGATACTCCAGTCTTGTTTTGGCTGGACAGGCCGCGTCGTATACTTTGATGGCCAGTGTTATCCCACTGACGGTGGGTCGCGTTTGAACAGCGGGTGCTCCAAAGCGATTGAACGTCACAGCATAGTCTAACACAGACTGTCGCCAAACGCTCTAGGGGAGAAAAGTAGCAAGTAGCAAGTAGCAAACACTGTCATGATACAAAATGAGTACTTAGTGTTTGTTATGCTGTTACTTTGATATTTCATAATCACTAAATGTTGTCGTGGATGTTCCATTGAAAATATGAAAACATTGTTAATCTCATCAGTTCTGTTAATGGCAGTCTAAGATAACAAAATGTAAGTGCAGTGTAATCCAGACAGCTCACAACAGCAGAGTCATATTCGTATCGTCCAAGAACGTCTGAAGGATACAGGGTACTTTACCGGCTCAATATTATGTAAAAATCAACACCTATTTCTTTTAGGCACTGTTTATAATGTATATGATTTACAGATTTTTTCTTGATATCAAATAATGCAGCTCACTTTTTAAACAAATTAAAAGTATTTTGACCATTTTTGAACCTGATTTGTTGTTGTTTTTCGTTATGGCCTTCAGTCCGGAGACTCGTTAGATGCAGCTCTCCACAATATCCTTTCCTGAGCAAGCTTCTTTAACTCCGCATAAGAACGGCAACCTACATCTGTCTGAATCTGCTTACTGTATCCATCTCTTGGTCTTCCTCTGCGGTTTTTTAACCCACACTATTCCCTCCAACGCTTAATTCACAATTCATTGATGTGTAAGAATGTGTCCTACCAATCGATCCCTTCTTTTAGGCAAGGCATTCCAGAAATTTCTTTTCTCCCCAATTCTGTTCAGTACCTTCTCATTAGTTACGCGATCCACCCACCTAATCTTCAGCATTCTTCTGTAGCACCACATTTCAATAGACTCTATCCTCTTCCTATCCGCACTGTTTATCATCCATGTTTCACTCCTATACAAGGCAACACTCCACACAAATGCCTTCAGAAAGGACTTCCTTAGGCTTAAATCGACCTGCTTACGGTTATTAAAAATTACAAAGAAATTCATGCAATTTTTTTTCCAAAATCCTACCTCAAATTGAAGTACCATTCAATCCTACGTTATACATTTGAAGGTGACCCATTTTTTACCAAATATATGACATGATGGCTCATCTACTATACCTATTTAATTCCACCTATCACGTATATTGCATGGGTAAAAAATATAAAATCTTACATTTTAATTTTTATATTTTTTCTGCTAATAAAAATGTTATTTTTTCTAATACTTAGTTGATTCTGCAATAAAGCTTAGGTATACTACTGAAGTAAAGACTATTGCAAGTTACAGAAAAATTGGAGCAATGCTTGATAAACTTTAGGAAATATTTGTAACTGAATGCTGAAAAATGCAACTTGCGGAAAATCTGTGCATCTGAACATTCCTGAAGCATAGCCTTCATACTGCAGCATTTCGTCATCTACAAGCTTCCTCTTTTCATTCCTTTTAGCACTTCTCGTTTCTTTGGTAACTTGAAGAGCGAATCGTTCAGCTGTCACACCCAAGCAATTGATCTTCCATATTGGAGCCACATTTTATGCCTACATTTCTCAATCCTTCCATCCTTTCTAGCACTCCATCACTGAAACATATCACTGCGTTTAGTACACCAAATTTCCATGTATTTACTCCTACAAGAATATTCTTGGGTAATCTTTCCCATACGCAATGGTTGATGCTTTCATTTGTATTCTGAGTGCTCCCATGAAGACATTTATTAAGCAAAACAGGGTCACTCAGATCTGTGAAAATTGGTTTTATTTCATTCATAACAGGCTCAGGAAGAGAATACTACTGATGGTATATTCGACTACTTTCTTTTACTTTCTGGTAAGGGGGCGTGGTGGTACAAATGACCGTAACTTTAAAATTTGGTAAATATAGGTCATTTTTCATTTGAGACACTATAATGTATATATCAATATAATCAGGAACGACTACAGACTTTAAAAAAGTCATAAAAAAATTCGATTTTCCACCCTGTATCCTTAAGAGCAGAAATGAATTGCAACCTGATGTGCTCAAGTAGAAAAGGAACTGACTTTGGTTGTATTCCCTTCATCAGTATGTACTTTCAGGTTCATGAGATTTTTTATAGCGGATTTCGGACAATGTAATATTTTTCAAAACTAGACTCTTTGGAGACTAGTTTCTACATCTCCTTATAAACGCACTTTTCACGTTGTCCTTGCTTCTGTGTCTTGCGTGTACCTGATGTGACATTTTTAGCTATCTGGTAGGTACAAACTGAATATCTTCAAGTATGTGAAATGCTAATATTAACATGTTGTTTTTAGGTGGTAGTCTACAGCCGCGGTGTACTTTGAAAAAATCATTGTTGTTCCCAGAGCTGTAAAATACTTCTGTTTACTTGGCTCGACCGGTTTCGGCAATTGCTGCCATCAGTAGGACAGTAACAAACTAAATGGAAGAAAAATACATGACAGTTACATACAGTCACACAACATGGAGTCAAATATAAAAAAAAATTGAAAACAATTATTGGTACTTACGTATTTTACATCAACTACAACAAAATCAAATGTTCAAGTGTTTGTATATGTAACGGACTCAACTGCGTGGTTAATTAGTCCGTAGCTTACAAACTACTTAAACGCTAACCTAAGGACAACACAAACCCTCATGCCCGAGGGGGGACTCGAATCTCCGACGGCGGAAGGCCGCTCGCACCGCAGCATGGCGCCCCAGTGCGCACGGCTAATCCGCCGCGGCAGCAATAACAAGATAACATTTTTCTGAATACGACAACGTCAAATTTATAGTAATTATTGTTTATAAAAAACTAGGCTGCACTGCCACTACAAAAATTGATAAAAAAATCGATAAATATAGCCAGTGCTGCTGCACACATACAGTTGCTGTTGTGGTCTTCAGTCCGCAGACTGGTTTGATGCAGTCTCGACACTACACTGTCCTGTGCAAGTCTCTTCATCTGAGAATACGTTCGGCAACCTACATCCTTTTGAATCTGCTTACTATATTCGTCCCTCGGTCTCCCTCTACGATTTTTACCCCACACACTTCATTCTAATGCTAAGTTGACAATTCCTTGTTGTCTCAGAATGTGTCCAACCAATCTATCCCTTCTCTTAGGATATGCCAGAAACTCCTTTTCTCCCCGAATCGGTGAAGCACCTCTTCATTATTTACCCTGCACTTTAATGCCCTCTCCAAATTTCTCCTTCCATTCCTTCACTGCGTGATCTACCCATCTAATTTTCATCATTCGTCTGTAGCACCACATTTCAAAACTTCTATCATCTTTTTATCTGAACTCCTTATCGTCCACGTTTCACTCCCATACAATGCTACACTCCAGACAAATGATTTGAGATAGGACTTCCTAACTTTCAAATTAATATTGGATGTTAACAATTTTCCCTTCTTTAGAAACGCTTTTCCTCCCATAGTCATTCTGCATTTTATATCTTCTTTACTTCGGCCATCAGAAGTTATATTGCTACCCAAATAACAAAATTCATCTACTACTTTTATTGGCTCATTACCTAATCTAATTCCTTCAGCATTACCTGATTTTCTGACATTGGATTCCATTACCTTCGTTTTACTCTTGTTAATGTTCATCTTATACCTTCCTTTCAAAACACAGTCCATCCCATTCAATTGTTCTTCCAGATCTTTTGCGGTTTCTGACAAAATTACTATGTCATCGGTAAACCGCAAGTTTTTATTTCTTCTCCCTGCACTTTAATGCCCTCTCCAAATTTCTCCTTCCATTCCTTCACTGCCTGCTCGATGTACAGATTGAACTACATTGGGGAAAGTCTACAACCCTGTCTTACTCCCTTCGCAATAACTGCGTTCCTTTCTTGCCTTCGACTGTAATTACCGCTGACTGTTTTTTGTATAGGTTGAATATAACTCTTCGCTCGCTATATTTTACCCCTAATACCATCAGAATTTATAAGAGTGTATTCCAGTCGACATTGTCAAAAGCTTTCTCCAAATCGACAATTCTAAAAACATAGGTTTCCCTTTCCTTAGCCTATCTTCTAAGATAAGTCGTAATGTGAGTATTTCCTCCCGTGTTCCTACATTTCTCCTAAATCCAAACTGATATTCCCGGAATTCCACAAGTTTTTCCATTCGCCTGTAAATAATTCGTGTTAGTACTTTGCAACCATGACTTATTAAACTGATGGTTCTGTAGTTTTCACATTTGTCTGCACTTGCTTTCTTTGGAATTGGAATTACAAGATTCTTCTTGAATTCGGAGGGTATTTCCCCTGTCTCATACATCTTGCACACATACAGATAAGCACCAATAAGCAAGCATAACAGCAGCTTTAAAAAAGAAATCAATTGGGCAGAAAATAAATGGCAACCATATTATAAGTACCGACACCTGACGATGGCCTAAGGCCGAAATAAGCTTGTTGTGACGTAATAAAAAGTTCAAAAGCAATGTAAAAATAATTTATAGTTATTGTGTTATTGAACATTTTGAGAGTATTTTTTCATTTGATCCTTAACTATTACGAATGAGCTTATTGTTTCGTCATAGATTTTAACAAGATACACAGGTGACACTACTGAAGCAGATGAATGTTTACCAAAAAAAACTAATATTAACAGTTTATACAGGGACATATAATTTATTTGTATCCAGGCATTCCTTGTTTTTTTTTTTTTTTTTTTTTTTTTTTTTTTCAAACTAGTAGGTGACTGCCAATATATGTCGGTGAATAGGGCTATAAGTTTTGTGAAACTGAGTTAGGAAACTAAGCAAGCTCTACTGAAATAGTTGATTGACTGCAATCGGAAGCATTCACACATTAATGTACCAGCGGTAATATTATCAATTAGTGGTTAAGCATTTGCGATTCTGATTAAGAGAGGAATTTATTAAAGGAATGAATCGTTAAAGGTATTCTTACGTACCTAAACGCATAACTAATCACCCTAAATGAGAACTTGTCATCCGTAACAATATTCACTTACTTCCCAGCAAATGAGAGATTTCCACTCTTCACTCTACCGCTGCACTCGAAATACACATTCAATACACAATCGTTTCGCGGTATGTTTTTATCAACCAGCCGCTAAACCTGCGAAGTTGTAGAAAATCACTGAGAGTTTCACGACACTTGTTACACTCTGATCATAGCTTCATGTTTTAGACGTGAATTGTTCTAGAAGCCTCGAAACACGACACAGCCTCTAACTCAAAGTATTGCTTCAGACGAACAAGCCAGACAGTCTCATGCGGAACAAAAAATTTTGCTTGTATAATAGCTGTCAGTAAGAAGTAATTCAATAATTTGTAATTATTGCTACATTAATATGCAATTAAACGAAGACTCCATCATGACGACCACACCGCTAGTAGTAATAAGCGAAAGCTCAGTATTCGTCGTCGCAGTAGTAATCTACATTTAGTACACCGTTTTACACTACTGGCCATTAAAATTGCTACACGAAGAAGAAATGCAGATGATAAACGGGTTTTCACTGGACAAATATATTATACTATAACTGACATGTGATTACATTTTCACGCAGTTTGGGTGCATAGATCCTGATAAATCAGTACCCATAACAACCACCTCTGGCCGTAATAACGGCCTTGATACGCCTGGGCATTGAGTCAAACAGAGCTTGGATGACGTGTACAGGTACAGATGTCCATGCAGCTTCAACACGATACCACAGTTCATCAACAGTAGTGACTGGCGTATTGTGTCGAGCCAGTTGCTCGGCCACCATTGACCAGACATTTTCAGGTGGTGAGAGATCTGGAGAATGTGCTGGCCACGGCAGCAGTAGAACATTTTCGTATCCAGAAAGGCCCGTACAGGATCTGAAACATGCGGTCGTGCATTATCCTGCTGAAATGTAGGATTTCGCAGGGATCGAATGAAGGGTAGATTCACGGGTCCTAACACATCTGAAATGTAACGGCCACTGCTCAAAGTGCCGTCAATGTGAAAAAGAGGTGACCGAGACGTGTAACCAATGGCATCCCATACCATCACGCCGGGTGATACGCCAGTATGGCGATGACGAATACATGCTTGCAATGTGAGTTCCCGCGATGTCGCCAAACACGGATGCGACCATCATGATGCTGTAAACAGAACCTGGATTCATCCGAAAAGATGACGTTTTGACATTCGTGCGTATACCATCGCAGGCGCTCCTGTCTGTGATGCAGCGTCAAGGGTAATCGCTGCCATGGTTTCCGAGCTGATAGTCCATGCTGCTGCAAAAGTCATCGAACTGTTTGTGCAGGTGGTTGTTGCCTTGCAAACGTCCCCATCTGTTGACTCAGGGATCGAGACGTGGCTGCACGATTCTTTACAGCTGTGCGGATAAGATGCCTGTCATCTCGACTGCTAGTGATACGAGGCCGTTGGGATCCATCACGGCGTTCCGTATTGCCCTCCTGAATCCATCGATTTCATATCCTGCTAACACTCATTGGATCACGACCAGCGCGAGCACCAATGTTTGCGATACGATAAATCGCAATCGCGATAGGCTACAATCCGACCTTTATCAAAGTCGGAAACGTGATGGTACGCATTCGTCCTCGTTACACGGGGCATCACAACAACGTTTCATCAGGCAAAACCGGTCAACTGCAGATTGTGTATGAGTAATCGGCTGGAAACTTTCATCGTGTCAGCATGTTGTAGGTGTCGCCACCGGCGCCAACCTTGTGTGACTACTCTGTGAAGCTAATCATTTGCATATCACAGCATCTTTTCTGTCGGTTAAATTTCGCGTCTGTAGCACGTCATCTTCGTGGTGTAGCAATTTTAATGGCCAGGAGTGTGGATTCTTCAGCTTCAAACAACATTATTGCTGTGACGGTGCATATGGAATAAATGAAACGATTCCATTTACAGGTCAGTATCTCAAGCGGTGCTAGTGATACGAGGCAGATGATCCACGATGAAATACCCACTGACGGATTCAGACATACAATGGGTCATGCAGATGGTGAATACTGTATTCGGATACATTATTCCATGCCTGTAATTCTGCAAGGGTTGGGGCCAGTGAAGTCACTGCAGGTATTGCAGAGCACGCCGAGTTTCACACGCAGTGTGCGGGCAAACATTATTGTCTTGGAACAACAAATCACCTTCCTGTTGCAACATTGGCAAGGGAACGGGTCTTGCAACATTCTGCACGTACCGAGCGCTGGTGAGTGTCCCCTTCACAAATACCAGGGACCTGGGTTGAGGCCAGTATGTCTTGAACGAATGCCCCCTAGGAGACAGCGCTCGCCAGATCTTCATCTTACACGCAAACCACCACCGCTGGCGTGTAGACGAAATCTGCCATCAGGCTTTCACGGACACAGCCATTCCAAGTGGTCTCCTGAGGCACCCGTCGAGTTGTGCACGTCGATGCTGTGAATGGTAAACGGTTTAGAGGTGCTTGTATGTGACCATGATCCCGCTGCTAGTAACATTTAATAAACGCAACAAAAAAAACAACAAAAAAAAGTGCATCTCTTAAACCGACAATATTTGTAAAATATTACAAAATTTAATTTTCTTGGTACGGTATCTGAATTTAGCAAATGTTGTTGTCGTGGTCTTCATTCCGGAGACTGGTTTGACGCAGCTCTCCACCCTACTCTTTCCTGAGCAAGCCTATTCATCTCATAAGAACGGCACACTCAATAAGAACGGCACATCCATTTGAAACTGCTTACTGTATTAATATCTTGGCCTCCCTCTGTGATTTTTAACCCCCACACTTTTCTCCAACGCTAAATTCACGATTTCTTGGTGAATAAGAATGTGTACTACCAAGTTATCCCTTCTTTTAGTCAATATATAACAAAAATGCCTTTTCTCCCTAATTCTGTTGAGTACCTTCTCATTAGTTACACGATCCACCCACCTAATCTTCAGCATTCTTCTGTAGCACCACATTTCAAATCCTCTATCCTCTTCCTGTCCAAACTGTTTACCGTCCAAGTTTCACTCCCATACCAGGCAACACTCCACACAAATGCCTTCACAAAGAACTTCCTTACGCTTAAATTAATATTCGATTTTAACAAATTTCTCTTTTCAAAAACGCTTTTCTTTCCATTGCCATTCTGCATTTTATATCCTCTGTACTGCGACCACCGTGTGTTATTTTACTGCCCAACTAACAAAACTCATCTACCACCTTTATAGTTGCGTTACCTAATCTATTCCTTCAGAATCGCCTGATTTTCTTAGACTGCACTCCATCACCCTTGTTTTTCTCTTGTTAATATTCATCTTATATGCACCTTTCACACAAATGCACTTCCAGATCCTTTGGTGACTGACAGAATTACAATGAACCTTAATACCTTGTCCAAATTTATCCTTAATTTTCCGTATAGCTTGCTTAATATACTATTTGAATAACATTGTAGAAAGATTACAACCCTGTCCCAACCAATACGTCCATTTCATGTCTTTCAACTCTGATAACTGCTGTCTTGTTTTTGTACAAGTTGTAAATAACGCTCTGTTTATTATATTTTACTCCTGCTGATTTCAGAATTTGAAAGAGTCTATTCCAGTCAACCTAGTCACTTTTCCAAATCCACAAAAGCTAGAAATGTAGGTTTACCTTTCCTTAATCTATCATCTAAGATAAGCCATAAAGTGAGGATCGCCTCCCGTGTTCCTATATCTCTCCATCCTTCTGTAAATAATTCGTGTTAAAAATTTGCATCCATGACTTATTAAACTGATGGTTCTGTAATGATCACATCTGTCTGCGCCTGCTCTCTTTGGAATGGTGATTATTACATATTCCTTAAAGTCTGAGGGTATTTGCCTGTGTCATACATCTTACGCACTAAGTGAAATAGTTTTGTCATGGCTGACTCTCCCAGACACCTCAGTAGTTCTGAGGGAATGTCGTCCACTCGAGGGGCCTCGTTTCAACTTAGAAGTGATGTCAAATTCTTCTCTATGTATAGAATCCCGTATTTCATCTTCATGTACTTCCTCATTCCTTCCTGCATTATTGTCTCGAAGTTCATTTCCTTTGCAGAGCCCCTCTATATATTTTTTCCAACTTTCAGCTTTCCCTTCTTTGCTGAGAACTGGATTTCCATCTGAGTTCTTTATATTCACATGCTGCTTTTCTTGTCTCCAAATGTCTCTTTTATTTTCCTGTAGGCGGTGTCTATTTTCCCCCAATTTAAACAATCTTCTGCTGTCTTGCATTTGCCTTCGAGCCAATGCTGCTTAGCTATTCTGCACTTCTTGTCAGTCTCATTTCTTAGTCGTCTGTACTCCAATTTGCCTGTTTCATTTACTGCATTTTTCTATTTTCTCGTTTTAGCAATTAAATATAGTATTTCCTGTGATATTCAAGGATTTTTTGTAGGCCTTGTCTTTCTACTTATTTTGTCCTCTACTGCCTTCACTATTTCATCTCTCAATGTTTTTTCATTTCTCTTCTACTGTTTGATTTTTCCCAGTTTCTGTCAACTTTTGCCTAAAGCTCCCTCTGAAATTCTCAAGAACTTCACGTTTATTCTATCTATCCGAATTCCATCTTTTTATTTGCCTACCTTTCTGCTAGTTGGCATATGAACCTGTACTATTGTGGTCGGTGTTGGCTTCGTATCTATCTTGACTACGATAATATGATCACTGCGCTGCTCACAATAGTTTACCCATGTTCCGTTTTTCTTATTTATTATCAGACCTACTTCTATTATACCCCCAACTGATTTTGTATTTCTAATTCTGTACCCACGTGATCAGAAGTCCTGTTCCTCTTTCCACCGAACTTTACTAATCCCCAATCTATCTAACTTCAACTACTTCTCTCTCTAAATTTTTTAACCTTCCTACCCGATTAAGGGATCTAATATTCCATGCTGCGATCCGTAGAGTGCCAGTGTTGTCTTTCTAATTTAGCAAAACTAAATGTAAATTTACTAACTTTCGAATGTATTATGCGATTTCAACAAACAGTCATTTCGAAAGTAACATACTTTTATTTATTCATTTAAGGATTTACTAGACCCGTTACAATAACTTATTAAGAAATACAGCCAGATACCATCCATAGTAAGTCAGTAATTGCAAGCAGCAAGATATGCAACTCTTACCCTCATATTTAATTAATAATTAATTTTGCCAGTAAATTTACGTACATATAGTGTAACGTGAGCTGTCAAGCTGATGAATGCTGGCTTTTTTATGTATTTATTTTACAGATTACTGATAAGTAGTCACAAGGTGACACATTGTTTATAATTTTTCTATTTAGTGTTGTAAAATGTTAAGTTTCTGTGAAGTGGTCAAAGTTACGTCAAAACAAATCTTTTCTGTTAAGAACTCTGCTCTTTTGGAGGAGATGGCGATCTGGCAATGAGGGACTGGCTAGGGCAGAAGAATGCAGTGGTCAAGCAGAATACTCGGACGGAAAGTTTGGACACCTCCTTGGGGGCAGGAGGAACACTTCATGTGTCATCTTGGAAGGAGGAGGACCTGCCTGGTTTCTTGAAGTGCTTCGTTGACACAAAATCTGCACGACAAATGGCCACTTTGTCGAAACTTTACCGTTGCCGATTTAACAACTTTAACGTTTTTCGATTCTGTTGCAGAATTTTAACTGGACTGTGTATGTAATTCTACATAAGACTGAATTCTCATGTAGAATCACATACAATGTTCACTTACAATTCTGGTAGACTCACATACACTGACTGATCGGTTAAGAGGCGTGTTTTTTCGTGCAATTCTGTAACAGAAGGTAGAAAAGTTAAAGTTCTTAAACCGGCAACGTTAAAATGTTATTCGTCAGACTAAAACTTTAACTATTTTGAGTAGACGATTCTTTCGTATTGTGTTATCGCGAAATCGACTTAGTATTTGAACATCGTCAGTGATTACTTAGTTGGGAATTTTGCTGCCATTTTCAAACACAGTTAAAGCGTCTATTCGATAATTGTAAAATGTTTATTTTGTGCGATGATCGGCACTATGGATTACGCTGGCATTCCCCAACTAGGTTGGCAAAGTGTTGTGTGTAC
Organism: Locusta migratoria; assembly: GCA_026315105.1. Taxonomy (NCBI): domain Eukaryota; kingdom Metazoa; phylum Arthropoda; class Insecta; order Orthoptera; family Acrididae; genus Locusta; species Locusta migratoria. The sequence goes on from CM048744.1 coordinate 297,617,353, forward strand.
TGCAAGTGATCTCTCTGGCGGAAAAGTGGTTTATCTGCGCGGTCGCACGACAAGGGAGGAGGAAAAACACGGTGGGATATCCACAAAGACCTTGTAAAAATAACTAGAGTCCCTGATGGCGCTGCTGTCGCGGGATAATTTGAACCTTCGCCCGGCCACCACAGTAGTGGCAAGCGTCAGATAAATACGAGTGTTATTAGCAGGTAAATCGTGTATTAAGAAGCTACTGCGGGATATATAAACAATTGCTAGTCATGTCTGTATTGTTTGACTATCGCAGTGTACATGAAGCACGATGGTGAAGAGCTGCTCAGCGTTTAAATACTTAAATCAATTTCAGAAAGGAATAAAAAGATCGAATACTGTATTCGCATTTACATTTCTCAGGAATACAAGTAACCCTACTAATTGTGTTCAGAGATCGTTACTCTTGCTTAATATACTGTTAGTCAAGACAATATAGGATAGAATGAAATAAATAACAGACTTTTATAATACTGGTAGCTCTTAAAAAGGAGCAACTTTAGGCAGTACTGGTGGCCAGAAAGTTCAAAAGGTTTCATTTTTTGATTGTGTAAAATAAATATCGGGGTCACGAAATTAGTCGCCTCACTGCAGTTCGAATTTTTGCTTATGAAATTAATATTAACAACTTGTAACACAGAATTTAAAGGTAATCTGCTTTACATATAGGCATAACAACTGAAAGGGGTTTGCAGACCTGTGTATAGTTCCATCTATGAACGGCACATAGCCACAGTGGATGCATATTGTGAACTTCAACACTGTGATGATAGTTGCTGACTTTTGAGCAGTTCATTCTGCTATGAGGTATTTCGCTTATAGCATTAAAAATGCTAATTTTCTTGCTAGGTAGCCTAATGCTAATGTTAGATGCCTTAGTTAAGAAAAAGTTATGGTATACTTCGTGTTCTTAAAAGAATTTGGTAGTGACTGATTGCTGTATTCACAACGTAAGAAGCCATTTTTCAGTCATGTATCTGATGGCATATTTCAGTTCCACAATCGAATTTTAACATTAGCTGTTTTAGTCAGCCGTGTTTGATGATATGAAATATCTAAATATTGCAGAAATTAATGTTTGCACAAAAGTTTCACAGTCGTAGAATATATAGAGAAAGTGCCAAAAAATCGTGTCAGACGATAAATTTCGTTCATATACTGCACTTAGAACGCAAAAAAAAAAAAAAAAAAAAAAAAAAAAAAAAAAAAAAAGCTACATATTATAGTTCGGTAAAGTGAAACGCTGTTGGCCAATTTCTACACTGGATGTGTAATAAATTTACACACGATCGATAGTTGCTGTATATTCAAGGAATCTAAAGCTGTTTTGTAGTTATATATTTCAATTAGACATAGTTTTCGCGACTTAAGTCAAACGAATACTCTCGCTAATCAAAAGAGTCTTATGCACATTTAAAAGTCGCGCGGAAGTTTGCCACCACAATGGCGGCCGAGGCACTCTTCAACTTGTCCGCTGTTCGCATTCGGCCGCTTACGCTATTGTTGGGGCTTGGATATGCAGGAAGTGCGAGGTTTGCTAGGTACGAGCTTGTTGCCAAGTGCCGGCCGTCGTAGCCATTCGGAAGTGTGTGAATCGGACTGAAGGGCGCAAGAGCAGAGCGCCACATGTCGCTAAGCAGGACCGGTTTCCGGTCAAACAGCATACCTCAGGCGGAGCAAACAGCCAAGTGCTCGCTTGTTTGTCGCCGCATTATCACTCCGCTCCATACTTCTGTTAACACAATTTGATATTCATCTACTTGTTCTGTCCCGTTCCTCTTCCAGTTTTCTCATATCAATTTATGCTTTATTTTAAGCGTCACGCTGCGGAGCGCGCGGTTGCTCGTCGTGGAGGTTCGAGTACTCCCTGGGGCATGGGTGTGTGTGTTTGTCCGTAGGTTAGTTTACCTAGGTTTAAGTAGTTTGTAAGCTACGTGCTGATGACCACGCAGTTTGGTCCGATAGATTTACAAACATTTGGACATTTTTGAACTTTATTTTAAAGACTTAACATGTGTAGTGTTCATTTTTGATGCTGTTATCTGGAAAACAGTAATACCTACACTTTCTTCTGATGCCATAGTTTTCTATTTCTGGTTCTGATAATGAACACTATCAGTATTTACGTAATTATGTTACAAAATCAAATCCTTGAATTAACACATCGGATCAACCAGAAAATATAAAAAGGTATTCTGAATCAGATACCGTACATTGATAATAAAATTTAACGTTACATGTATCAAAATAATCTCTAGACAGTTTCAAACAGACATGAACAAGTTCCTGAAGTGATTTTAGAATTTACTGCACTCTCCGTTTTTGAGAAAATCGCCCGTAATAGTCATGACGAGCAATTTAACCCTTTATTTGGCAAATAAATCACGCGAAGAAAAATTATTATGTTACTTAAATGTGTAGGGCCATGTGAACAGATTTATACAATGTTTTTCAAAATACAGTTTCTGGTTTGTAAGTAACATTGCCCAAAAATTTCACGTTAGTACAATATCAATAGTGCAGTGTTTTCTTATGACTGTAGAAATTATTGTATTTTTAACTATTTCGTGTGAAACCAAATCGTTTTTAGTGAAAAGTTCAGAACATTCCCATTATTGCCACATTTCACAGTCTAGTACCTCTGATGATAAAACTTGCAAATGCCTTTTCGCCCGTAATCCGTAACGTGACAACATATTGTCATATCTGTCATACCTTACATCATTCAGTGGTATAGGAGATGCTATTTCATTCTTCTTTTGAACTTGGCCGCGGCCGAGAACATTGAGGCACTATGTTATGATGCGCGAGGCCGTTCCCCGTCGGGGGTTCGAATCCCCCCTCGGGAATGGATGTTTGTGCTGTCTTTAGTATAAGGTAGTTCGTAAGTAGTTTATAAGTTTACGGACTGATGACCCCGCAGTTACGTCCCATAAGCTTAACAAACATTTGAACATTTTTTTGAACTTGTTGTCCATTTCTTAGTGGTCTACAAGCCCCTTCTTCCTAATAAATATAAATCCATTTTCAGTCTCTCATATAAGAACTAATCAACAATTTTCCGTAATAAATTAACTTCAAGGCTTCCTCTTTCCGTTTTATAAGCAGTTTTCCATGTATTACAAAAAAATAACGTCACAAAATTGAAACAAACATTTTCCTCGGTAGCTTATGCTTGGAGTGTCCGCTAAAGATTTAGTTTATTGCTAAGCTTTTCACAAAATACAGCGAAACATCACTGAGAGCTTAAATGTTAGTTTCAAGCACTGTTGCCCATCCAAGGATGAAACTCGAAACATGTTTCTGACAACCACGCGAAATTTTGATGATGCTCGAGAGCAACGTTGCCGAATAAAGGGTTAACGTTACATGAGTCAGGAGAATCTCTAGACAGTTTCAAACAGACGTGAACAGGGTACTGACGTGATTAAAAAAATTTCTGCTTTCTTAAATATTTTGGCTCAGCACCCCTCCGTTTTTTAGAAAATCGCCCGTAAACGCCATGACGAGCAATCATTTCAAAATTGACGGGGTCGTTAGGGCATTTTTCATCATCATGTGTGGGGTCCGCAGACTCATACTTTCCCAGAAATCGAGAAAAGAATCTTTCACAACAGCCGCTTATGTAGCCACTTGATAAACGACTGTAGCCGAGAGGGATGATAGTGCAACGGCAACGGTCACGCGTTGGGAAGGGGAGAACTTTAGGGGTAATTTTTTTTTTTTTTCAAAATGGGTGTTGTTGATCCAAAATAACTGAGAGCCTTTCGTTTATGGTTGTACACAAGCGACCTGCCAAATTTGAGCCGAATCCGTTAGCCGTGTGTTAGGCCTTCCCGTTGTTATACTAAACTGGAAAAAATACGTACCCGGCGACGCCAGGTTTTCAGCTACTGCAGAGTCTCTGTAACCCGAAATACGCCTATGTCGGAATACAGAAAGAGTCGGATTAGTGGATTTCAAATGAAATATATATGTATATAAAATAAATTAGAAAAAATAAAATTTAAAAAAAATCCGCTTTTTACACTCCTGGCGATTAAAATTGCTACACCACGAAGATGACGTGCTACAGACGCGAAATTTAAACGACGGGAAGAAAATGTTGTGATATGCAAATGATTAGCTTTACAGAGCATTCAAACAAGGTTGGCGCCGGTGGCGACACCTACTACCAAGAAAGTTTCCAACCGATTTCTCATACACAGACAGCGATTGACCGACGTTGCCTGCTGAAACGTTGTTGTGATGCCTCGTGTAAGGAGGAGAAATGCCTACCATCACGTTTCCGACTTTGATAAAGGTCGGATTGCAGCCTATCGCGATTTCCGTTTATAGTGTCACGGCATTCCTGCTCGCGTTGGTCGCGATCCAATGACTGTTAGTAGAATATGGAATCGGTGGGTTCAGGAGGGCAACACGGAACGCCGTGCTGGATCCCAATGGCCTCGTATCTCTAGCAGTCGAAATGACAGGCATCTTATCCGCATGGCTGTAACGGATCGTGCAGCCACGTCTTGATCCCTGAGTCAACAGATGGGGACGTTTGCAAGAATGTTTATCTTTTGTTATTTGTGTTAAAACACGTGCTTGTATCAGATTTGCAGTTCAACACTAAAGGATAGAGGAAGTGGGAGTGTACTGTTTATGTGTGTGTATATGTGAGCAGGGCTGGATATGTGGTGTGAGTTGTGGGATGACTTGGAGAATGAGGAAGTGGTGGACATTGATGCAGGCAGTGGGGTCTGTGGCTTAGATAAATTGTGATGAAAATGTCATCTGACAGTGTTGCATATGTGGGTGTGACTGACCATATGGGTCAGAAGTGAGGAATGTATGTTTGTTGTGGCTGTTTTGGCTAAAGGTGGGTTGGATTGAGAAATGTTTCAATGAGAGAAAGTGTTTGCTCTTTAATGTCTGTCTCTTTGAGTGTTTGGTAGGTAACGTGTCTAATAGGGAATGCTCTGTACTGTTATAGTAAACTGATTCTGATAACAGATTTTGGTTTCTTTAATGGTGCTCGACTGTTGACTGAACAATTTCTGCAACGGCAGTTGACGAGAACTATTTTTCTGTCTGGCCTGAGTATCAATAGGGTTTGGTAATATTTTATTTAAAAAATGTAGATGTTTTGTGATAAACTAATTTTGATAGAAGAGAAAATTCTCTATGATAACATTCTTTTGGTAGTATTATTTGAGCTTTAAGATATATTTTTGACACAGGCAGGTTGTTGATGTTATATTTGATGGAGTAATACTCCAAGTAGGCCACATATTCTCTTGTCTGTTTCATCTGAAGCTATGGCTGATGAGAGTGCAGGCATGGTGGTTTGGGTTAATCTGATAATGACTAACAACAGCCACTTTCAGTTCTTAATTCTGTTGATTTGCATGTTACTGTACATGTCTCAATGCTTAGTTTCAATTGCACCAAGTCTGGATGGCAGAGGGGTGGGATACTAATCCAACCGAATCCTGGTGTCCAGACAAACTTTTGTCTATGTTGACTCATGAGTGCCTTCTGCTCTTCCTGTTCCATGTAGGGTGCATATGACGTGTATGAACAAGAACGCTTGATCCAGTGCCATGAATCTAAGCGGCAACAGCATGTTGGTTGAAATGACGGAGACATAGAACCGTACACCATGGACCAGAGTTGCTGCAACGATGACTCTGGGGTTCTCAGTGTCAAAGTGGTGACAGATTTCCTTTAAACAAGTGGAGTGTACACCGTCAAAAGTTTTTATAGTGATAATTCTAGTTTTTCCATGTAGGACAAGGTTCTCTAAAGACTAAAGTTTAATAATATTATAAATTTGGTGACAATTCTGTATATAAACAACAGGCACACTTAAATTTCATGGATGTAATTAGTTATAAGGTTTCTTTTCTTAAAAATATGCACACACTATAAGTGGTCTTAATGGTACAAATATTGGGAAATAATCTCACTGCCCTGTTTATTTATTTATTTATTTTGCATTAGTTGAGGTCATAATTGGTATAGTGTTTGAGTCAATCCGATTCCATAATTTCGTAATTTTAAATTTTGCTCATTTGAAAGTATTAATTTTGGTGCTACTTGCGCCATCCTGCACATGGTTTTGATGCCGCAAGTGGGGGTATTGTGAGATTACCGCCCAATAGAAATATTGCTAATTAATAGCATTTGATAATTAAACAGTATGAAGTTCACTGCAAACATTGACCATGCCAATGCACTAAATGTCACACAATTTTAATCTTATTAATTATGGTAGCAATGTATATACACAGTTGGGTGACAACATTTATAGTTAGGCCATAGGTAGAAATTCTCCACGTTGAGATTTTCTGTGTGCTTGTAGCTGACGGGAGGCCAGCGAGCAGGCCGACGTTGGTGGCTTGTTCCAACTTAGGATTTCCAGTTCGTTTCCGGTGAGGGGAGAGAGGGACAATGGCGAGTGCCAGGCACAGTGCAATGCACAAATATTGTAATACTACTGGCATTTGAAGTAATACGATGCAGTTAGGAACCTTTAAGGCCCTCATTACAAAATAGCCTGTTGATAAATAAACAATACATTAGCTGATATAGTCACATCTAACGTAATATGTTTAATTGACAATGAAAAGTAATAAATTACCAACGAAGACAAGACAGTTACACAACTAGCATGGCAATGTTTGTTTATAAAAATAATATATTAACTATTTCTCATTTTATTTTCAATTAATCTTTTTTATTTTATCTTGAAGTATTCAGTTAAATCACTTATCTGTGGTATAAGAAATTGCACGATTATGATAAACAGTACAAAGGATGTTTATACTAATATAAAAACGTAAGAAAATATTTGTTTAATGTGTAGTGTAATTATTTTGATTTTAAGTAAAGTTTTAGAAATGTATTGGCTGAGCGCTGTACGTTGGCAAATTGGTTACAACAGCTCACATGGGGAAGTTGATGACGTAGGGGAAAAAACCCCGGCAGTTGAGTTTTGGCGCGCGCGCGCGAGTACAGGAAGTGAGGAGACGCGAGCACGTGGTGTAGCTGGCCGGGCGGGTCGCTCGGTAATCAGTCGGCATGTGGACCTCGAGATGGAGGTTATAGATTTGTGTGTGGCATTCGCCACGTGTGGTTGCTCGTCGTAGATTGTACCAAGTTAAATCGAGTGCTACTGTGTGTTTGTGAATATTTAGCCGGTGGAACAAGGTGTGCATCGCATTGAATTAAAGTGACTGTGATTTGTTAATGTAAAACGTGTCGTCGCATAGGCATGAACATAAACGGTGTTTGAGACAGCCACGTGGTGTGAAAACAATTCGCGACAAATATTCATTTTGTCTGGGGGCTCACGAGCTATAACTTTATTTGGTAAATGTGTCGACGTACAGATGTATCAGCCACCGGGTTCAAATATTGTGAAATAAACAACATAAAATGAACTTTCACGTGTTTTCAAAAATAGTAGTTAGTACACCCTTTTCTCTCATGAACTTGATTTTATTATGAATTTGTTTTGTTAATCATATGCAGGGAAGGAAAGCTTTGAACGTGTGATATCATCCCCTAGAAAACGAGTCGCAATCACAGTTCCAGTGTTTTAGCATGTTTAGGAATTTGGTTCGCAGCTGGTGGTTGTGAGTTTGAAAAAATTAAACTTTCTCTATTTTAAACTCTCACCCCAACCTTCACCCTCGCAAATGGTGGCCGAGCAACTGGCTCGTCAGAATACGCCAGTCACTACTCTTGGTGAACGGTGGTATCGTGATGTAGCTGCATGGGCATCTGTACCTGTACCACGCCTTCCAAGCTCTGCTGACTGTATCAAGGGCGTTATTACGGCTAGAGGTAGTTGTTCTGGGTACTGATTTCTCAGGATCTATGCACCCAAATTGCGTCAAAATGTAATCACATGTCAGTTATAGTATAATATATGTGTCCAATGAATACCCGTTTATCATCTGCATTTCTTCTTGGTGTAGCAATTTTAATTGCCAGTAGGATAACATTAAAATATTTGACTAGCAGAACAAGAATACACAAATTAGATGTAAACAATACATTATGGACATATTCATAATAAGAAACGCATTAATTGAAAAATACCTTTAAAGCAATAATCGTTTTACGCCCATTTTCATCGGTCAGCTTTATTTTTCAAGATCAAACAGATATTTAAAGCTTTCTCTTTCAGTCTCTTAGAACTAGAATATCAGCAGCTGCTGTGTCGTATTCCTCAGTCCACGTGATGTGTGTCAATGCACCCACAGTATCGCAGTGTCGTACTGGCATACTACTTTCCTGAAGAAACCGTGGATACAAAGCGTCTTGAGTGAGTGACTACTCGTCGGTTTTCACCACTTTCCTGTCACTGCTTTTGCTGTTGAAATTGTGCACTCAGGTTTACGACGATTTTAATGACTTAAATGATAACATACCCAACGCCATAAAATGAAGCTAAATCATTAATTTTTTAATAATTTCGGAATTGTAAAGCAAAGGCAACGCCTTGTCTTTATGTTCTCCAGCTTCAGAGGTATTTTAGAAAAACATTAAACACTCACTAAGACTATCACAGTCAAGTTATAGGGGTACTAATTCGATTGCTCAATGTACGCAGTAATCAACCATTTCCGCGTGGGAATGATTGTGCGCTCTAAGACGGCTTGCTGCGGAGGATGCGGCTCTAGTAATCTCTCAGACAAGTGTGTGTTGTCCTTAGCATAAGTTTAGCTAGTTTCTACATCTACATCTACATGGGATACTCTGAAAATCACATTTAAGTGCGTGGCAGAGGGTTCATCGAACCATCGTTATATTTTATCTGCCATTCCATTCTCGAATAGCGCGCGGGAAGAAAGAACACCTGCATCTCTCCGTTCGAGCTCTGATTCTCGTATTTTATTCTGATGATCATTTCTACCTATGTAAGTGGGAGTCAACAATATATTTTCGCATTCGGAGGAGAATGTTGGCGATTGGAGTTTCACAAGTAGCCCACGCCGCAGCGATAAGCGCCGTTGTTGTAATGATTCCCATCCCAGATCTTGCATCATTTCCGTATCGCTGTCTCCCCTGTATCGTGACAATACGAAACGAGCTGCCCTTCTTTGGACTCTTTCGATGTCCTTCGTGAAACCCACTGATAAGGATCCCACACTGGTCAGCAATACTCCGAAAAAGGACGGACAAGTGTAGTGTATGCAGTCTCTTTAGTAGTTGCATCTTTTAAGGGTTCTACCAATAAAACGCAGTCTCTGGTCCGCCTTTCCCATGACATTATCTACGTGTTCTTTCCAGTTTAAGTCTTAAGTAATAGTAATTCCTGGGTATTTAGTGGAGTTTACGACCTTCACTTTTGATTGATTTATCTTGTAAACAAAGTTTAACGGATTTCTTTTGGTAGTCATGTGGACAACTTCATACTTCTCATTAATAGAGTCAATTGCCACCATAATGATATCTTATTCAGATCGTTCTGCAGTTGGTTTTGATCTCCAGATGATTTTGCTAGACGGTAAATGACGGCGTCATCTGCAAACAACCTAAGAGAGAGATTTTCCCCTAAATCGCTTATGTAAATATGGAACAGCAGATGGCCAATAACACTACCTTGTGGAACGCCCGATATCATCTCTGTTTTAGTCGATGCCTTACCATCGATTACTACGAACTGTGTCCCTTCTGACAGGAAATCTCCTATCTAGTCGCAAATTTGGGGCGATATACCATAAGCACATAATTTGATTAAAAGCCGTTTGTGAGGTACGGTGTCAAAAGCCTTCTGGAAATCAAGAAATACGGAATCAATTTGCCGACATTTGTCGATAGTACCCATCACTTCGTGTGAGTAAAGAGCTGTAAAAATTAGTTTGTAAGTCTAGGGACTGAGGACCACTGCGATTTGGCCCACAGCGTTATAAAAAATCTACAGTTGGTGGCTGGTTTGGTATTCTCTATTTATAAACTGTTCGCCTGAAGCGGGCCCACCTGTCCACGTCGCGTGGTCTCAGCTCGTTGTGTCGGACTGCTGCACGTGTCGGACAAACCAAGTGTCGCATTACGGAGACTAGTAGCAGCCGGCGATTCAGGTAGCTGGGGTCTTGATAGTGGCGCAAACCCCCACCCCTTCGTCGCGTCGACGTTTCGGCGCACTGTTACCCTCGGCCTCGGCGTCGAAAAAGACAATTTAGCGTCCCTCCGCGAGTGGTGTCTGCTAAAGCACCTGGTTTGCCCCTCCACCTTCCCACCGTTTACAAATATTGTCGTTAAAAGATCTGCATAATGTCTTACCTCGGCATGTTTCCGCTTGCTTCAGCTAGAGCTGAGCCGTCGGCATACCAAGTTTCTTTATTTCATACTTTTCTTTAAAGCTTAGACCTGAGAAATTTGTCTATAAAAGATACTGAACGTTGTTCAGTTTTCTTCGCTAATAAAGACCAAGAACATATGAATATGCACATGAACAGTGAAATAGCGTCAGAAACTGATTAAAGTATTAAGTAACTGCAACAAAATGAATGTGTTACGATGAAGAGACAAGCTACCTTCAGATCATGTGATACTGTTAGCAGGTCTCCTTCGTAACATTACGCATGAGCAGAGGCTACTCTCCCCCACGTATTTTCAAACAGTTATTGTGCAACGAATAGTACAAATGTCATTGGCAAAATACGTTCTAAGACATGTGGCAGGTAATAATACAATAGTCGTTGTTGTTCCGGTATCTGTTAAAAAGAATATTGGGTTTTAAAGAATGTTTGGAGTTGGTCTCGAAACCATTACCTTCGACATCGCAGCTTGATGCCGTTCACCAGACGGCTATTATTGCTACGTGGAGAGTAGTGACTTTATTATTGTTCATCTCTCGAATCTTCTGAAAGCTTTTACAATTCACACGGTTTTCATTTATAGTTATAGTGCATTTTAACAAATATTACGTGTTTTTGATGAATCATCAATGCTCCAAAATCAAATCAGATGGGCGGATGTTGCCTTCATGGAGGATTTGCCGATGCGCGAGGTGAGATGCGCAGTAGCTGCATTGTCTTGCTTCGGGACCATTCGTGCGTAACCGCCAGAGCTCGAGTAGCCAGGAGCTGGCGCCTCTACCATCTCCAACGCCAGTGTTAAAGGCGGAGTTTCCCCTCGGCCCTCCCTGCCGCAGGACTGACCATAAACTGACTCCGGGGAGGAGAGGGGGTTCAGAAGAGAATTTGAACCTCAGCCGCACATGCGCAATGCAACGCTGCGGCCACTGCCGCCTATATTAAGGCGGCCGCGCTACGACTCATATCACCAGCACCTAGAGAAAAGGCCGCGGCGCTCTCGTGTGACGTCAGGCAGAGTAGGTTGCGCGCTCATAGCTGACTGGCTCGCTGCTTAGGCATAGTAGGCCTGCCCCAGCGGCTACCGAGTCAGCTATGCGCGTGCAATCTACTCTGCCTGACGTCACACGAGAGCGCCGCGGCCTTTCCTCTGGGTGGTGTTGGTAAAACCGACCGATATCAGAACCACTGTGACCAAAGGTGGCCGCGCTAAGACTCATATACGCGCTGTCTCCGCTACGTAAAACGTTTCTCATGCGATAAAAGTACTTTCAATATGCATATAAAATGATCTGATAGAAGAACTAAACGAAGAAAGTTTAAAAAACACTTTTTATGTTGATATTCATAACGGGTTTCCAGCCGTATCGTAGAGTCATCTTGACACAATATTTCTGCGGACCACCTTGCCGCCATCTTCAGGTGATATGGATGCTGCTGAGTCTCGTAGGAAACTGAAGCCTTGCCGTGATCGGCGGCCTTATATACGCCGCGAAGTACTAACGGCGCGTGCGCCAGAGAGTCGTGGCTGCGTCCTCTGCCGCAAGCAGCCGGTACAGCGCCTCAGTGGAGAAACCTGGCAGGAACGATGTATCGCTGACATGTGGTAGTTGTCACAGGTGGAGAAAAGAGTGCGCTGCTTTTAAGATCAGACAAAACCGGATTCCACATGTTACTTAGAGGGAACCCCTTATCTCGATTTATTAAATCGTTCGGCACCCTAATCTCAATCGATTACTTTAAAATGCGTTCGCAATAGTGAGACGCAGAAGCAAGTACACGTGTTTCGTCATACTTTATTCTGTGTCCTTCCGCTGCTGCAGACTTCTCAGGTTGTAACAAACGTGTATGTCTGGGATACTCTACGTAATCACACTTTTTATTGATTTCTTCACTTTTTTTGACGAGCTTTTTTCCGGGCGTTGACTGAAGAAAACACGTAGGAGGTGCCGCCTCTAACGGAGACTCCAGTGTAGTGCTGGAAACGGAGCGTTTGTTCCAGAGGCGGAGATTTCGCGTCATTTCACTCCGAGCCTCCGGCTACCTCCGGTTGGACGTGTCGAATCGAGCAGACGCCATTTGAAGATGAATCATGCCGCATTTATTTGATTTGACAGTGTATTTTGCGTTGCACGCAAAGATGCTGTTTCCCAGCATCAGTTCCATAAATATAAACCAAAATCGAAGTTTTCAAATAGGAGTTTGTTATAATAAAAGTTGTGTAAAAGTACAGTTATCGATAAAATTTTCACAATGGCTTTATAAGACTAACGAAGTACAAAAACTTACATCGGTTGTAGTTGAGCGCAGTATAGGTCAGGTAGTAGCGTGTTAATTTGTCGAGCAAAAGGTCCTCAGATCGATTCCCAATAAGTGCGAACACTTTAATTATCTGTAACTATTCAAACTTTCTTTTTCTTTCTTCTATCACAAAAGTTTATTATTATTTGAGGTAATACATTTTTACATGTCATATACAGGTATTTAACAAGTGGTGTTCTATTAGCTTTCTGTCAAAAACTCTCGTATCTATGTATACACATTGTCCTTCCGTCTTGATATAAATTTGTCTCTTTTTTTATGATATCAATTTGAAGATAGCGAACACAGTGTAATGGCATGACCGCGTAACTGGAGACAAGCGTCTATACATAACAATATTAAAACCGAAAATATCACATTGCAAGCTAGTGTAGACCTGTTACGTTGTCGAATAGCCTGTCCACAAAAATAATTCACAAATTGTATATAAGCGCCAAAGAACGGAGTGGTGTTACTGTTATGTTTTATCACAGTTTTTGTCGCTTTGCTTGTGCTAGTTTTACCATAACATTTGGAAGGAAAGCTTTGCAGCTACCTTGGCATGTGTTCCACAATTACGAATTTTTTCATTTTGTAAATAATGAAATATGTCATGGTTGAAGGTATCGTGTAGTTTTTTTTTTTTTTTTTTTTTTTTTCGACACTTTCTTTACTTTTCTTAACCACTTTCATATTGTTTTGCCCTTGGTACTGTAGGAATCAGTATGAAATCTTTTTAAATAGTCTTCAAGATTAGATGTTCTTCTACCTGCGGCGAACAGTCGTCCACAAAACTTACATGTAGCCTTTTGGCATCGTCATACGCGCTCTCAAAGAACTACCACACATCGGATCTACGTTTTAACATATCTAGAAACATTATTTTACGATTAAATATAGACTTTTCACACAAGAAAAATTTGCGATCATTAATTATCTTCAAAGTACCTGCTTCTATGTGTAATACAAAGATATGGAAGGACACGTTCCCGCAAGTTCATAACAGCCGCGTCATTTGTTTTGCCTATGCGGTAGTACCAGAAATGCTCGTGTGGAGCGCACTCGTCGGATGCGCCTTCTGGCCAGCGATGTTCCGTCGCGCCTCCGTTTCCTCTGCCTCCTACGGTAATACCGGAGATCACCGCATGTGGCGCACTAGTCGCACCTTCGATTTACCCACCAGTTAACCGCATCCCCAGACCAGCACCAGTGGCGGCGCTAGACGAAAACTGGGCGTCGGCGAACTCGTCTTTGCGAGGCCCCTTTCATTTTTTCATTAATGAAGAAAATGTTAAATGAACTGAATTATACATCAATAATCATTATACTAAAATTCTATTAGTAGAATATACGAGTATTATTGCAATGACAAAAATTACAATAAACAAACACAAATTAGAGAAACTTTTCAGCTTTTCGTCATACTGAATTTTTTAAGATTACATCTTAATACTAGCCGCTATTTCGGCTTCAGTTGATAGTACTCAGAACGCAGATATTCTTGGCCCATAGTGCTTTTCAAGTTCGTTTTAATCAATTTTAACTGTGTGAAGCTTCTCTCGTCCGAAGCTGTACTGACTGGAACTGAGCATCATTCTGATTCTTATATAAACATTTGGATATACTTCTTCCAAATCGTTTTCTAAAATGCACTGAAGAAATTGTTTTGCAACTATTTAACAAAAACTTGCATCACTGCTGCACTCATACGGAAATAAATACGAACAACAAAATAGCTGCCAGCCGGGAATGGCCGAGCTCACCAAGTCGTAATACCACGGTGCGCAAGGTCGCTCTCGTCGGGGATCGAATCCACCCTTGGGTACGGATGTTGTGTTCGTCCATTGGTTAAGCTAGTGTAAATTAGATGTAGGTCATCGCTACATAACCTAGCAGTTGAAAAGCGCCGTTAAACATCAAGTAAAAGAAAAAAAGTAAAATGTTAACAATGTTTTGCGAGGCCCCCACAGGCGCGAGGCCGTCGGCGGTGGCCGACGTCGCCGACGCCCAGCGCCGCCACTGACCAGCACTAGTCCAGTCTAGTTGCAGATGAAGTGACGAGCGGCAGCGGCCTCGCGGCATAGTTGGTCGGAGACGCGGCCCGCCTCGCCTAGCCGGACTAGGCCTCGCCTCGTCCGGATAATAATCGACTGGTTGAGGCGCTCTGTCGGCGGCAAACACGGTGCCGGCCCCTGCCGGCCGCTTATTAGTTTTACGGCTGGCCTAATGGAGGCGCTGTTTGCCCGCCTTTGTCGGCCGCCGCGTTCCAGGAGGCCGGCCAGCCAGCCAGCAGGAGGGCAAACAGGGCGGCGAGCGCCGCGTCTCCAGGGCCACGCCGCGCCAGGCCACATTCCTGCCGCCATTAGCGACCACCACCAAAAACAACACTTCCGCTCACGACCATGCACACCGAACATCAATACGCGCCGAACAGCCGGGGAAACTGGTACGGTACACCTACCTGATATCGGCTAGGGCACGGCTCTCCAAAATCGGCCCGCGCAGGAAACAATCGCTGCGTGGCAACAAGACTCACCACTATTCACGAAACTGTTATAAGCAAACACTCGACTTTGCAAGTGCCACTGCTCCATAGTGACTGAGTAAATGAAATGGCGTCTTGTATGGATTAGAACTATCCCACCAGCTCGCCCTCAGTACTACGCAGATCAAAACCGTCCGTCTTTCGTGTGTCACCCTGTATGTCGTAAGACCCCCATTCAGATTCGAAACTTGATATGCGGTCTTCACAGTCTAATAATTTGGAGACCCCCGGACTAGGACAACCGCTAGCACGCAAAAGTGTCGCTACACAGCGTGCGCGGACTCTACTAATGTCTGCAGCAGTGCTGGAGGGACTAATTTTCATGTGTTGCAAAAGCTTATACCAACTAAAGAATAACAGCTAAAGTCGGAAATTCTCGCAAATCGTGAATTAATATTTGTATAAATGACATGCGTTCTGCAGGGCTGTCCCTAAATCCGTAAGAGTACGAGGGGGTGTAGACCTCTTCTGAGCAGCTCGTTGCAACACATCCAAGATACGCTCAATAATGTTGATGTCTGGGTAGTCTGGAAGCCAGCGGAGGTGTTTAAACAAAGAAGAGTGTTCCTGGAGCCACTCTGTACCACTTATGGACGTGTGCGATGCCGCATTGTCCTGCTGGAATTGCCCAACTCATTCGGTATGCACAATGGACATGAATGGATGCAGGTGACCGGCCAGGATGCGTGCCGGTAGGTACCTGTCACCTGTTAGTCACATCTAGACGTATCTGCTATCGCATATCACAAGCCTCACACTCTTTTAGATTTTTTGACTATTTCTTTGTGGCTTCCCTTTTCTTTTTCTTTTTTTTTTTAACCACCCCAGTGGTTGGAACATAAATAGTGGCAACACTGCTGTCATATCGACATATAATTTGTTTCTTACTAAGTTCTGAACTTCACGTAAAACTACTATTTTTTTTTTTTTTTTTTTTTTTAAATCCGATACCCATGTGGTCTCTTGTAAGCCAACCAACTGTGCTGTGCTAAGATATCTGCCCTTGCTCCGTTTGCTTATCTGACACCAAAGATCTATCGTGCACCCAAACCCTCTACCCATTCATCACAACCGTTTCCATATCTTTCATGAAATCTTGGGAATACTGCTTATTTATACCGCGACAAAACACAAAACCTAGAAATATGATTCATTGCAGCGCCTAGTTGTTCTACTTCAGCAGACAGGGGTATTAAGAGTCAAAACGTCTTTCCCGAATTCACTTTTTAGTTCGTTTCCGTATGTGTGTCGTTATTAAACCCGGTTACTACTCTCTGCACGCTTCACCCTCTATCTGCTCAAATGTTCAAATCTTCAAATGTTTGTAGCACTTATGGGACTTAACTACGGGGTCATCAGTCCCTAAGCTTACAAACTACTTATGAACTAGCTAAGACTAAGGACGGCACAAATATCCATGCCCGAGGGAGGATGCGAACCCCCGACCGTAGTGGCCGTGCAGACCGTGACTGGAGCGCCTCAGTCCCCTCGGCCACTGCGGCCGGCCCTGTATCTGCCTGTGACGTTTCACGTGAAGGCGTGTATAATGACGCTGTATGTTGTATTTCATAACGGAATACCTATCTCAGTGAATGGAATTATACCTGGCGTCACATAAGAAGGCGCTTCCGCGCATAGAGGCGGAGAGATAGGGGAAGCGTGGAGGGGAGGAGCTACGGCCGAGCGCCAACAGGGGAGCCTGGAGAAACATTGTGTAACTCGCGGCCAGCCAAACGCCTACAGAACGAACATTATTGGCTGTCATAGCGGTAATGGAGGGGGATGCGCAGAACGGCTGAAAACTGGGCCGCCTTCGCACGTGACGCCGACTATAATGGAGCTGTCACTGAACACAGGACGTTGCATCAGTTAGGGAGTTGGCCCCTCGCCCGACAGCCCCACCAAACCGACTAGATACAAGACCTCACAACAAGTCCGTGTCACGTCACACTGATAGGCTGCCATCGCTAGCTGAGTTGCTGGCCGCCGGGGCACAGCCCACTGCCTCATAGCGCCAGCCAGTAAGCTTGCAATGGCGACGTATCGGTTGACGTGAGACGGACTTGTTGTGAGGCCTTGAATCTAGACGGTGTTGTCCAAACGGGCTCCAGGCCACTGCAGTGAGCGCTCTACGGGCTACCGTTGGAACAACCTACCGCTTAGGTCGGCCTTGCTACACTGAGATGTCCAAATGTTTATAACTGACAACTTTTAAATGTCCCCAATTTTTCTGTTTCTTTTTTTTTTTTTTTTTTCCTGCATTTGTTCTTTTTTTACGTTCCTTCCACGCTTTGTGTGGTTGCTGAGCACCCCCAAATATTTCGTAGGGGGCTACACGAACACCGGAGCTCCCACGGGTTCGGCGCCCCTCTTACAGATTACATACATTGTCGTTTTGTAGTGAAACCCTTAAGGTTTTATACACCGTCACAGCGTAGTTTGGTAATCTGCTGATAGCGCTAGTCACAAACATGGCAAGTTCAGGTGCTATACCGGGCGGCCATGCCGCGGTGGAGTAGCCGAGCGGTCTAAAGCGTCTCGCTGCGCAGCGCGCGGTTGCTCGCCGTGGAGGTTCGAGTCTTTCCTGGGGCATGGGTGTGTATGTTGTCCTTAGGTTAGTTTGCCTAGGTTTAAATAGTTTGTAAGCTACGAACTCATGACCACGCAGTTTGGTCCGATAGATTTACAAACATTTGAATTTTAATACCGGCATGTAGCGACCCCTGTCGACGAGCCACACTCACGACACTGTGGTGTACCGGGAAACACACTGAAGAGGCTGTAACATTTCCAAGTAGGCATATCCAGTGACAGTGCTCTCGGCGAAGATGAATGGCCCGTACTATTTATCGACGTGACGAGGTACAAAAACATTTACCTTCCGGGAATCATGCACAGCTTCAGTGCATTCCTCTGAATAACCCCCTCCCCCAGTCTGCATACCCATCTTCAAGAACCACAGACATTGCCGAGGTGGGGTGGCTTGCGTGCCTCAACGATACAGATAGCCGTACCGTAGGTGCAACCACAGTGGAGGGGTATCTGTGGAGAGGCCAGACAAACGTGTGGTTCCTGAAGAGGGGCAGCAGCCTTTTCAGTAGTTACAGGGGCAACAGTCTGGATGATTGACTGAGCTGGCCTTGTAACATCAGCTAATATGGCTGTGTCATGCAGTTACTGCGAACGGCTGAAAGCAAGGGGAAACTACAGTCGTTACTTCTCCCGAGGACATGCAGCTCTACTGTATGAATATGTGATCATGGCGTCTTCTTGGGTAAAATATTCCGGAGGTAAAATAGTCCCCCATTCGGATCTCCGGACGGGGACTACTCAGGAGAATGTCATCATCAAGAAAAACAAAACAGGAATTCTACGGGTCGGAGCGTGGAATGTTCTAACCGTTAATCGCGTAGGTAAGTTAGAAAATTTCAAAAGAGAAATCGATAGGTTAAAGTTAGATATAGTAGCGGTTATTGAAGTTCGGTGACAGGATGAACAGGATTTCTGGTCAGGTGAGTACAGGATTATAAATACAAAATCAGTTGGTGGTAACGCAGGAGTATGTCTGATAATGAATAAGAAAATAGGAATGCGGGTAAGTTACTATGAACTGCCGGCCACGGTGGCCGAGGGGACTGAGGCGCTTCAGTCACGGTCTGCACGGCCACTGCGGTCGGGGGTTCGAATCCCCCCTCGGGCATGGATATTTGTGCCGTCCTTAGTCTTAGTTTGTTCATAAGTAGTTTGTAAGTTTAGGGACTGATAACCCCGTAGTTAAGTCCCATAGACTTTACAAACATTTGAACATTTTACTATGAACAGCACAGTGAACGCATTATCGTAGTAAAGATAGACATAAAACCAACACTGACCACAGTAGTGCAAGTTTATATGCCAAATAGCATGGCCGATGATTAGGATATCGAAGACATGTATGAGGATATAATTTGAAATCATTCAGAAAGTTAAGGGAGACGAAAACGTGATTGTGATGGCCGACTAGAACTCGGTAGTAGAAAAGGGAAGAGAAGGAAATGTAGTAGGTGAATATGGACTGGGAAAAAGGAATAAAAGAGGAGATCCCTTGGTAGAATTTTGCACAGAGCTCAACCTAATGATCACCAACATTTGCTTTAATCATCATGAAAGAAGGCTGTATACGTGGAAGAGACCAGGAGACACTGGAAGGTACCAGATTGACTTTATAATGGTAAGGAATAAATTTAGAAACCAGGTTTCAAACAGTAAGACATATCCAGAGGAGATATAGACTCTGACTGAATATGAACTACAGATTAAAACTTAAGAGACAGCAGAAAGGTAGAAAAGTTAGGAGATGTAATCTGGACAAATTGAAGGAACCAAAGGTGGTTAAGCGTTTCAGAGGAAGCTTTAGGCAAGGATTGGCTGAAACGGGTACGTCTAAGAGTAGGGTAGTGAAGGCTGCAGAGGATCATACAGGCAAAAGAACAAAGCCTAATAGAAATCCCTGCATAACACTGGATATACTGAACTTAATCTATGAGAGGAGAAAATATAAAAATTCAGCAAGTGGAGCAGGCAAGAGGAGTACAAACGTCTGAAAAATAAGATCGACAGGAAGTGCAGATTGCCTAAGCAGGCGTGGCAGAACCGTAGAAGAATGCATAACAAGCGAAATATAGATACCGCCTACAGGAAAATAAAAGAGATGTTTGGAGCAGATGTATGAATATCAAAAGCTGAGACGGAAAACCAGTGCTAAGCAAAGAGGGAAAAGCTGAACTGTGGAAGGAATATATAGATGGCTTATACAAAGGAAATAAACTTGAAGGCAGTATTCTAGAAATGGAAGACAAAATAGAGAAAGATGAGACAGGAGATACAACACTGCGATCAGAATTTCTCGGAGCGTTGAAGGATTTGAATCGAAACAATGCCCTTCGAGTAGATGATATGCCGTCTGAACTGCTGATATCGTTAGAAGAGCCATTCATGAAAAAATTGTTCCATCTGGTATGCAAGATGTATGAGACAGGGAAATACCCTCCGATTCACGAAGAATATCGTAATTCCAATTCCAAAGGAAGCAAGAGCAGACAAATGTGAAAATTACAGAACCATTTGTTTAATACGTCCTGGTTGCAAAATACTAACACGAATTATTTGAAGAGGAATGGAAAATCTTGTGGAATCCAACCACGTGGAAAATCAGTTTGGATTTAGGAGAAATGAAAGAACACTGGAAGCAACACTCACATTACGACTGATCTTAGAAGATAGGCTAAGGAAAGGCAAACCTACGTTTTTAGCGTTTGTAGATTTGGAGAAAGCTTTTGACAATGTCGACTGGAATACACTCTTCCAAACTCTGAAGGTAGCAGGGGTAAAATATAGGGAGTGAAGAGTTATACTCAACCTATACAAAAAGGCAGACAGCGATTATTAAAGGGCAAGAAAG
This sequence comes from Locusta migratoria, assembly GCA_026315105.1. Lineage (NCBI taxonomy): Eukaryota > Metazoa > Arthropoda > Insecta > Orthoptera > Acrididae > Locusta > Locusta migratoria. The sequence goes on from CM048744.1 coordinate 297,637,979, forward strand.
GGATGTAGAGGTTGGGAAGGGAGTAAGACAGGGTTGTACCCTTTAACCCATGTCTGTACATTGAGAAAGCAGTGAAAGAATGCAAGTAGAAATTTCGAGAGGGTATTAAAGTCCAGGGAGAAGAAATAAAAGCCTTGCGGTTTGCCCATGACATAGTAAATTTGTCAGAGACTGCAAAGGATCTGAAAGACCAGTTGAATCGAATGAACTGTGTCTTGAAAGGAAGATATAAGATGAACATTAACAAGAGTAAAATGAGGGTAATGGAATGTAATGTCAAAAAAATCATGCGATGCTGAAGGAATTAGATTAGGTAATGAAAGTAGTAGATGAGTTTTGTTATTTGGGTAGCCAGATAACTTCTGAGGGCCGAAATAAAGAAGATATATAATGCAGAATGGCCATGAGAAGAAAAGCCTTTCTAAAGAAGCGAACCTTGTTAACATCAAATATTAATTTAAATGTTAGTTAGTCCTTTCTGAAAGCATTTGTCTGGAGTGTGGCATTGTATGGCAGTGAAACGTGGACGATAAAGAGTTCAGACAAAAAGATTATTGAAGCTTTTGAAATGTGGTGCTACAGACGAATGATGAAGATTAAATGGGTAGATCACGTGACTAATAAGGAGGTGCTTAACCGAATTGGGATGAAAAGGAGTTTCTGGCATATCCCAACTAAGAGAAGGGATAAATTGGCGGGACACAGTCTGAGACAATTGTCAACTTAGCATTAGGAGGAAGTGTCTGGGGTAAAAGTCGTTGAGGTAGACCGAGGGGCGAATACAGTAAGCAGGATGTAGGTTGCCGAACGTATTCTCAGATGAAGAGACTTGCACAGGACAGGGTAGCGTGGAGAGCTGCATCCAACCAGTCTGCGTACTGAAAACCACGGCAACCACATTACGGATACTTTGTACCCCAGATTCGACAATTATACCTGTTATCTTTCCCATTAGTGTGAAAAGTGGCTTCGTCGCTAAAATTTGGGAGATCAACAATACCATACCCGTTCTCATTTAGTTGCTGCAACGGCGAAATAAACTCAAAACGATTGTCTTTGTCGTCGTTATTGAGCTTCTGCACTAGCTCCAATTAGAATGGTTTCATATACAGCTTCTGTTGCAGGACTTTCCATACTGTCGTTGGAGACATTTCGAGATCTCGGGATGCACGACGCAATGATTCCTTTGGCCTCCTTACGAATGTCTCTCGTACGCGTTGCACATTCACTTCACTCACACTGGAACGTTGCTTCTCTTTGACGGGCACAAGAAATGCGTCATATCGAATTTGTTGTGCCAGTGGTAAATGACCCTCCTTATTGGTGTTTTCTTACCGTACTTAGTTCTAAACATCCGTTGAACAGCTTTATCACACTTGTTTTTCTCGACATAACTAAGCACTTTAACAGCTTTATCATTGCGGTGTAAACAATTACAGTAGACCTGCACGACCAAATCAAAACGTTCATGGAGGGGTTATGAAATATTTGTTCAAATGTTTGTATAGCTTATGGGACTTTTCATCAGTCTCTAAACTTACAAACTACTTATCATCTAGATAACACTAAGGACGGCACAAATATCCATGCCCGAGGGGGGATTCGAACCCCCGACCGTAGTGGCCGTGCAGACCGTGACTGAAGCGCCTCAGTCCCCTCGGCCACCGCGGCCGGCAGTTATGAAATCTTAACATTTTTTTTAGTCGTCTGACTTCTCTCTAATCGTTCGTTAAAATTTCCTGAACGTACCAGTAGTGATACATTTAAAATTGATGATTTTTTGGGTTCTATAATATTGAACTTCTACAGCTGACGTACTGATAACAATTGTAATGGATGTTCTGTCTAGTTCATCTCTAGACGTCATGCGAAGTTACTGTTACTGACGGTGCGACAAATACTGCTGGTTTTTTTTCTACGCTGCAAGCAAAAATCAGGAAAATTGAGAGACGACATATGTACCTTCACTGCTTGGACCGTAGTAACAACCATGTAACTGAAGAGGTAACGCAAATAAAACCCTGATTTTCGAAAGTCGGCGCCCCTGATCTGCACAATGTTCGGTTCTTATGCAATAAATAATCGAAAGTGTTCGCGAACTTTATGTTCACCCCGTATTTTGTCTGAATATATTCCTTTGCGACGTGTAGTTTTGGCTGCAGAGTCAAATTTAGGCACAAACTCCTAATTTCATATACAAAGGGCGTTTTAATCGTCCGTGAAAAGTCCGAGAGATGACACCACCGTCTCGTATCGAGGTCATGCTTAAGTAGTAGCATCTTTGGTAAGAACGCACACACACACACACACACACACACACACACACACACACACACACACACACACAAAGTGTCAGCCATATTGGTTTATTTTTTGTGTTTGGCATTCGAGTGAATCGAGAAAGTCGAGTGAATGTGAAAGAAATGACGAAAAAGAATTTCTTGTGGTGATTAAACTTCACTTTATGAAAGGCAAAACGCCTTAGGAGACTAAAGTGAAGGTTGATAAATGTAATTGTGACTCTGCATCTTGGATTAGAACAGTTTGCAAGTGGTTTCAAAATTTTCATTGTGGCCATATGGGAACAAGTGACGCAGAAAGTTCTGGACGTCCTATGGAGATTACGAATCCAGAAATCATTGATAAAATCCATGATATGTGATGAATGACATAAGGATGATAAGGCATGAGATTTCTAGTGCTGTGGGCATCTCTAATGTACGGGTACATAATATTTTGCATAAACATTTGGACACGAGAAAGCTATGCGCAAGATGGGTGCCGCGCTTTCTCAGGCTTGTGTGACGTATTTCAAGGGAGTTTAGCAGCTGTTCAGGAAGAATCCGCAGCACTTTAAGCGTCGCTTCGTCACTGTGGATGAAACATGGAAACATTACTATACTCCCGAGACCAAAGAACAACCTAAACAATGGGGTACCAAGGGAGAATTTCCACCAAAAAAGGCGAAGACCTGTCCTTTGACCGGAAAGGTTATGACGACGCTCTTTTGGGATTCGCAAAGGATAATCCTCATCGACTATCTGGAACAGGGTAAATCTGTTACAGGTGAATGTTATTCATCGTTGTTAAATTGTTTGAAAACCGAGCTGCAATAAAAAAGCGGGCGATTGGCCCACAAAGAAGTCCTTTTCGATCACGACAATGCACCAGCATACACCTCAGCAGCTGTTGTCGCAAAATTATTGCAAGTAGGATTGCAACTGTGATTTCTTAAAGATGTGCTCGGTTTGTCCAAAGCGGGTGTCTACCGTATCCCATGCTGCTGTGGTATGTAATATGTTGGTCAAACTATTAGGACTGTTGAGGACCGATGTATTAAACATAAACGTCACACACGTTTACAACAATCAAACAAATCCCCTATGGCCGAACACTGTCTTGACACAGGTAACCCTATGAATTACAAAATCCGGCCGCAGTGACCGAGCGGTCTGCGGCGCGCCAGTCACGTTCTGCATGGCCACTACGGTCGGGGGTTCGAATACCGCCTCGGGCATGAATATTTGTGCCGTCCTTAGTATTAGCTAGTTCGTAAGTAGTTTGTAAGTTTAGGGACTGATGACCCCGTAGTTAAGTCCCATTATCTTTACAAACATTTGAACATGATTACACAAAACGGAAATTCTCGCATGCACTTCCAGATACTGGGATTGTGTTATCAAGGAAGCGATAGAAATAAAACTAGGTGACAACCTTTGTGAATAGGGATGGAGGTATTTGCTTAAATTCCGCTTTGGATCGTGCTCTCTCACTTGTCAGAAAACGGAGGGACAAAACTAACCCAATCTCATCCGTGGAGAAGTGATGTTTATTATCGATATCCTGACCGGTTTGATCTTCGGTCGCGTCGGCGCTGTGTGCTTGCTTGCTCGGAGTGTGTTGTCTTTCCTGTTTACTCATTGAAAACGGAGGTTTTAAAGATCGTTGAACATTGCTTCCTCGCTGCAGTTTCGCCTTGAAAATTGCAGGGTTGTCGCCTGATGAAGTATCGGCCGTCGTCGATTTTGATACTTTGTTGCATAGCCGTATGTTTTTCGAAGGATTCCAACTCATTTCACATCCGGACTTGCCTCCCTCGGCCTACTATTTGTTGTTCAATTTGAAGAAATGACTGACGGGACAAAAATTTCATTCAAATGAGGAAGTGATTGCAGAAAATAAGTGCTATTTTGGAGGTTCGGACACTTCCTATTATTCGGAAGGGATGAAGAAATTCATGTATCTTTCCGTAACACACAGTTTCTTCGCTGTAATAGGTGGCTTCAGAAAATGGGCTAAGCCCGAAAGTAGTCAGCATCTTCTAATATATAAAGCAGAGTGTCCGTATGTCCGTATGTTTGTACGTGTTGCATTCAAATCTACAGTTTTGTTCCAATCTATATGAAATTTTGTACACGTAAGCTCCAATCCATGAGGACAGTCGCCGTAAGTGTAAGAATCACATACGATATATAGTTCACGAGATATGACGTCATAAACAATCAGATACGCGAAAAACTGCTGCATTTTGCGACAATGTTGCTCATTTTCTCCTAAACCATTGGACCGATTTCAACCAAATTTGGTACACACATTCCTTACCGCGAGGTAACAATTGCTACATGGTTAAGAACCAGATACGGCACATGGTTCAAAAGATATTACGTCATAACCAATAGAAATAGCAAAAAATGCCATATAATGCGCCGAGACTTTCGATATACACTGTATGAGATTGAGAGTACTTACCGATTTGGAACAAACTTTAAACACAATTTCAAACCTTTATTAAGCTTTTTCTCGCTGCCATTCATAGCTAAATGATGAAAGGAAAAAAGTTTCTCGCTTACTACTTTTCCGCTGTTCATGTAGTGAAATTACGGCATCCGATATGACGTTACAATTTATAACTGGTCCACTAAAATTATAGCCGCAGGAAATTTTACAGGCAGTATACACAGTTGTAGTTGAATGTACCTGCAAAATTGTATCACCGTACGACACGTAGTTCATGAGATAAGAGGACATAAACAAAATGTTTGTATAGCTTATGGGACTTAACTGCGGGGTCGTCAGTCCCTAAACTTACAAACTCCTTAGGAACTAATTAATACTAAGGACGGCAGAAATATCCATGCCCGAGGGGGATTCGAACCCCCGACCGTAGTGGCCGTGCAGGCCGTGACTGGAGCGCCTCAGTCCCCTCGGCCACCGCGGCCGGCAGCACATAAACAGTACCGTTCATGGGTAACCGCTCCATCGCGCACCAAGTTTTAATCTATTACTTCTTTATTACTATTTGTATTCGCAACAGATTTTACAGACATACAGCCACTAAACAAATTAATATATATACCTGAAAAATAGCAGGAATAAGTAAATAAATACAGGGCAACGCCGGGTTTTCAGCTAGTTTAAAATAAAAGCAGCGTTTGTGCAATATATAAAAATGTCGTTCCTACAACATTTAAGAGCTTCGAAACGCTACGTATCAAAAACATTTAATTAGAACAGCGTTAAACGAAGTGTATAAGTATGAAAGGAACTATGTCCCCATATAAGTTAGTAGTTTTTATTTTTGCACGGACTTTTCAAACGCTCCTCGTATGTATATGTAAAAGATAATCCGTACACAAAGTGTCGGGAACATCTACATCTACATAGTTACTCTGCAAATCACCTTCAAGTGCCTGGCAGAGGGTTCATTAACCACTTTCATAACTTTTCTCTACCGTTCCATTCTCTAATAGCGCGCGGGAAGAAAAAACACCTAAATCGTTCCGTTTTCGAATTGATTTCTCTTATTTCATTGGGATGGTCATATCTCCCTAAATAGGTGGGTGCCAGTAAAATATTTTCACATTCAGAAGTAAAAGTCGGTGATTGAAACTTCGCAAACAGATCACGCCGCAATGAATAACGTCTTTCTTTTAATGTTTTTCACCCCAATTCGTGCAACATTTCCGTGACGCTTCCCCCCACGTAACGTGATAAAACAAAACGAGCTGCCCTTCTCTGAACCTTCTCAATGTCTTCCGTCAATCCCACCTGGTGAGGGTCCCACAAGGGGCAACAGTACTCCAGGAGAGGACGCACAAGTGTGATGTAGGCAGTCTCTTTGGTGGAGCTGGTGCATCTTCGAAGCGTTCTGCCTATGAAACGTAACCTTTGGTTCGCCTTCCCCACAATATTTTCTATGTGTTCTCTCCAGTGAAAGTTGTTCGTAATTGTAACTCCTAGGTATTTAGTAGAATTTACGATCTTAAGGTTTGATTGATTTATCGCGTAATTGAAGTTCAGTGGATTTGTTTTAGTGGTCATGTGTATTATTTCACACTTTTCTTTATTTAGTGTCAATTGCCAATTTTCGCTCCATGTACAAATCGCTTTTCAGTTGCTTTTGACCCTCTGTTGACTTCACTAACCGATAAATGATAGCATCATCCGTAAACAGTCTAAGGGAGCTATTCAGATTGTCTCCTAAATCGTTAATAAACACAAGGAAGAGTAGGGGACCTATAACGCTTCCCTGTGGAAAGCCAGATATCATTTCTGTTTTACTCGATGACTTACCGTCAATTACAACGAACTGTGTCCTGATAGGAAATCGTGAATGCAATCGCACAATTGGACAGATATTCCATAAGCACGCAATTTCATTAGAAACCGCTTGTGGGGTACAGTGTCAAAAGCCTTCCGGAAATCCAGCAATACGGAATCGATTTGAGATCCCTTGTCGATGGCACTTATCACTTCATGTGAATAAAGGGCAAGCTGTGTTTCGCAATATCGATACTTTCTGAATCCGTGCTGACTATTGGTTAATAGGTCGTTCTCTTCGAGGTAGTTCATAATATTCGAACAAAGTATATGTTCGAAAATCCCACTGCAAATCGACGTCAATGAAATAGGCCTGTAATTTTGGAGATCACTGCTATTGCCTTTCTTGAATATTGGAGTAACTTGGGCAACTTTCCAGTCTTTTGGTACGGATCTTTCGCTGAGTGATCGGTTGTAAATTATAGCTAAGTACGGAGCAATTGCATCAGCATACTCTGCGAGGAATCTAGTTGGTATACAATCCGGCCCGGAAGATTTGTTTTTGTTTAGTGACTTAAGTTGTTTTACTACTCCAGGAACATCTATTTCTAAGTTTCGCATGCTGGCAGCTGTTCTTGGATTGAATACTGGAGTGTTCACTTCGTCTTTTTTGGCGAACTGTGTTTAGTAATTCTGCCTTAGCAGTACTGTCATCGGTAGTATTACCATTGCCGGCCGCGGTGGCCGAGGGGACTGAGGCGCATCAGTCACGGTCTGCACGGCCACTACGGTCGGAGGTTCGATTCCTCCCTCGGGCATGGATATTTGTGCCGTCCTAGTCCGTAAGTAGTTCATAAGTAGTTTTTAAGTTTAGGAACTGATGACCCCGTAGTTAAGTCCCATAAGATTTACAAACAAACAAAACAAACAAGTATTACCATTGCTATCGCGTGTTGACACGCTCTTAGACAGCAGCCGCCACTGATTACTGGGTCAAAGTTGTTTCGCAGCAGACGCTCGAGTGTGGGAAGGCTGGTAAGGCCGCAGGTGTTGTTTGGTCGGGCCCGCTGCCATGCGAGACCTCTCCCACCGGCGGAACAGGTGGGCGGAGAAACAGACAGACATACAGCACAGCAGAGCATGCGTTGCCCGCGAGGCCTGCGCCGCGCCGATTGTTTGAACGGCTGATGGGCAGATAGCGGCGCTCCGGACAGGTGCTAAATTCATAAGCTCGATAAACAGTATCCGCCGCGGATCGCCGGCAAACATTTTCTTTAGGAGGCGCGCGCACGCCGAATCACACGGCCGCCCTGCTCCCGGGGCAGCGCCGGCCCAGTGTGAAAATATTTAGACAGATAGTGGCCCGCCGCGCTGCGCTGTGCTGCGCCTGTTGAATCACGCCCATTCAACTGTATCAACTTATTCCGCAGCGCCGGGACCAATACGCTGTGTCCACACACAAATATTTAGGCACTCCGCCGGCAAACACGCTCCTTATACAACAAATATGTGCTCCGTCAATACGGGCAGCACCTTTTAAATGTTTCTTATCGCGAGCGATGCAAAACAGGCGCGCGCCGCGCCACACCGCGCGACGCGGCGTCGATTCGCGACAAGCGTCTCGGTAAATGAGCGGAGAGGAGAGGGGCGCCGTCGAGGAATTTACTCAGCAAACACCGAGGATCCAGACCAGACCAGACCAGCTCTCTCTCTCTCTCTCTCTCTCTCTCTCTCTCTCTCTCTCTCTCACACACACACACACACACACACACACAAACACACACGTAACGCTTTCATTTATCTTATACGCAATTTAATCAGCCGACTAAAACGTAGCAACTAAGCAATCCATTACAATTCGAAAAGCTCCGTCATTTTTCGGATCCAGTAGCTATCTCACTGGTGACCATAGTTCCTATTTCGCAACGCTACTTGTCCACCTTTTCTTTTTTATCCAATTGCAGACAATATACTTTGAATAGTTGGTTTGGAAGTTATTTATCAACAATATTTCATTGGCATAAAAATAAATAAGATTTTTTTTCTCGTAAAATCAGGTATGCTGTCTGTAAGGAGTGCAACTGACAGAATTATTTTTAAGATTACCTGACATAGTCGGTTTTGGAGGCGATCTGATCGTTTTACAATTTTCAAGCCAAGATCGCATATTAATAATTTATTCAACATACGTCTTACCATACCTCGAAAAATTACGATATGAACTTGACAAACATTTTCTGTTTAATAAAGGGAAAGGAATTACACTCGATTTATAGCTATGCTTAACCTGATTGTTTTCTGTATATTGCGCAGCTGATATTGATAACATCTAAATTAAATTATGTACTACATTTATTGTACAGTTAGGCACTGTGCATTTACTGTAGCTTTAATTGTTATAGATTTCATAATGTCTCTTTAAAGAGCCGAAACTATTCATTAATGTAAAATCAATGTGCATAAGCGATATATGGCAAATTAAGACCTCATAAGAGATTCGTAATATTTTTAGTGTACTTACAGGTACTTGAGAATGGCGAAATACTTTCGCTGAAACTATTTGTACATAATAATGACAAACCATAAAAAGTGAGAAAGCGACTCTAGACTGTGAGTACATTACTTAAATGTCTCTGTAAAATTAATTCTTTAGTTTTCAAAATGAAATGCCAACATCGCACATTAATAATTTATTCAATGACGACCGCTTTCGGTGAACCTGGGTATAAAATTATAAGCGCAACATTGCCCTTAGTCGCTGTATAAAAATACACAAGTTAAAAACGTGGCATCTTACAAAATACTACGAGTATATTTTATATAGTGACTAAGTGCTATGTTGCACTTATTATTCTGCTAAATTTAGCATTGGAGGGAAGTGTGTGGGGTAAAAATCGTAGAGGGAGACCAAGAGACGCATACAGTAAGCAGATTCAAATGGATGTAGGTTACCGTTCTTATAAGGAAATGAAAAGGCTTGCTCAGGATAGAGTAGGGTGGAGAGTTGCATCAAATCAGTCTACGGACTGAAGACCATAATAACAATACACATTTTTTAACAAGATGACCAGCTTGTAAAATATGTATGTGACCAGATGATGGCGACACAGTTCACCGAAACCCGTCGTCATTGAATACATTATTAATGTGCGATCATGGGATTTCATTTTCAAAACTATAGATTTATTTTTATAGAGACATTTAGTAATGTACTCACAGGCTACAGTCGCTTTCTCACTTTTTATGGTTTGTCATTATTAAGTACAAATAGTTTCAGCGAAAGTATTTCGCCATTCTCAAGTACCTGCAAGTACACTAAAAATATTACGAATCTCTTATGAGATAATAGGCCATAGACCGCATATACACTTTGATTTTACATTAATGAGTTTCGATTCTTTAAAGAGACATTATGAAATCTGTAACAATTAAAACTACAGTCAATACACAGTGTCTAACTGTACAATAAATGTAGTACATAATTTCATCTAGATGTTATCAATGTCAGCTACACAATACACAGAAAAAAGTCAGGTTAAACATAGCTATAAATCGAATGTAATTCCTTTCCCTTTTTTAAACAGAAAGTTATTGTCAAGTTCATACCGTAATTGTCGAGGCATGGTAAGACGTATGTTTCGGATGAGCTGACACTACAGTGGCAAGCTATAAAAGGTACGCACATCACAGGACAAATATGCCTCAACGTCATGTTGTTCAACACCCTCTGCTTTCCTGTCCCACATGTCCGGGCATTGTGTCATCACAGCAAGAACTGCAGATGGACTGAAGCAATTATTATTATTCTTCTTTCTCTTTGGCCCTTTCCTACACATGCAGGGTCGGCACTGTGTTAAACGCGGATTTGGCATGTGTCAATATTTACAGGGTTGCCGGATGCCGTTCCTGCCGCCACCCCATGCCCCCCAGGAGAATATGTGTAACCCAAATGTCTGTGTATAGTGTGATATGTGTGTGAAAGTGTAAAGTGTTACGAAAATGTTTGCGAATCGTGTAACTGAGGCGGGACTTGGGAACCAGCCCGGAATTCACCTAGGCGGATGTGGAAAACCGTCTAAAAACCACATCCAGGCTGGCCGGCACTTCGATCCCTTTCGTTAATCCGCCAGGCGGATTCGAACCGGGGCCGGTACGCCTCCCCATCTCGGAAAGATGTGCGTTAGACCGCACGGCTAACCAAATGGGTAGATGGACTGAAGCAATAAGCCATAAATATTTATAAGTGAGCTATCTGCCACCAGGTGGCAGCAGGATCAGGGCATGAATAGATATGTATTACATCCAATTATGTGCAACATCTATACTTGGCAGTGAATCATAATTCAAAACTATCTGTCATTTTACATTATTTGTATAGAATTTCGGTTTAAAAGATCCAGACTGTCATTATAATACTGAACAATATTCATTTACCTTTTCCATTGAATTATTAGAATGTCAAAATATAATGCAAACTCTTAATATCCAAATTAAATGAGTACAGTCTGTTACAACTTAATACCGCAGAACCAAACCTCTCTTATCATAAATATAATATCGGAAAATATCGCATTCAACTAATACAATGAAAGAATGTCTAAGTTACTTTCCACACTCCTTCCTCATTTCTTTAACTTAATTTAAGACTTCAATATAAAAACAGTCTAGCGTGCTGTCGAACATAAATTGTTTTAATATCATAAGATACATTATGTCACTGAACTGTCGCTCAATGTCTAGGTTCCATACAAATTCACTATGTTACAATAGATAATTTTTAGTTGTTCGTCAATACACTAATTTTTGTATAATAAATGAATCATATTTAATTTCTAAAGTTCCATTAACTGAAAAAAATCAACTTAAATAATGACTGTTTGCCAAAAATAAATTTAAAAAATCCATATTCCATGTGCTTACGTTGTGTTACATACTTTATACAGTTCAGAAACAGGCCTGTGCTAAACCACTGTTAGTTTTTCATCAAATTGAACATTTGTTTGTTCTCTTGAGTGGTCAGTCATGTTCCACCTTATGGTTTCTCCATACACACCTGCACAGCATTCTGCACTGCGCTACAGATTTTCCCGGCATTGTGACTTCTCTGCATATCACAGGCTTCATGCGCGAAAAGCGCCTTTGCTCATTTACAAAGGACGGACATTTTTAAAGTAAGTACCAATTTGTAATGGAGTAAGGGAAACCTTATTTTATGAAAATATATTGTATTATAACTACTAGTTACAATTTTTTTTTTTTTTTTTTTTTTTTTTTTTTTTTTTTTTTTTTGCTATTCAACATAGTCACAATGAAAATTTAAACATTGTTTAAGTCTTTTCGTCTTCAGCTGTTTACGTGAGATAACGCGAAGGAAATAAATCATTCAAAATGTTCAAATGTTTGTAAATCTGACTTAACTGCTGGAGTACCAGTCCGTAGTTTACAAACTAGTTGAACTAAGTTAAGCTAACCTAAGGACAACACAAACACCCAAGCCCGAGGGCGGACTCGAACCCCCGAAGGCGAACGGCTGCGCGCACCGCAGCACGACGCCCCAATGCGCACGGTTATCCGCCGCGGCCAAAATAAATCATCAAAAATTCCCCCATAATGTAATTTCTAAAATAGCTCATCTGATAAGCAGTAAAATACAAAATAGTGGTATGAATCGGTAAAATGGGGTGCGATAAAACTATTTTAAAGAGTATTGATCGGCATTATGCGAATACCAAAACGTGAGAAACACTTGAAGATAATTGTTGACAAACGGGAACTGGAAAATGTGAATCAGTTGCAGTACCTGGGGTGTTCTATCATAAAGTATGGCCACTGCACCAACGAAATCCGAGCAAGAATCGCCATGGCCAAAGCTGCTTTCAACAAGAAGAAGACTCTGCTGACCAGCAAGTTGAACTTGGCATTGAGGAAGAAACTGGTAAAGTGCTACATATGGAGCATTGCACTGTATGGAGCAGAGATGTAAACCATGAGAAAGAAGGAGATAAAATACTTAGAGAACTTTCTAATGTGGTGCTGGAGGAGAACGGAAAAGATCAAATGGACAGATCGCATGAAAAATGATGATGTACTGAGAAGAGTAGGAGAGAAGTATTCTGCACACACTTCTATAGAGAAAGGCCAACTGGATTGGACACGCAGTTAGACACGAGGGACTCCTACGCGATGTCATCGAAGGAAAAATAAGAGGAAACACAGGACGAGGAAGGAGGAGGATTCAGCATCTGGACGACATGAAAGATGGAAGGAGATACAACAGACTAAAGGAAGAAGCTGAAGACAGGGACCTGCCACTAGGCAGAATACTACATTATAATACTGATCGGCATATTCTTTTTTGATAAGGGGTTTTTATAGATAACATATAAAAATACGTCCAGCTGAAATAGATATCAATCCTGTCGTAACTAATAAGCTGGACGCCAATCTCAACTATACCTGGTCCAACCGTGTATTGCATAAGTAACAAAATACTTCCACAGTTTGCGGCATTTGCATAAGAATAATGATAATAATAGGACTCGGGAGATAAAAGAAAATTGCAGGGTGTAACAATCGCCCCAAATTTATGAATGATAACGTATCTTGGTAACAATGGTGGTATAAGTTTCAGGGTGTGAAAATGGCAGCCAAACTACAATAATTTATGAAACAAAATTACTGTCAATAATGGAAAATTTCTATTAAATAATGATTCAAGAAAATAATCTTTAAGCAATTTATTTTCTGCAGTGAGAAAGAAGAACGGCATCAGCACGTCCGATTCCAATGGCGGTTGACTTATAGGAATTGAGAAAAGATAAAAGGTTCTACTGTCCTCCTCACTCTGATTATTAGAGATTATTATTATTGATCAGAGAGGCGCAGCAAAATGGGAGAGTAGGAACCGTATGCGTTGTTATATCGTGTCACCAGCTTTCCTGTCCCAGCACCAAAGAATCCTTCCGCCTGACCATCACATACTGATCTTGAAGCTGTTGGAAATTTATGATGCAGCTCATCAACAGTCAGGTATCTGTTTTGATCTGCATGGCGTACCGTTATGAAAAAAAAAAAAAAAAAAAAAAAAAAAAAAAAAAAAAAAAAAAAAAAAAACTTGACACAGGAAGTTGATGAGGCAATTCGCTAAATCAGGCGTTTCAATACTGGCAAGTAGCATCAGAAATATCAACAAGTTTCATGATCAGTATTTTATAACATTGTTACTGACGACCATCACTGCAAAAAAAGTGACGGTCAGGTGGCGAGTTGTTTGATCCTAAGGAGCCTATAATTGCTGCTTTCTGAGTCTCGTGGACGAACCGCGTAAACTGGGTTTCATACCGTTGCTTTCGATCTCCATCAGTCTCACCTTTTGCGGGTCCCACAATGAAGATCATTTTTCAACAAACGCTTTGTACCTTACTTCTTTCGCTGCTGGGCTACACTTCCCCAAGATTATTCAAATGGTTTTCAATATTTTTTCTTAATAAGAAAATAATGGAAATACAACATTTGTAGTAAATGAAAGGACCCAATCGCCAGCGTCTGCAACGTACTGTTCATCCTTGTCTGTAGTGGGTATTGAAATATTAGGCCTATATTATCTCCAATAAACAAGCCTTAATCTAACGATCTAAAATAAAACTGTTACCATATGTACGAAAATTGGTGTTTCATGAGGAATGCAGATGTTCATATAGGCCCTAGTTGTTGCTTCATTATCCGATTACTCAATGTTTCCCTTTGATGACTATTTTTGCAAGTCATCCCTCTCTCTTTATCAGTCTGAACTCTAATTATTTATTATTAATACTTTTTTACAAGACCCTTTATAGGCTACAATTAAGAAAAGCTATCTCGATTTTTAATTCTCACCATCAGTCACATTTAAAAGTACGATTATAATTAACCATGGAATAATGTTACTTGTGAGATTTGCCTATAAATAGACTTGCATCCTGAATTTCCATACCTACATGATTCCACCGTCTGACTGTTAAGACAGACATAATGTTTATTGATTCACATTTGCGGTCTTCTCTTTTCTTCTATACGATAATATTACGTTGTGACATGATCAGCGTGTGCTAGAAGTCACAAGGGTCCCTCGTCACCAGAGTCCAGCAAAACTAGAATGATTTTTTTTTTAAATTCCGTCAGAAGCTATTTTCTCTGAGCATTATTACGTAACGTATAATGTGCTGTAGTACAAACGTTTCTATTTTGGATTTAGATCCAGGACTATGATGTCATTATCTTCCATTGCTATGCTGTAACCACTTTCCTTCAATTAGTGGTTCTGATTCACATATTGCGACTATTCTGAGATAATCGGTGAATTTTAAAACTTTCCACAGTCATAGATTGTAATATGTTGTGGTCCTGCTACCTTCTTAAAGTGACATATCAGACACATTTTCTTCAAAACCTCACTTCGATCAGGTCTATAATTATACTATGCAGTCTTATGCTGTTTATGGACACATTTGGACTCAAGAAAAACGAAAAGCGCTAGATCTTTGGTGCAGGCTCAGTTCGCAACGTTTATACGTTATATATATTGAGTATTTTTACTGCCGTAAATATAAAAGATTTCACAGACGATTTTATGCTTAATACAAAAAGAACACGATTTGTTTTCTGGCTTGTTTTAAGTTTAGTTTCAGATCCACCTTTTCTTTTGAATGTCAATGTCTCCTCAATTTCGAGGTTGAAAGTGACAGACAAGTGGTTCAGTTAAACATCAACATATCATCATCATTAAAGACTGATTATGCCTTTGAGCGTTCAGTCTGGAGCATTGTACCTCTAATAAAATGACTCCATGATCCCCTATTCAATGCTAACATTGATGCCTCGTCTGATGTTATGCCTTTTACTTCAAGATCATTCTGCACAGAATCTAAGTACCTAAGCACCGAATCTTCGTCTACCTCGACTCCTCTTACCCTCCGCTTCCGAGCTCATGAGTTTCTTAGGTAACCTTGCTTCTCTCATGCGTGTAACATGACACCACCATCTCAGTCTGTTCGCTCTAATTGCTTCATCTGTGGTGTTCATTCCCAGTTTTTCTTTGATTTCCTCATTATGGACACCCTCCTGTCATTGTTCCATTAGTATCTGCAATCATTCTTGCTAGTTTCGTATCTGTAACCTCAACCATATGTATAAGGTAACCTGTATGCACCCAACTTTCACTCCCATACAACAGAGTTGGTCGAAAGGTAGAGCGGTAGACTGCTAACTTATTCTTGGTACTTACTTCCTTGCCGGCCGCGGTGGCCGAGGGGACTGAGGCGCTCCAGTCACGGTCTGCACGGCCACTACGGTCGGGGGCTCGAATCCCCTCTCGGGCATGGATATTTGTGCCGTCCTTAGTGTTAGCTAGTTCATAAGTAGTTTGTAAGTTTAGGGACTAATGACCCCGTAGTTAAGTCCCATAAGCTATACAAACATTTGAACATTTTTACTTCCTTCCTTCTTGCAGAAGAGAGTAGATCTTAGCTGAACACTCACTGCATTAGCTTTGCTACACCTCGATTCCAGTTCTTTCACTACGTTGCCATCCTGTGAAAAAATACATCCCAGGTACTTGAAACTGTCTACCTGTTTTAACTTTGTTCCTCGTATTAGGCACTCAGTCTGTTTAAATCTCTGTCACACAGACATTACTTTCGTTTTGGAGATGCTGATATTCATATCATAATCCTTGCACCTCTGATCGAGCTCTTAAATATTCGTTTGCAACCTTTCAATCGAATCGGCCATTACAACTAAGTCATCCGCATATGCGAGATTGCTTATTTTGTTTTGACCTATTTTAATCCCGTACGGTTTTTAACATATGATCCATGAATAGTATGAAAAACAGTGGTAACAGATTACAGCCTTGTCTTACCCCTGAAACTACCCTGAACCATGAGCTTAATTTGCCGTCTACTATAACTACTGCCTGACAGTCTACGTAAAGCCCTTTAATTGCCTGCAAAAGTTTGCCTCCTATACCATAATCTTGAAGAACTGACAGTAGCTTCCTCCTAGGAACACGGTCAGTTCAGTTAAACAAAGATTGGAAATCAAATCTTCAGTGGTTCAGTACAATGATCCCTCTAGGTGTTTGCCTAAACTAATGTGTGGAATCTTTGGATAGACTGTTAAACGATACAGTATCTCTATGGAGATTCCACTGAACGGTACTGCAAAATTTGTGTCTCAGCTGACACTACATACTTTCCAGAGAGGTCCCCGATTAGCGGGTAATGGGGTGTGAGAGTTAAAATAGTAGTGAGAACTTTTGGCTATCCAGTACAACAGCGAAGCTCTCCAGCTCCGTCACCTCAGTAAACTCCTGCGAAGTAGGTAACCCACAGTACAAGCAGCTATTGGTACGATACGAAGCTACCCGATGTTACCCACACCTGCGTTCTGCTCTGCAACGCTTTTGCTTAGCCTCAGGTCCGGCCCAAACAAATTCGGCGCCCTAGGCAAATAATTTATTGGAGCCCCATTTAACAAAATCGCTATAAAACATCAATGTAAAATATACATTGCATCTTTTTTTATTCAAATACATAATCACAACATATACATTATATAAACATATTTCCTCATTAAAATGGTACACATCTTACAACAATGTTACTTTTTCATCGTTTTTACATTTTGTCTGTTAAAAAGCTTTTGGTTGATAGTTTACAATAATTGATTCAATTAGAAGCTTCATTGTACAGAGATTGCTTGGGACTGACGGACGATTTAGAAAAAAAAAATCAGAGAAGGACAGCTAGTTTTGTATTATCGTGTTATGGGGGAGAGAATGTCACGAAAATCATACAGGAGTTGGGGTGGACGTCATTAAAACAAAGGCGTTATTTGTTGCGGCGAGATCTTTTTGCGAAATTTCTGTCACTAACTTTCTTTTCAGAATGCGAACATATACCCAGCTATATAGGGAGACATGGTCATCATAATCAAATAACTGAAATCAGATCTAAAACAGAAAATTTACCTGTTCCTTTTCCCCACGAACTATTAAAGAATGGAACTACAAAGAAATATTATGAAGGTGACTTGCAGAGTATCCATGTAGATGTAGAAGAGTCATACAAATTTCATTTTTCTTGCCGGCCGCGGTGGCCGAGGGGACAGGCGCTCCTGTCACGGTCTGCACGGCCACTACGGTCGGGGGTTCGAATCCCCCCTCGGGCATGGATATTTGTGCCGTCCTTAGTTGTAAGTAGTTCATAAGTAGTTTGTAAGTTTAGGGACTGATGACCCTGTAGTTAAGTCTCATAAGCTATACAAACATTCAAATATTCATTTTTCTTGCTTTGACTTTTGTAAAATATGAGACGATCTCCTTCAAATCTCTGCTGTTTCTCGTTCAGTTGACAAAGTTGCCAACTTCACAAGTTTTCCTTGAGTCATTGTGGATCGCAGATATGCTTTTATAGTTTTAATTTCTAGAATGTGCACTCACCTCTGGCTACAGATATAGGAAGAGTAAGCAACACTCTCAACGGAGTAACTAAATAAGGTACAATGTAAGTCCATTTTTACAAATATAGCTCAGAACGTCCTGTGACCCTGAGTTATTAGGTACTCTGCTAGTAATAACTTGGAATGCATTGCATAGATCAGTAGATCAGAGTCTTTGTGAGTTAGATACTCTTCAAAATTAACACATTCTTGAAGAACAGCTTTGGGAATTTTATTTCGTACATCAAGTATGTTATACAGACAGCCAAATACACGAATGTGGTTGTTAATCTGATGAAATCTCTCGTCAATTGAATTTATTGCAGTACCGACAGCTTTGATCACGGGATGACTTGTAGCAAACTGACACTCGTCTATTTTTTAAACGCTGATTAGCTTCTGAAGAGTCAAAGAGAATGCATGTGACATTGACTTGCGTCTCGTCTGTTGCCCATTGCTCTGTCTGTGTATAGTAGCCGGGAAGTCGCCGCTCCAGGAACCGCAGCGCAACAGCAAAGTAAGCCGTACCGCGAGCACACGAGGGTTGGTCGCGCACCACAAATTTGCCGTCCCGCAAATTCGAGCGCCCTAGGCAATTGCCTAGGTTGCCTACATGGACGGGCCGGCCCTGCTTAGCCTTATTGTATTCTGCAGGTTTTCCTTTCTGGCATGTCTTTAACGGTATCCAGCCGCTCCGGTCTGGTCTGGTTTTCCCTGGATGCGTCATCCGCTTGTCTCATAGGGAAAACACGTGCCACATTCGGTTCCCAACCTTGAACGTCACTCCTGAAATGTTTCAATAGTACCAAAATTCACAGCGTCTTTCCGGAAAGTGCGAACTTAATATGTTATTTTCCAAGGACACTACTAGGAACTATAACAGTTAAAGGAAAACTATGAAACGTCCTGCGTACTGTAATTTGCGAAAAAAAAATCACAATACCAAAGCGTACAGAAGAGCAAGTGTTCTCAATAAGACACAAGGAAGTTTAAGATATTGGCCGCTAGTGGGCACTGAATTTATAGCGGCACAGGTCAGAAGTTCCGCATCGTATCAGGATGGAGTCTTTAGCGTTTCATGGAGAAACGATGTTATAGGCTCCGTCAAACAGAGAGCGGGCAGAAGGCGCTGTGGTCCGCCGCGCTCCTCCGCAGCAGTCAGACACGGTGCGGGCAGTGCTCGGCGGTCCGGTGGTTGAATGGCGCTTGTATGTAGTGTGTGAGTCAGCTGCGGAGCGTATAAACATCAACAGCAGTTCAGACGAGGATGACTTTCTACTTCTCATTATGCTTGCTTCAAAGAAGCGAAGAAAATAAGTTCATGAAATTAATATGAAATGAGAACAATATGATGAATTTCGTCGTCTTTGCAAAGAGCTTTGATTGTGTGAAGACAGTTTTCTCAATTATTTTCGAATGTCTCGTTAACTGCATTGGCAGCTACATAGAAAGCATGTACGGATAAAATGTTTAAGAAAAGAGTGGCTCTAGTTATTATTGTTATAAAAAATCAGTTGCCTCGTTTGAAGTTGTTGATCACCATGACATCTTTGTGGTTTTGATGTAGGCAGATAGACCAGACAATAGTGACAGTGTTATTTTTTAAAACACTACATTTCCCCACGGATTTATACAAGGAGAAAACATTCTGCCTCGAAAGCCATTGCAGGATACAAGCACTTGTGTGCCTCGCGTGTTAGTAGGTGATAGTTTAAATTGTAGAATTATTTAATATGTCCCTTTCCTAAAGCTGCAGCCTTGGAAGATCCTCAAAAGGCCGTTTACAATAAATGTCTCTGCAGCGTGTTGTCTAATAATTTTCCAGCAATACAAGCTACGTGCCTACTCAACAAGAGGAGCAGATTGATAACCTGCATGCTAATGCATTTTCGAATACGCTACTAAGACTAAAACAGAAACCAATTTCTTGCGTATTTTGTCAATAACCAGTAACAAGGTATTGGCATCAAGTTGTATGTACAGTTGGCAGACAAGAACTACCTACTGCACCATCTGCATTGGTGTTTGTCAAACCACATCGTTTTTCTTGTTGAAAATGGCCATGTCTTTTTAGGGCCAATAGACCTACAGACTGAAGCTGTAAACAAAGATTTAGAAGCAGCGTGTTGTCTAATAATTTCCTCCACAGCAATGCAAGCTACGTGCCTACTGAACAAGAGGAGCAGATTGATAACCTACATGCTAATGCGTTTTACAATGCGCTAAGACTAAAACAGAAACCAATTTCTTGCGTATTTTGTCAGTAACCAGTAACAAGGTATTGGCATCAAGTTGTATGCAGTTGGCAGCCAACATCTACCTTCTGCACCATCTTCGTTGGTGTTTGTCCAACCATATCGTTTTTCTAAAGTTTTTTAACTGTATTTTGCACAACACAACCAGAAATGTACTGTAATTTTCAATATTTCGTTTAATTCATTTTCATGTAATAGTTTGGATTAGACAAGTTGGTATACACTGGTTTGTAATGATGAAAAATAAAGTTATATCTGTTTGATTCAGACTTCTGTCTATCTCCTTCCAAGTTCCGCCTTCTTAGACACACTTTTATATTCTGGGTCACGTGTGTCATACAGAATTGGCTTTGGACGCATCAGATGGATCATTTTCTCTGTTTGTACCGCCACACTGCTGCCGCTTGCCCCCCGCGTTCTCTGTAGAAAACCACAGCCTGCCCGCTGCACGCGGCGGGCAGCGCGTGCGACCGCTCCCTGTTTGACTGAGGCTGTAGGGCAGAGTGCAACAGAGTGGCCGCGCGGACTGCCCGCTCTCTGTTTGACAGAGCCTGAAGTGGCGCTGTCTTGAATTCTAATCAAAACCGTAAGTGCAGGGATGTCAAAGATAAAGTGTTACTCAAAGACGATAATGAACTGTTTTTACAACAAAGAAATTTTAATACAGTCGTGAATGTTGTCTCAGCTCTTTGTTCGAGTACTATTTAAACAACCGTACAATGTGTAATCCTTCTTGCCTTGTTCCTGTACGTGTCATGTCGTGCCTTGAAAGGACGATATTATCATAATTTTGCGGAGAGTCGCTGCTAGATTGTTCTTTTCTCACGAATAGTAATCAAGGTCTGTTAAATGATTGTAAAATGTCAGATATCATCTTCAACTGAAATGTTAAACGGTATATCGTGTTCTTCATAGTAACATCACCCAAACAGAGATTTTAAGCATTTTTCAGGATTTTAGATCCAATTGCAACATCTTCAAATTGAAATGTTTATAAGTCTGTGGGACTCAACTGCCTGGTCATCAGTCCGTACTTAGAATGAGATAAACTAACCTAAGGACAAACACACACACCAATTCCCGAGGGAGGACTCCAACCCCCGTCTGCGTACTGCCGCGCGCACCGCAGCACGGCGCCTCAGTGCGCGCGGTTATTACGCCGCGGCTGCAGCATCTGCAACATCGGCCACAGAACAGCAGTCACCGGTCGCCATTTCATAGTTAATTCTAGTTAATAATTATTAAACGATTCAGGGACGAGTTCTGAAATAAAATGGGAAATTTATTCGCAATTGCGAATATTAATCAGCATCCGCTGTATGGTGTATTGGTGAAATATGAATATTAGTGCCGGGCCGGGACTCGAACCCGGATTTCCAGCTTATCGCGAGCGGTCGCGTTTCCATTACGCTACCCGCGCACGCTTCCCGGAACGACCCAAACCTTCATATGCCACATATTGTCTACTGCCCATGAGTGTTTCAGACATGCATGCGTGTCTGAAGGAACGGACACTGCGGCGACTACAGCTGCTAATGTAAATACAAGGCTTGCGACAAATATACTAAAAAGTCTCATCCTGTGCGGGAATTACATCATAGAACGTACGAGCACTCATCGGCAGTAGACAATGTATGGCAGCTTACTTTTCTATTCTTGTCTGTAAGAATTCGTGCACAGTTTCATATTTTATTTCTTTGAATCGACTGCTCTCATTCCACATCAATTTTAGCTTCTATTGTTGGTAGCAAAGTGGTTGAATACAGCTGCAAAGTTGAGGCTCATACAGAAGATACTGAAGACTTCCTCGTAGTTGGGTTTATATTTCTCGAACTTTCTTCAATTTTCGAGACATTTATATGTATATATTTCATCGTAAATCTTGTTTTAATAATAATGATGCATCAGATTAAAATTATAAAACATTCATTTTGACGTCATTCCCGAAATAAAGGCAGTATTGCAAAACTATGGGCGTGATTTTCAAAGAAAAAAAAAAAACATTTATAACGATCTTCTGCAGTAATATGAATATCTTTAAGAGTTTCTGAGGACAAAATTAAACCAAAAATAATTCCACGCTATCTGGGTTCATATTCGCAATTGCGCATACATTTCTTGTATTTACATTAGCAGCTGTAGTCGCCGCAGTGTCCGTTCCTTCAGACATGCATGCATGTCTGAAGGACATTTCTTTAGTTCTATCAATAAACACGGACACTGCACATCGTAATTATTTTTCGGCTTGGACGACGACCCTGGAAGGTGGTGGAGTCCACTGTAATGATTCAGATGCTAATGAAATTTACATAAATAGGTCTACGGACTAAACGAAAGAGATTCATAGGAGTGTTCTTTCTCTATTGTGGCGTAGGACAGATATTAAGTTAGCAACAATGATATATTTTTATGCTTAAAAGCATTAACCATTGAAACTTTCCAGTGATTACTGAAACTTTATATTTACGTGACAGTTGCTATGAAGTACAGCTTTAAATTTTTTTATTCATTTTTTTTTTTTTTAGGCTAATGGAATGTATTTGCAATAAAAAAAATTGTCATAACTTAATACAGAATATAATAGTTCAGCAAATTTCAGTTCAAGTAACAGTACAGCATAGTTAGTAATTATTATTGTATTTACTAGGACGCCAAAAGTTGTAGGAACCGGTAGATGTCTCTCGACGTAGTGAAACAGAATTAAAGATGGCACATTTTTATTGCCAAGTTTACAAGTATCCTCTGGACGTGGCCGTTAATGCGGTCAAAGCTCCTAATGTTAGTAAATTTAGGGGACTTGACATTATCAGTTCCTACGCTTACAAAGTACTCAGTCCAGCCTAAGGACAACACACACATCCATCGCCGAGGGAGGACTCGAACCTCCGGCGGGAAGCAACAACGCGCTCCGCAGCAAGGTGCCTTAGAGCGCTCGGCCATTCCACCGCAGCTCAAATCTCCTGCAGCGTAGAGTTTCGCTGACGTCTTTCGTGCTGAATCAGTCGGTCGATGAGCTGCTACAGCAAAACCCTCAGTTATGTTTCCTCGAAAGGCCGCTGACAGATTTGAACACCTTCAGAAAGCGTACACTGCCACAGTTCGGAGGAGCTGCGATGGCCCCTTCGTTTATCCACGGCGTCACCAGGGGGGTAGGTCAAATCCCGGAGTAGGACAGTGTTGTACCAATCTCTTCTACAGTGCGACAAGCACTGCAGCGGTGCTGTTTGTGCACCAGCTCATCCGTCAGTGACGTAGTAGACGCGACCAGTGTACACCACAAGCAGCAGCTCGTAGATATTTGTCTCTCGTCACATCGATGTAAATGCAGCATTCTTTCCTGATGTACTGTGACACAAAGGCGACGATCCTTTAGATATCCCCACAAAAAGAAATCTATTGGTGTTGAATCGGGCGACCTTGCGGGTCGTGTTTATGTCACTGAGCCCACATCCCCAGATGATCTAAAACGGCGCATCGAGGACGCATGTCGCTCCGTCACACCGGCGATGTTACATCTCGTCCGCAGATCCTTTCGACGATGCATTGAGGAACATGGACACACATTTGAACGTCTCATGTAAATCAACTTCCCACCGCCATAACATCCATCACCCACCACACAGCGATGTATTATGTACAGCGTGTGGTATCTGCCCCTGAAACTTTGAAGGGTTGTAGCTCCCAAATTAACAGTGAAAACAGGAATTTAGTTTAAATTGATTTGGACGCAGCTGGTTTCAACGATTCCAATGCACGATAGAAAAAACTATTGTTCCATTTAAAAAATTATATCTTTGTGATGTAACTCTTTGGAAAACGATACAATAAACTATGTTCATAGCTGCGCAGAAAGTGTAACATTTCTTGTGTTGACCTACCGCATTAAAATTTACTTTGTTTACTAGATAAATCAATCAAAAGTGGAGGCCATAAAATACCTAGGAATTACTATTACTTCAGACTTAAACCGGAAAGAACACGTAGATAATGTCGTGGGAAAGGCGAACCAGAGACTACGTTTTATTGGCAAAGATGCAACAGAAGTACTAAAGAGGCTGCATACACTACGCTTGTACGTTCATTTTTGGAGTATTGCTACCCAGTGTGGGATCCTTATCAGGTGGGTTCGACGGAGAACAACGAAAGAGTCCAAAGAAGCGCAGCTCGTTTCGTATTGTCACGATACAGGGGAGACAGCGTTACGGAAATGATACAGGATCTGGAATGGGAATCATTACAACAACGGCGCTTATCGTTGCGGCGTGGGCTACTTATGAAACTCCAAACGTCTACATTCTCCTCCGAATGCGAAAATATATTGTTGAGTGCCACTTACATAGGTAGAAATGATCATCAGAATAAAATAAGAGAAATCAGAGCTCGAACGGAGAGAGGTGTTCTCTCTTTCCGAGCGCTATTCGAGAATGCAATGGGAGATAAATAGTGTAGAGATGCCTCTGCCAGGCACTTAAATGTGATTTGCAAATGGTTGTAAACCTATTGCACCCCAACTGCTTTGGTCATCAGCCCTAGACTTACAAACTACTTAAGCTAACCTAAGACCTAGTCAAAGAGTATCTGTACAATTATTTTATTGTTACTGACAGCTAACACGTACCGCAAAAATTTGAGTGCTTCTCCGATGAAGCTTTACGCACTGCCTTTCCGATTGCCATCCGCGTTTCGATTCGAATATTCCTATCTTCATGACATGATTCGCCTTCTTCCTATTATGCAGAATAGGTAGATTTTTTTAAGTTTACTAATTTTGTACCTATACCGTGGTGACTCCCTAATAAAATATCCACGCTGCATAAACTGCAGCTGTAGCGTAAATTGACGGTTTATTTTCGTTAAAAGAAATGCAACAAGCTGCCTTTATGGATGTTTTTTTATTATACGAGATCTAGTTTTAGAGCCACTTCACGCACATCTTCAGTGGTTACTTTACAGCAACATTTATTATCTTCTGTTATGGTGGTTCTGGTAACAACTGAATTTTAGTAATCGAGAACAGAATAAATCGTTTAATACCGATTTATTATGTTAAGTTATCATAACCACCATGACAGCGTATAAGTACACTTAACGGAAGATAATAAATGTTCCTGTAAAGTATCCACTGAAGATGAGCCTGCAGTGGCTCGAAAACTCGTTGTGGAATAATAAAAAACCATCCATAAAGGCAGCTGGTTGCATTTAACGAAAATAAACCGTCAAGCTGGCCGCAGTGGCCGAGCGGACTGCAGCGCGCCACTCACGGTCTGCACGACCGCTACGGTCGGGGATTCGAATCCTCCCTCGGGCATGGGTGTTTGTGTTGCGCTTAGCGTAAATTAGTTTCAGTTAGTCAAGTAATTAGTGTGTAAGACTAGCGACTGATAAGCATGCAGTTTGGTCGCATAAGGCCTCACACTTGAACATTTTTAAACCGTCAAAATGTAATACGGGTATTAGTGCCGTTTGCAGCTGTATTAGGAGTTCACGTTATTACAATTCGTTGAAAACCCCTTCCGACATAGTATCTTGGCTACGCCTGTGGAAACACAAAAAGCCCGTGTCGGCGGTCTCAGGTTCGCCAGTTACGGTTAGCGGGCGTCGGCGAGTGTCGCCTTACGGCTGGGATGACGAGCGGCGCGGCGGGGCGCCGGCTGGCGTAATAAGCGAAGGCGTCACTGGCGCGTCCTCCGGTGGGTGGGGAGGGGGCGGGTGGAGAGGGGGGAGGCGGCGGCGGAGTGGGGGGCGGCGGCGCGCGCGCATTGGCCGCCCCGGAAGCGGAAGCGACTACGCCCCTCATCCCTCCGCCGCTCCCCACCACGCGCCCGATCGATAGCGCAGTTCAGCCATTGGGCTGGCGGCGAACGCCGGCGGACGGAGCCGAGCGCGGCCGAAGCGGCGCAGAGGGCGCGCGCGCTGTTGCCACTCCTACTGCACGGGCCGAGCGGGCGCTTCAAAGGCACCAAGCTGCGCCTCGTGCGTCCGCCACAAATGCCTCATCCCACTCCGCGCAACTTCATTTTCCTTTTACTTGCATTCCAGTTTGTGTGGAAATTTCTTTCAGCACCACCACTGTGATAATTATGTTTTATTATAATGACATAGTGCACCTATGCACTGCAAATTCTTATATAACAACTGATTGACATTACAAGATTATGGCCTTGTAAAATATTTTATTTGACCAGATGATGCTGACATAGTTCAGCGAAACCGGTCGTCGTAAATAAAAATTGATGTACAGCAATCTTGGCTTTTTTATATCTTTTTACAATATTATAAGTGGATCGCCTCCTAAAACGTAAACCAGCTCAATATGTACACGAGTTTCACAAGACTAAAAAAGAAAAAAAAAAAAAAAGAAAAAAAAATGTTTGTAAATCTATCGGACCAAACTGCGTGGTCATCAGTCCGTAGCTTACAAACTACTTAAACCTAGGTAAACTAACCTACGGACAAACACACGCACACACCCATCCATGCCCGAAGGAGGACTCGAATCTCCACGGCGAGCAACCGCCCGCTCCGCAGCGAGGTGCTTTAGACCGCTCGGTTACTCTATCGCGGCTCAGAAGACTAACGATTTAGCAACTACTAACTAACAAGGAAAGCACTTGGGCTCGAAGAAACGTATCTGTATGAACGTTTGGTTACAATATCTCTACGTACACTTCAATGTGCTGATGGGTGTCGTTTTTATGCAAAACTTTGCCATCATGCTCTAGATAGCTGTGTAGATGTAATTGTAGACGCCATACGTAATGCAGATATCTGAACTATAGTTTATGTAATAATCGTCGTACATGTTCTCTAGCGTATTGTCATCAAAAGCCGTGATGATAGTTGCAACTAAACCTTTTTGTCGGAAGACTGTTGGTATTCAATACCACTGCTTCCATCGTGCCGGCCGCGGTGGCCGAGGGGACTGAGGCACTCCAGTCACGGTCTGCACGGCCACTACGGTCGGGGGTTCGAATCCCCCTCGGGCATGGATATTTGTGCCGAGTTTGTGACACTTGCGGGGAGTGACACTTGCGCGGAAAGGGAATGTGTAGACACTTGCGCGGAGACCCGGACGCTGCAGGTAGTAAACAGGGTGTTCCAGAAGTAGCGATACACCACCCCTACTCCACGCCCTCCAGCCGCTACCTGTGCCATATTCAGGGAAAGGCCCACCAAGCGAGATGGAGCAGTAGTAACGGGACGTTCGCTCAAAATGGGGTATATTACAAGATTCACGTCTCTCGCATTCTGGCCCAAAATTAGCATGGGCCTATATTTCGCATTCATTGAAAAATGCGAATTTTTTCGGTACCTACTGTTTACTTCGTACATATTTAAGGGCAGAAAATAAAGTTATCTCCCATTATTTCTGGTTAAATAGTGTTTCACACCAAAATACCATTTATGACAATTTCGAATTTACTGCATTTTGAGTCAGAATTCGCATCTATATTCGAATTTATCGCAAATACGAATTTTTCCTGTCCCTAGAATTACCTCTAAAAATAAACAGCTGATCAAGGCACTAAAAGCAAGGGCAGATCTTTAGGTGTATTTCTACAAATAACTAAAACA
Source organism: Locusta migratoria (assembly GCA_026315105.1). Taxonomy (NCBI): domain Eukaryota; kingdom Metazoa; phylum Arthropoda; class Insecta; order Orthoptera; family Acrididae; genus Locusta; species Locusta migratoria. Next base: position 297,665,827 of record CM048744.1, read on the forward strand.
CAATTTGATCGTGGAATTATATACAATCTCATTATAAAGGTTTTTTTTTGTAGGTGGTTTTAAGCAGCTTTTAAATATGTTAGAAATTGCATTATGAAATATAGACAGCTACACGTTATGTTTATTATGAGATATCGATTTCGGCTAATGTGAGGTCATCTTCAAGTCTCAAACAACAGGTGTTACTTATGCATTTTTCCAGTGGCACTCAGAACCTTTAACTGTTTACACACAAGGTCTAACGTTGTTAATCGCGTTAGCGATGAAAAGAGAACCCAGAATCTTTGCGTCTAAATGATACATATATTGGTGTGATGTCTTATTTCGAAAGAACAGACATCACACCAATACATATATAGCTCTCGGTGAAATGGAACGGTATGATGTCGTTACGTACCACAGCACGGCCGACTAGAAACACAGGAGAAGTGCAAACAACGTTCTCTCCTCAGAGGTATGATTATAATTGGGTTCGGCGTAGACTTCTACAACATACAGTCTGCACGGCGAAGATTACACCAAAAAATTTAACTTTTCGTCTACTTTAGCAATAGCAACCACATTTTAGAATCGTTTCTACTATGTAAAGATTTAGAAACAAAAAACGCTTCAAGTCCATAACTTCACTGGTTTTCGAGTTCTGAATTTTTAATATGTTTTTAAAGTTATTATAGAAAAAACAAATTTGGGACTCACACTAAAATTTTCATATGGCAGATTTTGTAGGTACATTCACAAGACATAATTAAACGGTTGTGTGCATTCATCTTATGAGAAATATCAATCATTTGTTTTCAGTGTTTATGTCAAATTTCTACATTTAAGTTTCTTTAATTATTAGTACTTAGTATTTAAGTTTCTTTAATTATTAGTACTTAAACGTGGTTATGAAATAAATAAATTACGTGTATATGTGTAGTCTTATGCGGCCAAACTACTTAGGTCATTGGTCGCTAGAGTTACACACTACTTAATCTTACTTAAAATCACTTAGGCAAAGTACAAACAAACATACCCATGTCCGAGGAAGGACTCGAACCTGCGACCGGACCGGCCACGCAATTTGTGACACAAATTACATGTTTGATAATATTAATGCATAGAAGTATGAAATCACGTCAAGACTACTTCCTGCAAAAATGTTGACAAAAAAAGTTGGCACTGAGTTTAGAAAAACAAAATTCTGATATATTGGTTTTAAAATTTTGTCAAAAAATGAATGTTACTTTTTTTTTTTACTACAAGAGATACAGCCATTCAAATTTACGGCCACCATAACGTTTCCCTTCCTGAGGAAATGAGCTGCTGCTTGTAGTTTCAACACCTTTTTCTTGAATGTTCTGAATATAAATCTTCACACAGACTTCTTGAGGAGAGTGATACGGATATCTGATTGTAAACCACTGCCTATTACCTTAGACCTTTTTGCGTATTCCGCGTATACCGTAATTTATATTTATACAGTTAACAGGCAATGTAATTTACAACCAACTATTGGCTGCCAATTTCGCTTCATTTTTCCTGGCGAGTCTTGCAACTTGGTTCTCCCTGTTGGTTTATGCCGAGTTCGGAGTAAAAATGGTTCTATATGACGGTGATGGAAAATAGAATTTATCTTCAGCATTTTTCGGTGTGTGACATTCCCTTACACATTCCGTATTTCATATATTTCTTAGATGTATTTGTAATTCGAATACAGCCAAATCGTTTTGGGGTCTACGTATAAACGCTTCAAGTATGTAAAATACTCATTGACTTATTATTAACGTTTTTTAATTGGAGATTTAAGGTTGCGTCTCCTATTAAAAAGCATAGTAGCTATTTTTAAAGAGATGGAAGTTGCGTGATAGTGGGGTTAACTACATAGCGGTCAATTACATCAACGTATCTGTGCAAGATGCCTAATGTATTTATTGCTTGCGTAGGTGTCTTGATATGCTTAGTGTTCTGAATAATATGCTTTTAGGAGGTACGACTGTGGAAAGTCATCGTTTTGTAGTTGCAGAGATTGTCTTAATAACTCTCCAAACATTATCACTATTAAAATACCTTTTTGTTTACAGGAGGAACACTCAACGGATTAATATGTAGTTAGAACAAGTTACTATATTGCTCTTCAGCTTGCAAAGGGTTGTGCAATTTCACTGATTTTCGTATTATGTTGACAGTGTGGAAACTTGACCACAGCAGTGCTAGACTTCTTGGTGTGCCTGTACCCAGGGAAGGCCATCAGCCGCCCCAAGGGCCCCGGGTTCCGCGCAAGTGTCACTCCGCGCAAGTGTCACCCCGCGCAAGTGTTCCAACCCCATTTGTGCCGTCCTTAGTATTAGTTAGTTCGTAAGTAGTTTGTAAGTTTAGGGACTGATGACCCCGTAATAAGTCCCATAACCTATACAAACATTTGAACATTTGATCTCCTTTCATCGTCTCTTCCCGCACTTACCGTAGCACTACCGCTAGCAAAGAGTTCTTCCTCATCATCATCCCTATTATCATCATTATGTGTTAGTGTTACAACAGTATCTAACTTATGCTCATATTTCTGTACCATAACAGATACGAGAAAGCATGCAAATGATTCATCTTCTAGACTAATACCATCTTCATGAAGAATGGTTCTTCGTAACTTCATCTCAACCAATCGCAATACTTTAGCAGGATAGATTATCCATCGCGACTCCATCTGACATTTTACCGCACAAATGTCACAAAACGCAACTTCGGAGGCACACTGCACCGTCCCTACTGGCGAACCGACAGGTCAAAGTGCAATGTGGCATGGCACACGCAGAGGCCTCTAACAGACGACTGCAGAGTTTTGCAGATGGGGGGAGTGTCACTAGTGCAATAAGGGATCTTTACATTATCCCTCGTACTACTTTGATGTATATGTGTTTGTTCGAGCCCAAGTACTTTGCTTGTTAGACTTTTTTTATTTCACACTTTTTTTGCCATCTAAAGCAGGCCGTACTGTACACCATTGTAACAAAAATTCAGTATCTAATAACATACAGAATTCTTTTGGAACATGGAATACCAAAGAAGTACAGCAAGTACAGCATAATTCGTCATCCGTAAAACCGACAGCGCTTGAAGTCCATTACACTGACACAACACGCTGTGTTCGCTGTCCGACGACATTTCCCTGACCGATACAGCGAGTCTCGCCGCTCCACTACGCTCACGTGCAGCGCCGCTACCACCTTCATTCAAAAACGCGTAGGGTAAGGTGATATAGGTACAATTCCGAGCCGCGGTGGAGTAGCCGAGCGGTCTGAAGCGTCTCGCTGCGGAGCGCGCGGTTGGTCGCCGTGGAGGTTGGAGTCCTCCCTGGGGCATGTGTGTGTGTGTGTGTTTGTCCTTAGGTTAGTTTACCTAGGTTTAAGTAGTTGACCACGCAATTTGGTCCGATAGATTTACAAACATTTGAACATTTACAATTCCGATCAACATAAGTTTTCGCGCCATTTGTCAGTCTCGTAGTGTCTCGTTGTGTGGCGTTGTAGTGTAAAATGTTTCTACAGCTTCTGCCGGCCGCGGTGGCCGAGGTGACTGAGGCGCTGCAGTCACGGTCTGCACGGCCACTGCGGTCGGGGTTTCGAATCCCCCCTCGGGCATGGATATTTGTGCCGTCCTTAGTGTTAGCTAGTTCGTAAGTAGTTTGTAAGCTTAGGGACTGATGACCCCATAGTTAAGTCCCATAAGCTATACAAACATTTGAACATTTCTAGAGCTTCTCCTGTCTTTTCCAAGAATACACCAGTTTGTGCCAAGGAGATATAAATTTTTTTCCCGTTAAGAGTTAAGTGAAGCTACTTAGTCTAACACGCTGTTTTCCAGTTATGGGTGACTGGATTCGCGGCCAGAAACGATATGTTTGGTACCTCGAAGTATTCGGTGGTGCCTGACGGAAAACGTGCTTTTCATATGGAAGATTTCCGTAATCAGAATTGTATCAGGAAGTGATCACAATTGTACCTAGTGTGGTATATTTTCGATCGATTTTTCTCAATTCTGTAATCTATTTTTGTGTTTATACTAACACTTGTAACCGTCTAGTGTTTGTGTTACACATTCATTAAACATCCAAGAACGAGTGCCATTATTAAAATTATTTCTTTTCTCATTATATTTCCAGTTACAATAATATTTGTCCGAAATGGTCGAAATTGTACCACCTTCCCCTAGCTTATGCACCGCTCTACTCTTGACTTGCCGCTCCACTATGTTTTCACTCAGTAACAGCGTAAGCCTTTCGGAAATGACCGTTAAAGTCCACTGGCACACGCTACAGCTAGGGCGATTTTTCTATCTCTCTCTTTTTTTATTATTGTTATTATTAACACCGTTGTGGCTTCTGTCAAACGTCAGAGGGCATACGGTTGTTGAAGAGTCACTAAAATAGTCTATTGCTCCCTCCTAAGTATATTCCGGTCCGACACAAACTTACAACTTTTCCTATTGATTCAATTCCATCCCAACAGGCAGCTAATGTTAGTCCCATTGTCTCATGTAAAGACAATAGACAGAAAGACAAGGTACTCTACAAAGTAACAACTTTACATTGACTAACTTCATACAAAAAAAAATAAAATAAAATAAAATAAAATAAAATAACTTATTCTTTTCATTCTGCACTCCCAGGAGTGGAGCGGGATGTTTCAGATCCGGCCCATAAAGAGTCGCGGTTCTATTCAGGCAATTATCAGACAAGCTGATAGTGGGGCAAAGGGGGGGATCCCAATTGGGAATAAGTGGGAGGGGCTTACCAGTTCCGCCATACGCCTTACAACCAAGGAAAGCCTCCCGAAAACCTTGGTCGGAACCGGCGGATTGGGAGCACTTTAATGTATCTCTGGGACGTTGCCCCAGACTACAAATGGATTATCGGGAGAACACGAGTGCACTCACGACAATCAAGTATCGGACGCCCGAGTAACTTCATACTGGACTATCACTTTAATATAACGTAAGAGGCCGCAACTCGACTGTGTGTAAAAACACAATATATCGTTAACATTACAGCTGCAGATTCGTCACAGATGATACAGCAGTTGTGAGATACGTTTAGCAGAACGGTTAGGTACTCCAAAGTCGGGCTTATAGAAGCGAGTTTAACGCGAAAGGTAGAGTACGCGTGGGGAATTTGGAGTCAGAAAAATTCGAACTAAAGAACGGACTTGAGCATGGAGATGCCCTGTCCCCGTTACTTTTTAATTTAGTCGTCGAATATATTGTGCGAACGGCAGCAGATAATTCAGAGAGTGAGGAGTAAAATGGAAATATTAAGACAGGGTATGCAGATGTTCGAATCATTATTAGCGATAGCAAAGAATCTGTAACAGCAAATGTCAACGCGTTAATCAAGGATAGTGAGAACGTAGTTATAAGTGAAGACAAAACAAAATACTTGGTTACTGCTAGAATGCCTACAGCAATAGATCAGGAAGTGTTAAGACTTGCAGTCTGAAAAAATGAACGCGTTTAAGTATTTATGTGTGGAGATTACGTAGAGAAATGAGATTAAATCCGTGCTGAGGAAGAGATTTCGAGCTGGAAATGCTTGCTAATTCTCACTGAACAGATTACTCTCATTGCGGTTATTGTCTAGAAATTTAAAGATCACAATTTTCAAAACTATTATTCTTCCAGTTGCTCACTCCGGAAAATGAAAAAATACGAGCATTTGAAAAAAAAAAAATAAAAAATAAAAAAATAAAGAATTGGAGGAAAATTTTCGCAGCAAAAAGGGACGAAATTGGCTGGAATTGGTGAAACCTGCATAACGAAGGGGTTCACGAACTCTATTCAAGCCCTAACATAATCACTGTTATTAACTCACGCTGGCTGCGATGGGCGGATCACGTAGCTCTAATGTATGACGACAGGGCAACGCGTAGAGTATTAGAGGGAAAACGTCCTGTGGGGATACCGACGCATAGATGGGAGGACAACGTGAAGGCCGATTTGAGGAGCCCAGGTAATGAAGGCTACTGGAAGGAGGTAGCGTAAGACAGGGACACATGGCGAAAACATGTTGCTGCCGTAATGGACTTTCAAGTCCGATATGACCAGTAAGTAAGTAATAACATACATCCCTTCTTAATCTAATTGGAGCACAACAAAATCGTCTGTAGAAAATAAAACGAGCATTCGAGAAAACGCGCAATATTTACGACAGGAATCGTATCTACACCACAGTAGGGAAATGAAGTTCGATACGGAAGTCGAACGCTGCTTCTTAACAGAAACATCATGAAGGAAGAACAAAAGATAACGGGAAAAATTCAGATGTCTTTCTAATGACTCTTTTTTTTTTTTTTTTTTTTTTTTTCGGGAGGGTGGTTTTGCCGCAGCATACCGCTTCCAGCGGGACTAAATAGGTCTAAGTTGCGAGTTTCAGAATATTTAATACGTCAGATCCTAGAGGGAAAAAAATCTACACAATTGAGACTAATGGCTGTGACTTGCACCCATTATGAGTCTTGACTTGTTCCCATCGGCAGTCAGAGCTATCACAGACTTACAAGTCCTTCGAATTAGTTATTAGAAACGTATCTCACAAGTCCTTCACCATCTCTGACGAAGCTGCATCTGTAACGCTATATTATTGCTAGTCGATTTTGCACACAATCGAGCTGCGGCCTCTTTCGTTATACTGAAGTGATAGCTCCGTGTGAAGTTAGTCAATGTACAATTGTTGCTCTGTAGAGTACCGTCTTTCTGTCTATAGTCTTTACATGGTTCAAGTCACAACGAAATTAGTATTAACTGGCTGTTGGAATTGAATTAAATCAATAGGGAAAGTTTGTTTCGGAACGGGATATACGTCGGAGGGAGCACTAGACTATATATCTGGTGACTCTTCAAGAACCGTAATGCCTCTAAAGTTTGACAGAAGCCACAACTGTGCTAAAAATAAATATATAAATAAAATAAAATAACTTAAAAAACGCCCCTGTTGCAGCGTGTGCCAATGAACACTTTAACGATCATTTACTCGAGGCTTTCGTGCTTTACGGATCCCACACTGACGAACACTATTTACGTATTTGTCGAATTACTGCATTGTAAGATAGCCTTTATTAATGGACTCCACGTCCCGATGATTCTTCCAGTCAACCTCAGTTTGGTATCTGCCTTTCCCACGAATAATTTTATGTTGTCGTCCCACTTCTCATCACTCGTTATGCCTGATCCAAAATATGTTTTAAAAATAGTTGACTTCAGTTATTGTTCTGTAATTGTCTCGTCATACAGTATTTACAGAAAATTACATTTGTTTATTGAAAAGTATTTATTAACTTTCGTTGTCCGTCAACAGTTGCAAATGTATTTCGTTCCATTACATATTTTGATAGGTTTAGATTGTCTCCGGAATCTTGTACTCGCGTGAGCAACCCGTCTCGACTGCGTACGCTGTAGTACTTGTCATTATTCAGTCGAGACGGGTTAGGGACACAACTACACGATTGAAGATAGTCCAGTACTTCTCATAACGCTGCAGCGACGGGGTGGCGCCGCAATTACAAGCTTCGGGAAGATAATCCAATAGTTTCGGACGCAACTACAAGAGTTTGAAGATGAACCAAACATATAGAATCATGTAATGGAACAAAAAACATTCGCAACTGTTAACAGACATTAAAATATGGTATTTTGTTCTAAATAACTGCAGAGTTGCTGACACTCTGAAGTCGATTATGTGATTCGTTTTAAACGTTTGATCATGTTTAGTGTCAAAGGCCACTGCATTTCGTTACAATTTTCCAATGTTGCAACATCAAAAATCTGAAGCCCTTAAACGAGGGTTGGAACTTAAATAGTGACAACTATTTATTCACAACCGATACCTGTTTCCGCCTATTACTGTCCTTCGAAGTAGTCACCATCGTGTGTAGAACCCGTAGCCAGCGACGTGCAAGGCGTAGTACACCGTTAGCAGATCCTGTTCTGTCCATGGTGCGAGTGGAGACCTCTACTGACTGTCGAATCTCTGGAACAGTTCTAAAGCGAATGTCACGAAGTGGTTTCTTCATCTTCGGAATCAAATCAAAGTCACATGGACTTAAGTCCGGGCTGTATGGTGGGCGGTACAGTACTTTCCAGTCCCATCTAACAAACAGAGCAGCCTCAGCTTGCGCTGTATGCGCCCGCTCATTTCGCTCAAAATGATTGGTGGGTTGTGCAGAAAGTGTTGCCGCCTCATGAAAACCTTGATGACACTGTCGTGCTGTACGACCTCTGGCACATTCAATATTGATCCTACTCCGTTGTTCCTGTTTCGAAAATATAGTGAGATCCTTACGTTAGACCGCTCGCTCACAGGTCAATGTTTCCCTCGGTTGAGCGCACGCCGGTGACGTGGGACGGGCGAGTCCATTTGCTCGGAGGTAAGGTAGGTATGGCAACAAAGTGTGCTATCAGCGACAATAGTAGATTCTATTGCACAGTGTTTCTACAGCAGTGTTGCCACTATATAACTTTCAACCCACGTACGCCGACCGCGGTGGCCGTGGGGACTGAGACGCTCCAGTCACAGTCTGCACGGCCACTACGAACGGGGGATCGAATCCCACCTCGGGCATGGATATTTGTGCCGTCCTTAGTATAAGGTAGTTCACAAGTAGTTTGTAAGTTCATGGATTGATGACCCCGTAGTTAAGTTCCATAAGCTATGCAAACATTTTAACATTTGAATCAACCCACGTACAACCGGCAAACATCGATGTTTTTGTATTGTAATCACTCAATGTGAAAACCAAGCATTCTGGGGACATTTCTTGTTCTACTTTCCTTACTGTCTCTATGCTCGCAACAGCCGCAGCCTCTCTAAGAAAGCTACAATACTATAACTGTTGACTAAAAAAACTATTTCTCTTTTATTAGTTTCAGGCAAATGGAAGAAGTAATTTTTGAAAGCATTTTCTTGGAACAGCGATCTTAAAAATTTTAATAATGAAAATAAGACAGTCTAGATCGCAATTTGTTGATTTATTGCTGGCAACCGGTTTCGGTTCTATAGAACCATCTTCAGGCCTTTGGCACTGTAATATACCAAAGAGAGACTTAAGTGATACCAATAATTAATAAAATGACAATAGTTTTTTTCCTGGTTGGTGGACACCTGCTGTGGCCAACGCCAACGTCCATCAACAAAGTGCCAAAGGCCTGAAGATGGTTCTGTAGAACCGAAACCGGTTGCCAGCAATAAACGCAACAAATTGAGATCTATACTGTCTTATTTTCATTATTAAAATGGAAGAGGACTAGATTTCACTTCTGCTCCTCCGGAATGAGTATCCAGCACCTAGACTACTGCGTCGTCGCCCCAGTGTGGCATTTAAAACTTTACTTTCCACACTGCACGAGCCAATTCAAACTTTGTTAGCCGACTACTTAAAAAGCAGTAGAGTTTCTTATTTAGCCATAAGTTTATTTGGCGAGGAAGTATATTAGAAAGAGCTGTTTTAACGAACATTTCAGGCCGATACAGAGGGGAAGAAGTAATCATTTCAGACGAGGAGGTGTTAAATGGAATTTTTTTTTTTTTCGTTGAAAAAGGGCACAGAGACTTGGTAATGCGGAAAGAATCGATAGCGAGGGGTGGTTCATTTTAACGTGCCGCTGTCTCCGGTGTAATTCAACAATTAAAACGACGGCGTGCGGGAGAGGAAAGGGAAAAAATGTAAATGGAGAACTGATTAATTTGGAATTAGCCCCGAAGTTGTAGCGAGCGACAGGTTCGCCGCCTCAAAGACTTCATTAGGCAGGGGGAGGTAATCAGAGACACAGGCGGCTTCCCCCTCCACTACCCCCTCTCCCCCCCCCCCCCCCTCTACCGACCTCACAGGCCGCGTGTTGCGCCACTCCCCACCACTCCCTTCCCATTGACGACATTTTTGTCTCTGTTTGCTGTCTGCGCCTTCATCTCCACTTCCGTCTTCTTGACGAGCCTTTCTCGTTTCCTGCGGCGCTGCAGATTACAGTGGAAGACGTCCCCCCCCCCCCCCCACCAAAACTCTCCTATTGTTCGACAGATACCAGAGGTTCATCTGGTGGGTCTAGATTCCCAGACGTTAAGTTATAAAGCAGGCAGCAATTTGGAAGTTCAAAGTAAATGCCGGTGGGCAATGAATTATAGCGATGTGGAAAGTAGAAAATTCGTTCCGGAGCGGAACGCGCAGCCGGACCTCCATTCTGCTAGGCAGTCTACATCTACATCCATACTCCGCAAGCCACCTGACGGTGTGTGGCGGAGGGTACCTTGAATACCACTATCGGTTCTCCTTCCTATTCCAGTCACGTATTGTTCGAGGAAAGAGATTGTCGGTATGCCTCTGTGTGGGCTCTAATCTCTCTCATTTTATCCTCATGATCCCCTCGCGACATATACGTAGAAGGAGGAAATATACTGAAACTTCCTGGCAGATTAAAAAGTTGTATGGCGGTGTCGTGAGTCGTGTCGGGGTAGCTCAGTCAGTAGAGCGCTTGCCCGCGAAAGGCAAAGGTCCCATGTTCGAGTCCCGGTTCCGGCACACAATTTTAATCTGCCAGGAAGTTTCATATCAGCGCACACTCCGCTGCAGAGTGAAAGTTTCATTCAAGAAATATACAGCTTGACTCCTCGGTAAAGATATGTTCTCGAAACTTCGACAAAATCCCGTACCGAGCCACAGAGCGACTCTCTTGCAGAGTCTTCCACTGCAGTTTATCGATCATGTCGGTAACGCTTTCACCATTGATCCTGTAACGAAGCGCGCTGCTCTCCGTTGGATCTTCTCTAACTCCTCTATGAACCCCACCTGGTACGGATCCCACACCGATTGGGCGAACAAGCGTACTGTAACCTACTTCCTTTGTTTAAGAACTGCATTTCCTTAGGATTCTTCCAATGAATCTCAATCTCAAATGTTTGTATAGCTTATGGGACTTAACTACGGGGTCATAAGTCCCTAAATTTACAACATACTTATCAACTATCTAACACTAATACCGGCACAAATATCCAAGCTCGAGGGGAATTCGAACCCCCGACTGGAATGGCCGTGCAGACCGTGACTGACGCGCCGCAGTCTCCTCGGCCACCGCGGCCGGCAATATCAGTGTGGCGTCTCCTTTACCGACGATTAATTTTATATGGTTGTTTCATTTTAAATCACTCCTAATGCCTACTCCCAGATAATTTATGGAATTAACTGCTTCCAGTTGCTGACCTGCTATAGTACAGCTAAATGATAAACGATCTTTCTTTCTATGTATTCGTAGCACATTACACTTGCCTACATTGAGATTTAGTTGCCATTCCCTACACCATGCGTCAATTCGATGCAGATCATCCAACAATTCAGTACAATTTTCCATTGTTAAAACCTGTCTATATACTACAGCATCATTCGCAAAAAGCCTCATTGAACTTCCGATGTTATCCACAAGGTCATTTATATATATTGTGAATAGCAACGGTCCCACGACACTCCCCTGTGGCACACCTGACATCACTCCTACTTCGGAAGACTTATGTCCATTGAGAATGACCTGCTGCGCTGTGTTGCGCTGAACACTACACCTCCCAGAGTCGGTAGTCATTATAACTGTGCTGGCAAGCCTCCTGTAACATCACAATCTTCAAAGTATCCACACAGTATTGTTACCCTGATGTCATTAATCGAGCCACTTCACCGATTCCCATAAGAGTTGGAGCAACACCTCCTACAGACAAAGCCTCACAACAGTTCGTGTTACTGAATGAAGTTTGCAATAAGTTGTATACGTCATTGTATTGCTAAACGTCATTAGTCGCGTTACAAAATGACTTTACTTTACGCGTTTCGTCCTGGACCATCATCAGAATCTGTGAAATGAAAATTCATAATAACTATACAGAATAACTGAAATATAAATATTACAAAAGCAACGTATAAAACGTATAAAATTCGGCACACATACCCTGTCGCTGAAAGTAACAAGTGCACATTAGTTACATATTGGTCAGGTAACATTAGTTACATGTTGTTCAGGTAACATCAGAGAGCAGACCGAGTAAGTACAGTAATGGTGCAATACATAAATACCGATGTTGAACGCCATATGGCGTGCCATACATATAGATATTGTCTAGTGGTGCCGTGCCAAGTGAATACAAGATAGGTACAGTTAAAAGTTAACCAATACAAAATTATAAAGAGGGGAAATGGGCTATCAAATAGAGTGAACAAATTCTATTTGCATCGTGTTCTAATAGGTTATCAAATATAATGGACAATTGCCAGTTACATCGTGTCCTAATGAATAAGTATCAGGATGGGTAAGAACTGCTGTTTATCACAAAAACAGTGAGTCAGGAAGCTTTAACATTATAATACATGAATGACAATAGTTTACAAACTGTGTAGTAAGAATTATAAAGGAAACAAAGTCTCTATAATAAGGATCGGTGATGGAAATGTGGGGGATTGTATAGAAATTAATATCTGTAACGACAACAGTGCGACAGAGAGAGATTTAACATTCAAATGTCCAAATGTTTGTAGAGATTATGGGACTTAACTACGGGGTCATCAGTCCCTAAATGTACAAACTCTTATGAACTAGTTTATACTAAAGACGGCACAAACATCCATGCCCGAGTGGGAATTCGAACCCCCAACCGCAGCGGCCGTGCAGACCGTGACTGACACGCAACAGACCGCTCGTCCACCGCGGCCGGCGAAATTTAACATTATAATACAATAGTGACAACAGTTAATGAATAGTGTAATAACAAGTAAAGAGAAAGCGGAAGTTGTTATAATAATAATAATAATAATAATAATAGGAATTGCAATACATTTTTATTGTTTGTAAATAATTATACTATGTAGGATGTTAGGTTTGAAAACATTGTGTCAATATAAGTTATAGGTGTTAACATGCTACAGGTAGACACGATGTGTGTGACTTTATGTAAACATTATAATTATATGAACACACGTCAAAATGAGGCTTTATAATCGAATACAAAAAGGGGGATAAAAATGACAACCAAGCAGAAATTGAGAGCACTTATGTACACAATAAAATATAAAATGTAACGTATTGCAGATACAGAATAATTGCCTTTTACTCGCACCGAGAGACCGCGACTGCCAGCTAACTGGCCGGCCGCTGCGAGGCAGTGGGCTGTTCCCCAGTAGCCAGCCAGTCAGCCAGCAGTCGCGGTGTGACGAGACGCGGACTGTTGTGAGGCCTCGTCTTCTAAGTGGTGTTTGTTCAACTGATTAATGCGGAGTCCGTGCTGTTAGACTTCCACAGGTATCACGTGACACTTCCGAGTATTTTGTGCAATATATCGTATTATGGGTACAGAAGCATACTTCAACATGTCAGGATCGCTGATTGTTAAGTACTGGAGACGGGATTGACAAAAGTACGTTGTCATCATCTGGTTTCATTCCTCAATGAAATAAAACAACGGTATAATATGTAGTGGTAATCGTAATAGGACAATCCAAGAACCAAGAAGGCCCTCTTTCAGTAGATTTTGCAATATGTTTGTCAGTTTATTTTTCATCTTCAAATATCTTCAAAAGTTAATTCATTGACAACTACACAAAAGTATATGCAAACACAGAGATATGTGAACCCTCATGAGTCGAAGGTGCGTTCGGCAAAGCCTACATAACAAGACAGGTGTAGCAACTCTGCAATTATTTAAAACAAAATACCATCTTGTAATGTCTGTTAACAGTTGCGAATGTTTTTTGTTCTATTACATCTGTTTGGTTCATCTTCAGAATATTGTAGTTACGTCCGAAACTATTGGATTATGTTCCGAAACTTGTAATTGCGTCGCCACCCGTCGCTACTGCGTTATGACTATCTTCAATCGTGTTGTTGTGTCCCTAACCCGTCTCAACTGAATAATGACACAAATTATAGCGTACGCAGTCGAGACGGGTTGCTCACACGACTAAAAGATTCCGAAGACACTCTAAACCTATCAGAAAATGTAGGCGTGAGATCGGCAGTGGCAGGTTATCACGATTTAACTGTGTTTGAACGTGTTATAGTCGGCGCCACGAGAGGTGGGACACAGCATTTCCGAGGTAGCTATGAAGTAAGCACTTACCTCTACGACCATTTCAAGAATGTACAGTGAATATAGGGAATCTGGTAAAACATTAAATCTCTGACATCACTGCAGTCGGAAAAATAGCCTTCAAGAACGGGACCAACGAAGATTGAAGACAATCATTTAACGTGACGTGAACCATTCCACAAATTGCTGCGAATTTCAATGCTGAGTCACGAACAAGTGTCAGGTGCGAACCATTGAAAGAAATACCATTGATATCTACTTTCGAAAGGGCAGAGACGAACTGGACAACTTTTAGTGGCCATTAGTAGGGTACTCTGGGAAGGACAGTAAATTCCACACTCGAACTGGGCAACGTGTGCTCGCAGGTAGCAGGATGGTCCGAGCCAAGGCATTCCTGGCCCTAACTACAATTACTTTGTGCCCTAACTGAACTCGTCCTGTGAATGATACGAGCTCGCTGATATCTGTGTAGACTCACTTACTGTTTAGTCTTGTACTTCAGTTTAGTCATGGAAGCGAATAATACGGCAGGAAGTGACGATTTGCAACCTGTGCTAATACACGTTTGATCTGTGACGGTTATAATTTCAAACCTTACACAAGAGTTGAGGCAACGGAAGAACGTGGATGGCGATGCTGCGGTAAACGTTCGCGGTGTGTTGTTATTTACAGTAGGCGGCGAACACAGATTTTCGCGTTCGGAACAACCACAAGACGACAACATCACAAAATTTGCGGATCACATAACTGAAAATTACATTGATGAAGAAGATGCAGTCTTTCCTCCGAACGTTTGGGCAGCAGATTGCGCTTCCTTGTGGAGGACGAAAAATTGTTAATATATCTCTGTTCCTCACGTCACATGAAACACAACTCAAAACATTTTACACGCTGGTCGTGAAAACGGTGTATAAGAATAAGTTGTTTTGCCACTCGCACTCACCTGTTTCTACAGACCACTACTTAGTAACAGCACGAGACCAAAGGATAGAGATCGACCACCACAACCGCGATTGGGTGGCAGTGGGTGGACATGGAGGAAGTGTGTCTTTACATTCATACACCTACTTTTTATAATATGCTGAATGCTGACATTATTTGCCATTTTTATAACAGTGTACAAAGATAAGAATAATGAAAGAGGCCGGTGGCTGCATTACATTTTTGGGATTATCTATTTAAATCATCAAGATGTTACTGATGTTTTTGTTGATCTCGTCAGCATACAACCACAAGACAACAACATCACAAAAATTGTGGATTACATAACTGAAAACTACATTGATGAAGAAGATGGAGTCTTTCCTCCGAACGTTTGGGCAGCAGATTGCGCTTCCTTGTGGAGGACGACTAACGCTTACAAAAGCTTTCATTTCCAGTTCAATGCTTCATGTGTATCTCCTCACCCAAACATCTTTCAGTTTGTGAAAAGTCTGAAGCATGAACACCTGATACTTACATAAGAATCAATTCAGCAAAAAATAATATCACCATCCAAACGGACACAAAAACCAGGAATAGGCATGCTTTCCTACAACAGAAATTAGAATTACTTAGGAATGGTGAAATTTGTAAATTAGACTTTTTAAAGTGCATTTCATACCAAGCAGTCGTGAGCAGAAACGAAGCCAAACTAAATGGATTTGTTGTCTGGAAATATTTTTGTTTATGAAATTTGTAATAAAATCTTTGTATTTGTATATAATTTGTTTGTTTTTTATATCTAGTTCCTTGGCACAGAATTGACATTATTCCTTAAGGACTCTACAAATAGGTCAGAGGTTGCGCACTTGGTAAGTTTAGATTTGGAAGCATTTTGCGTGATTGTGCAGTCGGTCTGTCAGATGCAGGCAGGAGTTGCCCAGTTCGTGCGTGCCTGTGTCTAGCCGGAGAAGGTAGAAGTTGCCCAGTTCATGCATGCCATTCAGGGGACACTTTGTGGACAGTTGCCCAGTTCGAGTCTTCCATTTATCACCAACAGGTAGAAGTTGCCCAGTTCGGACGAGCCCTTTCGAAACCGAAGGCCCATTCGTGTAGCCTTATAGACTACGCGACACCTTTACGACTCTCCTGGACTTATCAACACAGACATTGGACTGTTGATGACCTCAAACATGCTGCCTCGTCTGACGAGACTCGTTTCCAATTGTATCCAGCGGATGGACTTCCACAGATATGGAGTCAACCTCATGAACCCTTGGACCCTGCATGTCAGCGTGACACCAAGCTTGGTGAATGCGCTCTAATGGTGTAGGGCGTGTGCAGTTGGAGTGGTATGGGACCCATCATACCTCTATACTCCGTTCACCCAAACGAGAGACAGACTGTAAACAGACCGTGGCGGGTGATGAGGGATGGACAGAAACGGGGCTGTCGCTCAGTGTCGCTACCTGTGTATCAATCGATCTGGTTCCACGTTGTAATGGAACAGGGACTGCGGGTGTTGGTCGAGTTTTAATTCCAAATTATTAACTTACCCACCAACAGCCGTAAAGTTTATGTTGTTTTATGTAACGACTGGTTTCGGTATTACATTATTCTTCTTTATATTTTGTATGACAAACGTACATTATGATGTTAAGGATACAACACCGACTTTCAACTTAATTTGTATAGCGCCTGAAGACAGTAATAGTGCAATAGCGAAACCGGTCGTTAAATAAAACAACATAAACATTACGCTGTTGGTGGATAAGTTAATAATTTGGAATTAGAACCTATATATCAGGTGTAAAGCAGTTGTGTGTTTTGCTATATAGCAGTGATATTAGACGCCACAGATAGCCAAAATCCATTTCTTTTAATAATTCATAGAATCTCTGAAAATTGTTCAAATCTGCATTTTCGTTTGCGAGAGTAAAAACTATATCAATAAAACAACAAATCATGTACTTTTCTTCGTATCACATTTCTGTGAAATTCATCAATACTTTCTTCTATCGCGATTCTTTTTTGGAGACTTCAAAGAGTGCGCGGCCTTGTAATCACTTAAAAAAGGTAAAGCAGTCAACAATCCCAAGATTGGTTTGAACACCACAGTGCTTTACTAGGCATGGTCCTGTTTGGAGGTGGTATGCCGTTGCCTTCCTCCGACCTTCGAACTGACTTACCCAGCCAGTTATAGGGGGACCTACAGTTTAACATGAGTTCCGAACCACAGTGCTACTCGGTATTTTTCACATAAGCATTTCTGCCAGAGGTGAAAGAAGTGGAAAGTGACAGATAAAAATCCTAGGACCTGGCGGGGGTCGAACCCGCGACCTTTGAATTTGTAGTCTGGCACTCTACCACTGTGCAACCGAGATGCACCTGTACCATACGATAAACTGACGAACGGCCAACATCGGTAGTTGCAGCTGGTTTTGTAACTCTTATTTATTGTTCTGGACACAACGGCTACGTTTTATACTCAATAAGAACTTAGTGATTTCTTCTTTGATCACTTCCTACGTGGATTCATAATGTAGGATGACATAGTGAGTTTACACTTACGCGATACAGATAAGAGAGAGAACAAGAAATAGAATATGAAACCTTAATAGTTATGCTGTTATTCAACAACTGGTCCTTTAAGATGAATTTTCTAGCTAGCCTCTAATATCACCCCTCATAACACATACAAACGCTTTACATCTGAAACGGATGCGGCGACATTAAGCGAGCGCCCTTGTTTTGTCCACCCCTGGCCACACGCCTCGCTGTGTTTACAGTCCGTCTCTCGTTTCGGTGAACACGTACGTAAGCACCCTGGCTTATCACCTGCATCCACTTATGTCCATTGTGCATTTCGACGGACTTTGAATTCCGACAGCCGTGGTGGAGTGGCCGAGCGGTCTAAGGCGCCTTGCTGCGGAGCGCGCCGCTGCTCGCCGACGGGGGTTCGAGTCCTCCCTCCGACAGAGTTGTGTGTGTGTGTTGTCCTTAGTGTAAGTTAGTTTAAGTACGAGTAGTTCGTAAGCTTAGAGATTGATGACGAAAGAACTTCCTTCCATTTACAAACATTTGTATAGTTGCAATTCCAACAGGACAATGGGACAATCCACACGTCCAGATTTGCTGCAGGGAGGCTCCAGGAACACTCTTCTGCGTTTAAACACCCGCAGTGGCCACCAAACTCCCCAGACGAACATTACTGATCCAGTCCGGGGTGCCTTGCTATTCAGGAGATATGTCCACCGCCTCATACTCTCAGGGATATGTGGCCAGCCCTGCAGGAAGGATTATGTGAATTCCCTGTAGCACTTCTTCACACACTAGTCGACGCCATGGCTCATCGTGTTGCGGTACTTCTGCGTTTTCGCGGGGACCCTTCACAATATTATTGCTGGCGTCATGTAGGAAGGCGCTTCCGCCCCTAGAGGCGGATCGATAGGGAAAATGTGGATGGGTGGAGCTACGGCCGAGCGCCAACACTGGAGCCTCTGGCAGAAATATTGCGTAGCCACGCGCCTACAGAATGAACATTACTGGCTGCCAGTGCGGGAATGGGAGGGGGGGGGGATGCACAGAACGGCTGAAAACTAGGCCTCCTTCGTATGTGACGCGGTCTATAGTTGGGTATACCAGTTTCTTTGGCTCCTCAGTGTAGTTTTGGGCAGCTCAATTTTCAAGTAATTCATTATGCAATTCCGTATAGCATATACTCATAAAACAAAAAGACTTTTTATTCACCGCGCGAGTATTGCCGCGCAGTCTGAGGCACCATGTCACGGATTACGCGACCGCTTCTGTCGGAAGTTCGAGTATGAGTATGTGTGTTGCTCTTAGCACAAGTTAAAATTAATTTTAGGGACTGGTGACCTTAACAGTATGATCCCATATGAAAATAAAAAAAAAAATAAACAAAAACCTTTTCTCCTATAATCTGTCAAGCACAAGACACCAACAAATTGCCTGTTAACTGATGTCTAGAGTGGATGATAGACTGTGATAGAAAAAAAGTCTTTTGTTTTCTCAGAGTATGGTATGCTTATTGTATGTCTTGAAAATGTGCTCTTTCCAGCCCGAAACCAGTCGTGAATGAATAAAAGACCTATTTTTGCGACTTTTGCTGTTAAGATATCTGAAATAAAATTAATATGTTTATGTTCTGGAGGATACACAGCATGCTGGAATTTGATACATTTGTCATTTGTTGATAATCAGACAATGAGAGCAGATGATGACAAGGTAGTTTTGCCAAATCCAACGGCTTGTCATTTTCAAGTATACTTCTCTATTCATCCACACACACACACACACACACAATATATACCGGGTGATCAAAAAGTCGGCACAAATTTGGAAACTTAAAAAATCACAGAATAATGTAGATGTAAAAGTTGACACACATGCTTGGAGTGACATGGGGTTTTATTAGAAACAAAATTGTACGTTCCAGCAGGTGTTTATCAGCCAGGCTGGGGATGATGCGATTCTGTAACATATCGGCGTACCTCTCAATCGTCACGGTAGCAGTTACAAAACCAGAATCACCCGCCATCTGTCGGACATGGTTTTTTTTCTAATAAAACCCCATGTTCCAAGCATGTGTCTCAATTTTTATCTCTCTATCTACATTACTCGGTGATTTATTAAGTTTTCAAATTTAAACTGACTTTTTGATCACCCGGTATGTGTGTGTGTGTGTGTGTGTGTGTGGATGAATAGAGAAGTATACTTGAAAATGACAAGTCGTTGGATTTGGCAAAACTACCTTGCCATCATATATGTTAACATTGGTTGTACACTCGAGAACTTTAGTAGGCATGGTTCATTTGGAAGTGGTATGCTGTTGCCTTCCTCCAGCCTTTGTACTTGTTGTGCAGTGACCATACAGTTTAAAATGTATTTAGGACCACGAAGCAACACCGTATTTTTTTATACCAGCAAACTATGCCAGATGTTATAGATAGAATTTCTGGGACTGACCGAGAACGGAATATGTACGCTATAGTTTGGCTCTTAACACTAAGCCACCGATGCACACGGCTATATAAATTACAGATCAGCACGGACCATCAGAGACAATTAGGTATGAGAGTGAGCGGGGAGGGAGGGGGTTATGTGTCGCAGTGCCATTAATCAATAAAATCCTCTCGGTTTACAAGCCGCGTCAGGTTGAATAAAATTCAGATAACAGGTTTTACGGATTTCCGATATTTCACGAAAATATACCAATGTTCAAAGTAATATAAAACAAAGAAACATTGAATTAAACACAGTTCTCCACACATACAATGGAGCACTTTACGAACTAGTTTATCATTTTAGCGTTGTCTGTAGATGATTCTCATTTAAGTACTTAATATTTTAACAGATAAACATAAGTATAAAACTTACAAGTTTTACTTTTCATTTGCAAAATCAATTTAGTAATCTAAAATAATCCGATAATACAGTTATCTTCAGTAATTGCTGTAAGGGAGAACCAAGCGCTGTTATTAATTTACAAGTATTGTTACATCATATGTACTAAAACAGAAAAATCAAAATAACAGAAAATTCGTCCACTATATGATTTACATCATGAAAATCATTCTCACAATGAAATAATTTTGGTTCTTGACCATCATCTGGAACATAGTCGGGCCCGGTGGTCTTGGGGTAAAGTGTTAGACTGGAAAATTGAACGCTCGCGGATTCGAAATCCGGTCGGACCTGTAATTTTTTCAGTCTGCACTTTAACCCATCCTTCACCTCTCAACGGCGTGAGGAGTCGCCAGAAACGACACATGGTTCGGATTCCACGTTAAGCTGTAGGTCGCCTTTCCCCGCATGGATAACTGGGATGGGCTTCGAACACGCAAGTCGCCGAAGTGGCGTCCAATTGAAAGACTTTCACCTGGCCAACGAGCCACACGAAATTATTATTATTATCTGGAACATCTTCTAAAATAAACAGCACACCCTAGCAGAAGTTTAAACAACGATATTACGAGTAAGTCAAACATTAAACAAATGTAAATTACAAATACGAATATGTATAAGAGACCACCTACAACACCTTATTGTATTCTCAGAATCACCTGATGATGGTCAGGGACAAATACGAATTCATTGAGAGAATGTAATAAACACCATATATCAGTGTAAGAAATTATTAATTATATTATTTATTGATCATTTCATCGTCCGACAGTGCTTGACTCATTGAATTGAAGAAAAGAATATATATGCGGCACATTACGCTTCACTTGTATTTATAAAAAACGATATAGGTCTGAAATAATGTCGTATTCTATGAATGTCAGTTTTCATCTATTTTCTCAACTTCTTCATGGTGTTACTTTTTTCCTTTCTCTTTTGTCTTAGAGTGTAGGCCTACTTTTTAGTCTCCTATCAACCGGAGAATTATGGATCTTTTTCGTATGAAATGAAATATTAAAAAATAAAATCTTTCAAAATCCTATGAGAACTACATGACAAGTGATATAGCGGTTCTTAATTTCGTCATTGAACTTCTCGCAAAAGTACCCTAGAAGCGTCTTTTCGCTGAAAGGCAAGGTACCTGGAAAACTTATTCCGGGGTAAACATCGCTCTATCGTTTTATTACAACTGTTTACTTGTTTCCACAAAGACTGTTCTCTAAACATGAGACCGTAAACAAATTTCAAATTGTTTTCTTAAGCGCCTTCTGATATGTTAGAAGTTAGTATATTCTACCGTTTACAGGCAAACGGAACTGATCCTATATCTATGTCGTATAAAACGGGGCCAAGACGAAATACGTTTTATGTAGGTAACGTGCGGCTTCTTCCTGCTGCATACGGCGGACCCTGGCATGAGAGACATACGTCGCGTTGTTGACACTGCGTTATCACGTAAACTCATAAGAAACTTGTACCATTAAAGATGCATTACATACAACAAACTTTGGCTCTTCATTAGCGACTAAGTGACGCACTGTGGTCGTCACAACAGATTTGTGAATTCGTTGCTAAATCTGAATACAGAAGACTAGTCAATCCACCAAAAATTGAGTATTTTAGAAAACTGCTCGTTGCACGAGGAATATCAGAGCTGTAAAACAAAAGCTTCCAGTTGTGTTTATAATAGAACTAATATATAGGTGGTAAATACACATTTTTTAGAGGTCCGTCTTCATCTGCAAATTCCTATTTTCGGTTGTGTTGGTACGTAGCCACTCATGGGTTACCTGTGTATTAAAAACTGAATTCAGATACAAAATATTTTTCACTGCCATTTATTTTCGCCCACGGTTGTTGTGCAGCGAGATTGTACGTGTACATGTGAACCATGACTCTAACAAACCACTGAACTCCCCGTGGCTTAAACGCGCCACTATATATACTCTCATAACAATTAATCAATAATCCATGATCGGTTTCTAAGTAAAACAACAATTACATTCATAGTACTTAACATTAGAACAAGATAGAGTTAAATAAACTTCATAATTTAGTATGGCACTGCACATGATTGGTTCAGTAATTTAGTGTTAATTAACAATTTTGTGAGTAATAACAATGTATGCAGCTTTTGCATTAATTGTGCATCCATTACGGAATATATGAGGGTAAGTCAATTATTATCGGCAATTTAGTTATATTTTTGTTTATGTTGGTAGTACTGTCGTTTTACGTTGGTGACGCAGGCTTTTTTTATTTGTTATTATATCTTTGCAATTTTCAAGCTGCTACGTTAGTTTCGTTGTCGCTGCCGTCCTGTTAATCATGACTGCTCCGCTGTCTATTTGCACCAAATAAGAGCAACGTTCAGTGATATGTTTTTTGCGGGCGGAAGGTGTATCAGGGGCCGAAATTCATAGCAGACTTTCAGTACAGTACGGGAGCAGTGTTTTGCCACAACGAAGTGTGTACGAGTGGACTGAAAAATTCCGAAATGGTCGCACGAGTGTTAAGCACGATGAAGGAGCCATACGACCGTTTATCGCCACAATTGAAGAAACCATTGAGCGATCACGTGAAATGGTTCTCTTAGACAGACGATTAACTATTGATAAAGTGGCTCATCGTCTTCAAATTAGTCATGGTTCTGCCTACGAAATTATTCACAACAGACTTGGGTTTCGTAAAGTTTGTGCAAGATGGGTCCCAAAACAACTCACACAGTTGCATAATCAAACGCGCCTCGACATCTGCAAAAAACATTTGGATCGCTATGGTAACGAAGGAGACAACTTCTTAGAGAGAATCATTACTGGTGACGAAACACGGATCCATCATTAATAGCCGGAGAGTAAACGGCAGAGTATGGAATGGAAACATCCAAATTTGTCGTGCAAGACAAAGTTCAAGACCCAACCGTCCGCAGGAAAACTGATGCTTACGGTTTTTGGGATGCACGCGGTTCTGTACTGGACCATTATGGTGAAAGGGGCACAAAAATAAACAGTGTACGTTACAGTGAGATGCTTACTGACAGGCTAAAGCCTGCAATTCGAAGCAAAACGCCGAGGATTGCTGTCAGAAGGTGTTGAGTTGTTGCACGACAATGCCCGTCCGCATACTGCTGTCCACATTGCTGAAACGACCCAGAAACTCAAATTCGAAGTACTGGATCATCCTCCATATAGTCCCGATCTTGCCCCTTCTATCACTTGTTTGGTCTACTTAAACAGGCATTAAGGGGCCGTCGATTTGACTCGGACGAAGAAGTGAAGAAAGCGGTGCATTCCTGGTTCGCAGCTCAACCCTTATGGGGGCATAAGGAAGCTTGTAGAGCGATGGACGAAGTGCATTGAAAAGCAAGGAGACTATGTCGAAAAATGATTTTATTACAATAAAATTTTATAACTAAATTGCTGATAATAATTGACTTACCCTCGTACAAAGTTCCTACCATGTATACAGTAAATACATAACAAGTTCTGAAACTTGCAGTATAAGTCTACTCTCAATTTAATTTGTATCATAACTGATAATTAATACGAGATGTAAACCTCATTTTCATCAATTATAACTAAATGCTTCGCTCAGTCAGTATACTATGGTTTGTAATACAAGCAGTAATATATCTTATACTCATTTGAGTACATATGAGTACCTGGATTAATTCAGAAATAATAATATACATATTACAATTACAACAATATTACGAAACTTAGAATTTTAATATTTATCATTGATTAAAAATGTTCCTACCATGTACAGTACTTGATATGCAGAATCCTATGGAAGTACAAGCGTTTACATCAACAACCTTCTAATCAGACTTTACTTGTGTATCTACTGTAATTACAGTATAGCTAACAACAATATAGAAATTAATTATAGCCTCTTCTGGGGTGGGGAATATCTCAAGAAGCCGTTTTATTACACTGTTTAAGAGGAGAATGAATGACTTACGAGTGGCCAACTACTTCTCCTCCATTTTGGAATAGAATCGAATTATGTCTGTATTCACACTAATGGCCATTAAAATCGCTACACCAAGAAGAAATGCAAATAATCAACGGGTATTCATTGGGCAAATATATTATACTAGAACTGACATGTGATTATATTTTCACGCAATTTGGGTACATAGATCCTGAGAAATCAGTACCCAGAACAACCACCTCTGGCCATAATAAAGGCATTGATACGCCTGGGCATTGAGTCAAACAGAGCTTGGATGGCGTGTACAGGTACAGATGCCCATGCAGCTTCAACACGACACCACAGTTCATCAAGAGTAGTGACTGGCGTATTGTGACGAGCCAGTTGCTCGGCCACCACTGATCTGACGTTTGAAATTGGTGAGATATCTGGAGAATGTGCTGGCCAGGGCAGCAGTTGAACATTTTCCGTATCCAGAAAGGCCCGTATAGGACCTGCAACATGCGGTCGTGCATTATACTGCTGAAATGTAGGGTTTGCAGGGATCTAATGAAGGGTAGAGCCACGGGTCGGTTGGAAAATTTCCTCATGTCAGCACGTTGTAGGTGTCGCCATCGGCGCCAACCTTGTCTGAATGCTCTGAAAAGCTAATCATTTACATATCGCAGCATCTTCTTCCTGTCGGTTAACTTTCGCGTCTGTAGCATGTCTTTTTCGTGGCGTAGCAATTTTAATGGCCAGCAGTGTAGAAATACACAGCTGGTGAAACAAAAAGTATTTATTCCACGAGGATCTCCTCAAAATGGATCTATGGAACCAACAAATAATCTAATCTAATCAATTTATTTCTTAGAAAAAGGAAAACAATTTCTTAATATTAAAAAATTATTTTCCAAGTAGTCCCTTCTCCGAAGCGGTAGTCATGTCATATTGAGTATAAGGGGAGCCATTGGATTTAAATTTTGTAACGGCCGGGATCTCTTATTTACTAGGCAGTCACTTTATCCACTCAGCCACCGTGGCCTTGTAGACAAAGCGATTTCCCTAATTACAAGAAGGGAAACTTCAATTCTGCCTCGTTGTTCCTCCACGTAACGCGTATCAACACTGCCGGGGCCTGCAATAGCAGAATAGCTCCCCAGGATTGCACGTAAATGGGGACAACCCTGCCTGTATCTCAGGGGTACGTGATATTAAGATCGAACAACAAATTCATTTCCGAGAGACATATGTCTCGGCCGTGGTACACATTTTAATTCAATGCCTTGCCTTATATCTAGTGTCACGGATATATTGCGACTACTATGTTTCTTAGAAATGAATTTCTTGCTTGAAATTATATCATAGTTCTGTGTGAAATTCGTTATTTTTTACAAGGGTAGAGTACAATATATACTGAAGACATTCATACGGGCAATCAGTATTTTGTAGTGAACAAAATCAGTACTTACCACCAAAACGCTACAAGAGTAGGACAGAAATATTCACGAGATTGCAATGCTGTATAGTACAATAATAAGATACTTGTGTCTGAACGTCTAAAACGAGTGTATAACGTTAACAGACATTACAGATTTAGACAGAAATAACTGTCATTTCATTATACGACACAGAGATTTTAAGATTTGTCGAAACGAAAACCAAACAAGAAACAGCAAAGATTTCGGTTGTTTGAGTGACGAGTTAAAAAAACAGGCGCCTCAACTTATTTTCGTCCCACAAATAAAATTGTTGCAGATGCAGAAGATTCTAATGGTTTTGTATGCTGCAGGCTAGCTTTGTTACATCTGACAGGAGAAAAATTACGTAGATCAGAAAAATTCACAAGAGCAATGGACTTTGGTTCCCAAGTGCGGTTGAAACGACACGTCATTTTCAAAGGACTAACTTAATTTCGGTAACAAAATTTTTTATAGCGTATCACAATACATTTTTCACATCAAAATAAAACACTCCATTGATTTATTCGGCAATAAAGCACCTCATATTTACACAACATATATACTGTTAATAAAATATTTAGTTGGTTGAAATAATTGCCTTCCCTTTCTCTATTGGTATTTTGTAAGCTATTTTGACAGCTGTTGCGGCGATCACTATCTGACGTTAATTGTATTAATAGATTGTGGTGATATTATGGTTACATAAGTACATTGACCTCTATACTAACTGGATGTGGAACTGAAGACTATCTGATGGTGACAGCCAAAGATGTTCGTGTTCTGTTTCTTTCGTAATTACAACCGGGCTATTATGAAGTATTACACGAAAAATAAATAAATAAATAATAAAAAATAAAATAATAAAATACATTCGAATCCGCTTCGATATCAGGTCGTTACATGTTGACCTAAATTTGAGAACAAGAGGCAATGACGCAATTATTTTTCACTTGGTAACTTGGAAATTCGTTTGACAAATTACAACATACCGGCAATATCAAATGGTTTGCAAAACATATGAAAGTGCAGGCATGCTGCGGGTCTACTCTCAGACATTTGATCGTTCAGACAGTACAGTTACACATCCAGATCACTGCATAAGTGCCATATGGTTTCTTCAAAATAATATTACCCTAGGAAACAACTGAACTGGATCGAAAAGTCAGTAAAAGTGAGAGTTATCTATTTGACGTCGCGTATGGAATACCGAGAAATAACTATCCACAGCATAAGAAGTAAGTTCATGTTCAACTGTTATTATGACTCAAGAAAAATTTATGTATTATTGGCCATGTAAAAATTACCGGCATATTAAGTAAACCACAATATGTTTATTTTCGATTTAATGATAATGGGCAAGAATGTTTAGCACAAATGTTTGGTGAAAGACATGAATATATTTATCTCTGTATTTAACAATCATTTATTCATGACTTTAATCAGCTTCTAAACAAAATTAAAGCGACCTTTTTTAGACGCCTAGATTACTACAGAACACTCATTAGATTGGAATTCATGTTCTTTTTTTATTAACACTTTAAATTATTTCAGTAGTGTATATGCTTATTTCCGATGTTTGTTGCTACAGCGACACCACGAAACTACTTATTTTCTCTAAATTTAAGTAAGAGTTATACGTCGATATTCTACATTTTGTAGGGCTGATTTTATGTAACTATCATTTCTTTTTGTAGCTAGGCAACGTTGTACTTGTTGAAATTGTTGACTGTGTCAGCCTAGCATTTAATACATGCAAACGAGTCGTATTGAACTCACACAGTTAAATACTTCATGTGACATTTACTTTGCACAAATAAGTTATCGGTAAACAAATAGACGCTGTTAATTAGTGTGTCCAGTGGTTAGCGAGGCTTACCTAATTTATTAACAACTGTTGTAATCGATTGTCACTCCGTAAATGTTGCTATCTGTGGCTAAAAAAGCATCTCGCCGCATGTCGCTATACGTGATGTATAGGAAAATATGTACACTAAAATGTTATTTTTGCCTTATTTAATATAAACAGTGCAATTTGTAATTTCTGTACGTGATCTTGTGATGCTTACTTGACAGGATTTTTTTAATACTCCGAAGAACTCTGCAGCTAAAGTTTCTTTAAGATTGACACCGTTAGATAATATGCCGTGTTACCCGCTTGGCAGGTAACAGTTTTGCATACACTAAACTTATTATCTCTATGTATTAAAAGTCGGCAGAGAAGTAAAACAAAGAGATTATAACTTTAGTCTATGCAGAGAAGTAAAACAAAGAGATTATAACTTTAGTCTATGCAAAACTGTTACCTGCCTAGAAAAATAGGATCATAACGAGTCGAGGCAACGAAAAAATACATGCTTGTCTTGGATGAAATACGTGTTTAGATCCTATCGCTGTAAGCGTCATAGGCTGCAATTATTCACAATTTCCAGAGTATTTCTTTACGAACTGTTGTCGCTTACGTCACTTAATCAGTGACAGTAGTCTACTTTTGCATTTAAATCACTCATATCTCCTAATAATTTGGAACTGCTTGGAACACAAACATGTAATAACCTTTTCACTGTTACTTTAACTAAGTAGAAATGTAATTAAAACGAACAATAACCACACGCTTGACCTCCGCAAGGGGCGCTAGTGACGCCCCAAGTGGCAAACCGTAGAAACTGCCTCAGAATTAAACAATTAAGTGTTCCGACCAACTTCCTTGGTTCCGACCATGTTTGTCAGACATTATAATAGAGTACGGACTGAACATATTCTAGCCTTGTGCCATCATTGTATTCCTCGTGACGTATCGTATTATGTGCAAATGTGATAAATTACAGAAGTCAAAGAGTAAATAGCTTTTCCAAAGAAAGAATGTTTTCCCATATTTCGCATAATATTCTTATCTTGTATTACAGATTTTTTAAGTAGCCCATGTCCTTCCTGAGTTTTAACGAAACCGATTCATCTATGTTGTTGTGGATACATAACAAACAAACCCAAACGTGCATGTACTGTATATATTAGTTAGGATATCATAGTCATCGATTTTTCTGTAGTGTTATAGAACATAATAGTAATCCGGACACTCCTATTTAAAGCAGACATGACCGGTAGATTTCACGACAGAAGGACGAGAAGAATAAAAGAAGGCTGTCAGTTCTGTGTAGTCAAAAGAGATGGAACAACAGCAAAGATGAGACTTCTAACACGGACTAGTCTTAGGATATCAGCTGACTAAAATATCTTCACAAAACAACTTTTGGTGATGTGGCTGTGAGTTGGAAAAGCAAATCAATAATCAATGCTTAGTAATTTTCGAGAACATTTTTCTACGGGGATAGCAGGGTCTTGTTAATAGCTACTTTAAAAATAAATAAAAACAGTGGATACTACTACCATCTTCATACCTTACACACAAAAATGGACGGTCCTGCTGACAGACGGAGCAGCTGACGTGGATGAAGAACGTGACGATGGTATGGCAAATCAGGACACTAATTTTATTTTGCCAAGATTGTAATTAGATATTTATTGCGATAACTGGCTTCGATAATCTGAGTTACTATCATGTGGTCTGATAAGGCTAACATTCGTTCAGCTATATAAGTCGATGTTCTCGAATCTCACTGTCAGGTAACAGAGGTACGTAACTAGATACAGCTCCAGGTTTTTTTGTCTACAGTTGCGACGCCACGGGTTAGCTGCACTCTTACGTGGATGTTCTTCAATACCTGGCGCAAGTTGTTGTTTTAATGTTGTGCTTTTTTTAAATCACTGTCTGAATCTCGACCTTAGGACATTCCAAGTACTACAATGTGATAAGTCATCATCCTTTGTATGACTAAATTTACTGTCGGCTTTTGTTTTCTTTATTGTTATTTTAATTCCCTGCCAAGGGGAGGGGCTGGCAGCGAATAAAAACCCTTCTTCGGCCACAGAATACATTAACTGGAGAGGTGGTTGCAGTACATATATTGGTGACAATAATTCTTATTTTGTAAAACACGTTGGTGAATGACATTTACGATCTTAACGTCTTTACAGATATTAACAAGTGAAATTCTTATCAATCAAACAAAGGTTGGAAAAAGTATGATTTTGAATGCTTGTTTGATGATTTTTAAACACAGATATATTTGAGTCACTGCTGACAATGAGTATAGTTAAGTCAATGTTGATAATGAGACATATGCCATGGTGCGATAATGATGCTAGTGATATATGGAGTTAAGATGAATGTAAAATTTATAACATGGGCCCTCATAGAACAGCAAGAAATAGTGTTGTTATTCGGACACGTATTTCACTGATGGGAAATGGGAGGGGTTTGATAATCGACTATACTAATGCGATTATACATATAATTTGACTTGCAAGAATGTGCGACATGGCATTCATAATACGCATGCAGCCTGCACTCTTACAAGTTTTTACTTTCGTGATGATGTTCTCATGCAAACGAGCCTAATCAGATCAGATGGTGATAACTTATATTACGAAAACATTTTCTGCAAGCACTGCATTAGACAGCAGATATACTTATGTTTCCATATTAGATAATAGACCAACTTTAACATATATTTTGAATTTACCAATTGACGTAATTGTGTAAATATGCTTTTTACTGCTTCTTATTATGTTAATATTTGTGTTCCAGTCACTTCACTTTCGTCCCAGTAGGACGATAAACTGCATTTTATTCTTTCATTTTATGGGTGTTATGGAGTAAAAGTACTTTTTAACTGTGTACCGTGTCACTGAGGATGGTAGCCGCAGTATTTTAATTGTGTATACCGTGGAGGCGTTAAAATATTTTCCCAACTTGATATGGATATAAAAAATGTCATAACTTTGAAAATCATTGGATCGTTCATATAATTTACGTTCAAAGATGGCTCGAATGGAGACTAAACTAGTCGCGCAATATACCTGTGAGGTTTTAAGCATATAGTAGGCCTATATATTTGCGATATGGTTTAAAAAAAAAGACTTGAGTTAAGATCGAATTCGAAATATTAGAACATTTGAAGAGGGTACTGTAATTAATCCAATGGCAAAGTTGAAAATTTGTGCTGGACTGGGATTAGAACTCGGATTTCCCGCTTCAGGCCAGTTCGGTTTGGTCGGTCGTTTGCGGAGGTTGGTTCGTTTTGTTCTATGCTGATCGGTGTTTCGTTGACAGAGTCTTTTATTACAGAGCATACAGCACTCTGAGCGAACGCGCTGAGCTATTGCGCCGCTTAAGCAACTGGGCTATCCAGGCACGCTTCCCTTCGAACCCAAATTCCAGACTTCCAGCGCACTACCATGGTGCAGCAGAGTCCCGGAAACTCGGTCTAATGTGGACCGAAGGTTGGCCGAGTTTGTAAAAAATGCCAGGTTATCGGGAACGGTGTTAAAAAAAAGGATAGAAAAGATTGTTTTTCTTATAAAATACTTCCCATTGTTACTTTAGAATACAGTACAAATAATGGAATGGAGTAACACAAAATAAATTTAAGAAATAATCTAACAAATGATAGCCTATTCGTTACTTACGAGTACATACTTTAATTTACACTTTGAAAACTACTTTAAGGGGACGTATACCCTTGGACAATGATAAGTTTTGACTATAGTGACTTACTTCATAAAACATAGTCCATTAATATTTACGAAAATTACCTAGCCTACGCTTTAGAAACTGGTTAATTTTTTTAAATTGTTTAAAACCTTGTAGCGTTTCACACTTCATTTTTTTTCTTGGTGCTTCATTACGAAAACATCGAAGCATAAGTAAGTCCATTACCAGCGCTCCTTGTTGCTCAAAATACTGAAGGCCGGTTTCTACCGCCTGTAGTGTCTCACTGTTCGATATTTTAATGTAGTACGGTGGATTCCACAACATCATTGCCGTCATCATGTTCTGGGATTTCTTCCTTAGTTGTGACAGCAGAAATAATTTCTTCATCGGGCATAATGTCTGGCTCCGCGTCTTTCTGGAACCACTCTTCAACAAATTCATTTTCACTGACTTTTTAACAGCCATGAACTTTGTGGACGACATCAGTTAAGTTCACATTTTCTTCGTCATGGTGTTCGACGAACTTATTCCCGTCGTGATCAAAGAGTTTCCTCCAGGAACGAACTAACGTTAGTGACTCTAACTCATTCCAGGAGTCCGCCACCCATCCAACGACATACAATAGATCTATTATCTTCAACTTTCGGATAAGTTCTTGACCATTAGCATTTCAAGAAAGGAGACTAACAGTTTGCGCCTATATCTTCTCTCAAGACTAACCAACACTCCTTGGTCAATGGGCTGGCATAATGCTGTAACATTGGGTAGTAAAAAGATCGCTCCAATGTCCCCACTTTTTAACTCTTCAATGTCGGGGTGCAAAGACGCGTTGTCCAGAATCAGAATAGCCTTCCTTGGCAGGTTTTTATATGTTAAAAACTTCTAAAATACTTCTCGAAACCATTATTTGAAAATTATACGACTCATCAGCCATTAGACTGGTTTTGGTATCAAACTGGAAGTTTTTCCATATCAATGTGCTTAAAAGCACGTAGCTTCCTCGATTTTTCAAATGAGACCAAGTTTTAATATGTGCTCACCTGTTGCGTTGCTGCGTGCTAGGATGGTGAACTTCTCCTTACTTCTTTTATAACCAGGGGCTGACTATTCTTTCTGAAAAGCAAGACTTGTAGATGGCAACAGTTTATATTTTAACCCTGTTTCATCTCAGCTGTATAACTGATCTCTAGTCAAACCTTCAACTTTGATAAATTTCTGAAACGTCTTCTGAAACTGTGAAATAGCATTCGTGTCGCAGGATAGTTTTTCCCTGCAAATAATAAGCTGTCTGACACCACAGCGTTTTTACCAGCGATCAAGCCAGCCAATGCTGGCAACAAGTTTAGCGTCGTTGTCATTTTTTAATTCCTCAGAAACCTTCATGGCCTTTTCTTGCAAGATCGCTCCACTAACGGGCGTTCCTTTATCTCTTGTTTGACGAAACCAAATGTAAAGTGCTCCATTTACATCGTTTTCCTTTCTTTCAGCGTTTCTGTGCTCATTCGTTTAACACTCCAAGACTCGCTTCTTCTTCCAGTCTCGAATCGCACTTTTGCCAACTCCCAAGTCCATAGCCACAGCACTGATACTTTCTTCATTGTCCAGCCTCTTTAATGCGTCCAGTTTTTGCTTCATAGACAAGTTAACCCTTTGAGACCCATGAATAAACACAGGGAGGAAACTATAATAATTTCTTTCAAAATCTACTTTTATTGTCTCTAAAAGCAATAATGTAGTGTAATAACAATAAAATTTGTATTTCACAATAAAATATTCTAGGTGGTTTCATAGAGAAACCACTGGGCTGTTACAACAGTTTTCGGTGGGGCTTGATCTGTTAGAAGGGATATTTGAATCATATTACTATGAAAACTCAGTTGTTTCTTTCGACAGTATCTGTTGCACCCATTGAATATGTTCTTTCAGTTCTGTATTGTCATCACACACATCATCGTTATTGTTGCCTCTACTAACGTGAACAGACACTTTCAGCTCACAGCTTCAATCACATTCTCTTCAAATTGAACTACGGTCTATACAGGTGAAAGAAGTCGAATTCCTCCATCAATTTATCAATTTCGTCCGATTCAATTCCAATATCCGAAGCAGCCGACTCAGTATCACTTGGATTTTGAGGAAGTACGTACAACCATTTGCATGTTTGTGCTTAGGTCAGATGCTCTGAATATCTCCTTTACTCTTGATGGCGCCCTGTTATCCATATTGACACGCTATAAAGAATAAAAGAAAAAGCAACCTGTAGATTTACTGTTTGAAGGTCGTTACGTCCCAGTCGTTTCATTCTGTAACCACCAACATTTTTGTAAAGAAGTGAACTTTACATTATAATGATGAATACAGATATCTTCCAAATATCATCAATGGAGTATAAGAATAATTCATTACCGGAAACTGCAATTATGTGTTGTATAGACGTTGTTGTTGTTGTGGTCTTCAGTCCGCAGACTGGTTTGATGCAGCTCTCCACGCTACCCTGTCCTGTGCAAGTCTCTTCATCTGAGAATACATTCGGCAACCTACATCCTTTTGAATCTGCTTACTATATTTGTCCCTCGGTCTCCCACTACGATTTTTACCCCACATGCTTCCTTCTAATGCTAAGTTACCAATTCCTTGATGTCTCTGAATGTGTCCAACTAATTTATCCCTTCTCTTAGTCAGTATATGCCAGAAACTCCTTTTCTCCCCGATTCGGTTAAGCACCTCCTCATTAGTTACGTGATCTCCCCATCTAATCTTCATCATTCGTCTGTAGCACCACATTTCAATAGCTTCTATCATCTTTTTATCCGTACTCCTTATCGTCCACGTTTCACTCCCATACAATGCTACACTCCAGACAAACGCTTTCAGAAAGGACTTCCTAACATTTAAATTTATATTGGATGTTAACAAGTTTCACTTCTTTAGAAACGCTTTTCTTCCCATAGCCATTCTGCATTTTATATCTTCTTTACTTCGGCCATCAGAAGTTATCTTGCTACCCAAATAACAAAATTCATCTACTACTTTTATTGTCTCATTACCTAATCTAATTGCCTGATTTTCTGACATTGCATTCCATTACCTTCGTTTTTCTCTTGTTAATATTCATCTTATATCTTCCTGTCAAGACACTGTCCATTCCATTCAATTGCTCTTCCAGATCTTTTGCGGTGTCTTACAGAATTTCAATGTCATGGGCAAACCGCATTGTTTTATTTCTTCTCCCTGAACTTTAATGCCCTCTCCAAATTTCTCCTTCCATTCCTTCACTGCCTGCTCAATGTAACAACATTGGGGAAAGGCTTCAACCCTGTCTTACTCCCTTCCCAACCTCTGCGTCCCTTTCTTGCTCTACTACTCTAATAACCGCTGTCTGGTTTTTGTATAGGTTGAATATAACTCTCCGCTCCCTGTATTTTACCCCTGCTACCTTCAGAATTTGGAAGAGTGTAAAAACATAGGTATACCTTTCCTTTGCCTATCTTCTAAGGTAAGTCGTACCCTCATTCCTGTTTGCTTATTCATTATCAGACATACTCATGCGTTACCACCAACTTATGTTGTATTGATAACCCTGTACTCACCTGACTAGAAATCCTGTTCATCCTGCCACCGAACTTCACTAATCCCTACCATATCTAATTTTAACGTATCCATTTCTCTTTTCAAATTTTTCTAGCTTACCTATGCGATTAACGGTTAGAACATTCCACGCTCCGACCCGTAGAATATAATTGCTTAAATTATAAAAAGAGTGAAAATGAACTTACATTTATTTATTTGTTTTATGGCCTCAATTGGACCACTTTAGTCAATATTACAAAGGTTATTACAATTTGTTGTTATTCAATAACACAATTTAGTTCAAAAATAATTAAACATGACAATTTAATAATACAGAGGTTATTACAATTTGTTGTTATGCATTAATACAATTTAGTTCAAAAATAATTAAACATAACAATTTAATAATACAGAGGTTATTTATTACTTTTTTTATTTATTACTTTTTTATTTATTACTTTTTTATTTATTACTTTTATGGCCAACATTAATATTATGAATTACGTTCTTCTGTTATTTTATTTATTTATTTATTTATTTTTATTTATTTATTGTTGGCCCAATACTTTTTCATTCTTTCAGATCGTGTCCTTCTCTCCACATCCGAAATCACCCTTCCCAATCTCTGTATGTTAATTTTTATTGGTAGTGTGACGTGTTTGTCCTGAAGTATCTTGAGTGTGTCTGTCTTGTCTTTCAAATCTTCCATCGTTATCTGTAGTTTGATCATGTCTTCCTTGATTTCTGTGATCCATCTTATGTTGCTCTTGCTGTTCCATAACTTTTCAATTATCTTCCTGCTGATTCTATTTTCTGGTGTTCTAATCAAATGTCCTAGGAAAGAGATCCGTTTCTTTTTCATTGTACTTGTCACTGGTTCTACTTCTTTATAAACAGTTTCATTTGAAGCTATTCTCCAAATCCCGTCTCTTTGGTATTTCTTATTTATGCAAGTTCTGAGTATCCTCCTTTCTATTTTGAGTAGCCTGTCTATTGCTACAGTGTTGGTTGTTTTAAATATAGTTTCGCTATATTTGTTGTTGTTGTTGTTGTTAGGTTGTTTAAGGGGGGCTAAACTACAATGGTCATCAGTCCCCCTATGTTATTTGTGGATGTGTGACTGTTTTGTAGTGTTTCAGTTTTGTGGCTATTGAGAGGCATGTTTTATTATGTGTGTTCTTGGTAACATGATGCATTTTAATAAGTTTATTTATTCTACTCTGCCATGATGGTTTCTCGTTCAAGTTATGGGTTATTACTTCTCCCAAGTATTTAAACTTTTTTAACAATTTTTATATTGTGTAATCCAATTCCAGTTTTGTTTGCCAGTGGCGGTTTCTGTTACCATTATTTCAGTTTTTTCAAAAGATGTTTTAAGGTCAATACACCGGGCTATTTCCTGTAATGATCGTATTTGTTGTTTGGGTTCTTGAATTTTGTTTGCAAGAAGAGCAAGGTCGTCAGCAAATCCTAAACAATTCAACTTTATGTTATATTTTTGTGTTCCAATTATAATATTCTTTGGATTGGCCTTATACCATTCCCTCATAATATATTCAAGGGCACAATTAAAAAGAGGGGGTGACACGCCGTCTCCCTGCCGTAGACCAGTTTTTTATCATGAATAAGTCACAGATTAATGAATTAAATAGGATTTATATTAAAAAAATTAGCCCTTCCCCCAGACCCAAATCCTGGCTGTGCCGCTGATAGGCAAGCCGCTGAGTGACACGGGCTTGGGCCAGTGGCGACGCCTAGTGTGGGTCGCGCTGCCTGAGGCGGCGGCCGCGCCCTGCTGCCGGCTTGTGGGGTCGCTACAAAGGGCGTGGGTGGAGGGTTGAGGAGAGGTGGAGGGGGGGAGGGGGGAGGGAGGTCTGAATTTGGAGTCGCGCTGCGCTGCGTGGCGACGCCGGCGGGTTCGGTAATTGCGGCCGAGCAAACAGTGCGCCGGCCCGCGCGTGTTTGCCCGTGCCGGGCATCGATCACAGCACCGCGGCTTGCGGCGCCCCTAGCCGGGCCCCGTCTGGCGCCGCTACAGCGCAGCGCCGATACCACGCACTACCTCCACCAACGCACCTTTTTAATCAAACCTAAGAAAATACGGTTTCTGGAGCGCTAAAGATACATTACCGGACTTTAGAATTTTTTTTAAATATTTATCGCACGTGAAATTCAGAACTTAAAACTCAACCAAAACCACTCGACGCAACTCTAAAAAATCTCCAGAAAATCGAAACTTTCACTCTGCTGCGGTGTGCGCTTAACAGACATTTGACCATTTCTAGGAGGATCCTACGGAGGCGCGTCTGGCAGACCTGCTTCCCATTGACCGTGAGATACCAGCTGGACTGGACATCAGATGTAAGCGTAGGATCATGCACTGCTCGCTACACTAATTTCCAGCGAACGTGCGGATGTTTTTGTTCAATCGCATTCGTCGGAAGTCGCGATTGCATAGCGAAGTACAACCACCTGAGCTGAACCGACAGATGCTGCAACTATTTTAATTATTGCTACTTACGTGTGCTTCCAAAATTCAAAGTCGATTAAAACTTTCTGGCAGATTAAAATTGTGTGCCGGAACCGGGACTCGAACCTGGAACGTTTGTCTTTCGCGGGCAAGCGCTCTACCGACTGAGCTATCCCGACACGACTCACGATGCCGCCTCACAACTTTACTTCCGCCAGTACCTCGCCTCCGACTTTCCAAACTTCACAGAAGCTCTCCTACGAACCATGCGAGACTAGCACTCCTGGAAGAAAGGATATGGTGGAGACATGGCTTAGCCACAGCCTAAGGGATGTTTCCAGAATGAAACTTTCACTCTGCAGCGGAGTGTGCGCTGATATGAAACTTCCTGGAGAGCAGGAGAGCTTTTGTGAAGTTTGGAAAGTAGGAGGCGAGGTACTAGCGGAAGTAAATTTGTGATGCGACATCGTCACTCGTGTCGGGATAGCTCAGCCGGTAGTGCACTTGCCCGCGTAAGTCGAAGGTCCCAGGTTCGAGTCCCGGTTCCGGCACACAAATTTAATCTGCCAGGAAGTATCTATCGGCTTTGAGGTTTGGAAGTACACGTAAGTACCAATAATTAAAAGAGTTGCAGCATCTGTTGGTGCAGCTCACGTGGTTGTACTCCGCTGTGCAATCGCGACTTCCGACGAATGCGATTGAACACACAATATCCGCACCTTCGCTGGAAATTAGTGTAGTGAGCAGTGCGTGATCCTACACTTACATCAGACGTCCGGTCCATCTGGTATCTCACGGTCAATGGGAAGCAGATCTGCCAGACGCGCCTCCATAGGATCCTCCTAGAAGAAATGTTCAGATGTTTGTTCAGCTTATGGGAGTTAACTGCGGGGTCATCAGTCCCTAAACTTACATACTACGTATGAACTACCTTAAGCCCTTTCTACACGGGAATTGAGAGCTTACGAGATTACCCATGATGCACCGGTCATGGCGGCCGCGTACTGTGTAGACGCGTCCACTTGCACAAGATGTACGCATACGATCGTTAGTAGACGGAATAGGATGGATTCTATTCTCACGCGTATGGACCTGCTTCGCACGTAAGCAAACGACCGAATGGGGAAGAGAGCTGACAAACGAAGCCAAGTCGCGAATTTGATACTGTGTACTTGTCTCCTGCTCAGAGAAACGTAGTTTTTCGACTCAGTCATAAGTATTTCAGGAGGTGATACTATAGAGGAATTGCATTAAAAATTTCATATAACATGTGTACAATTTTTATTGAATACATGTATTTGTTAATATGAAAGCTTAACAAACTTAGAGCAAATGTAAATCAAAAAATTTTCACTGATTTATCCGTCGGTTCTTGGTAGTAAGACATCACACTGACTTCAAAATAGAATTTTGTGTATGTTCTACACGTTCATTTCCACTTAGTTACCCGGTTTTCGGCTTACTAGGACATAGGCCTAGTCACAATTTAAAGTACGTCGAAAACCAATTATTTAAATAAAAGTCAATATGGTCATCTACCAAGAATCGATGAAAGAATCAGTCAAAATACCCAAATTTGCATGTGTTTTAAGTTTGCTGTACATACCAAGAGCTGTATCTCTATACCAAATAAAAATCGGGCACACGTTATATGACATTTTAACTGAAAATCGTCATTAATACCATCTTCTAAAATATTTGCTTTTTTTCCTGAAACATAGGTTTTAGTTAAAAGATGAAATATTTGTTTTTGGTGAGCATTATTTGAAGCTAAGACAGTGAAAGGTCTATATATAGACACCTGTCATAAGCGCCTAAACCCGCAGGGGCTGGAAGTATGTAATCGCATTGTATAATGAGGACGTCAAACACACGCGAGCGACGTAGTTACGCATGAACTGCACGAAAATAATTAAATACAGTTTCACAGTGACAGTCTAACACACAAATAAATGTTTTAATCATAACAATATAGCTTACAGTTTCGAAAAGTAATGTTAACTCGGCGATTCATTTGCTGTAAGTTGAC
Organism: Locusta migratoria; assembly: GCA_026315105.1. Lineage (NCBI taxonomy): Eukaryota > Metazoa > Arthropoda > Insecta > Orthoptera > Acrididae > Locusta > Locusta migratoria. The sequence goes on from CM048744.1 coordinate 297,705,253, forward strand.
AACAAACCACGTAGACACGCGAAGCAACGACTCGATAAGTGAGTACTACTTTGTAGTTCGACGGTCTGTCCCAAGGAGCGCTGCAGCTGACAACGAGTTTCTTGTGCGTGTTGCACGTCTCGTATAGAAAGGGCTTTATACTAAATACGGCACAAACATCCACGCCCGAGGGGCGATTCGAACCCCCCGACGGGGAGCGGCCTCGCGCATCGTACCATAGCGCATCAATGCGCTCGGCCACTCCGCCGCGGCCCTGTAGCAGCATCGCCATTGCGTACGACGTGTGGAGTGCCATCGCCTTGTCTGTGGCGACACAGGCAATGTTTGGCTTTTGTTCTGCCAGATGTTGGCCTTCTTTACAAGCGCAACCCCTGACAATATCACAGCAGAAATTATCCTCTTCCCCTATTTCCTGCAAGCGAACATCCATACAGTGACACGGATTAGCGGACTCGCTGTCCACTACCTGTTTGGAAATGGTGATAAATCAGTTATAGATTTCTGACAATGTGCGACACTGCGCAGTTGACAGGAACCCGAAGTACCAGCAAAACTTTTCCCTGAGTCAAACTGGTTCCACTCCATGCTGGTGGCTGGTTATGAATATATCACAAAAGTCAGTCTCAGCTGCAAAATTTTTTCTTATTATGGACTCGTTTCGCCCTTCTGAGATATCATCAGATTATATAAATATGAGATGAGCCTCAAGACGGCGAAACGCGTCAGGGTTCCTGTCAACTGCGCAGTGTGGCACATTGTCAGAAATCTATAACTGATTTATCACCATTTCCAAACAGGTAGTGGACAGCGAGTCCGCTAATCCGTGTCACTGCATGGATGTTCGCTTGCAGGAAATAGGGGAAGAGGATAATTTCTGCTGTGATATTGTCAGGGGTTGCGCTTGTAAAGAAGGCCAACATCTGGCAGAACAAAAGCCAAACATTGCCTGCGTCGCCATATTTATGTAATCTGATGATATCTCAGAAGGGCGAAACGAGTCCGTAATAAAAAAAATTTTGCAGCTGAGACTGACTTTTGTGATACTTTTCGAACGTCCCCCTAGTGTATTCGGCGACCCCCTTCGCAGCTGGATCATCCATGCAAGGAGCAGCCGATTTACGTCCCCTATTACCAGATTATGATTGATCATTACGAAAGTAACTCACAAATAATTTCGAGAACACTTGTGTGCATGATCTGGTGACGTATCGCCACCGCGCTGGTTTTTTCTCGTGCTGCCAATCGATAGCGATCGCCAGTCTTGTAAAGAACATTCTGGCCCGACGGAGTCATTAATTCTACTACAAAGAGGTCACAGAATTATTTTGTTAATTCCTGAAGGCATCCTTCATTTAATTTTATTGCATTTTTATCCTGTTCTTTTTTCCCCTTATTTGTTGAACTAAAGGCGACAGCTGATGGAATAAATCAATAAACAAAAACTCCAATAAAAAAATAGGTTCAGGGCTTAGATGGTAAAAAAGAGGTGGTACCATTCTGGCCTCACAATCACATAGTCAATGGTTCGAATCCCACTGTAACACACCTCTTTTTTTGGCATTCGAATACTTACGATGTTTTAATACCTAATAGTAATTTTTATGAACGATGCACGCATTTTTGTTTATTCGTTATTTTCTATCTTACGTCTTATAAAATAGGCTGTATGTGTGTATGTATCTATGTATGTTCCACATCTCCTAAACTACTGGAGCGATATGAACCAAACTTGGTACACATGTTCCTTAATATCAGGTAACAATCGCTGTCGGGGTAAGAATCACCTACGACGCATACGTAAGGAGATATGACGTCATAAACAACGAGATGCGCAAAAAATTGCAGCGTCTAACGACAATGCATCACATTTTCTCCTAAACCACTGGACCGATTTCAACCACAATTGGTACACAGAATTCTACCGTAAGACAACAATTGCTGTACGAGTATGAACCACATACGACATATGGTTCAGGAAATATAACGTCATGAAGAAAAGGAATCGCAAAAAAATTGCTACACAATGCGACGAGACTTTATAAATACACTATATGAGAATGACAGTACTTGGCGACTTGCAACAAACTTTAAACATAATTTCAAACCTTTATTCAACTTTCTCTCGCAGACAACCACATCAAAATAATGAAAGGAAAAAAGATTCTCGCTTATTACTTTTCCGCTGTTCATGGAGCAAAACTCTGACATTCGGTATAACGTTACAATTAGTAATTTCTGCACTACCAATTGTACACTTGATAAATTTTGCAAACAGAATACACACTTAAAGCTGAATGTACATTCGAAATTTTATCACAGTACGACATGTAGTTCATGAGATATGAGAACGTAAAGAGTAACGTTCATAGAAAACCGCCTCATCAAGCATCACATTTTAATCCATTACTTCTTTACTACTAACCATATTCGCAACAGATATTACCCACATACAGCACTTACACAAATCAATATATTCCTGCAAAATTTTACGATTCTACAACACATCTATACTAATAATAAATCTGTAAATGTAGGCCTGTCGCTGTTCGCCTCAATCTTCAAAACTACCGGACGAATTTTCATGCGTTTTACACAGGAAACGTGAGCGAAGATTGGTTCTGGATCTAGGCGTGATTTCATCAAAACAGAATAACGAAATGTTTTCATTGACCGTCGTACCTGTCTGTTGATCTATTACAAACCAATTCTCCAAAACTACTTCACGAATTCGCATGGGGTTTTCACAGATAACTTCAGCGTATCTTGGGACAAAATACAGACTTAGTTTCATAAAAATCGGATCACGGAAAGAAGAACATCACAATTTAAAGTTTTTCATAAACAACCGTCATGTCTATCTTTCTCTTTCATCTCCAAAACTAATAGACGAATTTTCAGGATTTTTTCAAAGGAAACGTGAGGGGCATCTTGCGGTTACAGAAACGCTTCATTTCACAAAATCAAATCAGAATAAGTAAGATATCACAATTTAAACATTTCTCTGAAAGCAATCGCATGTGTCTATTTGTAGAGAGTAATCTTCAAAAGTACTAAATGAACATGCATGGTGGGTATCACAGATAAATAGAAAATATCCTGGGGCAACATATAGGTTTCATTTCATCAAAATCAGATCAGGAAATTAAAAGATATCGCCAATTAGAAGTTTTAGGTGCTTGGAAAGAACGGCGTAATGCAGCAAAGAACTAATAGATAGGGCTGCGGGTGTTCGTGTGAAGTTCGGGGCAGCGATCGGATTATTACTCTTTGAAAATACTACTTACTCTTTGACTTTTCAAATTTACCATATTTCTAAAAATCGTTTTCTTGGTTGCTATGTTCTATGAAATGTGATTCAACGCAATGAATATAAAACTGATACAATCCTCGCCGTGTTTAATCCATATATTTACATACTAATAACACAGTCTAACGAATATGTACAACTGCTATGGAAGTTTAAGTGTCACACTTGGAGTGACAATAGCGCATCTAACGAAAAGATAGCCACAGATCACGTAAAAAAGATACATCGCAATCTTAAGTGTTTTCAGTAACTGTCTGTTCATCTATTAGAAACACCTAAACTCCTAAACAACTTCACGGATTTGTATGGAGCAACTTCTTTTCATAAAAGTCTAATCATAGAAATTGTTTTAGATGTAGGTTATTCTTGAAGTATGGATTGTGTAGTACAGCAAACAAGCGATAGAGGCGCTGTAGTGCACCAAAAAACTAACAAACACCGCTGCTGTATAATAAGTATTGGGTAGTACAACAAGGAAGAGAACGTCTCTGACAGAATTAAGCAATCTTATGTCTACGAATACCAACAAACATTGAACTTAAGTGTTACTGATTCGCTTTTTGTATTAAGTATTTAACGACATTTCTTTGCTTATTTTGGCACGTTTCACCCTTTGTATCAAAACTTTTGTGAAGATACATCGTTTCGGACAATGACTTACATTTGACATCTTGGCTAGGACAACTGAGTTTATTGACAGAGCGATCCAACAAGGATTCTATTTTTACTGACTGAGGTCCGGAACCCCAAAAAAGCCATGATACACACATGCCCTCCTTCAACAACCGTTGCGAAGCACGGGCATATAAGCTAGTATTTTATAAAAATGGTCAATAATGATGGTTTAAATTTAAAATAGGAAAACACAAAAAACATTGCAAATTCCATATTTGTATCAACACTGAAAAATAAAATAAAGACCCATTCCTATGTGGTCTCACAATGCCAGGGTGATAAACAGGGAGAACAATAATCTCCACGGCATCGAGCACATCGTACAAATGCTACATTATTACAGTAGAATGCTGTCTTTGCACAGTTTTACCTTTTCCAGCTCTGCCTCACAACCTTCTGGAGAGTATTCACTATCGGATGGACGACTGAAAATATTTTCTTCTTACTCTTGTCAGAAGGGGATATAGCGCGCACCACGTCAATACACAATCTGCTTCGCCAACAATGCGTATAGCGCTTACGGCTTCGTCCGTTATTTCCGGTTGTTACCAATCGAATGAAACCTTTAAAACACGCAATCAACCAACCAATCGAACTCGTGTGCGAGGAGTGATGTCTTGGAGAATGTAAACAAATTTATATTTCACATTAACTAATGTAAAACATTTGGGGATCTCTAATTCCACATGTTGTGTCAGCATTTGTTTATGTATGTTTAGACGAGCTGAACACTTTGTCGTCGCCTAAAACGATGGTTGATCAGGTTAGCTGCTTCGAAAGCCATTAGTAGCTACGGAGACGACTTTCCAAACACAGCGTCGTAGCTCTTCGCAAAATGAACAATCAAAACTACAGTCGTCAACCAATGGTCAAGCCGTACTGTGAGAAATGTAACTTATGTTTTAGTCATCGAAATCATCATTATTAAACACATTTTATAAAATATGGAAAAATTACGAATGAACAAAAATACGTGCATTTCGTAAAAATTACCATTAGATATTAAAATTGTGCATTCGAACACAACGAAAAAACATCTACCACCTCTTTTTATTTTTCATTTATTTATTATTTTTAGTTAGCTACACCGACAGGTGCTGCAACTGCTTTAATTATTGGTACTTACATGTACTTACAAAACTTCAATTTCGATTTTCTACAATTTTTTAGAGTTGCGTCGAATGGCTTTGGCTGATTGTTATTTGAGTTCTGAACTTCATGTAACATACATGTCAAAAATTCTATAATTCGATACCCGTATGGTCTCCTTCTTTGATGCAATGAGGTAGGGCTGGACAAATGATACTGGCGTTCGAACATGACGATACGCCGCAGTTTTCGATACAGTATAGAGCTTGATCGAACAATCACGTAGCCTTATGACTCGCGTGGAGCGAATGCAAAGGATAAAGAAATACACAAGTAACTACGAACTAGCTACAAGAATAAGCTAAAAATCGATCAATACCATCTGCCTTGCACCTTTAGCTGGTTTCCGGTGCTTAAAATGTCTTCCCGGTTAAAAATTAGATGTAAGTATGATGCTGGATCAAATATGAAAGCGTATTAATCATGATGTTTTGATGGAAACACACACACTGGGTACGTTTGCAGATGACAGTGGCATTTGCTGACACAGTAAAAGAAATGGAGATCATGTTACTAACATTTGCCAAAATACTTAGAGAATTTAATCTAATAATAGACCAAAAGAAAACCAAAAACCATGGTAGCAGGGAAAACAAAAGATTATGGTAAAGTCAATATCAAACTAGAAGATGACGCACCAGAACAAGTTAGGAGCTTATGTTATTTGGGAAGCACAATCACTGAAGTCTCGCATATAAAGAGCAGTGTAACCTTAGGAAAGTAAGCTTTCCAAAATAAAAGTAATTTACTTATAGATCACCATATAAGCCTGGAAAACGATTGCCAAAACTTTTGTTTGGAGTGTCTTGACATATGGGTGTGAAGCAAGGACTCTGAGAAAGGCAGAGAGAAAGGAACCGGAGGTAATGGAAATGTGGATATGGAGAAGAATGACGAAAACAAGCTGTTCGGCTAGGAAAAGTAATGATCAGATATTAACAGAAATGAATGAGAGTAGAACGTTGCTAAAGTACATAGGATCAAGAAAACCAAAAATGATAGGACATTTAATGAGACACAACCAATTCTTAAAGAATATATTTGAAGGAAAAGTTTTAGGGAAAGAACCACAAAACCACTACTCCGACTGTTGCGAACATTGCCGTAGTCAGTTCATACTGTACGTACATCATTCAACTGATATTAATAAAGCCGATAGACGCCCGGGGCTAGCCGCGTGGTCTAAGGCATCATGCTACGAACTGAGCGGCCGCTTCCGCCGGATGCTCGATTCCTCGCGCGGGCATGGGTGTGTTACTTTAAGTAGTTTGCAAGTCTAGGGACTATTGACCATAGTAGTTTGGTCCAATAGGTTTTCAAATATTTGAATAAAGAAGATTGTGAATAACAAAAACATTCCTACTACTTGGCTATCGGCCTGCATAAATAACAGGTTATACATGACAAAGAAAAAACTAATTTTTTTTTCTTTTTTTAATATCAACTGGTTGTAGATTGTAATCTTTCAATCATAAAACGTGGAAAAGTGAAAAACTTTAAATATCTTCTTGTTTTTTCGCTGATATTACGAATTTTGCAAATGCCTTCAGAAAGATGGAAAAATGAGGGTAAGCCCAAATGTTTATTATCGTAACTTGGGTCGATTTAGAACTATCAAATCAAATGTTTCAAATGTTTGTAGCGCTTATGGGACTTAACTACGGGGTCACCAGTCCCTAAACTTACAACCTACTTATCAACTAGCTTATCCTAACGACGGCACAAATATCCATGCCCGAGGGGGATTCGAACCCCCGACCGTAGTGGCCGTGCAGACCGTGACTGAAGCGCCTCAGTCCCCTCGGCCACCGCGGCCGGCGATTTAGAACTACTGGGGTGAAATGGAACACTGTGTGAATTTCAAGAAATCATCTTTGCTACTGAGAGATATTTTGGTGTAACTAATGAAAGTAACCTCCCACAGTCACCAGAGATACTAGTTGTTACAGTAATACAAAAATTGTGTGTGAGAAAGAGGTATACGACTCAGAAAAAAATATTTATATTTAAGTGTAAAATTTCCAGTAATATGGAAGTCTGAAAACAAACTACTGCACAGCTACTCTGGTAATAGTAATACAGTTTTCTGACATTGCAACTATCAGTCATTATGTGTGAAAAGTTAGATTATATTTGCTTATGTTATTTATTAGGTAGAGGTGTAAATATGCAAAATTGTATTTTTTTCAGGGTGAATTGGAACATGTTGTGAGTGTGCAAAAAGAAGATTAGGGCAGCTGGCTATCAAAACTATAGCCAGATGAGCCTCCAGAAAGCTCTGAATAAAGTCAAGATACATACAATATCTCTCATTAATGTTTCTAAAAATATTAAATACCTGTTAGTACAATCTCAAGGAAGTTACATAATAAAAATCCTTCGAAAATACGTGGACAAACCGTCTTGACAGTAGAAGAAGAGAGGGCTTTACTCAGTGGTTTATTTAAATGTGCAGAATGGGGTCAGCCAATTATGACCAGTGAGGTTAGGGACATTGTGAAGTGTTATTTGGATCGAAGTGGAAGAGTGGAAAAGAGGTCTGATAGTAACAGGCCTGGATATGAGTGGGTGAAAAATCTGCTCTCACGTAACAAGGATCTTACAGTACGTTTAAGTGAAATGTAAATAGAACTAGGTTTCAAGTTAACAGAGAAGACAAAAACTATTTCAGAAATTTGGAGCAGACAGTGAGAGGAGTTCCACCTAATAATCAGCATTAATTAATATTAAAGAGGAGTAATATAAAGGCATCGTCCACAACAAAGTTCTGTTAAATGTGTTTACTGTGTTCCAATTAACCCCTACACATGTTTTAAATGCAATTATTTATCAAAAGAGTCAGTGTTCCAAATCACCCCAACTCTTGAGGTGATTTGGAACACAATTTAGATTAAAATATAAGGAAGGGTTTTGATAGATAATTTTTATCCTTGCAACACAGTGATGTAAGAATAACTACAGATACTATATTTAAATTTTCAGAGTTGTAGTGCAATATTTAAACTTTAATTTTCAGTAAAACTACATTTTCTGTTTCATTTCACCCGAAGTTACGGTACTTCTAAATTTTGCCCCACTTTAGATTAGTAACACTAAAAGTGAACCGTTTGCGATGCCTTCTGACAGCTCGAAATTTAATTGTAAATGACGTGTTAATAGTTGATCTGAGACTAAAATTGAATAAACCGATTTGTAGAGGAAAAAATTATCTACAACTTTGCTCTGCTATATTTTTTTTTCATGTTTCGCTCTGTTTAATGGATATTTTCAAAAGTAACTGCGATTTGATAGTGTCTGTGTGTTTGTCCACAGCGTGTTCCGCCCTTTTAAGGTCGCGATCGGCAGCACATTTTACACGCGGATTTGCTGGCCGCGAGCGACCACGACCTCTTTATGCGCCGTTTCTCGGCTATTGTGCGTCAGATCAAAGAAATTTCTCCTAAAAGCTGTTCAGAATTTAATATCAAGGAATATTTGTTCGAAATTTTATTTCCGAAATTTGGTGTCTATCATTATATTCTTTTGCTGTAACTCGTATATTGAAGGTTACATGAACGATTTGAGGTTTATATTTCATATAGAGATGAACAGCAGAATTGTACCCATTTATAAATATACTAGCTGAACCCCCGCTGCTTCGCATGCGTAGGCTGGTTGGTCGCACCAGATGTTTTTTTTTTTTTTTTTTTTTTTTTTAAATACCGAAACACCTGTCTTTTAAATTTGAACCCCGAATCCAAAGGCGAAAATTTGTAGTTCTAACTTCAAAATTGCCTAAATAGCAACATATTTCCGAAAAACACCCCCTCTAAAATTTAAGGCCGTTGATGTTTGAATTTCCAAAAATACCGAAACACGTATTTTTTAACGTCCAACCAACTATACAAATATCAGTTTTTGCAGCTCTAGCTTCAAAATTGTATCAATAGCAACGTGTTTTAAAAAAGAATTTTTGATCCTCTATTTAACCTTCTTACTTGTTGAATTTCCAAAAATACTAAAAATCATGGATTTTTAATCCTTACCAAAATTCCATGTCCGAAGTGTCGTAGTTGTAGCTTAAAATTTGAGTTAACAGCAACATATTTTTGAAAATCAATTTTTTGCGTCACCTATTTTACCCCTTAGGTGTCGAATTTCAAAAAATACCGAAACACGTATCTTTTAAATTCGAACCCTGAATTAAAATCCGAAATCTTGTAACTCTAGCTTCAAAATTGCCTAAATAGCTACGTTATTTCAAAAAACGTTTCATCCCCTATTTTACCCCCTTACGGGCGGAATATCGAAAAATCACTTCTTAAATGACGCCTACAGAGTAAGATCAACACCCTCCACAAATTTCAAGTTTCTATCTTCAGTGGTTTGGGCTGGGCGATGATGAGTCAGTCAGTCAGTCAATCAGTCAATCGGAACACTTCCTTTTATATAAAGAGATTATAAAAACCTGAATCATAGTAAATAATATTTCATGATTATTGCTATTGGTTTCGCTATTTTTGTGTAATAAATTTCTTTGAAAAGCTCTTCCGAAAAAGCCAAAAAGTTGCTATAAGATATTAAAAAAAAAAAATATCACACTGGCCTGTATTACGGCTCATTTTTGCAAACATTCCAGACCTAAAATAGTAAAAATGTGAATGACAATATTATTATTATTTTCGTCAATTCCCCTTTAAGGAGAGCGATATCACAAACAATTTTCATGGCATCTTTTCTGTCTTTTCTCTTCCCAAAACCTCCTCATATATTCACTGTGTTTCTTGTTTCTTTCTTCTGGCCACTTCTTTCCTGGTTGCTTCTCGTTGGGTGTTTGTTCAAATTTCTTTTTCCCGATTTTTTATTTGTATGTTTTCCTGCCTATTATATCTTCCGTGTAGATGTTTAGTTTCTGTAGGTCTGCTATTGTTTTTTTATCAGTTGGTTTTTACTGTACTACTCGTCGCTATATTAAAAATCTTCTTCGTCGGCCTCCTATCGTTCATCCTGTGTATCTGTCGGTAGAACTTCACCCTCTTTTTCCTGATGTTGTTTGTAATTGTATCTGTTTGTGCAATTCTTTTCAGATCTTTTTCTCCTTATCGCCTCTCTTTGAACCGGCCCATGGATCTATCTGGGTATTTTCCTCTGTTTTTTTTTTTTTTTTTTTTTTTTTTTTTTTTTTTTTTTTTTTTCGTCTCTTTGATTTTCGTTCTTCCCTCGATAACTGTTGTTTCTGACGTGAACAAGGTCTCTGGTAAGACTACCTTGTTATAGTATATTAATTTGGCGTTGTTAGAAATACTTCTTTTGTTGTAGTGGTTCAATGTGAGTCTGCAGGCTTTTTGTAATTTTGTGACCCTTTCTTCACTGGATGTTGCGTGCAGTCCTGTTTTCTTTATAATCTGCCACAAGTATTTGGAACAACCTACTTGTACTATATTTCCGTACTTTGTTACCAGTGAGTGTCCGTCTCTGGATTTTGTGTCCATGTACTACGTTTTTTCGTATTAGATTTGTAGTACTCTTTTAGCCGAGATTTCATGTAGCTTCTGTAGAGCTTCTTGGCTTCTTCTCTGTTATTTGTTGTGATGGCTATGTTATCAGCAAATGCCGTACATTTTGTGTTGACAGTTCTATCCTTCTGCTCCCCATGTTCACCCCAATGACTTCCTTTTACCACGTCCCGAATATTTTCTCCGAAACTGTGTTACACAGAATAGGTGACAGGCCATCTCCCTATCTTACTCTTGTCTTGATTTCGAATGGTTCTGAGATTCTCCCATGAACTTTACCTTGAATGTTGTATTTGTTAATGAAAATAATCTATAATTAATATTTTAAAATGTTATATATCGTATTATTTATTATTATTATTCTCCTATGGACCCAAAAGAATCTTGGAAAGTACAATCAATGTTTGCTTTTCATGGTTGGCCTTCCTTTGTGCCTAATTTGTTTGATCAGAATGAATCTCCATGAGACGACAGCGTTTAAAGATTTAGGTATCCTCACAGTATATGTATTCACTTATGAAATTTATTGTTAATAATCCAACACAGTTCAAAAGTAAAAGTGTGTAGAGCTACCAAACAGCATCAGAAGCCTGACAGATAGTCAACTAGCATTTAAAATAAATTAAAGAATTTCTGAATGTCAACTACTCCTACTGATTGGATGCATTTTTAGATATAAATTAGTAAATCTAAAATAATAATAAAAAATAAAAAATAATAAAAAATATATTTGTTTTATGTAATATTTTGTGTAACGTAATATCTTGTACAGACACCTTTTATTAACCTGATACATTCCACATAATTACGAACTGTCGTTTTCATGATCTGTGGAACAAGTATTAATCTTATTGAATCCATCATTACTGGTTGAACGAAGACTACGGCTGGTCAAGAGTGTGAAGTCTGATACCAACAGCCGTATGTTTAACAGAAACATTAATTCTTTCACTACCAGTTTCGGCATTCCATTATGCCACCTTCAGGTACCTACATCGGAGTATTATATCCATTAAGTGGGGATGGAAACTGGTTGCGTGGTTTTGTAGCTCTCAGTAGAAACCAACAACAACTGTGACAACAAGGACTGGTTGTGATTTCAAAGATAGCACCATCTTTGAAACCGGTTGCGTGGATTTATAGCTCTCAGAAGCAACCAACAACAACCAGTCCCTGCTGTCATAGTTGTTGTTGTTAGTTCCTACTGAGAGCTAGAAATCCACGCAACCAGTTTCGATCCCAACTTAATGGATATAATACTCCGATGCAGGAACCTGAAGATGGTATAATGGAATGCCGAAACTGGTAGTGAAAGAATAAATGTTTCTGTTAAACATACGGCTGTTGGAAACCTAGTTCTTAAATCTAATTTAATGTAATCCAGTCGGTTTTCTAGTTTCCCTCTGACCAACATTCCAATCAAATATATTTTATCTGATTGTTTTTCTATATTATTATTTTTATATATTTAATTTTGTACTTTCATCACAAGTTACATAGTATATTATTATTTTATATGTTTAATTTTATATTATTTGTTACTCGAAACATCTTAAAAGCAGAGGAATACCTAAAGTGGCCAGTGCGGATTTTTTTCCTTTATTCCTGGCATGTCTTACGGCCCACTACAGATTTGGAGCTTTATAAGTTTTTGCAAACATTTTGGACCAAAATAATAATCTAAATAATAAAAAAATCATTAATAAGAGTGTCTGAAACCCTTTTAGGAAAAAAGAATTTTAGGTAGTGACGGGTTCCGAACCACTGAACTACAGCGTCACAGTCCAACGGACTGCTTACTACGCTACAGCTAACATTTAGGAGTTTTGTTCTTTAATCTCATACTATTGATGTCAGTTGTTGTTAACTGATGCTAATATGGCATTTGTAGATACTACATTATCATTTACCGTACGAAAAACGACGTGTTTTTGTTAATTCTTCAGTGCGCCATTGCTTTGAAATGACAACGTGTAAGTTACAATAAGAAAATCGTCAAATGCGCAACGCAAGATGGCGTATGCCACAGAGAGTTCGGCGCGAGGAATGTCACGTGACAACTGCGAACGGCTGGTTTTCGTTAATTCAATGGAGGGTGTGAAAACTCCGTTATTGTTGCAAATATCTCTCAAACGATACGAGATATGAAAAAAAAACCATAAGGGAACAAAGTTGTAAAGAATTTTCTCCTCTACAAATTTGTTTATTCAATTTTTGCGTCAGATGAACGGTTTATTTGCAATTAAAATTACATTACAAACGGCAACTTTTTTTATTTTACATTTTTTTGGTACTAACGTATTTCTTGTCAGAAATATTTGAAAAAGCGTGGTTCTGGTCTCTGGTAGCCTACAATTATGTCAGTAAAATTTGGTGCCGATCGGTTGAACGGTTCGACCTAAGAAGTGGGAACACGTTACAGCCAGCCAGACATCGTCAAATCGCCGTTATTTTTACAAATATCTCTGAAACGATGCAAGATATGAAAAAACATAATAGAGCGAAGTAGTAGAGAATTTTTTTCCCGTCTACCAATTAGGCTATTTAATGTTCGTGTCAGATGAACGGTTCGTTTGCAAATACAAATATATTACAAACGGCTTTTTTTTACTACCTCACTATTTTTTTTTTTTTTTTGGTCCGAAAAATTTGAAAAAGGGAGGTTCTGGTCTCTGGCGACCTACAATTAAGTCTGTAAAATTTGGTGATGATCGGTTGAACTGTTCGTCTTAAAAACAGGGAACACGTTACGGACAGACAGACACCCCAAAATCGCTGTTATTTTTGCAAATATCTCTGAAACGATACGAGATATGAAAAAAAACACAAGAGAGAAAAGTTGTACAGAATTTTCTCCTCTACAAATTCGGTTATTCAATTTTCGTGTCAGATGAATGGTTAAGCCGTTATTTTCATTTAAATTTCGAGCCGTCAAAAGACGATCGCAAAGGCCCACTGTTAGTGTTACTACCGTAACCTAAAATGGACCAAAACTAGAAATATCGGTCAAATTTCACGATGTCGAAGTTTGGAGTAAGGTATTTTACGCCATAAACCGTACGAAATTTAGTTCATGTGTGTAAAATTTTACCAAGATCAGAATAAAAATATAGTGTGCCAAAAAGTTTAGGATAGTTGTTGAACAATCGGAGGTTTTTCCCTTGCAGACGCTGTATCGCGCAGTGGCACTCTCTCGACAAACGCCTCGACCCTTTCGCCGTGCGGCAGCGGTGCAGCGCAAGGTATCGCCAGTCCACGGCGTCGGAGCGTGCGCAAACGTTGGGGCTGAATAATTTACTTGTAGCGAAGTATGTTCCCCGCTTAAGGACGACCACCTGCCGGCACCAGCAGGAAGTGGGCAGCAGGAGGGGGGGGGGGGAGGCGGGTTGTAGCGGCGCGGATCAGTGAATGCAGAACTTGCTAATCCCAAGAGTCTATTGACACAGGCGCGAGACGGAATCGCTGCAAGACACACACGTGGCCCTGTAATTGCTTCCGAGTGGCGAACAATGGCGGCAAGTTTGGTTGCCAGGCCGGCGCGGCGGCCAATTAGTAAAGGAAATTAAGCCGAGGCGGCAAACATCTGGCGCCGCGTCTTGAGACGGCGGTGTTTGCTCGCGACGCGGCGCCAGCTGCTGCCCGCTGCTGCCGCCGCTGCCGCTGCCCGCAAACCCGCACCTAAATTACCAGCTGGCGCGAGCGCAACTCCCAGATCTTCTTGCCAGAGATTTAACGCCGGACGGGATTGTATCTGCCAGGGGGTGGAGGGAGGGGTAAGGAACGATGTAAGGGTCACAGCTTACCATTCCCTCCTTCTCTCTCTCTCCTCCCAACTCCCGGCCACCCTCCCGAAGAACACGTCGTAGTGTAATATGCTAACAGTACTACGCATCCCATCAAGAACAGTTACAGAAGGAAGGATAGAAAGAAAAAAAGAAAGAAAGAAAGGAAAAAAGGCAACTTTTAGTTTAAAGGTTAAACAGTCATTGATCCAAAGATTGGTTTTAACACCTTAGTTGTTTATAAGCTGTTATCGATGGTATGTTCTTTCCTTTCTCCAGCCTTTGAAAGGAAAACTTGGGTTTAATGCCCCATCGACGTCGTCGTCGTAGACGTGTCCATGGTTTTTTTTATTTAATGGTTTTTTATTTATTCTTTTTTTATTTTTTAAGTAGTTTACTCTGGTTTGTAGCTGTTGTAAGGAGTCAAGGTTTTCTGACTTCCTTCCATGACAATTTCATGTAAACAATCACATTCTACTCGTCATTCCGATTCATTTGATACCTCACACGTCATATTTGTATTGGTTATGAGTGTAATGAGTAATTACACATGAAATTGTCAATTTCGTTTAATGTTTAACGAGAGGATTCCGCACGCAGACAAGTGATTCTTCACAGCTTTAGCCGGAGCGAGGCAACGATGGTGAGTCAGCAGGTGGAAAGAGAAGACCCGTGGCTAATACACAAAAGCCTTTTAAACAGCAGGAGGGCAACGTCTAAAGACCTTTCAGTCGGACAAAGGAGTGAACTGAAGGAGGGGGAGGTTGGCGACGGGTAACTTTACGAGGGCGACGCGTTCTAGAGCAAAACAAAAACTTTACGGAACGGCCTGTTATTGGCGAATGCTGGCGGAAGGGGTGTTGTTACGAGACGCTGATTGGCTGCTGAGGACAGATACGTGGTAGGAGAGATTTGGTAGCTGCTGCTAAAGTAAATTGTCGACGGATACTTAGGCATCTTCTCCCGCCTTGTGTAGGCGACGGGAATGCGCGCTCTGTGAATTTGAAAGCGACTTTCTGTTACGCCTGATTGCGTGTACAGCGGAGTTTGCGGTACCAAGTGTTGAGTTACATGCATAACGTGTAACTACGGTACGATCACAGAGCAGCCGACATTTTGCCTGTCTATAATTGTAATATTTAACATCTGCGGACGAATTTGAGTGGCATTTTCTGCTGGGCTAATTTACTGAATTAGCCTACGCAGCCAATATTAGTTTGACTAGGGAAAAATAGCGAGCCTTGGGTTCACCAAGTGCAATAGGAAGTTTTTGGCTGATTTATCCCAGCCATCGATTTTATCAGCTTGACTCCTACAGGTTTCAGACACTCAGCCACTGTCAACATCGATGCAGCATACGGTATTTGTGCGCATACGCAACGCGAGCGAATGATCATATTTGAGTAGTGTAGGTTCCGTGCAACGACACAGACACCACTACAATATTATTCCTGACATTACGGCGACATCCTCTCGTCCGGTATTTCAGCTTATTAACAAAAGTGTTACGCGTAATTGCAAATCCTCAGGCATTCTTAAAATTATATTTCAGTGATATTGTTTATGGCAGAACATTATTTTGATTTATTTCTTCTGATAACTTATTAAATTTATTTGATCATCTCACAATTCTATTTGTATTTCAAGTTTACTTGTTTTAAATAATAAATTACGTTTTTAACTCTCAGTAATTACTTAATTTTTTTATTTATTGACAAACTGCCAATACCACATTCCCGTACCCGGTGAGGTCACTTAGCAGTAATTATTCATATTTTTCAACTTACAGGAGTGGTAGTTCTTATCTTTTTAGTATGATTAAGGACCACATATCTATCTTGAACTGAAATGAACACTAATTTCTGATGTCTAAGCCTAGGAGTCACATCAGAGCCAAACTTTTAAGAGTAAAAAAATATTACAGATCGCTCCTTGCGCGAATTACAAGGTGGAATAAGTCGCCTGTTCAATTGAAGAGAAGGAACGTGATAAGCAGAGCTTTAGACTGTTTATGTCCATACCTTTGTCAGAGCTGTAAATTCTGTCCAATTCCACTTGAAGTTCCATAATACGCTACACTAGCACTTCGTGAAACAAATATTGAATATTTATATCCGTAAACAGGATGAAATGTATACACTTGTTACTACAGTTTTAGAGTTTCTAAAAAACAGTCACAGTCTTCCTTTTTGGAACTTTCAGTACAATCTACACTTCCATGCTTCAAATAAAGATAATAATTTACTTCATTTCCAACAACTGTCATAATGTAAATAACACCCTCTCTGTATGTTAAGCCGCATTAACCACCCTTCTGGTTCTTTCTGTCTCTGTGTGAAAAACTGCAAAAAGATACATTTCGCAGAAAAAAAGAGAAAAATGAAATAATTATATAAGATGAACCTAAAGGCTATGTGACTAACAGAAAACAACTCCGCAATAACAGGAGACACCTTGAGAATGAACTATGATATGGGAATAATGGGTTACCAACGACGCTAATTATATGTAACGCCGACAGTCGCGCAGGACTCTCAGTCTGCAGCTGTTGAGCATCCCAGCAGCGCTGCTCTGATCCACGTCAAACAAGGGAGCAACGATTTTGAGGCGCACACATGAGGAGTGAGTACATTTGTTCGGAGTGTCAGTCCGCGCGTGACTACTGCAGGGTTAAGTGTGGAGAAGGTAATAAAGCGTGCCCTTTCAAAGAAACCATCCCAGCATTTGCCTGGGATGATTTAAAGAGATCACAGAAAACCCAAAATAGGATGGCCGGAAGTACGTTTCAACCGCCATGATCTCGACAGACCGACAGTTTAACGTAGATTCCGAAAAACGATGCAATTCGACAATTTTCACATTAACAACAGTGCCAGAGGGGAAATAAGTGACATAAAAAATCCTAGGAAGGAATTGGTCACCTTTGGATTTGTAGTTTGGCAAACACCATTTTCCTCTGGTAGATAGGTTCTTTGCGGATGCGTGGTTGCGTGTGTTCTGTGTTACTCCATGTATTCTAAGTTTCTTTCATTACAGAGGGCTACCGACCCTCTAACCCAATAAGCTGAGCTACCTCGCCGGCATCAGATGCAGAGTGGGGCAAATAAAGTAGCCCAGACGAGTGGGCACCATTTGTGGCTGAAAGGAGATGATCGTACCACATAACTGGCCGGAACACACGATTTGGAGTTCATTGGCCACCAATCGCCAATCTTTTTATTTGATGCCACTTGCACGATTTGTACGCTTACATACCGATGATGATCAAAAGATATTGGGGACAACACACAACACACACTCCCCTGCCAGGAAGCGAACCGCGGCCCCTGCAGAGTAGTCAGTGATGGAAGCGGGTTGTGGAAGCATTAACAGGACGAAAATGCCCGAGTTACTTCCAACAGGATGGAGCAGCCGGCAATGCAGCTCGCCGGAACTCGTGCACATGTACACATTCAGCAAGTCTGACTCAGTTCTTAGTGGAGGTCTCGGTCCTAGCTGACCACCCCGGTCTCCTGATCTTGCAGTGTGCGGTTACTCTGTGTCGGGAGCCCTCAAGTCTATGGTATTGCAGCAACCTGCAGCAGTGACGTGCCAGGATATTGTCAAAGAGGGAGGGGGGTCCCACTTGTTAAAGAGAAATTTACAAAGGCTCATGTTTTCATTTATTCTAAAAACAAATTTAACATATTTATATTTTATGTAGGTAGTTTGCGTTTGTTAGACCTTCTTACAAATACTACAGTATTTTATACACAAAATTGAGGAAAACATTTCTTAAAAATTGTTTCAATTTACGCCAGCAGAACCTTCAGTTGTTATTCGAAACGAACTCAGATAATCAGAATGAGAAATGTTTGTATTTGAAGACAGGCAACGGCACGGTTGCACGTCACCAAGCTCGCTGCCTGTAAGTCACGACTGTAGCTCGGTGTTTCGCAAAATTTGCATTAATTTTTGCATCAGTATAAATACCTCTCATATTGATATAGGGTCCATAAGTCTATAATCGGTTAATGGCCATTTATTTTATTTTCAAGATTATTGGTTCTTTTACTGTTGTTGTCATTGCAAGATATCCATCCACTACATAAAATATTACTCTCAAACCTAACTTTAAAAAGTACAACATGTACTGAGTGCGGTGCTTTATGATATACTGCTAACATAAAACTGCTGTAAAAAGATAAATAAGCTATTACAATAGTACGTATTTTAACTTACCATAACGCTAGTGGACGAATGAAAGTCGGATTTTCTCTTTTTTCTTGTTATGAAGTTATTCATAATTGGAAACTATCTTAACACCACAAAAGAAATAAACGACAGCAGTTACATTATATTCCACTGCAAGGAAGAACTGTAGTGCTTAACATAGCAGTAATGGAGTAAGGCCAATAATGGACAATGGCTAAAGCAGGACTGGGCAATAGGCGATGCTGTTATAGATGTATTGATAATTAAAATCTATAGATGGCTTTCTTGACTGTCGATACTGCGTACTCTTTTTCGTCGTATGACTGATAATAATATAATTCAGTTTCACTACATGTTAACTAGGTCGTGTCTTATTTCATTAAGTCCCTTCGGAGGTTAGAGACCACCATCGACCATGGGTGTGTGTGTGTGTGTGTGTGTGTGTGTGTGTGTGTGTGTGTTGTCCTTAGCATAAGTTTGAGTAGTATTTTATCGTTTAGGTGATGGGGGGGGGGGTCTGGACTCCCAACCCCCCCCCCCCCGTTGTCTACGTTATTGCCTGCAGGAGAACATTTCGGATGAGGTGCCAGCAAGTGGGTCTGCAGTTGCAGCAGTTCAGTTGCCAACCGCCTTCATTAATTGCTGACCTGATCAGGTACCAAATGTGACAAAATATGAACGGCGGTCTCTTTCAGAATCTGATACACTCGGGTTAGTACTGTATTTCCTGTTCTCTGCTATGTTTCCTGGTACCCTCGTACCCTGGGTTTATCCCCCTTAATTGATATTTTAATGCCCCTGATGGCGCCTCAGAGCCGCTCTTCAGTAGAGTGACAATCAGTGGACAGGTATAATTAATTATTAAAATCGGAGAAGAAAAGAAGAATTAAAAATACAAAGGTGAAAGACGATGAGTTAAAAGACATAGAAAGTAGATTGAAACATAGTCTGAATTAAAACTCCTACAGTGGCTAAAACACACTGACGTCAACACTGATAACGAGAATGTCGACGACACGGGGGAAAAGAATAAAAAACACACAGCGACACTTGTTCTGCCTGCTCTGCGATCGCTGAAGTTTTAAAACAAAGGGGACATATCGAAAACAGTAGAACACATATCACTGACAGACTGAGTTAAAACACTGCACAGTGACCCCGCAAGGGGGAGAGTTTGGGATGCGCAGAGGGGGGGGAATGGACGGGTGGGGGAGGGGGAGGAGGTCAGGGAAGGATGTGGCGTAAGGAGAGCGGAGAGGAAGGAGAGCCAAGTTTACAATTTAGGTAACGTACGACCGTGTCGAAATGAAAGTCAGGAGTAGAGTTTTATCTCTGCACCATAATACGTGCTATTCACTCTTGTTAAATTCGTTTCCTTGGGCATTCGCAATATTCACGTATCACAGTAGCAACATAATGTACTATGTTAATATTGTCAGTTCCTAATGTAAGAAGATATCGATTGTTTTTACTCTTAGTAAATTCGTATTCATATCGCACAATGGGTGTTGGCAATATTCGCGTATCAGAGTATGTTACTGGCGTGTCAACATACTGTGACTACTGCCAGTGTCCAAGGGACGACGTGGAAACAAATTTTCCAAGAGTAAAAACAAAGAGAGAGAAGAAGAAGAAACTAACGTTTCGTTTCCGATTACTAAAGTTAAGTAAATTTGCCGGAACCACCGCCAAAGCGACTAACTAAACTTGGTGCAAGAAAATAGGCATATAATGTTCATGTGACATCTCCGCTGATGATGAGCCTGCAGTTGCTCGAAAGTTAGTTATAGAAGAATAAAGTGGATTTACAGCAAAGTGGATTTAGAAAAGGTAGATCGTGCATAGATAACGTCTTGACCATTAAACAGATAGCCTAATAGAACAAAGATGAGAAAATAATTTGGAAATACAGCTCGATTTATATATATTTTGAGAAGGCACTTGACAGGGTAGGTCGAATGAAACTAAGGCAAATACCGGAAAATGAGGGCTACACGCAACACCTAATTTTTGTAATAAGGTTGAAAGACGGCTGTCTACCGTCTTCCCTAGGTTTTTAACTTTGTAATTATTTAAGTTCGCGAGATGGGCTTTTTTGCTAAGCGAAAACCCCTTTCGTTCGGAGGCATGAGTAATAGCATTTCATTTCATGTTTTTAAATGTTAGTTTCTGTAATACTGTGTTAATATTGCTGGGATTTTATTATGCTAATAATTTATCACTGTGTCTACGAATGCGGCAATATGAACGGTTTCTCCGTGACGCCACTGTCCCTGTGAGAATGTGTACTTGCTTTATCTGTATATGCACGTATGAGCATCTTCTAGTATGGCAGTCTGAGTGTATGTATGAGAATCTTCATCGTCGGCTGCTGGCTGCTCGCTATTAATGTTTCTCTGGCTTCCTGTCGATAGGTAGCCGTTACCAACCTCTGCTTTTGATGCTACCAAAGAGTTTCCTCCACCCTTTGGTTACAAGTTGGGTTGCCCATCCCGGTAGCGAGCCTCAGTAGGACTCGCGGGTCTACTGACTGCACCACAGTGTTGTATACATTAGTAATTGTTCAAGTTTTACTGCCATAAATGTTCACTTTCGTTTTGCCTTGAAGTGTTTAGACAGCTATATAACTAATGTAGGCCTAAATTCACTTTATCTGAAATCCATTTTTGTTACAATATATTTATTTCCCTAAACCAGGGTGGCGACCGTTTCCGTTAAACATTACAGTTCATTTAACTTCAAGTTTATACTGAACCTGACAGCATTATTTGAAAGACACTCCCTCTCGAAATGAGGTGAAGAAAAACGATTCCTCGTCCGATATACACACAAAACTAAAATCCTTGCACAGGTGTATTAACATAACAGTGGTGTTTCGCAGTGCATAACGCGCGCATAACTTCGTGTTGTGAAAGTGTGAGTGTACTGTAGGAATACCACTGGCGTGTCACAGCACCATCTTCTAAGTACAAGGAAACATGAGAAACGAAAATTAGCTATAAAAGTAGGCGATGCAGTAGCAGAAGTAACAGAACAAATTCCATGTAATTTCCAGATATATAACGCGACATAAACGAGACCTACGCCGAGGCGGAGTGGCCAGGCGCATTGAGGCGCTATGCTGCGAAGCGCGAGGCCGTTCCCCGTCGGGGATTCGAATCCTCTCTCGGGCATGGATGTTTGTGTTGTCTTTAGTATAAGGTAGTTCATAAGTATGAAACATTCACTCTACAGGGGAATGTGCGCTGATATGAAACAGCGAGGCGAGGTACTGGCGGAAGTAGAGTTGTGGGGCGGCATCGTGAGTCATGTGGGGATAGCTCAGTCGGTAGAGCGCTAGCCCCCGACAGACAAAGGTCCCAGGTTCGAGTCCCGGTTCCGGCACACAATTTTAATCTGCCAGGAAGTTCATATCAGTGCTACTCCGCTGCAGAGTGAAAGTTTCATTCTGGAAACATCCCTTAGGCCGTGGCTAAGCCACGTCTCCACCATATCCTTTCTTCCAAGAGTGCTAGTCTTGCATGGTTCGCAGGAGAACTTCTGTGAAGTTTGGAAAGTAGGAGGCGAGGTACTGGCGGAAGTAGAGTTGTGGGGCGGCATCGTGAGTCGTGTCGGGATAGCTCAGTCGGTATAGCGCTTGCCCGCGAAAGGCAAAGGTCCCACGTTCGAGTCCCCTTTCTGGCACACAATTTTAATCTGCCATGAAGTTTCAGTTCATAAGTAGTTTGTAAGTTTGGGGACTGATGACCCCGCGGTTAAGTCCCATAAGCTTAACAAACATTTGAACTGTTCCTGTTAGATCACAATGTACTATACCTTTTACTGGCTATTCTCATTGCATAATGATACCGATTCTTTTACAAATCCACTGCAACAGACATTGTGATGGATATTTTACTGCATATCTGAATATTTATTTTGTAACTAACGTACTTGTAGATTGATATAAGCTGTTTGTTGTCTCGGCTTCTACATCTACATACATACTACGCAAGCCACAGTAAGGTGCGTGGCGGAGGGTACACTGTACCACTACTAGGCATTTCCTTTTCTATTTCACTCTCAAATAGAACGAGGAAAAACGAATGCCTATATGCCTCCGTACGACCCGTAATTTCTCTTATCTTGTCATTGTGATCACTACGCGAAATGTAAGTAGGTGGCAGCAAGATCATACTACACTCAACTTCAGATTCTGGCCCTGTAAATTTCCTCAACAGAAATTCGCGAAAAGAACGTCGTCTTTCCTCCAGCGATCCCAAATTGAGTTGCCGGAGCATTTCCGTGACACTCGCGCATTGGTCGAACCTACCAGTAACAAAGTAGCTGCTCGCTTCTGAACTGCCTCTATGTCTTTCTTTAAACTGATCTGCTGAGGGTCCCAAATACTTGAGGAATACTCGAGACGTCGTCGTACAAGCGTTTTATACGCGGTCTCCTTTTCAGATGAAGTAGATCCTCCCAAAATTCTCCCAAGAAACCGAAGTCGGTTGTCTGCCTCAATCACAACTGTCCTTACATATTCGTTCCATTTCATATCGCTCTGCAATGTGACGTCTAGATATTTGAACGACGCGACAGCATCAAGAAGCTCACTACTAATGCTGTATTCGAACATTATGGGATTGTTCTTCCTACTCATGTGCATCACCTTACATTTTTCTATATTGAGGGCTAGCTGCCATTCTTCGCACTAACAAGAAATTTCGTCTAAGTCAGTTAAAGACGACACCCTCCCATACACCACAGCATCATCAGCAAACAGCCGCAAATTACAACTTACTCTGTCCATCAGATCATTTATATAGATAGAAAATAATAGCGGTCCTATCACACTCCCCTGGGGCACGCCTGACGATACACTCGTCTCTGATGAACACTCGCCGTCGA
Organism: Locusta migratoria; assembly: GCA_026315105.1. Lineage (NCBI taxonomy): Eukaryota > Metazoa > Arthropoda > Insecta > Orthoptera > Acrididae > Locusta > Locusta migratoria. The sequence continues at coordinate 297,728,745 of CM048744.1, forward strand.
GAACAACGTACTGCGTTCTATTAATTAGGAAGTCTTCCAGGCAGTCACAAATCTGCGATCCTATTCCATAAGGTCGTGTCTTCGTTAGCAGTCTGCAGTGTGGCACCGAGTCAAACGCCATTTTGAAGTAGAGAAAAACACAATCCGCCTGTTGCCGTTCATCCATGGCTCGCATCCATGGTTTCCCACCTGAAGAAGTGTCATGTCCAAGTGTTTATGTCATACGATAAATAAATTAATTAATCACTCTTCCCATCATAACAGCACCCTTGAAATGAACCTGTAACACGTACGCTGTCTGAGATGGAACCTGAAAAGTTTGTAAAACCTGTTAACGAAATAAAACAAGTAATAAAGGGACAGGAGGCATTTCTCTCAGACGTTTCCGTGTTGAATAAAGTGTGTGCGCTTCGCGGCTGGTAATAATTGACTCTTGGTTTGAAATACTTGGATGTGTGTCAGGCAGGCAGTGTGGCGCGCGCGGCCGGCCGTTATCAGCGGGGCGACACCTATTTGCCCTGCGCGGCGGTGTGTTTGCTGAGGAGAAACCCGAGCCACGAGCGCGGGCAGCCTGCAGCTCCAGCCTCCAGCCTTCCAGGAAGGCCGCCGCTCCCACAGGCCGCAGCCAGGTGAGCGCCGCGCCAAGCGACTCAAAAATTAAACACTGCCGGCGCGCTTTGTGCCGCAGACAAAGGACCGACGACACGGACGCGACATCTTCAATTTCATTTCCGTCCCGCCGGCCTGAACGTGGGTGGTGCTTCCGCGCGTGGGAACACAGGCAGAGAGGGGACGAAAAGTGTGTGACACTGAAGCACGTCAATTTGGAATTACACGAGTGCACTCTGAGGGTACAAAGTCACGGGATGACGATTCGCACAGTTGCATACGGCGGTGACTTCGTCTACAGATACTATAAAAGGTTGCTGCACTGGCAGAGTTGTCTCTGTCGGCTACATTCCGCAGACATGCCCCAACCCCAGCCTCCCGTCCATCTCCTCCCTCCTCCCGTATGCTGACGACACAGCCTTCCTAGTCCTCGCCCCCTCCATCACTCGCTCCCAACAAAATGTTCAAATGTTTCTTAAGCTTAAGGGACTTAACTGCGGGGTCATCGGTCCCTAAACTTACAAACTACTTATGAACTTCCTTATTCTAAGGACGACACAAACATCCATGCCCGAGGGGGTGGGGGCATTCGAACCCCCGACCGTAGCGGCTGTGCAGCCTGTGACTGGCGCGTCGCAGACCGCTCGGCCACTGCGTCCGACGCTCCCACCACCTTCTCCAGTCTCATCTATCCGAATGTTTCGTCCTGATTTTCCTCCTGGTGTAACCGGTGGCTCGTAACTGTTAACCCTAACAAATCCCAGGCAATCATCATAGGGCATACCATTCCCTGCTTCTGCAACCAGGACCTCTACCTTACATTCCATGACCGCCCCATCCCGCAAACCACCACCCTCAATTACCTACGCCTTACCCTTGATCGTTTCCTTTCCTGGAAGCCTCACTTTAAAACTTTCCGACAAAAAGCGCCCTCCTGCTTCAACCTTCTCAAGCTCTTTTCTGGCTGGACATGGGGATTGAACTCCTCAACCATCCTCTACACCTACCGTTCCCTGATGTGTCCCGTCTTGTGTAGCTTTCGTCCCACTTGGATATCCCCTCCCCCCACTATAAATCCCTCCAGATCCTAGATCGCCACACTTTCCCCCTCGCTTACGGTATCCACCTCCCTTCCCCCACACGAATCCTATACGATCTTATCCCTTTCCTCCAACTTCTAAAACTCCTTGACCATATCCGCATCCTATACACCTCCCGCAAAATAAAATCTCGTCACCTACTGGTCTCTCCTTTCCTCCTGAATCCCGGGCCTCTGCCACACCTTTACCAGCATGTTACTCCCTCTCTCGACCTCCATACTCTCCTATCCGAGGGTAACTTCCATCAGCTTCCTCTCCCAGATGACGCCCTCCATCTGGACATATACCCCTCCTATCAAGCTTACCCTTCCTTGTAAATTAGTGCCACGTCCCCCCACTCCCCATCCTTTTCCCTTCCTCCACTTGGATGCCCCTCCCCACCCACTTCCTTGGAGTCCTTCCATCGCATCCCCACTCCCCTCCCCCTCCTCCCCTCCCCATCACCTCCTTTTCCCGCCCACTGCACTCTCCTTCCCCTCCCCTCTCTCCTGTGGGGCCTGTTTAGTGATTTTAATTCTGTATCAGTGATTTTAAATGTGCAGTGACTTAGTGCTTCGTGTGTACGTGTGTTTTTAAACCATCAGCACCCGCCGCACAGGCAGAACATACGTTGCCATGTGTTTTTAAATGCGTATCTTCGTCTCATTGGCGTCGTTTCGTTCAATCAACATGAAAGTTTCATACACCGTGGCTGTTTTAAGATCTGAATATGTAACTTTTGTCATTATGTTTCACAGTCATTGTCATTTCACCAATTTATCTCTCCATGTTCATTTGTAAATTCTTCATATATTATAACCTGTTTTGTTTTAATACTTATGTTAACAAGTGTGTAAACACTCGGCTGAAGAGCAGCATATTAGCTGCTGCTAGCCTGCCCCTTCTGGAGTTTTTAAAATACAATAAAGAAAAAAAAACAGTTGTCATTTGTACTCTGCTGTTCCATTTGAAATGGTTTGTGGCCTGAAAATTTTTTATTAATGACAGGAAGGAAGAGGAAGGAAAGGGATGACTTTAACTCCACTATAGTCCCCGTCATGTAGGAAGGTGGACCAGTTTTCAGCCTTTCTGCGCATCCCTAGCGCATCCCTAGCGCACTAGCAGCCAATAACATTCATTCTCTAGGCGTGTGGCTGGCCGCGAGTTACTCAATGTTTGTCCCTCAGGCTCAACTGCTGGCGCTTGGCCGTAGCTCCTCCCCTGCACGCATCCCCTATCGCTCCGCCTCTTATGCGCGGAAGCGCCTTTTTTTACATGACGGCAACTATAGGGGCATTGAAATAAATTGCGATCAATCAAATGGTGAGCCAGGCTGTGGGTAGAACTCTGGTCTCCCGCTTGGGGCCAGGATACACCTCAACCCTGTGATGGTTGAATTACTATCAAATGAGGAGCAAATTTTGAAATGCTGTCAATATAGTAAATAACAATGCCTACTATCATAAAATATAAAAAAAATATTTCATTTACTATGGAAACATACACTAACGTCCACTGAAGTGGACATTGTGCACTTGAGACCTGCAGAGTCTTTTCTGTAAGCATTTCCCTTCCCGATGGAAAATTTAGAAGAAATTTGGACGTACAAGATCCTTACATTTAGTGTAAGCTTTGGGGGATTTGATGGAATGCATTTATAAATCGTTCGCAGCCACGTCACGCTACTGCCTTTGGGTGAAAAACTGACACTTGTTTGTTCATCTGGTGACACCCAGCCCAAGAGTCCCTTAGAGTGGATTCCAAGCATTATAAGTTGAAACGGACCGCGGATCCAAAGAAATACGCCCAATAACAGCTGTCCACTACAGTGGCCGCTGTGCACCACAGGGCTAACCACATAGCTACCAGCGTTCGCCTCCTGTCCACCTCATATTCACACTATGGTAAAAGTGTTCCTACCCTCCATACCATTTTACACCCGTCTTTTCGGATTCCCGTATGAGGTCGAAGAGGGTTTTGCACATCAACTGACCTCTCGACTTACTATACTAACATTATACTTGCGAAAGCACGGAACCGATATTGAAATTTGGTATGGAAATAGGTTTAACACCGAGAAAGATATTGACACTTTAGAAAAATTTGTCAAACAGGATACTCGAAATATGGAACAATAATTACTCTTTGCGAAAGCTATTACTCTTTGACATTTCAACTTCAGAATATTTGTGCGATTTTTTTTTACTGTGTGCCACAATCTGCATAACACAATTCCATGTAATAAATACAATGCCTATACAATCCTCGAAGAGTTTCGTGCACATTTCCACAGTGTTTTCAGTAACAGACCCGCCGCATTTTAACCACTAAAATAGGATGACCAGACGTTCCGTATTTTACGTGATCGTCTCTTATTTTGCTTAAGTGTTCCGGTGTCCCGACAAAGTAAATACGGGACGTATATTGTCCCGTATATTTTGAATTAACTAGCTATGTCTATATTTAGAAGGGTTTGGGGAATCCCTTAGTTCCCAGAATGAAACTTTCACTCTGCAGCGGAGAATTAAAATTGTGTGCAGGAACCGGGACTCGAACCTGGGACCTTTGCCTTCCGCGGGCAAGCGCTCTACCAACTTTATTTTTTTTATTTTTTTTTTTTTATTTTTTTTCCCCCTTTTTTTTGCGGGTCTCCTTCCTCCCCTTCAACCCGTCCTTGCACTCGCCAAAAGTGGCCTTTTCGGCCTGGCTTCTCCGCCATTTATATTGATTGGTACCTTCAATATGAAATGAATGGTTCTTCTGTATTGTTGTTGTTGTTCTTCGTGAACGGTATAAGAGTATAAAATCAAAAACGTAGAAATAAACGTCTTCTTTCTGAGGAGAAATACTGGCTGACGACTACAAAATGTAAAAGAAAAGTCCCTTCTCCTGGGATTAATGACAAAAAATTAAAGAGAGAAAAAAAAAACATCCTTTTTGTGACAAATTTGTAATCTGAATCACTGATTTAACTTATACTAACACAATTATATTATCTGTACATCTCTCCTCGTCACGCAGTGCATGCCTTTTCAGGGTTCTGTTGAGGCCTTCACGGCTACCGTAGCGGCCACGGGGCCCACGAAGTCCCCACCGTACTTCACCCTCAACAGCAGTCCCCTACTTCAGCATGCGATTGCGATTCATTCTTCTTCTAATACATAATTATCCTACTCCCTGTTTTTCAAACAGAATTTTTAACATATTCCCAAAATTCCTTTTAGTATCCTTTTTTTGGTAAATCTTGTAATACTCGTGAAGTATATATTCTTTGTAATACTGTACAGTGTCACTACCTTTGTTAGCTATTACGTAGTGACAAAAATTTCCAATAATCCAGTGAACGGTGTTGTTCTTTTGTCGAGGAAAAAACATTTCTTCTGGAAAAAAGATGTAATCCAAATTTATTTCTCTACCATCACTCCTCTTTAGGAAAGATATCTGTTTAATAAGTTCCTTCCATATATCAGTATTCCCCATACAAAGGAACCGATGGTCTAAAGTGTCCGTTCTGTGACATTTTAAACATTGGTTTGTGTCACTGAGGCCAATGGCATATAATTTTTCATTCGTACTTACTATGTTGTTAATTACTCTATACCAAGCCACTTGCGTGTCTGAGGAGAGTACTTTGTTACTTATATTTTTCCAAATAATTTTCCAATTTCTGTTTGGAAACCTGGCCTCCATCTTATTTTTATGGTCCTGTGATCTTAGTCTGTGCATCATATATTGATAGTTCCTCTTGGTCTTGTCCAGTAAAATACAACTCATATAACTGAGCTCCAAGTAATAACTACGCATATGTTTCAATTTGTAATTAATTGCATTTATATTAATTGGTGGCTGCAGACTGTCAGGTTTAAAAAGGTTGAATAACTGTGCTGTAATACCTTCAGGCTGGCTTTCAATTAGCTGTAAGGATCTCTTAACAAATAAAACGGTCGATTTTTTCTGAATATCGGTTAGTCCTAGTCCTCCCTCTTCCGGTTTTAACGTTGCTGTCCATGCTGAAACCCTAAAAATCGCTCCATGCCAAAGATAGTGGCAAATTGTCGACATAATAGCTTTTGCTATTTCCTTTGGTAAGGGTAAAATTTGCCCTACATATATAGCTTTCGAAAGGACAACGCAGTTGATGAGTCTAACCTTTTGTTTGATGTTCAGCTCCCTCATATGATTTAGTATGACTGTGCCCCGAATCCTATCTAAAATCTTCTTCCAGTTGGACGCTATCATTCGCAGAGGGCAGCTGCAAAGAGTAAGCCCCAGGGCTGTGTGCTGTTCGACGCGCTGCGCCCATTTAATCTGGGGGTTCGTGAGACCATTTAAATTGAGGAATGCACTCTTGGCGCCGTTTATTTGTGCTCCCGACGCGTTGCAATACAGCTGTACGATGTCTGTTAATTTCTCTAAGTCGGTCTGGCTCCTGACGATCACACCAACGTCATCAGCATAAGCGTTGGTTACATATTTCACGCCGGATAGTGAAATACCTTCGAGAGCATCCGTCAACCTTTTTAATAGTGGTTCCAGTGCTGCTACGTACAGGATCATCGAAAGCGGACTTCCTTGAGGGACGCCACTGTCAATTGATATGTTCTTAGTATAGTGCCCATTTATAGTAATCTCTGTTTTTATACCTTGTAACATATTCCTTAAAATTCTGACATTGCAGTCGTTTAGTCCCATGTAATTCAAGGTTGATAAAAGGTATCCGTGATTCACTTTGTCAAAGGCTTTTGCAAAATCTATAAAAGCAAGTCCTCCGTGTTCTACCGTGTTGGCAAAAATCGAAACAATGTCCCTGTATTCACTGACGGTCTTAAAGATATTGGCCCTGGAAAACACGTCTGATGGCTGCCAATAATTCTTTCGAGAGCAGAACGTAATCTCTCTTTGATGACCCTCGCTACGATTTTATAATCGGAATTCATCAGTGTAATTGGTCGCAATTTAAGTATATCTTTCGTTTCCGTACTCCTACCCTTCGGAAGGAGCACAGTAATACTCTGTTTAAAGTCTATAGGGACTGCCACCCCATGAAGTGTTTCATTGACAATTTCAGTAAATTTACTTCCTATTATGTTCCAGTAAGTAGTATAAAATTCAATGGGCAATCCGTCTGGGCCTGGTGATTTTTTAGTGGGTGAGGACTTAAAAATATCTAAAACTTCCTCTTCTGTAATTGCTCTTTGTATATCACGGTTATCTTCATCTGTGATGTTGTCCTGTAATCCAGAATATGATAAAAACTCCGTTATTACTATTTCCTCTATGGGTCTATTACCATAGAGGTTAGTAAAATAACTGAAGGCCGCATGTAGAATGTCTTTTTGATTTGTTAGGACACTGTTATCCTCGGCCCGAAGACTCTCTATAAAACCTTTGCGTCGAAAATTTGCATGGCGTATTAGGTGATAGAGCGAGGCAGTTTCTTCTTCCACAACAGTCTGAGTGTGTGATTTGATTTTTAGGCCGTCTAGCTGTGACTTCTTAATTTTTATGAGCTGAGCCTTTATCCTGTTAATTTCCATTATGTTTTCTTGATTCAGTGGGTGTTCGTAAAGATCCCGGAGACAAGAGTAATAGAATTCTACTGTGTGTCTCAACCATCTCGCTCTCTCCTTACCGTATGCTATCAACGTGGCTCTAAGTTTCTTCTTTGCTTCCGTAGTCCACCACTCAATGTTCGATCTGTACTTGTGGCGACGTCGTAAAGCAGTCTGCCAGGCCTCGTTGATTGTGTCAGCAAGGGCTGTATCTGACAACATGTTGATATTCAGTTTCCAAACGGGCCGACCCCAATATGTCTTTTGTTTCTCTAACTGAACACTGCATCTTACGGCGAGGTGATCAGAGAAGGCGGTCGGTATGACTTCAATTGCTGACACTTTATTTTCCAGGTTCGAAGAAACATAGATCCTATCAATTCTACTTTGTGATCTACTTGTGATATAAGTATATCTGACTAGGGTGGGATACTTAATTTCCCATGCATCTTTCCAGCGCAGGTGAGTAACAAGAGCCTCGAGTTCCCTGGATTTATTGAAAGTTGGTCTCTGGTCCTTTTCGTGTAAAACACAGTTCCAGTCGCCCCCTAGTAAAACTGTTGCAGGATCGTCTTTAAGTAATGTTAAAATATCACTCTTAAAAAACTGAGCTCTGTCCGCCCTAGCATTATTCCCAGATGGTGCATAAACGTTGATAAAAGTGGTGTTATGAAGTTTACACCGAATGCCCCTTCCTGAGTCTAAAAAACTGAGATCTTTTACTTCAATTCCCTCCCTGACTAGGATAGTCGTCCCACAATGGTGTTCATGAGCTATGTTTAAAATTTCTCTAAAGCCAGCCACATAAATGTACGGTATTTGAACTTCTTGCAATAAGGCGATATCAGTATCTGATTGGTACAGAAATTCTTTAAGAGCAGCTACCTTAACATCACTTTGAATTTTATTTATGTTTAAAGTAGTGACGTTATACGTTTGCTCCATTAGGAGACGTGGCTAATTCGAATGTCAAATTTATTAAAGGGACAATATAATTCTGTCTTTGCTATTCTTTCTATCATTTCTCTTCAAACTATAAAATCGTGACATTACCTCGACTCTGACTAATAATGAGAAGAAGACGAATAATAAATAACAGGTACGTATGGCTCGGTTCATTGTCATTATCATCTTTAGCATTTGCAACAAGTTTAGTAGAAATCTTCGTCTTCATCTTGCGGCAGTTCGTCTACCATATCGACATCCTTGCCACCCTCGTTGCCTTCAGACCAGTCCACATTTGTCTGTGAAGTGCTCCGTCTAAGCAGTGAATCATCTTCGTTTGGTGATAGGGGCTGCATACTGTCCGAAGGCAGTTGTCTGTTAAGTTCTTGAGAGCGCATGGAAGCATTGCTTGTTGCAGAATTTCCTTTTCTCTTGTCACGTTCCTGAATGGCACATAATTTTTCCTTTAAAATAGGTGCAACCTTTTCAGCATTTTCATGAGCCACCCGACGTTTTTTGTTTCTCTTCCTTTTTGGGGAGCCCTCTGGAGACGAATTTGGCGATATATCATTGGAATCAGCGGAAGATTTCTCAGAAGGTTTACAGTCTTCCTTCCTCTCCGTGTGTCTGTTCTGAACCTCCTGTTGAGTTCCAATGTTCGTCCCTTCTCCTTGTAAAAGTCTAGTGTCGAGATTTTTCCTTTTGTCAGTTTTATGTGCACTAAGTGGTGTGTCCCCAGGAGAAACTTCATCCTCTGCTGTTTGCATTTTGTTCATAGTTGGATCGTCACTGACACTGGTGGACCAGTCCGGGTGCACTTCAGTTTCCATGGGTATTTGGACAGAAATCTGATCCCCTTCCTGTTGTGAAACTAGAGAGATCTGTGCAATTTCGGATTGTTTGTTAGCCTGCGTTTTCGCCTGTACGGTGGTTGAATTGTCGGGCTCATCAGATGTTACTGTCGGCAATTCCATTGCGGGGCCCTCGTCTGCTGCACTGACGTCATCGGTGCCTCGCTGCTCCGCGGTGTTTCCGGGTGCCGGCAGGACTTCGGCGAGTTGCGACTGCACAGTTGTTGTCGCCTCGGCGGGGCCGCTGGGGTAGACGGCGGCCGCATACGTCAGCCTGAGGCTGACCGCCTGGCCCGGGGCCGCAGGCTCCGCGCGCGGCAGCTGCGCCGGCCGCCTCTTGCTGCACTCGCTCCTCACGTGGTCGGTGGAGTTACACAAGGCGCAAGTCTTAGGCTGACCGTCATATATGACAATGCCTCGGTATCCGCATACATTTATATATGAAGGGATATGCCTCTGTAATTCAATCTTGATTTGTCTAACACCGTTAAGTACGGGAAACATATACTCCTCGGACCATTTTTCAGCTATATTAGATATAATTCTACCATATGGTCTCAGAACTTTGTTTATTTCTTCAGCCGGGACCTCGAAGGGCAGCTCAAAAACACGAACAGTTCGAATTCCTAGTCCGGCATGTGACACTAAAACTTCGCTAACTGAACCATCGGAATGGTTAAATTTAGCGACACCGCCACATTTATCAATAATTGAACAACATAATTCTGGGTTTATCAACTTCAAATATACAGAATTTGTCACAAATGATAAGTGAACACCCTCTACTTCGTTACCGGTCATCTGAAATTTCTCCATGAACCACCGCCTAATTTCAAAAGCCTTTGGTCTGACAAAATTTCTATCGAACGTAAATTTTATCGTATCTTTCCTCAGAATATTTATCGTACTCATTCTGTCTTACTACAGCACAAAAGCATAGCTACTAATGAAGAGAGCAGTTCAGAACGAACCTTACTCGCAGCGACACAGCCGTTGTTTACGTCCGGACGCCGAGCAGCCGCCACACGTCCGTCCAGCACCGCAGCTGTCACTCGAATGGTACCAACTGAGCTATCCCGACATGACTCACGATGCCGCCTCACAACTACACATGAACACTTAAAAAAAAAACCTACAATTACGAACAACTTACTGGAGAGAACACGAGAAAATATTGTGGGGAAGGCGAACGAAAGGTTCCGTTTCATTGGCAGAACGCTTCGAAGATGCACCAGCTCCACCAAAGAGACTCCCTACATAACACTTGTACGTCCTCTCCTGGAGTACTGTTGCCCAGTGTAGGACCATCACCAGGTGAGACTGACGGAAAACATTGAGAAGGTTCAGAGAAGGGCAGCTCGTTTTGTTTTATCACGTTACAGGGGGGAAAGCGTCACGGAAATGTTGCACGATTTGAGGTGGATATCATTAAAAGAACGACGTTATTCGTTGCGGCGAGTTCTATTTGCGAAATTTCAATCACCGAATTTTACTTCTGAATGTGAAAATATTTTGCTAGCACCCACCTATATATGTAGGCATGACCATCCCAATAAAGTAAGAGAAATCATATCGAAAACGGAACGATTTAGGAGTTCTTTCTTCCCGTGCGCTATTAGAGAATGGAGCAGTAGAGAAAAGTTATGAAAGTGGTTAATGAAGCCTCTGCCAGGCACTTAAATGTGATTTGCAATACGTAGATGTAGATGTAGATATAGCTCATAGGTGGCGCCGTGATATGGCACCATGACACTCAGTCTCTCGTGTCTGCAAGAGACAATTGGGTGCATGCTCCAGAAGCAGAAGTACGGTCGTCGTTCCGTCGGTGACTTGATATCGCCAGTCGGATCTCGACATTTCACCGTTTGAGCAATGGAAAAACATCAAATTCTACCAGAAATCAGGCAAAACCGCTGCCGAAACATTTGAAATCATGAAGCAGGTGAACGGTGAGGATGCATGGAATCGTAGTGTTCTGTTTAAGTGCCACCGACGTTTTGTACGAGGACGGGGCAGTTTGGAATTTGATGTGCGCACTGGTCAACCACGAACAGTTCGAACGGAATAAAGCAACATCCACGAAGTTGCGTCTTTTGCGTACTAACCGCTCCCAATCGGCAGACGCTGTCGCAGCAGCAGCAGCACTGGGGGTCAGCCATGGTACTTGCCAAAAAATTCTGACGGACGACCTCAAAATGTTCACATGTTTGTTAAGCCTATGCGACTTAACTACGGGGTCATCAGTCCCTAAATTTGCAAACTACTTATGAACTAGCTAATACTAAGGACGGCACAAGCATCCATGTCCGAGGAGGGATTCGAACCCCCGACCGTAGTGGCCGTGCAGACCGTGAGTGGCGCGCCTCAGTCCCCTCGGCCACCGCGGCCGGCGACCTCGACATGTCTCGTGTTACCCAGCACAGTGTCTCACGAATCCTGTCGAAAGACCAACGTGATGATCGCCTGAGGATTTGTGGTGACCTCATCAGTTGTGCGGACGATGATCCGACGTAACTGGAGACGAAACATAGTGTTCCCTTTAAGATCCACAACTAAAAAGACAGTCAGCCTCCTGTAATGCGGCAGCGTGTACAACATACAGAGAGCAGTGGGTGCCTATCCTCCACTCTTTAGTGATTTTTTCCTTTAAATTTTGTTGTCTTAGCACGCCTTCTCACTTTGAACGTCTCATGCATTAGACGTGGCGTACTTCTTACCTGCTCACTAACAGATGCTCTCTCTTGGCTAGGAACAGGGGACTGATAACCTAGCCGTTTAGCCCCCTTAAAAAAACCAACAAGAACAAGTCTCAGAACTCATTGACTGTACCGCGTCTATCATTGTTGCAAGCGTTCAACAACGACACGCAAACGGCTTCAGGCAAAAAGTAAACAATAACGTCGCCATAGAGACATTTACAAAATCGCTTAAAACGACTAGTGACAGTGGGTGCATGAAGTTCTTGTGACTAATTTACCGAAGATGTCAGGGATCAACTTACAGCGACTCCTATAGGCAGTTTACAAGTGGTCTCCTTCGAGAGCAGACCCCTTGGCGGGACTCAGCGAAACTGCGACATATGTCGTGCAGGTCTTGTCAGACTAGTGCAAGCAGTCGTCCGGAACTACGGTGGCTGTGTGGAACAAGTGGCTAACAGCACGACACAGCTGTTCGTGTGTAAAAACAATGAAGTGGTGCCCCTGTTCGAATTCCACGATAAAGAGTAGGTCTTGCTATAAATGGATGGTATGTTTGTTTAACGATCGGCGGAAGGCAAGTGCATAATACTTCCAATAGTGCTTCGTCTACTAAAGCAGTACGACATATGAAACCTCCAGGTGCCGAGGCAAGACGCGGAGGATACCGTGCTCACAGGTGCGGTTCCTTTAGGGGGATGCTTGTCCACTGTTGGTCGAGCTGATCTCTACGAGTTTACGAGAGTAACTCGGGCGTCCGATCCTTGATTGTCGTGAGTGCACTCATGCTCTCCCGACAATCCATTTGTAGTCTGGAGCAACGCCCCAGAGATTAATTAAATTGGTTCCAATCCCCCGGTTCCGACCAAGGTTTTCGGGAGGTTTACCTTGGTAGTAAGGCGTATGCCGGAACTGGTAAGCCCCTCCCACTTATTCCCAATTGGGATCCCCCCTTTGCCCCACTATAGGCTTTACCTCCCCGTTAATCATCTTTCAATGTCCTGTAAATGACACGGTATTTGACTTTTATGGTACTATTAATGGCAATAGTCTTGAAAGGAAAATAGAAGATGAACATTAACAAGAGTAAAGCGAAGGTCAAGCAATGTCAGAAAATCAGGTGATGCTGAAGGAATTAGATTAGCTAATGAGACAATAAAAGCAGTAGATGAATTTTGTTATTTTGTTAGCAAGATAACTTCTGATGGCCGAAGTAAAAAAGATATAAAATGCAGAATGGCTATGGGAAGAAAAGCGTTTCTAAACAAGCGAAACTTGTTAACATCCAATATTAATTTAAATCTTAGGAAGTCCTTTCTGAAAGCATTTGTCTGTATGGGAGTGGAAGGAGTTCACATAAAAAGATGATAGAAGCTTTTGAAATGTTGTGCTACAGACGAATGACGAAATTTAGATGGATAGATGACGTAACTAATGAGGAGGTGCTTAACCAAATCGGGGAGAAAAGGAGTTTCTGGCATATCCTGACTAAGAGAAGGGATAGATTGGTTGGACACAATCTGAGACATCAAGGAATTGGCAACTCAGCATTAGAAGGAAGCGTGTGGGGTAAAAATCGCAGAGGGAGACCTAGGGACGAATGTAGTAAGCAGATTCAAAAGGATGTAGGTTGCCGAACGTATTCTCAGATAAAGAGACGTGCGCGGGACAGGGTAGCGTGGAGAGTTGCATCAAACCAGTCTGTGGACTAAAGACCACAACAATAGCAACAGTTTTCTGTCATCCAACAGTGACTTACAAAACGCTGATACAACAAATGGATGATCCTATCTAAAAGGATCTCCACATAGCATACCATTGTCACCTATGTAGAAGTTGAGCTGTCTTAAACCAACAAAATGTAGCTATATGTGAGCAATTACGTCTGAGTGTTTTCAAACAAGTTACTTACCAAAGTATTCCGCTGTTAATTATGTCTTAAAGTATGTTGGGCTCTGATTTCTAAATCTTGTCCGCCCAGCAAATATTTACACTGTGTTGTAGCTGGACGTTTATACAGTATGGGCGGAGCTTATTAATTGGTAATTTCAGGCCATTACGAGATGTACATTAGCCATGTACATCCAAGGGCGTGCCCTAATAGCCTCTGAGCTGTTCGATCGAGACGTGGAACGCGCCCGTACGTAATGAAGCCCAACTTCACTGGAAAGCGATTTACGCAATGTGAGGCTGTGGAATTTAGTCACTCGCCACCCGTTCTCACATTATGGGATTTTCAAGGTAGAATCATTGAGGGGAGTCGCACCGGCCAAAAAATTAAAAAATTCACATTTTTACTTTCATGCAAATTATGAAAATACGGATGTTTATGCTTATTGCTGTTGGTTTTATTGAAATATTCGCTAATTTACTATTTTCAATAAATATTTGAAAATAATAACGCATCGAAATTTCTAAGAATTTTGTTTTCCATCATTTCGCATATTGGCATTTTTCTCTGGAACTATGTAGTTTAGAACCACCATAATTATCCATTTTACGAATTTGCATTTACCTTTAATGATTCCACCGTTTTTATCCCGTTAGCTGTTAAATCGCGGTTTTCAGTAATGTAACTTTTGCCATACTATGAAGTTTGCACGCCATCTTGCTTATTTTTGCACTTCCTATGAATATTAATCCAGAAACCTAAATTTGACCGACCATTTCTTACCATGATTATGGTAAGAGAACCGGCAGGATATTAAATAGTTTTTTTCCGAAGTCCGATAATCAGAATAGTTTTTTCCGCGATGTGATCACATTTTTGTACCGTCATTGACCTATTGTTACACGAAGCTTAACATGACGGAACCTCCTTCTACGGTTAGAAGTTACCATTAAATACCTCATTCAATATTTAATCAATTTCAGCTGATCCGACAGTCTACGAGATGAGAAAAGAATGGAGGTAACTTCCAGCTCCATTTTATAATGGTATTTCGCGCCTCTTGTCACAGCATTATTTTCACATCCGCCACCTTATTTCGATTAATCATTTGTGCTACTGAGTCATTCCTCCGTTTATCAAGGTTTGACGGTAACCGCAATTTGTCACATTTCATTTCTTCTCTATTTTTTCAACCTCAACCTATACAGACAACAGAGCCGAGTATCATTATAGCGCTTTAGAGCGCTCGGCCATTCCATCGCCGTTCTCAGTTGAAACATTGATAAAAACACAGAGGGAATTATCCTGTACAAGCGCTAGAGTTTTTTTTTTTTTTTTTTTTTTTTTTTTTTTTTTTTTTTTTTTTTTTTTTAATATGAAAAAAAAGAAAGATCAGGTGACGCCAAAATCGAAACTTGTACCCACTGTAGAAGAGTGGAACCTGCGACTGTGATGTTTTTAAAGGAATCAGGAAATATGGCAACCAGTCGCCTTTTTTATGTATTTATTCACGATGAGCAGTTTCGATCGACCTGGCAGTTCATCATCAGGTGGTATACTATTTTTAAAAAAATTATTTTATATATACCACCTGATGATGAACTGCCAGGCAGTTAGAAACTTATATCATTTCTTGCAAGAAATTGTCCAACAGCCGTTGACGTTATAATTTTATTTAAGCGACTAGTTTCGGTACATCAGTTGTGCCATCTTCAGGCCCTAATAGTCAATATTTGGATAAGCTCCTCCAATTCATCAGGTTGCACCTCAACTAGCATCCGTTTTACCAACCTTCAGTATGTGTCAACGCTTCAACCATTAACTATCAAGCTGGAGTTAATGGTTGCAGCATTGACACATACTGAAGGTTGATAAAACGGATGCTAGTTGAGGTGCAACCTGATGAATTGGAGGAGCTTATCCAAATATTGACTATTAGGGCCTGAAGATGGCACAACTGATGTACCAAAACTAGTCGCTTAAATAAAATTATAACGTCAACGGCTGTTGGACAATTTTTTGCAAGAACTGAACTGACCAGCAGACGTCCCAAGTCTATCTACAAGAATGGATACACATAAACTTATCATATCATGGTTAATAACTATGTAAAAAAAGGCGACTGGTTGCTGTATTTCCTGATTACTTTGACACTAACATTGCTTGCTGAAACCGGTAATCCCGAATTAAGGACCATTATAGCCATAGGAATCTTGGCTTCGAAGTGGCCTTTTTTTTTTTTTTTTTTTTTTTTTTTTTTTTTTTTTTTTTTTTTTTTTCCCTTCTTATGAATTTTATGATCGCTCCTTGACCAACTGAGATAATCAGTTTATTTTCTTTTTCAACCTTAAATATGAAATTGTCCTATCGATAAGTAGCGGAAGCGTCGTTAAATAAACCGAGAGATAGTTGTTGGCGTGAGTGGTCGTAACGGACCAGAAGGGCACGGCCGATTGGCGAAGAAACGGCGCGGCGGGGCGAGGCAGACATCGGGCATCGCTCGCGCTCCGCTGAGCCCCGTAATGAGCTGCCGGCTGCGCACTAGCTGCCCACTAAGTCCACGCGGAAATAGTGGCCTTTTTACAGTGCTGTCGGCGCGGTTACAATAGTCGGACAAATATTGTTATTTGCGCTCTCGTCTTGCCGTATTTGCCGACAAAGCTTTGCACAGCGGCGCGGCGGTCTAAATTTAGCCCGTTTGAATGTTTATGCGCGCGATACCGCGCGTGTTTGCCGACGCGCTCGCCGACATGAGCTTTTGAAGCGCTGCTCGGCTGCTCGGCTGCTCGGCTGCTGTTTGCCGTGCTGTGGCCGCGGTGGACCGCGACTCCTCCGGCTACGGCGACGTCCCGCCGGTGGAGGGCCGCGCAGGCGCAGCAAAGTGTTCGCCAAACAGGCTGTTTACGCGGTATACAAGTGGCCACTATCAGTGGCACCGCCGGCCGCTGCTAATATGTGCCGATGGCTGCTCCGCTCCAGTGCTCGCGTGCGAGCAACGGTGCACTACGCGATGCACAAAGTAAGCCAATACGAGTACAACGTGTTCCGCGTAGCTACTCTCCAACATGTTACTACCTGGAAGCACGGCGTCACCCGGGTTCTTACGTTGTCCTTCTCGTTTCTCTGTCTGTCCACCTTCCCTTTCCTTCTCTCCCTTTAACACTTTGATTGCCGGCCATGTAAACCATTCCATCCCTTAGAGTGCCAGACATTCTACTTGCAGGGCCGGCCGCGGTGGCCGAGGGGACTGAGGCGCTCCAGTCACGGTCTGCACGGCCATTACGGTCGGGGGTTTGAATCCCCCCTCGGGCATGGATATTTGTGCCGTCCTTAGGATTAGCTCTCTTAGGTTGTTTGCAGATGATGCCGTCATTTACCGTCTAGTAAAATCACCTGAAGATCAAAACCAACTGCAGAACGATCTGAATAAGATATCAGTATGGTGTAAAAATTGGCAATTGACTCTAAATAATGAGAAATGTGAAGTCGTCCACATGAGTACGAAAAGAAATCCGCTAAACTTTGTTTACAACAAAAATCAATCAAATGTGAAGGCCGTAAACTCCACAAAATACCCAGGAATTACTATTACTTCGGACTTAAACTGGAAAGAACACGTACATAATATTTTCGGAAAGGCGAACCAGAGACTCCGTTTTATTGGCAGAACCCTTAAAAGAAGCAACAGAACTACTAAAGAAACTGCATACACTGCGCTTGTCCGTCCATTTTTGGAGTATTGCAGCCCAGTGTGGGATCCTTATCAGGTGGGTTTGACGGAGGACATCGAAAGAGTCCAAAGAAGGGCAGCTCGTTTCGTATTGTCACGATACAGGGGAGACAGCGTTACGGAAATGCTACAGGATCTGGGATGGGAATCATTACAACAACGGCGCTTATCGCTGCGGCGTGGGCTACTTGCGAAACTCCATCGCCAATATTCTCCTCCGAATGCGAAAATATATTGTTGACTCCCACTTACATAGGTAGAAATGATCATCAGAATAAAATAAGAGAAATCAGAGCTCGAACAGAGAGATTCAGGTGTTCTTTCTTCCCGCGCGCTATTCGAGAATGGAATGGGAGATAAATAGTATAATTGTGGTTCGTTTAACCCTCTGCCAGGCACTTAAATGTGATTTGCAGAGTATCCCATGTAGATGTAGATGTAGATTAGCTAGTTCATAAGTAGATTGTAAGTTTAGGGACTGATGACCCCGTAGTTAAGTCCCGTAAGCTATACAAACATTTGTTAGCAGAGTCTATGGGACTTAACTACGGGGTCATCAGTCCCTAAATTTACAAACTACTTATGAACTAGCTAATCCTAAGGACGGCACAAATATCCATCCCCGAGGGGGGATTCGAACCCCCGACCGTAGTGGTCGTGCAGACCGTGATTGGAGCGCCTCAGTCCCCTCGTCCACCGCGGCCGGCTACGGACTGATGACCACGCAGTTTGGTCCTATAGATTTACTAACATTTGAACAATTGTATGTGAAATCACCAGATAACCAAAAGAGTGAAAATTAAGATTACTGATATACACTTGTTGCCTAACTATATATCTGTTTTATACGCCGTTGTTTTAAACTTTGGAAGATACATTTATGCAGTACCGAGGTGCGACATAGTAGATGAGAAACGTGTCTGTGGTATTTAACATTACTGAAATACCAAGGATATTTTCTTTATACCTCGGTGTATAAGGAAGCATCAAGGTTGATGTAAGCTTACAAAACTTTACCACAAAACTTCAAACAGTATATTTTCTTGCTTCGCTGCTTGTGAATATATGTTAGATTTTTTTAACACTTTGACTGCCGGCTATGTTAACCATTCCATCCCTTAGAGTGCCAGATATTCTGCTTGCAGGAGTAACCCCAGCTGCACTTAGTTTCTTTATCTTCAGTCTGGCGTAAAGAATTGTCTGATCTTTGAAATAAATCCAGAACTGAACACAGAGCATCTAAATCACATACAACTCCGACGCCAAGGGGCCCCACTAAAGACTTCTCTACTTCGCAAATTGTCTGTTGAGTCACTACGATATGTTGCTGTGTCACCCCTCTGTCATAGTCACCTCGGGGAGAATAATTTGCGTGAAGCCATGTCCGTTGATTTACCTACTGAGTGAGCGGACACCACTTTCTACCTGCCCCGATTAATAAAATGAATGCGACCAGTGGGACGATTTAGAAACTAAATAAAAGATCTATAGGCTGGTTTAGACACTAGGTTCACTAAGTAAGGTATTTAAGGTAGATCTAGACCGTCAATAAACTTGATTCTGTTTTTAAAAGCACGAAGACAAAGATCACGTCAAATGACGTGATTGGCATTCTACAGAAATTTCCGTATCCCGTCAATTGACGTGATTGGCACTCGGAGTGTTAATATCCTCTGGTCACCTCCTCATAGTCTGCCTCCGTAGTCCAGACAAAGCTGGATTGCCACGCAGGGGGCCCAGGTTCGATTACCGGTTGGGTTGGAGATTTTCGCCACTCAGGGACTGCGTGTTGTGTTGTCCTCATCATCACTGACAAGCAAGTCTCCCAGGTGGCGTCAGCTAAAGACTTGCATCAGGTAGCCACAACACGATCCTACCTGGGGTCTAACGGCCAAAAATGACACACGAAATCATCATAATCTATCCATACACACACACACACACACACACACACACACACATATATATATATATATATATATATATATATATATATATATATATATATATATATATATATATAATGAATTACTGTTCGATAGTCTCGCTAAAACTCGAGAACGGCTGAACCCATTTGGCTAATTTTAGTCTTGAAATATTCGTCTAAGTCCAGGGACGGTTTAAACGTTGATAAAATATGTAAAAGTTGTCCGAAAAAAAACAAAATCGGGAAAAACTGAAACAGCTTTTTCGAGTGAACTATCAATACCGTTCTTCCAATTGCGATAAAATTTTGTAGATTTCACGTTGAAAGCAAGAGGAAGGGTCGCATGAAATAAAAATTCGGAAAAGTCGCCCGAAAAGTAAGAAAGTTTAGGAAAAACAGAAAGCGATTCTTTTTCTATGAATAGAAATCAATTGCCACGTGGTTGTAAGAGCATCCCTTGAGTATGGCTTTACAGGATAAGGATTGTCTTGTTCATTATGGTCTTGGAAAAGTTTTCAGTAAAATAAACAAGGGACAGTAAAAAGAAAAGTCGCAAAATTCGAACCAAGTTCCTTTTTCAATGTATTTCTAAATCTACTCAACACTATAAGTTGAGAACCGTTCATTTTGATCATTTGACTTTCAGCGAAAGATAAATGTTCTTATCAACTAAAAATGTGGGAAAGTTACCCGGAAAATTTGAAAATTCGCGAGAAACTGAAAGAGCTTTTTGCAATGGGATATCAATATCATTCGTCTGGTTGCGATAAAGTTTTGCGTATTTGTCGTTCAAAGCAAGAGTAACGTTCTTATAAAATAAAAATTAGTGAAAGCTTCCGGGAAAATAGGAAAATTCAGAAAAAATAGAAAGAGATTTTTCTATGAAATTCAATACCATTCATCTGACTGCGATAAAATTTTGCACATGCGACGTTCAAGCGAGAGGAAGGTTTGAATGAAGTAAAAGCTTGGAATAGTTGCCAGAAAATGGGAAAATTTGTGGAAAACGGAAAGATCTCTTTTCTTTGGAATATCAAAATCATTCGCATGATTGCGATAAAATTTTGAACTTTTGACTTTCAAAGCAAGAGTACATACATATTAGCAATTGCGAAGCATTGCCGGGTCGACTAGGTGAACCGGCTAACTTCGTATCACTTACCTCTGACTATAAACCATATTAATTTAAATCATATGTATTTTAGACCCAGTAGTTTGATAAGTCATGGTTGCAAAATTTTTACACGAATTATCTACAGGAGAATGGAAACGCTGGTAGAAGCTGACCTCGGGGAAGATCAGTTTGGATTCAGGAGGAACGTAGGAACCCGGGAGGCAATACTCACTTTACGTCTTATCTTAGAAGATAGATTAAGGAAAGGCAAACCTACATTTTTAGCTTTTGTAGATTTGGAGAAAGCGTTTGACAATATTGACTGGAATACACTCTTTCAAATTCTGAAGTCAGCAGGGGTAAAATACAGGGAAAGAAGAGTTATTTACAACTTGTACAAAAGCCAGACCGCAGTTATTAGACTCGAAGGGCATGAAAGGGAAGCATCAGTTGGGAAGGGAGTAAGACAGGGTTGTAGCCTTTCTCCGATGTTATTCAAATTGTACATCGAGTAGGCGGTGAAGGAAAGCAAGGAAAAATTTGGAATAGGGATTAAAGTTTAGGGGGAAGAAATAGAAACATTACGTTTTAGCTGATGACATTGTAATTCTGTCAGAGACAGCAAAGGGCCTGTAAGAACAGTTGAATAGAATGGACAGTGTGTTGAAGGGAGCGTATAAAATGAACATTAAAAAGTGCAAAACAAAAATAATGGAATGCGATCTTAGAAAATCAGGCGATGCTGAAGGAAGTAGATTGGGTAACGAAACAATGAAGGTGATAGATGAGTTTTGTTACTTGGGTAGTAAAATAACATGCGATTGTCGCAGTACAGAGGATATAAAATGCAGAATGGCAATTGGAAGAAAAGAATTTTCGAAAAAGAGAAATTTGCTAACATCGAATATTAATTTAAGTGTAAGGAAGTCTTTTCTGAAGGCATTTGTGTGGAGTGTTGCATTGTACGGGAGTGAAACATGGACGATAAGCAGTGCGAACAGGAAGATAATTGAGGCTTTTGAAATGTTGTGTTACAGAAGAATGCTGAAGATTAGGTGGGTAGATCGCATGACAAATGAAGAGGTACTGAACAGAATTGGTGAGAAAAGGAATTTTTGGCATACCCTGACTAAAGGAAGGGATCGCTTGGCAGGACACATTCTTAGACATGGAGGATTGTAAATTTAGCATTGGAGGGAAGTGTGTGGGGTAAAAATCGCAGAGGGAGACCAAGAGACACGTATAGTAAGCAGATTCACGTGGATGTGGGTTGCCGTTCTTATGAGGAGATGAAAAGGCTTGCTCAGGATAGAGTAGGGTGGAGAGCTGCATCAAACCAGTCTCCGGACTGAAGACCATAACAACAACATAGCTTTATAAAGGCATCATCAGATAGTTACGTATCGGCTCGATAGTGGGCGGAAAGAGTGGAAAAATTACGCACAGATGTCCAGAATAAAGTTCATGTCACATTCGTGGAAGTTCAGCGTAGGTTTAAAGGGTGATATGGAAAATTTGCGAGGAAAATTTATATTTAAAAGATGTAATATAATAACTTGGCTGTTGTGTTGGGTGCGTTCAGAAATATACTTTAAAAGAGTAAAGTTCGCTTTACACGATCTGCACCCGTATAAGAACTGTCAAAGATAAAAATGAATTGATGTCCGTGTATAACCGCTTAAACCTTCCCTGAACTTCCGCGAATGTGACATGAACATTATCCTGGACATGTGTGCGTGATTTGCCCACTGTTTTCCGCTCACTATCGAGCCGATAGTTAGACTAGCCGATGATGCCTTTATAAAGGTAATGGGTCTAAAATACATATGATTTAAAATAATATGGTTTATATTAAGAGGTGTGATACGAAGTTCATCGGGTCATTTAGTTTTCTAATAAAAATGTTCACGGGATGTCACGGGATGACGATTCGCACAGTTGTAGATGGCGGTGACATCGTCTACAGATAGTATTGAAGGGTGCTGCACTGCCTGAGCTGTCTCTCTGCTACATTCAGCACGGCAGATATGCCGCAGCCCCAGCCTCCCGTCCATATCCTCCAGTACGCAGACGACACCGCCTTCCTAGACCTCGCCCCCTCCCTGTCTCGCTCCCAACAAAATGTTAAAATGTTGTTAAGCTTTTGGGACTTAACTGCGGGGTAATTCAGTCCCTAAACTCATAAACTACTTATAAACTAACTTGTACTAAAGATAGCACAAACATCCATGAGGATTCGAACCCCCGACGGGGAACGACCTCGCGCATCGGACAATAGCGCTTCAATGCGCTCGGCCACTGCGCCGCGGCATCTTCTCGTATCCCCTCTCTCTGTTCGAAGCCTCTTACCCGTGTCTCTGTCCACCCTGCCCTTTCTCTGCCAGGCACACCCTCTTATCTCTGGCGAGCTCCTCCTCCTCCTGTGGTAAGTCAGAAATGTAGTACGCGTCACAAACCAAGTTTTTAGCCGTTCTGCGCATCCATCCTCCGTTACCGCTCTGACAGCCAATAATATTCATTCTCTAGGCGTGTGCCTGGACGCAAGTTACGCAATATCTCCCCCCGCAAACTGTTGGCTCCGCCTCTAAACGCGAAAGCGGTTTCTTACATGATGCCGACTATAGTGCCTAAATATAAGAACGTAGGCTTTCACGGTCATTATTGTTAAAATTGAAATTCTTGTGAGCTATTTGCCGCGTCAAGATATATTTCTCCAACGTTTCGGCTCCGTTACAGGAGCCTCCCTCAGAGAATACTCAGTATACGTTCGAGAAATATATCATCATGACGCGGCAAGTAGCTCAGAAGAATTCCAATTTCATAGTGAGTAAAGTTTTTGTAATAGCCCTGTCGCTGTTTTTTGCGAGTGGCTCACCAATAGCACGATATAGCAGAAAAATAAAAATCAATTGTTCCTCGGAATACCTGAAAAGTTGCATAGCAAACACTGATTGAACTTTGAGAAACATTTCTTATCCATTAAGGTCAGCTGGGATGTCTAATCCTAATAATAAAGAAATCGTAGTATTTAGTAGTGATTGTTTAATTATTTAAAAAAGGACAGTGACGAATTAATGGTTTTATTACCGTATAATACCGGTACATCAGACTACCAAACTCGGCAACGATTCGCAAATGTCAAATAAGCATGGAAATTGTATAGAAACCCTACATTTATTCCTTAATGTCTCTCTGTCAGTCACTCCACCATCTCTATGCCTGTTACTACTGTAACCTCTTTCTCCTCTTAGGCTTCGCACTGTATTAGGCATCCGAATAACTGGCGTTGCTCGGGTATTTATTCCCATATTCAGTAAATCCTCCTCCTCGTATTCCTACTCCCACTCCCGCTTCCCTCTATCCACCCATCCACTCCCCTACCTCTCTCATTACCTCCACTGCTTTCTACCAGTCTCCTCCACTCGTCTCTGTCTGTTCATCCATTCCCTCTCCTGTATGTAAACAATTACTTTACCTGCCAAATTCATGCTGATCGGTCAGAAAGTGTCGTCTGGATTAAGGTTCTGTCTTCCATACACCGTACGAAATATTATGTAGAAAGTGATGCTTCTGTTGTGTTGCAGGAAAAGTGTGGAAAATTTAATAAAAACAGGAATAAAACTTTAGATTGGTGTCGACATCTATTGTAAAGTACGCTCCGCCAAGCATCTTACGAATTATTATGGGGTCAGTGCTGTTCCTCTTCTTGTGAAGTTAAAGTCGAATCAACAGTACGCCATTGCATAAAATACAAATCTAATCCGAAGTGGCTACGCTCCCCCATACAAAATGGCAAATTTCCATATATTCGATTTTTCAGCTGTCCCTTTGGGTTTTCCTATTTTTTCTAAACGACCCCTGTATTAAACAGAACAAATAGGAAAAAACAAAAAACAGAAATATAAATAAATTGTTGTGGTCTTCGGTCTGCAGACTGGTTTGATGCAGCTCTCCACTCTTCATCTGAGAATACGTTCGGCAACCTACATCCTTTTGAATCTGCTTACTGTAAAATTTCCTGCGGCTACAATTTGTAGTGTACAAATCATAAATTGTACCGTAGTTTTACTCCATAAACAGCGGAAAAGTAGTAAGTAAAGAAATTTTTTTCCTTTCATAATTTTACTATCGTTGTCAGTGAGAAAAGCTTAATAAAGGTTTCAAGTTACGTATAAAGTTTGTTGCTAGTCGCTAAATACTCTTATTCTCATATAGCGTATTTAGAAAGTCTCGCCGCATTATGTATCACTTTTTTGCGATTCCTATTGTTTATGACGTCATATCTTCTGAACCATGTGTCCTATGTGATTCTTAACACTGCAGTAATTGTTAACTCACCAAATTTGGTTGAAATCGGTCCTGTGGTTTAGGAGAAAATGAACAGCATTGTCGCTAAATGCAACACTTATTCGCGTAACTCATTGTTTATGACGTCATTTCTCGTGAACTACGTATCGTACGTGATTCTTATACTTACGACGACCGTCCTCATGGATTGAAACTTACATGTACAAAATTTGGAAAAGATTGGATCAAAACTGTAGATTTGTATGCAACACGTACACTCAAACATACGGACACTCTGCTTTATATATTAGAAGACTGTTCGAAATAACTCAACTATTTAATATTTACATAATAAAGACAACATGTTTATTATTTAAACCGTTTATTGTGCTTATAATAATCAGCGTTCAACACTTTGTAATTTATGAAGACCTGTCTTTTTTGGGTTTTTATTTTTCTAGCTCAGATAACATTATGTAAAATGTTACTAAATTGTATTGAAGATCAATCCGAAGAGGAATATGTAGAGGGTATTTCAACTGATTTTGATTATGATGCAAAAAAGTACGACGGAAAGCTGGAATTAATCAGAGGGCAGTGATGAACATTCTGGTAGTTAAAATTTCTTCACGTCACTTTCACTAGCAAGAGAGCTGAAAACAAATCGAACCAGCTTGCTTGGTACCATGAATACAGTTAGACGGGAAGTGCCTGAGTGCGTGTAGTAAGCTCGTGAGAACCTACACAAGAGTGTAGTTTTCATAAACGGCGATGTGACCCTCACAGTGTATCAAGCACAGCCAGGAAAAAAGGTAATAATTTTCAGTTCCTTGCACCCAGATGTACAAATTGGAAATGATATGAAGTCAAAGCCAGACACTGTGACAAGTTACAATGAATCCGAGTATGGAGTAAATGTTGTTTACCAAATGTCCGCAAATACTCAGTGAAAGCTGGTGGAAGAAGGTGGCCTGTTCATACTTTTTATAATATTATAGATTTAGCAGGCATCAGAATAAAAAGACGAGATTTCCTTCTGAATCATACAGATGAACTTGCCACACATTGTACAGAAACCGGGGTCAGAGCTCTACCAGTTCACGTTGAAGCATCACATGTAGGTGGGAACTGCTGTCGTTGACAGGTTCGAAGACCCTGCACAGAAGGAAAAAGTTTATACAAATGTGCATCGTGTGACAAACCAGTTTGCAAGAAATGTGTTCCTGTAGTTCGCGATGTCTGAGTAGATTTCTAAGAACAGTATACAGACAATGACGACCAGTAGGTGTCTAAAAGGAATTACATAGACTGTAATTTTATCTTTGGAAAATGTATCGAAGTGCAGAATGACATTAGACAACGATATTGTGTTGATGGTTTATTATGTTATTCTTAGTTGTAGAAAATATCATTTTGAACTGAAAACTTCATGCTATGACTGGATTTCTATTTTAAAAAAATGGATTTCTTTATGACATAAAGAACAGTTTTCAAGTATTCGCATACTGTAGTCCATTTGTCTAAAAATGAAGAAACGATTTCCTATTTATGTTGTTACGTGAAACCGTTTTGAATTAAATTGTATCTAGCACGTTTGTACTTAATATTTAGAAAAAACTCGACCTGGCATATTTTACGGCCCACTTTAGATTTGTATTTTTGTCAGTTTTTGCAAACATTTTGGACCAAAATAATAATCTAAATAATAAAAAATTAAATAATAATAGTGTCTTAAACCCTTTTAGGATAAAAAAAATAGGTAGTGGCGGGTTCCGAACCTGTGTTCCTCAGAGTGACAGTCCAAAACGTTACCCACTACGCAACAGCTAACAGGCTTCTTTTTTTTTTTTTTTTTTTTTTTTTTTTTTTTTGTTAATTGTTCAGTGCGCTATTGCTCTGAAACGACAACGTGTAAGTTACAATAAGAAAATCATCAAATACGCAACGCAAGATGGCGTATGCCACAGAGTTCTCGGCGAGGAATGTCACGTGACATCAGCCAACGGCTGGTTTTCGTTAATTCAATGGAGGGTGTCAAAACTCCGTTATTTTTGCAAATATCTGTCAAACGATACGAGATATGAAAAAACATAAGAGAACAAAGTTGTAGAGAATTTTCTCCTCCGCTAATGAGGCTATTCAATTTTCGCGTCAGATGAACGGTTTATTTGCAATTAAAATTACATTACAAACGCCTTTTTTTGTATTACTGACGTATTTCTTCTCCGAAATATTTCAAAAAGCGAGGTTCTGGTCTCTGGCAGCCAACAATTATGTCTGTAAAATTTGGCGCCGATCGGTTGAACGGTTCGTCTTAAAAACAGGAACCACGTTACGGACAGACAGGCAGACATACATACATCCCAAAATCGCCGTTATTTTTGCAAATATCTCTGAAACGATACGAGATATGAAAAAGACATAAAAGAGCAAAGTTGTGGAGAATTTTCTCCTCTACATATTCGGTTATTTAATTTTCGTGTCAGGTGGATGGTTAAGCTGTTATTTTTATTTAAATTTAGAGCTGTCAAAAAACGATCGCAAAGGCCCACTTTTAGTGTTCCTACCGTAACCTAAAGTGGACCAAAGAATAAAAGTATTATGCCGTCAGTGTCAATATGTCTTACAGAAATACTCGTCCCTTAACATTAAAAGACTAGAATCAAATAGTAACGTTTTGTGTCCCAGCCTCGTCGCCGCTTTTGTGTCTCGTTTCCGTCGTAGGTGTCGGTGGCAGGAGTAGAAAGACCGACACAGGAATAAAGGACGCACGCTTGTGCAGGTAGGAGGTGACCAGCCAATGGGACAGCAGAAACTAGAAACACTAGAGTAAATTAGAACGAGATATATATTGCACAGAGACTTAGTAATACTAAACTTTTCATAGCTCAGTACTGCAGAATGCTAATACATGGTTGAGCTAGAGGTTTGCCTAGTGCCTATCCGATAGCCAAGTCTTCACTGCTGCCTATCTGATTCCGAAGTGTTGACTGGTTCCTATCTCAGTCCCTAGTGGACGATGTCGTTCAGTGGTGGCCACGATCGGAGTTGCAGCAGAGGGCGCTCGTGGCTGACGTCGTAAGAACGCCGCGCCGTGCGTGCATAGAGGCGCGCGGCGAAAGTAAGTGTCGCGCACTTTGGACTTGTGCGACACCACATAACGTATCGATCTGAAATGGGACACTTTTGTCCCGTTGGCGGTTTTAGGGTGTTAAAAACTCTGGCGGTTCTAGTGATGAAGGGTTAAGCTAGAAGGCGTGCTTTGGACTGCAAACGTCGATCTGATGCCTTATTTTACACGTTAATAGCCGCGGTGGAGTAGCCGAGCGGTCTAAAGCACGTCGCTGCGGAGCGCGCGGTTACTCGCCGTCGGAGGTTCGAGTCCTCCCTGGGGCATGGGTGTGTGTGTTGTCCTTAGGTTAGTTTACCTAGGTTTAAGTAGTTTGTAGGCTACGGACTGATGACCACGCAGTTTGGTCCGATAGATTTACAGACATTTGATTTTTTTACACGTTAATAGTCTGTATTTTTGATTGGGTAGCTGTCTAAATACACGCCCTACCGCGCAATCTGGTAAAAACATGGCGTGCGCCGGCCTGTGGACAGCTGTCGGCCCATTCAGGCGCTCTAGCCGGCGCTTTCCTCGGGAGGCCGGTGCAGTGTGTGCGCTTGCGCTCCTAAGTACACGCGCTGTGGGAAGGCCCTCGGGGCGGCGTCACCTGTTTGCGCCGTAGCTCGGGCCTCACATTATGGTTAGGATTAGGAGGCGCGCCGGCTTACCGTGATATAAGGTTCATTACCGCCCGGAGAAATACGGCGGCCCGGGCTTTACGGCGCTCGTTAAGTTGTAAATAAGGCCCGCTGCGCCCGGCCGCAATAGCTCAGCCACAAACACGGCACGGCACGGCCCCGACCGCGCTGAGGCCACACGCCTCGCGCAAACTCCTACATTCCACTCCTTTGTCTAATTTGTACAATAGTGAAAGATGAATCTCGCCTGTCGATTCCTCCTGCCTAACCTCGTTCTGAAACTCCGAATTCCATGGTACTTACCTTTTAAATACATTGTTGCGTCGTGCTGAAACCTATTGTAAAGAATTGTGTCAACTGTTGTTCAACAATATGTATGTTGTTTACTGTTTCCTTTATCTTAATACTAGCTTAAATCCGCGGCTCCCCTCGCGTGTTGGTTGATTATGATAGATAAGCTATCTTTCAGCAGAGTATTATTTATTTATTCTTCTACTAGCTGAACCCCCCCCCCCCCTGCTTCGCATGCGTACGATGGTTGGTGGTCTGTACCAGTTGTTTCTTTTTAATCCTGATGAAGAATCCATATCTTAAGTTTCGTAGTTATAGCTTGGGATTTGAGTTAACAGCACCATATTTTTGAAAATCAATTTTTGCAGCCGGCCGCGGTGGCCGAGGGGACTGAGGCGCTCCAGTCACGGTCTGCACGGCCACTACGGTCGGGGGTTCGAATCCCCCCTCGGGCATGGATATTTGTGCCGTCCTTAGTTGTAAGTAGTTCATAAGTAGTTTGTAAGTTTAGGGACTGATGACCCCGTAGTTAAGTCCCATAGACTCTACAAACATTTGAACATTTTTGAATTTTTGCATCTCGTATTTCACCCCATTATGGTCGAATTTCCAAAAATACCGAACCACGTGTCTTTTAAATTTGAACCCCGAATCCAAATCCGAAAATTTGTAATTTTAACTTCAAAATTGTCTAAACAGCAACAGATTTTCGAAAAACTCCCCCTCTCCAATGTAATCCCCTTGATGTTTGAATTTCCAAAAATAGCGAAACACGTATTTTTTAAATCATAACGAACAATACAAATACCAATATTTGTAGCTATAGCTTCAAAATTGTCTTGACAACAAAGTGTTGTTTTCGAAAAGAATTTTTGATCCCCTCTTTTACCCCCTTAGATTTTGAATTTCGAAAAATAGCGAAACTCGTGTCTTTTTAATCCTGATCAAGAGTCCACATCATATGTCTCGTAGTTATAGCTTGAAAATTGAGTTAACAGCAACATATTTTTGAAAATCAATTTTTTGCGTCCTCTATTTTACCCCTTTATTGGTTGAATTTCAAAAAATGTCGATACACGTGTCTTTTAAATTCGAACACCGAATCCAAATCCGAAAATTTGTAGTTCTAACTTCAAAATTGCCAAAATAACAACATTTTTCGAAAAACACCCCCTCTCCAATTTAACCCCCTTGATGGTTGAATTTCCAAAAATACCGAAACACGTATTTTTTAACGTCTAACCAACTGTGCAAATATCAATTTTTGCAACTCTAGCTTCTAAATTGTATTAATAGCAAC
Organism: Locusta migratoria; assembly: GCA_026315105.1. NCBI lineage: Eukaryota > Metazoa > Arthropoda > Insecta > Orthoptera > Acrididae > Locusta > Locusta migratoria. The sequence goes on from CM048744.1 coordinate 297,758,767, forward strand.
ATGTTTTCAAAAAGAATTTTTGATCCTCTATTTAACCCTCTTACTTGTTGAATTTCCAAAAATACTAAAAATCGTGAATTTTTAATCCTGACCAAGATTTCATATCCGAAGTTTCGTAGTAGTAGCTTAAATTTGTGTTAACAGAAACATATTTTTCAAAATCAATTTTTTGCGTTACCTATTTTACCCCCATAATTGTTGAATTTCAAAAAATTCCGAAACATGTGTCTTTTTAATTCGAACCATGAATTGAAAGCCGAAATTTTGTAGTTCTAGTTTCAAAATTGCATAAATAGCTACGTATTTTCAAAAGACCTTTCATCCTCTATTTCACCCCTTTACGGACGGAATATCGAAAAATCGCTTCTTAAATGACGCCTACAGAGTAAGATCAACATCCTCCACAAATTTCAGTTTTTATCTTCAGTGGTTTGGACTGGACGATGATGAGTCAGTCAGTCAGTCAATCGGGACACTTCCTTTTATATATAGAGATTTCCTTATTCGTATGTTTATACTTACACAGAAAGAGCTGAAGATATTGTAGCACGCATAGACCAAAGATGTGGTCTGTGGCATCACATTTCGCTGTAAGAAAACTCCTTGCTAGAGAGTCGCAAACGTCATCGCCGGCCTTCAGTCCGAATTATTTTTTATAATTTGACGTCTTTCAACCACCATATCTTCCATCCCCTTATAGCTATCGGCATGGAACTGCTATGGTGTACAACGGGAGACTTCGAACAACAATTACACACAGACCATTCGTTTGCGTTCTGTGGTTTTCGCTGCAGAGCGAAATATTAACACACACACACACACACACACACACACACACACACACACACATAGAATTTTATATACGCCGATAACTTTCCATCCCAATATATTCCACCCTTTTATCATTATCAACCCTCAAGCAACAATGCAACCAATAAAACCATTTTCAAAAAGTAAATATAATTTTCATAGAGTAATTATTGTTCCGCATTTCGCGTTATATTCTTCAAATTACTAAATATCACAGATCGCTATAAAACCGTGCTTAAAATCTTCCTCAGGTATAGATTAGTAACTGTAGAAATATTTAAGTCTCTGCGTCTTGTCGTGCGGACGTGATAAGCGTACACCGAACAGACATTCACATTAATATATACAGATAAACAGCTATTCGATCGCCATAACACCATGCCTAAAGCCTTCCACGGGTAGTTATTTGTAACTGTACACATTTTTAGCTCTTTATGTCTTGTGGTTCAGACGTGATAAACGTACACCGAACAGACGTTCACATTTATAGAAATAGAAGATACAGGGTGACCCAGCTATCTTGCTCATCCAAAATATCTCTGGAACAAGAACTATTGTAAATTGGGTTACCAGACGTCCTCTTTTTTGGACCCTAAAAATAGTCCGGCCTGGTTTTTAACTTTTTTTTTTTTTTTTTTTTTTTTTTTTTTTTTTTTTTTTTTTTTTTTTTTTTGCGTTGTGCAACTGCTTCAACTTGAAGGTGCGTAAGTATAACTCTCGGAAGTGTCACAATCACTAACTCTAGAGAAATTAACCTTTCTTGAAACAATGTGAGTTTTGTATTTTCTCGTTTCTGTACCGTCGCTGCTGTGAGGTCAAGCTACTTCGCAACAATTAAAATAATTGGCGTCGTAATTGTCGCGGAATGCGAGCTTCGAGGCGGCCAATTAAAAACATACGTCTGCAAAAATGCAAGACAGTGCAATGCACATAGTATGTTTGATATGAAACTCTCCCCCCCCCCCCCCCCATTCACCGGTCGCAGTGTTGTATGACACCCAAAAATAAGATGTTCAGTCTGTCGTGCTGGGACTCAGCTGTTCTGTGTGTTGTCTGTCAACCACATTTATGACTTTGAAATCAAAAGCTAGTGTAATGTTCGTTATACGTAAATTAAATCCTTGTTCAAAACTTCATACAAATAAGGTCAGATGCCACAGTCGCCAGTGCCGTTTCACCATTCTCCTGTTTAGGACCAAAGAGACGTAACTACATAAACAGTGTTTTGAAAACATCGATTTAAAGTTTTTGTCCTAAAACTGAGTAGTTTTTAATAATTATTTGGGAGACTTTATAGGTAAATTAAAAGTTTATTTTATCCATTGCTTTTTTCACCTAGGCCTTACATATTCCATTCACTCACTACAATCTAGATGCTAATCATGTACATAGTCATGTCGGACTGATCCGAAATGGGAGCGTAGCTATATCAAGGCACGCTTAGATAATTTTTACAGTTACTTTATTCGTGACGATTTTACAGTCAACAGTAGGGCCTACTTTGTGTTAAAAACCACATATGCTTTCCTTTTAAGATGTTTTAAAATATGTAAATTCATGAACTCCAGCCTTACACTGATACCGGTTAAAGTCGTTTTTCAATAGCTGTTGTTATTCCAGAGATATTTTGTATAAGATAGTTGACCCTGAATATAAAAACTGAGGCCTATATTTCACTCTGCAGCCAAAACTACACATCGCAAACGAATACTGTTTGTATGTGGTAATAGATATCAGTCTCCCATTGTACACTATGGTGGTAGAGGGTTGATAACGATGATGGTTTGGAAGATACGGGGGTTGAAAGTTGCCGACTTATCCAGCCAGTTATGGGGGAACCTCCAGCTTAACGCGGGTTCCGAACCATGGTGCTACTCGGTATTTTTCACATCAGCAACACTGCCAGCGTACAAATAAAGAAAAATAAGTGCATATTGCGGTGTGAAAAGTAAAACTACCAAGAAAGATGCCAAAGCGTAAGAAAGAAACTTCGCGTCCTCGATCCTTTTCTGAAATACAGAAAAAGGCGGTAAAGAGTGAATCTACAGACGACAGAAATTTGAAATTTGTAGGCGTTGTTTATTTTAAACTGTAGGCATCAGCGATTTTTCGATATTCCCACCCCTAAAGGGGAGAAATGGGGGTTGAACGTTTTTTTGACAATCCGTTGCTATTAAGGTAATTTTGAAGCGAAAAATGCAAAAATTGAGATTTAGATTGTTTATTGTAAATTTTAAAAAGAAGTGTTTCGGTATTTTTGGCAATTCCACCATTAGAGGATTAAATAAGGGAAAAACTTTTAAAGATGATACTAAGACTATTTTGATGCTAGAAAAGCGAAAATTTGGATTTGGAACCATTGTAAGAATTAATAAAAAATGTGTTTCGGGATTTTTTGAATTCTGTCATCATTGCTGCAATAAGGGATCCACAAGTTGTATCAAAATATTTGATTAGGAAAGCATTTTTAAAGCTAAATCTATGAAAATTTAGAAGTAAAAACAACCAGTGCAGACCATTTAGTCTACGCGTGCGGACCAGCGGGGATTAAGCGAGTAACATATAATGCAGAGAATGTCGGTGTGTTTCTTTGTACCTATCGTATAAAAATCTACAGTTTTGTTCAGATCTTTATGAAATTTCGTACACGTAAGATTCAATCCATGTCGACGGTCGCCGTAAGTGTAAGAATCACGTATAACACATAGTTCACGAGATATGATGACATAAAGAATGAAATGCGCGAAAAACTGCTGCATTAAGCGACAATGCTACTCATTTTCTCCTAAACTACTGGGCCGATTTCAACTAAATTTGGGACACATGCTTCAGGAGATATAATATCATTAACAATAGGAGTTGCATTAAACTGCCAGACAATGCGACGCTACTTTATAAATACACAAATGAGAATGACAGTACTTAGCGACTCGAAACAAACTTTAAACATAATTTCAAACCTAAATTATTTTTTTTTTCTCGCTGACAACTGCATCTAAATAATCAAAGGAAAAAAGTTTCTCGCTTACTACTTTTCCGCTGTTTATGGAACAAAACAACGGCATTGGGTATGACGTTGCAGTCCATAATTTGTCCACTACAAATAATTATTGTAGTCGCAAGAAATTTTACAGATAGTTACACATATACAGTTGAATGTACTATAGAAGTTGTATGACTGTACGACGCCTAGTTCATGACATATAAGTTCAATAATAGTAACGTTCACAGAAAAACGCCTCTTCACGCATTTATTACTTTTTTATAACTAACTCTGTTCGCAACGGACTAATACAAATGAATAAATATAAGATAATATATACTGCGACGGGTAAAAACCTGTCACATCATGCAACACGTACATCAGTCAGCTTAAGGAAATTCCTAGAAAGCTGACAGTGGTGTTCATAACTTTGAGCTCTGAAGCGCACACGGATGAAGGGGATAGCAATAGACTTCTATAGAGTTAAAGGAAAGGAAGAGAATCAGACAGAGTACATCTAACGAATATCCATTATTTGCGACAGATCTGGCTTCTAACTTCAGGAGACTGCAGTTTCCAGCGAGACTTGCATCTTATTTTATGCTTAGTAAATCCAAGGGCACTCTAGTCAATACCTTGGAGTGTATCTGACATGCCCATGTTTCTCACACGGACAACTTTATGCCACTTGCTCAGAGATGGCCTCACCAAAGAAATTATTCATATTAGATCCTGGACAAGTATCAAGAAATATTGTTTATTGTAAAGTTGTGAAATAGATCTTTGTATGAATGTTACACATCATTTGTATTTTGATTACTATCTTTATTTGTTTGGACACTGTACTTATAATTTTGTGTATTATGTCAAACAGCCTTATTTCTTATATATTCTCTGATAAATATTACATGTTATTACAAAAAGGAGATGGACAGAACTAAGTCAAGGCTTGAATAAATAAATAAATACCCGGGCAACGCCGGGTTTTCAGCTAGTTATTATATATTTTTGAGCCCTGATAAAAATGTTTAATTAATCCTAAAGATATTACTGTATTTAACCTCGTGTTCTTTAAACAGTTAAACTCATTAGTTACGCGATCCACCCACCTAATCTTCAGCATTCTTCTGTAGCACCACATTTCAAAAGCCTCTATCCTCTTCCTGTCCGCACTGTTTATCGTCCATGGTTCACTGCCATACAAGGCAACACTCCACACAAATGCCTCAGAAAGAACTTCCTTAGGTTTAAATCGATATTCGATGTTAACAAATTTCTCTTTTTCAAGAACGTATTTCTACCCATTGCCATTCCGCATTTTATATCCTGTGTACTGCGACCATCACTTGTTATTTTACTGCCCAAGTAACAAAACCCATCTACCTCCTTTATTGTATCGTTACCTAATCTAATGCCTTCAGCATCACCTGATTTTCTTAGACTGCATCAGATTGCCCTAGTTTTGCTCTTGTTAATGTTCATCTTATATGCACCTTTCAGCACACTATCCATTGCGTACAACTGCTCTTCCAGGTCCTTTGCTGTCTCTACAGAATTACTATGTCGTCGGCAAGACGCAATGTTTTTAATTCTTTTCCCTGAACTTTAATTCCTTCTCCAAATTTCTCCTCGATTTCCTTTATAGCTTGCTCAATGTACAAATTGAATAACACTGGAGAACGGCTACAACTCTGTCTTACTCCCTTTCCAACCACTACATCCCTTTCAGGCCCTTCAACTCTGACAACCGCTGTATGGTTTTTGTACAAGTTGTAAATAACCTTACACTCCCTATATTTTACTCCTACTTGCTTCAGAACTTGAAAGAGATTATTCCAATCAACATTGTCAAAAGCCTTCTCCAAATCAACAGAAGCCAGAAATGTAGGTTTGCCTTTTCTTAATCTATCTTCTTGGATAAGCCGTAAAGTGAGTATTGCCTCCCTTGTTCCTACATTTCTCCTCCCCGAGGTCGGCTTCTACCAGCTCTTCCTTCCTTCTGTAAATAATTCGTGATAATATTTTGCAACCATGACTCATTAAACTGATGGTTCTGTGGTTTTCACCCCTGTCTGCGCCTGCTATCTTTGGAATGGGGATTATAACATTTTTCTTAAAGTCTGAGGGTACTTCATCTGTCTCATACGTCTTACACAACAGGTGAAACAGTTTTGTCATGGCTGGTTCTCTCAGAGACTTCAGTAGCTCTGAGGGAATATCATTACTCCAGTGGCCTTGTTTCGACTTAGGTCTTTTAGTGCCTTGAGAAATTCATCTCTCAGTATAGTATCTCCCATTCAGCCTCATCTACATCCTCTTCCCTTCCGACAATATTGCCTCTATTTCCTTCGTAGAGCCTCTCTGTATACTCTTTCCACCTTTCAGCTTTCCCTTCTCTGCTGAGAACTGGTTTTCTATCTGTGTTCTTGATATTCATAGAGCAGTTTTTCTTATCTCCAAATATATCTTTTATTTTCCTGTAGGCTGTATCTATTTTTCCCCTATTTAGCCATTCTTCGACATCCTTGCATTTGCCTTCTAGCCACTCCTGCTTAGCCATTTTGCTCTTCCTGTCAATCTCATTTCTTAGTGGTCTGTACTCTATTTTGCCTGTTTCATATACTGCATTTTTATATTTTCTCTTTTCATCGATTAAATTTAGTATGTCCTATGACATACAAGGATTTTCTTTGAGTCTTGCCTTCCTACTATTTGTCCTCTGATGCCTTCACTATTTCTTTTCTCAATACTACCCATTCCTCCTCTACTGTTTTATTTTCCCCTGTTTCTGTCAATTGTTGCCCAAAGCACCGTCTGAAATTCTCAAGAACCTCAGGTTCCTTCAGTTTATCCAGTTCCCATCACCTTATTTTCCTACGCTTCTGCAGTTTTTTTCAGTTTCAGCCTACAATTCATGACCAATAAGTTATGGTCAGAGTTTATATCTGCCCTTGGGTATGTCTTACAGTTTAAAACCTGGTTCCTAAATCTATGTCTTACCATTATAAAATCTATCTGGTATCTTCCGATGGCTCCTGGTCTCTTCCACGTATACAACCTTCTTTCGTGATTCTTATACCAGGTGTTTGTTATAACTAAATTATGTTCCGTGCAAAATTCTATCAGGCAGCTTCCTCTTTCATTCCTTTTGCCCAGACCATATTCACCTACTGTCTTCCCTTCCGTTCCTTGTCCTACTATCGAATTCCAGTTTCTCATAACAATTAAGTTTTCCTCTCCCTTAACTGTCTGAATAATTTCCTTTAGTTCCTCATATATTTCTTCAATCTCCTCATCATCGGCAGAGCTAGTTGGCATATAAACCTGTACAACTGTGGTCCGCGTTGGATTCGTATCTATCTTGACTACGATAATGCGATCACTGTGTTGCTCATAGTAGTTTACCCGCATTTCTATTTTCTTTTTCATTATCAGACCTACTCCGGTAATACCCCCAACTGATTTTGTATTTATAATCCTTCACTAAACTAACCAGAAATCCTGTTCCTCTTTCCACCGAACTTCGCTAATCCCCACTATATCAAACTTCAATCTATCCATTTCTCTTTTTAAATTTTCTAGCTTTCCTACCCGATTAAGAGATCTAACATTCCACGCTCCGATCCAATGCCAGTGTTGTCTTTCCTGATGATCACATCCTCCTGAGTAGTCCCCGCCCGGAGATCCGAATGGGGGACTATTTTACCTCCGGAATATTTTACCAGAGAGGATGCCATCATTATATGTTCATACAGTAGAGTTGCATGTCCTTGTGAAAAGTAACGGCTGTAGTTTCCCTTGCTTTCAGCCGTTTGCAGTAACTGTGTGGCAAAGCCACATTAGCTGATGTTACAAGGCCAGCTCAGTCAATCATCCATACTGCCGCCCCTCTTCAGGAAATACATGTTTGCCACAGATACCCCTCTACTGTGGTTGCACCTATGGTACGGCTATCTGTATCGGTGAGGCACGCAAACCACCCCACGTCGGCAATGTCTGTGGTCCATGGGAGAGGGTTTTTAACCTTATATCCTCTGAAAATAAATTATGAAGGATGGATTACTTTAATAAAGACATAATGATGTAGTCTGTGTCGCTTATGGTTGTAGAAAAGTCAAAAGAAAGGAAGTAGAGTCCAGATCCACGTGTGAGTTATGTTTTTATTCAGAACTAGTGTTCCGATCACATTTCGTTTAATGAATAAATTTGAATGCTATAGACGGTACTTATGGTGTTCAGTTTTATATTTGCCTCTTGTCTATAGTGATTTCCGTTTGGGCTCACTGAATGCATATGCCCGCTGTGTGGAAAATCTTTCTTATATCACACCGGTACGCCTCGAACTGTCGTTATTACACCTGTATTTATTTGTCTACAACACTGTATTTAATTAATTAAATACATTGTAAGAGAAACACTAGTTCTGAATCAAAATTGAACTCAAATATACGTTTAACAGAACTCGTGCCTTTTATACTGTTTCGTTGCAGGAGTAGCCTACTGTTAATTACATGTCTCGAAAATTTTGTAAATAGATAGATCCCGTTGAATATAAGTTAATTTCTTCGAAAGCAACTGGTGGTAACGATTAGAAATTCCAAAATGTTAAATTATTTGAACGCAGATAATTGGATAATGGATAATATGTGAAAGATACACGTTCACCAATACGGCATCGAGCGTTACGACTTCGTAACACACAGTGCTAACTCCAGATTACTTTTGAGATCACTGTTCAAAGTGCACAAAGTGAAATCTCTGTGAAATCTCTGTTCCGATCGTCGCGTCACGTCTTTTGTTCTTAATACTATCAATTCCCCCCCCTCCCCCCCCGCCCCCGTCGGGCATGGATGTTTGTGTCATCTTTAGTATAAGGTAGTTCATAAGTAGTCCGTAAGTTCAGGGACTGATGACCCCGTAGTTAAGTCCATTAAGCTTAACAAACATTTGGACTATCAATTGTAGTGCATTTGGTAACTTGTACTACAGTACTAACGAGGGAGAAGAGAGAGAGCGATACTTTTCAGACACACTCTAAGAAATAACGTATTGCTTACGTGAACAATATAACAAGCATAGTTTGCAACTAACCGCAAAGACGCTCGCGAGCCGCAGATAAGCGCGTGAACATCTATATCTATAAATGTGAATGTTTGCTCGGTGTGCGTTTAACACGTCTGAACCACAAGACATAAAGAGCTAAAAATTCGTACAGTTACTAATGTCTACCCGGGGAAGGCTTTAGGCACGGTTGTATAGCAATCGGATGTGAATGTCTATTCGGAGTACGCTTATCACGTCCGAACGACAAGACGCAGGAACTTAAATATTTGTACAGTTACTAATTTATACCTGAGGAAGGTTTTAGGCACGGTTTTATACCGATGTGATAGATAATTGGTAATTTGAAGAATATAAAGTGAAATGCGGAACAATAATTACTCTTCGAAAATTATATTTACTCTTTGAAAATGGTTTTATTGGTTGCATTGTTGCTTGAGGGTTGATAATTATAAAAGGGTGGTGTATATTGGAATGGAAAGTTATCGGTGTATATAAAATTCTACGTGCGTGCGTGTTAATATTTCGCTCTGCAGCGAAAACTACAGAACGCCAACGAATGGTCTCTGTGTAATTGTTGTCCGAAGTCTCCTGTTGTACACCATAGCAGTTCCATGCCGATAGCTATAAGGTGGTGGAAGATATAGTGGTTGAAAGTCGTCAAATTATAAAATAATTCGGACTGAAGGCCAGCGATGACGTTTGAGACTTTATAGCAAGGAGGTTACATACCGCGAAATGTGAAGCCACGAACCTTATCTTTGGTCTATGTGTGCAACAAAGTCTTCAGCTCTTTATCTGTAAGGAAAAGCATACTAATAAGGAAGTATAAGAATAAATAAATAAAGCAGTAGAAAAGAAATTTCTTTTAATACATCTCTTTTTAAAAAAATCGATTTGACGTTTCGCGCATTACATCATGCGATCGATCTGTGATATTATTACGATCATTATTGTTGAATATCGTGATTGGATTCTTCGAAACGAGTGCATTTTTAAGTGTGATTTGATCTACACTTTCCTGATAAACGGTAAGTGCATAGACTTCTGCAATCTGATAGGAATATTTTTCAGTTCCGCTTTATCAGCTATCATAATCAACCAACATGCGAGCGGAGCCGCGGGTTTAAGCTACAGTAGTAAATTATATACCGTAATTAGACGATGACTGGAAATGATCCTTTCTTCAGAGCGGGGGAACTCCTAGGCCCTTACTCTTACGGGGAATATTTTGCAAATACCACAAGTTTGAGTAATACTGGGCAGGTGAAAGATGAGAACTTGTATTTAGTGAGAGACGTAATTGAGTAATCCATTGCAGGTGTGGTGTTGGCTGTGTCCCCAGTGGAGTAGGAGTCAGCGCAACTGCCTGCAAAGCAGGAACGCGGGCTCCAACCCCGGCTGGGCATACATTGTCAACTTGACCCACTCGCAGTTAACGTCGTAATTTTCAGCTTTCGGCCACAGTGCAGAACACACACTCATTCACACAGCCACTGCTCAACAACACATAACAGGCATATGCGCCTGCAGCGTGAGTCATGCGTTTTGTACGAGAGAAGTATATTTCCTCGCGATCTTCGCATCTTAATTGTAAATAGAAAAATTAATAGTGAAACAATCGTAAAAATTAAAGATTTTACGGGGCTACTTGAATCATAAATGGGACTCCATCAATCACTGTAAACTATCATAGACTTATACAATATACAAAAAAAAAAAAAAAACACCCCCATGAGCCACAGACATTGTCGAGGTAGGCTGGCTTGCGTGCCACAACGATACTTATAGCAGTACCGTAGGTGCAAGCACAGTGGAGGGGTATCTGTGGAGAGGCCAGACAAACGTGTCGTTCCTGTATAAAGGCAGCAGCCTCTTCAGTAGTTACAGGGGCAACAGTCTGGATGATTGACTGAGCTGGCCGTGTAACATCAGCTAATGTGGCTTTGCCATGCAGTTACTGCGAACGGCTGAAAGCAAGGGGAAACTACAACCGTTAATTTTTCCGAGGACATGCAGCTCTACTGTATGAATATGTGATGATGGCATCCTTTCGAGTAAAATATTCCTGAGGTGTAATATTCCCCCATTCGGATCTTCGGGCGGGGACTACTCAGGAGGATGTCGTCATCAGGAAAGACAACACTGGCATTCTACGGATCGGAACGTGGAATGTTAGATCCCTTAATCGGGTAGGGAGGTTAGAAAATAAAAAAGAGCAGGTTAATATCTAATGAATAAATCTTAAGGTCATTATAGAGTGATCCGTTATTCCTTGATTTACGATTTATTTATTTAATGTCAACGTATCCTAGTCACATTGTGAAATCAATTTATTATTCAACTATCACTCATGTTGGTGTCCATAAGCATTGCTATTATTTTCGATAATGACTATGAAACACGTATTGTTGTAATTTGTGGAGTGATGAAACACGTTATCATTGGAATTTGTGTAAGTTTGACTGAGCTTCGTTATCCCTGATCTGTGACATAACAAACTTTTCAGAATGTGATGTGGTTTTGTCGAAGAATTTAGACTGTAGGCTGCTTCAGTAGTGTCAGTTGTACGGTATTGTTGGTAGAGTCGAGTAGTGGCAGCTGCTGTGTGCAGAGCCTGTGAGGAGTTGTGTGGAGCAATCGGACATGGAAATTGTGCTTCAGAATTATCGTTTATTAGAAGAACAGAGCAGAGCACTTCTTATATCTGCTATTTTGTGTAATATTCTGAAAACTAAGGAAATGTACACGGCTGATTTTTCGAAATAATAATTCTTAATTTTATTTGCAGCATTGTTTCATTCAAGTAGTTAGTTGCCTAAGTCCTTTCTTTCAAATTATGATAGATGTTTAAAGAAATGTTGAGTACAGGATAAGTCATGCTAGTTAGTTTTTGTTTTTTAAAATCCTTTTCTTGATTCAGCATACGCGTTACACACTGTAACTGTTTAAAGAAAAGATTTGCTTCACATAAGCCATAATAACAATATTTCTTATAAATTAACTTATGAATAGGGCCATGATAAATTATTTTTAAGAAATTTATTAATGACAAGACTTTGTGACAGTGTTTGTACCATATCCACCTTTTTTTTACGAGCCCAACAATTTGCATAGTTTGGCAATTAATTCAGCAGTCTGTTTATTTAAATATGTCACAGACGACGGTTACCATTTCAAAATATATGTTGGACTGTTTTTAAAAATTTCGCTAATCATGTTAACTGATTCTTTCGTCGCTTCTTGGTGGAACTTATTCAATATGAAGATTAAAATACACATAAATGACCAAACAGTCCTCAATGAATCACCACTTCTGAACCCACCCTAACCCGCAGAATATCCAGGCCTGTTCAATTTTATTCCTCCACTTCTTGTATCTTCATATTTTACCTAACTCTATTCTGGAGTCATTATATGTTTGTAATAGTTCCCTGTACTTTCAGCTAACATTTACTTTACTGATGTTGTTGTTGTGGTCTTCAGTCCGGAGACTGGTTTGATGCAGCTCTCCACAATACCCTATCCTGAGCAAGCCTCTTCATCTCCACATAAGAACGGAAACCTACATCTGTCTGAATCTGCTTACTGTATCCATCTCTTGGTCTTCCTCTGCGGTTATTACCCCACACACTTTCCTCCAACGCTAAAGTCACAATTCCTTGATTTCTAATCCCTTCTTTTAGTCAAGGTATGTCAGAAATTTCTTTTCTCCGCAATTCTGTTCAGTACCTCCTCATTAGTTACGCGATCCACCAACCTAATCTTCAGCATTCTTCTGTAGCACCACATTTCAAAAGCCACAATCCTCTTCCTGTCCGCACTGTTTATCGTCCATGTTTCACTCCCATACAAGGCAACACTCCATACAAATGCCTTCAGAAAGTACTTTCTCAGGCTTAAATCAATATTCGATGTTGACAAATTTTTCTTTTTCAAGAACGCTTTTCTACCTATTGCCATTCTGCATTTTATATCCTCTGTACTACGACCATCATTTGTTATTTTACTGCCCAAGTAACAAAACTCATCTACCTCCTTTATTGCTTCGTTACCTAATCTAATTACTTCAGCATTACCTTATTTTCTTAGACTGCACTCTAATACCGAAGTTTTGCACTTGTTAATGTTCATCTTATATGCACCTTTCAGCACACTGTCCATTCCGACTCTGACAGAATTACTATTTCGTCGGCAAGACGCAATGTTTTTAATTCTCCCTGAACTTTAATCCCTTCTCCAAATTTCTCCTTGCTTTCCTTTATAGCTTGCTCAATGTACAAATAGAATAACATTGGAGAAAGGCTACAAACTTGTCTGACTCCCTTCCCAACCACTACATCCCTTTCAGGCCCTTCAACTCTGACAACCGCTGTATGGTTTTTGTACAAGTTGTAAATAACCTTACACTCCCTGTATTTTACTCCTATTTGCTTCAGAACTTGAAAGAGATTATTCCAATCAACATTGTCAAAAGTCTTCTCCAAATCAACAGAAGTCAGAAATGTAGGTTTGCCTTTTCTTAATCTATCTTCTTGGATAAGCCGTAAAGTGAGTATTGCCTCCCGAGTTCCTACATTTCTCCTGAACCCAAATTGATCTTCCCCGAGGTCGGCTTCTACCAGCTTTTCCATCCTTCTGTAAATAATTCGTGTTTTATTTTGCAACCATGTCTTATTAAACTGATGGTTATGTAGTTTTCACACCTGACTGCACCTTTTTCTTTGGAATGGGGATTATAACATTTTTCTTAAAGTTCGAGGGTACTTCACCTGTCTCATACATCTTACACACCAGGTGAAACAATTTTGTCATGGCTGGTTCTCCCAGAGACTTCAGTAGCTCTGAGGGAATATCATCTAGTCCAGGGGCCTTGTTTCGACTTAGGTCTTTCAGTGCTCTGTCAAATTCATCTCTCAGTTGTATATCTAATTTAAATTTTGTACAACCACTGTACATCTAGTTTCTGTGTTAATACCAGTCTAACGTCCCATTGTATCACCCAAGCTCTGTACCTCTCTTTGTTAGTACTAATATTCCAAATTATTCTGTACTCTGTCCTTACAGTAATTCTTTTTTAATTCCGAACACTATAATTGAATATGTTTATCTACACCATTTTTCAGTTCGAGTGCATACCTCCGATTAGTTAAGCTTCTCAAGTCTCGAATACACCCCCGCGTATACCCTCCTATCCAACCCCCATATTTTTTTCTATTTGTTTATTTAATATTAATAGTATGTCAGGTTTCTATAATTTGCATCACTTTGTATTTTGAACAACCCTTAAAAGATTAGATTATTGTTTAATTTTATTCTTATTCACTGTAGTCATGTTGTAAGAATTTATGTTTGCACTGTTTCTCTGTTTATGGTACTTACGTTTCCTTTTTTCAGTACTATTAATTTACAGATTTCATTCAAATATTTATATACACTGCAACTGCTCCATCAAAGAAGTTAACTTACTTTTCTGTATGTAACATATCTTCAGTTTTACTGACAACACAAGTTCTTTGACTGAACTACAGTAAATGTCTGATGATGGCCTAATAAGCCGAAAATTGATTCACTAAATAAACAAAACCGTAGAACAAACACAAAATTGTGCATTTTAATCTTTTAATTTCGCTAATTGTATGTACCAACTGACTGGATGGAATTCGCACTTGAAAATGTCTCTAAAGGTGAAATATCGATGTTGTATCAAAAGAATAGAGTACAGTGAAATGGCAGTAAAATCGTGTACGTGTACTACACTCCATTCACCGAAACGATCGACGTACAGTAAACAAAGCAAGGCGCGTGACCACAGCGCTGCCGTCGAGGGGTGTACAAGGCAGAGGCGCACAGTCAGCGTGGCCGTCTCGCTCTATAGTGCGTGTTGTACAGAGTCAAAAAAAAAAAAAAAAAAAAAAAAAAAAAAAAAAAAAAAAAAAAAAAAAAAAAAAAATTAAAAAAATGTTTGTGTAGTCTATGGGACTTAACTACGGGGTCATCAGTCCCTAAGCTTACAAACTACTTATGAACTACTTACGGACTAGGACGGCACAAATATCCATGCCCGAGGGGGGATTCGAACCCCCGACCGTAGTGGCCGTGCAGACCGTGACTGGAGCGCCTTAGTCTCCTCGGCCACCGCGGCCGGCAGTGGCAACTTCAGAATCTCTTAAGTTCATCTTTAAAGACGCTTGAAAGACTAGTTGAACCTTCGAGAAGTGGTTTTAAGATGTTCATCCGCGGCTTGCAGTTATTGTTGTTGATAAAGCGCCGTAGCATTATCGTAGAAAAGAAAAAGTTCCCAGTGCGAATTCCAATAAGCACGAAATATCAGTGTGGCTAAAATCTAAAAACCTCGATTTTGAAGACGGTATGTTGAAGAAATAACAGATATATTTCAAAATTACAGAACAGCGCACAACGAATACGCGATAGATGCAATGGCGAAGAATGCAGGGAAATCTGTTCTTAGAATACCTCCGTACCGCTGTGAATTAAACGCCAACGAGTAAGTGTGGGCCAGAATCAAAGGTTATGTTGCAGCTAAAGACAAAACATACAAAATGCCGGAAGTTAAAGAACTGAAAGAAGAAGCAGTAAAAACAGTGAGTGCAGAAGTTTGGAACAAGTGCGTCCTCCGTGTAGTATTTTTAGTTTAAAGTCAAATGTGGAAATTGTAGAGGAGAGAGAGCAGCGGTTTGGTAGTTCAAGTTTGACAGAATGAACCTTGTTTCGCCGTCCTTTACCATTATTATTACTGGTAATGTTATTAAAAATTGTGTTTGAATGGAGCGTTTTGTTAGCAACCTGAATGAAAACAAATCTGTTTTGACAGAATGAACTCTCTTTCATCGTACTTTTAACATTATTGTAACTGGCTTTGAATCTTCCATGTCGTGCTTTATTTCGTTACATTGTTGTCCAGGTTTCTCAGGATCCGCTATGACGTCAGGTAGGCAGCTAAGGCTCCTATAATCCGAGCTGAACTATCCGCCATTTTTGCCCCAATGTGCAGGACAGTTGTATGTGGGTATATACGAGTCGCGACCGGAAAGGGAGTTTATAATCGAATTTACTGAAGAATTTGTGGAAAACATGGGTGGCTGCTCAGCTGTGAACTGCACAAATCACTGCAGCAAAGGAGTGCGCATGTTCAAATTTCCCAGCAATCCAGAACGAAGAAAAAGATGGGCTATAAATTGTCGCAGAAGCAACTGGGAAACAGGACCTGACGCTCAATTATGTATTGTAAGTATATGTAATAAATGGAGCAATAAACATGTCAGTTATATACAATGGCATTACTTCTCCCTGTCAATGATGCTGGAGCAGTTTGTTGCAGAATGTTTGTGACTTAATGATGTTTTTCGCAGTTTTCAAAGTGGATAGGAATATTTATTGTGGTGCATTTATACGTAGTTTATAACATACTGAATAATACTTTACACAATTACTTATATATAAGGTCGAAGCATCTCTTACGGTCGCATAACACACTCCAAAATACGGCACTGGGTACAATTTGACGACGCTTCTCGCCGGACTCCAGTGCTTACGTTGCCAACAGATGAACAATGAAGTATAGAATCGCGTTAATATTTTTCACGAGCTACAGAGTAAATGTTATTGCTGCTCGTTTCAGTCGCAGCAACATTAATACTGTACCTGCTCTACGGTTGACAGGTTCTTGTATGTACCCTTGTCCGTTCAGAAAAAAATACTTTTCGTTTTAATTGAAGTTGTCACGAAAAAACATTTATTGGTCATCTGAGTTGCCGTGATTACCATTGGTGCCAACATAACCACTGCAGCCCGGCGAGAAGCTAAGTTATATTACTGGTACGTTACGATTTTATGTCATATTAAAAGTGCATTCTAAATCTTTATAGGGCCATACACATTAGTTACTGTTCGGTACACTTAGTGTGTGCAATATTAAATACCAGTGGCGTAACTATGGGGGGGGGGATGAGGGGGATAGAACCCCCCCCCCCCCCGCCCCCAGAACCCGAAAAAAAGAAAAAAAATCGTATAACAGCAATCTGGTAAAGGTAAAGATTGAAAACTTGGAGTGTTTTACCATAATCTTTCATTGGATAGGAGTGAGTTAGTTTCTTCAACGGGAGTGGAAGCTGGTAGTCCCCCCAAAGCCAAGTCCTAGTTACGCCACTGGTTAACATTTCATTAGAAATATTGTTCAAAACTACTTGAATACGTCATCCATCGCCAATATAAACATTGTCAGATGCGCCCATGTTGGGGCAAAAATGGCGGACGATTTAAATAAAAAAATGTTCAAATGTTTGTATAGTCTATGGGACTTAACTACGGGGTCATCAGTCCGTAAACTTACAAACCACTTATGAACTACTTACGAACTAGGACGGCACAAATAACCATGCCCGAGGGGGGATTCGAACCCCCGACCGTAGTGGCCGTGCAGACCGTGACTGGAGCGCCTTAGTCCCCTCGGCCACCGCGACCGGCGCAGACGATTCAGCCTGGGTTTTTAGGAGCCACTAGGAACCGACGCCACTAGATGCAAAGCGTGCGCCAAGAATTTTGTACACCCTTTCGTATCACGTGAACACCGAATGCTTTCTCTGGAAACGATGGTAGCCCGTCACGTGACACTGTTTACGTTTCGTCCCAGCTCTCGGTGAACGAACTATAGACTGTCCCACACTGGGTAGGCGTGTCCGGCATCACGGCAGAGCCTGAGGTGCGGCCGAGTGTGTGTGTGTGTGTGTGTGTGTGTGTGTGTGTGCGTGCTCTCGCCGCTATTACATTAGCAAATATAAACAGCGGCTCGTGTGGCATCTCTCGTCTGTGAATGGTGCGGCGGCACGCACGCTGAATCAAGTGCAGCCCGCGACAAGACGGGGATACAGTGCAGTGCTGGATGGGAATTGCCGGCATTTATTAAAAGAACGCCAGCGCAAACACTGCGGAGCTGGATCCGGTCCCCCTCCCCGTCTCTCCTCGGCCGGTTTAATGAACTGCAAATAGGCGAGGGCGCGGGAACGGGGCGATGCGCGATGCTCGCGTTACGGAGTAGTCTAGTCTCAGTCAGGACCGCGAAACGACCGCCAAGAGCAGCGCGCCTCACGAAACAGGCCGACCCCCACTACGCTTCCCTTTTCGAGAACGGGATTGTTAGTTTTGCAATGTTTGTTCTCATTTAGCGCATGCCAGACGTCCTTTTCTAACTGCTCCTAAAATTGCTAGACCCAAGCGAATATATTAGATAATTTATCTAGAGGCGCGGTGCAGTGCTTGCAGCAGTACAGCGATCCTCAACTGTATTGCTGTGTCGCACCTACTTAGTTAATATAGGGTTGGAGGCAAAATATCTAAATACAGATCACGCACTTTTTCGTGGCCCCTCTGTGATCGGCGGAAGTCGGCTGAGTTCCTGTGTTTTCGGAATGTTTATGATCTCTGCCAACTTTACCTCTTAGCATTGATATCTATGCTAGCTGGATGTTGAACTTCAGCTGTCTCAGCGTGTCAGCCATAGATGTACGTATTTCGTTATTTGCCAAATTCAAAACTGGCTGCTATGACGTATTACAAGAAAACGAGAAAAAAATATGTTTCCAGACGCGCAGTGACGTAAATTTCTAATCAAGAGGTAAGCAAGCAATTCCTTGTCATGTAATAACTGTTGAAAATTCCTATGCCAAATTTAAAATGGCGGACAATGCGAAATCGTGTGGAAAACATGTGAATGTTCAGGCACGCTTTACTTCTATGCTCAGACACCAGAGTTAAGGGTATATTACACGGAGCGTATTTGGTCGCTAGTCGCTGGCGTCTGTTGTCGCTCGGCGTATAGGCGAATAGCGAATGAATACGCCGACGCAATGACACGCAGCGATTTCAGACGCTAGCGTCTTCGTAAAAACAATTGAAACACGACGTAGCATATGATACATCGTTTTGGAGGTTATGTGATACCAAACAGTTCTGTTTCCCAAGGTGCGACATGGTCGCGAATTTATATCAGTGATCTATTTTGTAATTACTTTTAATATCTTTATTTACGTCGATCATTACAAAATTTCTCATCGTTTTGACGACCGGTTTCGGTCAGTGATGACCATTTTCAAGTCTACAGCAAATCAGAAACACAAGTACACATTTAGTAATAAACTACCTTAAAAAGGTAAAGCAGTCAACAATCAGAAGATTGGTTTGAACACCACAGTGCTTTACTAGGCATGGTCCTGTTTGGAGGTGGTATGCCGTTGCCTTCCTCCGACCTTCGAACTGACTTACCCAGCCAGTTATAGGGAGAACTACAGTTTAACGTGGGTTCCGAACCACGGTTCTACTCGGTATTTTTCACATGAACAATACTGCCAGAGGTGAAAGTAGTGGAAAGTGACATAAAAATCCTAGGACCTGGCGGGGATCGAACCCGCGACTTTATAAAACATAAATAAGTCATTACAGTCATCAATATATAAAACGTGTTAAAAATATTATACATCATACCTGTTGTTACATTCCTTAATGAAGATACACTTATGCTGTGATGATGCCATATAGCGTATATTACATGTATTGATGACTGTAATGCATTGCTTCTGTTTTATAAGGTAGTCTAATACTTGATGTATCCTGTTTCTGATTTGCTGTAGACGTGAAAATGGTCATCACTGACAGGAACCGGTCGTCAAAACGACGAGAAATTTTGTGATCATCGACGTAAATAAAGATATTAAAAGTTCTGTGTCCCACAAAACAAAATATGAAGTGGAACTGTAATCAAATTTCTGAAAATTTATTGAAGTTTTCCAGTATTATGGCACATTGAAAATAAGGATTATTTAAATTTTATTCTTGGCGAGATCGCCATCCTCATGATGGTATTCTGTTTCCTTATTTTATCCTCTACCATTTACAATAATCTATCAAAATTTTCTTATGTGATCCTCATTATATTTCTGTAGGCAGAAGGACCTTCACACGATAATTCACCCGAAAGATTTGCAGAAGCACCATATTTATCCCTCCTCGCAATCCACCTTCTAATCCATTTTCTTTTATTCTTTACTACTTTTCCGTTTTGCTTTTGGTTCATTAATTGTTCTTTTAAAACTGTTACGAGAAACACAACGCCAGCATTTACAATTTCCTTCGACATTTTGGCTCGACTGGTGGCTACTTTAGACGCTCTCGTATATGACACGGGGCGACCAAAAACGCTAGCGACCAAAAACGCTAGCGACCAAAAACGCCAGCGACCAGCGTCTAAAGTAGCCCACCCTTCAACTTTAGACGCTCGCGTTTCTGAGCAGCGACTTTGTTCGCTATCCCTGTTTACACGGAGCGAATTTAGAAGCTGCGTCCAAATACGCCGTGTAATATACCCTTTATACAGATCACAGCCTCGTAACAGCATTGTACACCGTACGGATCGTCAATGTATTGTTGATTTGTTCTTGGTATTGATTATTGTCTTCCACTTTGTTATTTGCTAAAATGAGTCCACATACCCCGACGACTTCTTTTAGAAAAAGGTATGCTGTCCTTGAAAGTGGTGTGAGGAATGTTAATTCCGATTGTTATTCATTTACGACAATAAAAATAGGCAGACCTACTTAATAAATCTCTAAAAAATATTAACTCTTAGTAGATGTACGTTTCAGTTTTCTATTACTCGAACATTAAATTGATAATTTCATATTTCATCTGCGACGCTTTAACCCCTTACACATGCTGTTTCTTTTAAATCCTGTAAGCTATAAGCCGTAAGCTGGCGGCACTGGGAGAAAGAGCCGGGCTTGTTCTAAAAGCCAATGCGCAACGAGCTGAATGCAAGCCTTAGCTCCCAACATTCTCCTCTCAGGGGCCACGTTTCAGTGCGTGATGGGACACAAGTAATAAATGTAAAAACAATCAAATATACAACCATTTACATATGAAATATGTATATATGTCTATACAGTTTCCAAAATGTCAGTAAATCAGCGTCTGCATGCAGCATACACCGACGTTAATGTTGCATCATTGAAAATCGCTTGCGTTAGTCTATGGTCGCACATTTAATCTAATAACTTCTGGTTTTGGTACCAAATACAATCAAAACAGCCCATCCTGTGATAAAAAGTCTCAGTTCTTAGATAAAGCACTCTTGAATAAACATTTACTAAATATTTGTATTTCTGGTTAGGCACCTCTGATACAAAAGTCCTTAAAATAAAAGTTGTTCGAAAATTTCCGTCAAAACCTTTGAAATCTTGCAGAGGGAGACAGTACATAATATTTTGTCAATGAACTCACATCCGGAAATGTTATCCAGTGACGCAAAGGTCTTCATCTTTGAATCCGTATCATCAACTGGAAACTCTTTAATAGCAATATTTTTGTAGCATATAGTATCGACCAAACAATAACTAAATATTTAACAAAAATGGGCTCTATAA